>NC_051166.1:190876338-191476338 GCF_013339725.1 Rhipicephalus microplus
ATTGATGCTCCTTTCTCGGGCGTTCTATTTTGGATGGTTGGCATGTCATTGCTTATTTTAAACTTTAAAACTGCAGGTGCACCTTTTTCTGGTTACACCTGGTATATTTTTCCAGTGATTATTATATATATATATATATATATATATCTATATATATATATATATATATATATATATATATATATATATATATATATATATATAATATGTATTGCTAACTTGAGAAACAAGGCCTCTTTACGTTAGGTGCACATCAGGTGGGAAGAGTACTTCTATTACTTGCCAAGATTGTGGCCCCTTATGGTGGGAATCATAATGCACTGTTGATGTGTCAAATTCACATAGCATAATTCCAAGGCACTCGATCAATATCCAAGGAAGAAAATTATGTTCTTCTGCGTGAGTTTCAGCAACTCATAGTAATTTGTATGTAAATGAATACTTCATCATTCTTGGCTGTCATGTTTTATGGAAGCACATGTGCTTCGTTAATAACAAAAAAACACGCACGCTCACGCCACTGCAGTGGCGTGAGCGTGCGTGTTTTTTTTTTTTTTTTTGTTATTAACGATTTGCCCTATGCATTCACGTTTCTTCTTTTTTGTGTGTCGTACTTCTCGTATCGCGCAGCCTACCATTTTGGGCACACGTAAAAAAAGTACATAAAAAAGATGCGTTCCACGCCGAAATTCACGTTCGCAACGAGCTGGGCACCGACAGGGTGCCCTACGACGCCCACACACTCCGCAACACCTTACCAACCGTTCGCTGCGATGTTGTTGGGAATTCGTGTGGTCGTTGCATGAATATAGCGCGTGCGTGCGTGCGCACGCGCGTCTGTGTGTTAGATCACGGCAACTGCATATGTTGTATGATCATAACGCAACTGACGACCCCCGCTCTTCCCACACGTCAAGCAGCAGCAAGTGCCGGCCGTTAACCGTACTGTGCTGTGAACGCAAAACAGATTCGAATAGGTCGCGTAGATAGCTAGCCCGACACATGATGCGATAAGATTTGCGTCAGATATTCGACGTCTACATGCACGCGTAAGACAGCGGTATCCGCAGCAGCTTCGTCATACGTACGGATAGCACCGCATCGGACGTCACGTCTGAGAGAGAAACTTGATCGGTAATTTTTTCTCACTTAAAAAGTCTACCTTGCACAACTTCAACCAACGATTATGCATTTCAACGAGCTGTGCATGGTTTAATGATTGATTGATTGATTGATTGATGTGTGGGGTTTAACGTCCCAAAACCACCATATGATTATGAGAGACGCCGTAGTGGAGGGCTCCGGAAATTTCGACCACCTGGTGTTCTTTAACGTGTACCCAAATCTGAGCACACGGGCCTACAACATTTCCGCCTCCATCGGAAATGCAGCCGCCGCAGCCGGGATTCGAACCCGCGACCTGCGGGTCAGCAGCCGAGTACCTTAGCCACTAGACCGCCGCGGCGGGGCATGGTTTAATGACGAAAAGATAGTTGTAATATTGTGCTTGGCACATATATTACTCTCTCTCTAACTTGAAAAATCGGCGCGTGAATTGGGGCCAGAACAGCGCCAAAAAGCAGCACACGCAGAAATTGGCTCATATTCTAATATTATGACATCGTGATGTTGACTTTTCAGCTGACGCCGGCAATAACGTTCAAACGGCGGGCCAATAATGCCGGTCTTATTGGATGGCTCCGCCCGTATTGGCTGCTACTTGTACAACCTGGCCCGATGTGTCCGTTCTAATAGGCCGGCACAGCCTATATGGGCGGAAAGTTCTGAAAGCTGGCCCAATATAACCAATCTAATAGACTGGCACAGCCATCATTGGCGGAATGTTGTTAATGCTGGTCCAACATAGCCGTTCTATTCGGCTGGCAGAACCAATATTGGGGGTACGTTGTCAACGCTGGTCCAACGTCGCCGTTCTATTTGGCTGGCATAGCCAATCTTGGCGGTACGTTGTGAAAACTGGGCCGTTCATGGGCCAGGCAATGCCGATCTATCCCCAATATTGGGCCAACCTTCTGTGCTGCCTGGGTTGTGTGCTTTTGAAAGGGCATGGGTGCCATACACAGGCATTGTTTTATACTCCAGCTTGATTTGATGTGACTGTCGCACTTTATTTTGACTTATTGCATATCAGCCTGTCATGTGTTTTGAGAATTTCATGCTTTACAATAATGATATCATAAGTATTTAGCCACAGCAGTTGCAGTAGACTTGTTTTACTTTAGCTGCGTGGGCAGCTGGGCACCTACCTTCAAAGTGGCATGTTTATTTGTACCAACCTCGCCCCGCCGCGGTGGTCTAGTGGCTAAGGTACTCGGCTCCTGACCCGCACGTCGCGGCATCAAATTCCGGCTGCACGGCTGCATTTCTGATGGAGGCGGAATTGTTGTAGGACCGTGTGCTCAGATTTGGGTGCACGTTAAAGAACCCTAGGTGGTCAAAATTTCTGCAGCCCTCCACTACAGCGTCTCTCATAATCATATCGTGGTTTTGGGACGTTAAACCCCAAATATTAATCAATAATTTGTACCGACCTCATTGATCAAAAATTACCACATTTTTTTTTTGCTTTGTGCAATGCCCGAGCTATGTCGTAAAATGCTACAAAAGTTCTTAAGGACGAAGAACAATTTCACCATAGTCCGCATGCTGTCGTGAAACACTCAAAGTGCATCATGGTGGGTGGACAGTATTTTGCTCAGCATCTCACAGGCAAAAAATATTTACCTGTAGCAGTAAACATTAAGCCAGTGTCACATAAAGCGACAGTTTGGCAGCAACGCAGCAAAGAAAGTAGCGAGCTCCAACGATAATTCCTAGCTAACATGCAAAGTTTTGAGACATTATAAAACAATTTGCCATTCCCTGTGCTTTGTATTCGTGAATACTTGGGTGAAGCAGAAATATTTGAAAGAGTAGTCTTGAATAGATTTGGCTTTGTATTATATTCTGGGTGAGGCGATGGGGAATTTTTCGTCACTGTGGTGGGATTGTTGTAGCAGGGTTTACATATACTGGAGTTATAGGAACTTCATTTTCATTCTGATTTTTCTTGTGCAGGTCAACCTTGGCCACGGTAGAAGAATAAGAGGTGTCTCAACGGGGCCGGCTCGCCGCTTGGGTGGCGAGCGCGCAGCCTGTTCGTGCTTTTGAGGAGCTCCGCTAGATGGCACCACATATTCGGTGGCCTTCGGAACGTAAGAAAGCTGCGACAGCGATTTGTTTCACGGGCATGTTCAGTAGAATGGAGTGCCGTGTTTTTGTTGGAAGTGTTCAGTGAAGTTTCGTGATGGGAAAAAAGTGTTTCGTGCCTCTTTGCACGACAGGATATTAGTCCTGTCGCGAGACGTTTTCCTTGTTTTCGGCACCGAAAGAAGAGGAACGACTGAAAGTGTGGCGCCATGCAATCCCAAGGAAAGACCGGGTGCTGCAACCGACGGACCACGTGTGTGAAAGACATTTTGAGCCGCACCTGGTATCGAAAACATGGACTGCCGAATACAAGGGACACGTCCTGATGAGCGTACCACGACGTGCGGAACTTTCAAAGGACGCTGTGCCAACGAAGTTTCCTGATTGCCCTGTGTACCTTTCTAAGACGACTAAAAGCAGGAAGCGACCCGCAGAACCACAGCCTCTCCAGCCCATTCTATTGATTGATTTGTGAGGTTTAACGTCCCAAAACCACCATATGATTATGAAAGACGCCGTAGTGGAGGGCTCCGGAAATTTCGACCACCTGGGATTCTTTAACGTCCACCCAAATCTGAGCACACAGGTCTACAACATTTCCACCTCCATCGGAAATGCTCTCCAGCCCGTTCCACCAGCGAAAAAGAAGAATGCGGCGCCTGTTGTGAAGGAGCTTTGTGAACAGCCGAATGATCTCCATAGCCCAGAGCACGGAGGATGCGGCTCCGGCCCACTTTTCGCGGCGCAGCCCGATGAAAGCGCAAATTTTGCAGGTGAGCGTGAGCAAAGTGCCCCAGATTTGTCAACGAAGGCTGTTTTCTCGCCCTTCGGAACGTTGTTTGATGGCCCACTGGAGCCCTGCCTTTCATCGAAAACATGGGGTTTTCACAGGATTGAAGCAAGGATTTAAGGGTTCTTGCTTCCTTCCTGCATTGGCTAAATATGTTGGAAAAGGAGGCCGCATCAGGCAAGATGGGCCGAGCAAGCTTCTTAACCGAACAGACAGCTGAAGGCCTTCGTGACAAGAATGTGTATGAACTTACTGTCGAGAGTGTTCTTGAAGAGCAAAAATTTTTACTTCCTTGTGCAAACCAGAAAGAAGAAATCATGGCTACCTTGCTACATGGTTACGTTGCCATGAGAATGAGGCAGTTTTGCAAACAGAGGCTACTTCAAATGAAGAACAAAGCCCAGCAACTGCGCAAGCTTGCCAAGCTGACGTGACTTGGTGGATTGTACTGTGTGCAATTGCCGAAGCAGTGTTTGGTTACACGCCTGTTTTCCAAAAAGAGGGGAAGGACGTGAGTAGAAGTTCTTGTGTTTTCTAGTTCCTTGTGCTGTAATTTGTAAATTCTGATGTCTTCAATAAACAAGTGAAAATGATTGTGTAAATTCTGATGTGTTTAATAAAAAAGTGAAAATGATTGTTTTTTATGGGGCTACGGCGCCGAAAGTCGAAAAACCCGAGTTATGAGGCGCACCGTAGTGGAAGATAGCTTCGTATTAATTTTGACCACCTGGGGATGGTTAACGTGCCCGGAATCTTGAACACACGGGCGTTCTTGCTTTTCACTTCCATCATAAAAGCAGCGGGGAATCGCGTCCGTGGGCTCAGCAGCACAACGCCATAGCCACGAAGCTACCGCGGTGGTTAGCGGAGAAATGCAGTCGCAAAAGTGATTTTTTGAGTTTTCAGTGGGGAGGGATCATTAGCTTCCTATTTTTATTCAACAGTAGTGCTTACCTTTTAGGTGCGGTATAGCAGTGTTAGATTTAATCCTCTGCGCTACTGCTATATTTCTGTTGCAGGCTAAACGAAAATAGCGGCCGCATGCCGTGTGTACATAACGTAGCGCCAGCTGATTGTAACCATCCCGCTTTAAACGCCCGCGTTGCGTAGGAGACAGGTTTCCTTGCGATCTCTCGTGCTGCATCGAATAGAGCAAAGACGCACATTACTGGTCACCCAGTCTACACAAGCCATCGATTGAGTTTGTGATTGCTGCGCTTGCCTTTCACGGCCTCGACGGGCACGGGCAATGGATTGAGCCCAGCTACGATGGCCCCGACACAAGTGCTGCCACCTGCCGGAAGGAACGAAAGCGCGACTGAACCGTCGGCGCCCTCACGGCCTTCGTTCACACACCTCTTATTATTCTTCCACCGTGACCTCGGAGTCCTTCGAGCGCCCACACAACCCGCCGATTCCTTGATCCGCACTCGAAAAACCGCGGGAATAGCACGTAATCTTTACTTAACGCACGAACGAGGAACGGCGCTTCCTTGCGTAAATTTGATATTTTGTGCTCTCGTGTGTAGCAGCGTGAACACATGAGAGACGCACCGAAACGGCATGCCCACAAAAACAAAGACAAGAAACATGTGGCTTTAGCTGTGGATGGATTTGACTTGAATATCTGTGTGAGGAAAATTAAAAAAAAAAACATCTGTTGCTGCATTAAACTGAAAAAAATGTATGTTATCTGGCATAATAACCTTAAAAGTGATAAACGGTTATTAAAGAAACAAGTTACAAATTATGAATATTTTCGCAGGTCTTTGTTTTGTTTTGTTTTTTGTTCTAGCAGACGACAGCCTCCTGCTGCTTCTATGACAGACGTAGTCCGGTTTTACGTTCGGTGCGTGTCGCCGACGCAAAGCTCTATAGTAGTCGTATCATAGTTAATAATTCTCAATGAATCTTAGGATGACTACAAAGCAGTAACATTTTCACATAGTGCAGTACGTGATCTTTCAAGGCAGGACATTTCTTTGCTCTCGGAAGCAAATTGAGGCAACCCGGCTGGCGCAATCAGCTGATGTCACCGCTACGCGAGGCATGGTCGTGCGCATTAGCGTCGCGCCCCGCGCTCGATTTGTCATCGAGCGAGAGAGCTACTAAGTTGAACACAGCTAGATGCAGGGATTAATGGCGTATCACTCTAGTTTCCTGTGGTGGTCGATTCAATCACAAGAGAGCCCCGGGAAACAACCTTCAACTGCTCAAGCTTCTGTGTGGGCGTAAAAATACTTGTTTTCATCCGCGAGGGGGCGGCAATGTATAGTTGAAAGACATGCAAAAAGCATGTGACGTAGATACAATCACAAAACATATGCACACAATAATAGATACTATCGCATATCGCAAATAATTATGCCAACACATAGCGTGTAAACAGCAAATTTGTATACGTATCTTAAACATGCTGTATTCTTCGGCACGCATGGCTTGGCAAGTTAACGCACTAAGTTCACATACGCGAGCACGACTCAGTGGCGCAGGTTCAAATCCCGCTAAGTATCAATTTTTTTGTTTTTTTTCAATGTTTTATATACTACTATCTTTTCCAAAGCGTTAGGTACTAAAACAAAATAAAAGCAGTATTGCGTTCAAGTAGGTATGTGAGACTGTGTTTTTTGTACAACAGGTATTAGTATTTTTATTTTTATTACACATTTTTATTTACTTCATAATATAACAAAATAAGGACTAAGGGGGACATTGGGTCTGCTTGATTGTGAAGGGACTCGAGAAGTGAGAAAACTCTAACCAAAAATTTATTTAACTCTAACCAAAAATTTATTTAACTCTAACCAAAAACTGAGCATTTCACAGCCGGACCAGCTTCTTCAAGGGAAGGCCCTATAGGCAGCTCAGCCCTTGGGAATATGTCTTCAGGCACTAACTTCGTGCACCCGATACTGACTTAAAGACTGTTTTGTATTGCTGAAGTTTTTCTTCATTTAGAGAAAGCCTTTTCACTCAATGCTTGCATGGTTGCCTCACACTAGGTGTTTACACATTTTCCTTGTTGGTGAAACAACAGCACACGTTCCATGCAATTTACTGGTCGTGGTGCGCAATGGCAGAAGAGTCTAAATTGTCAGGGTATATGTGAAATTGATGATAGCCTTTGCTAGATATCTGCAAAAGGTCTGATTTTTACAATGTCGCTTTGTCGTAGGAAAGGCTATCCACTTGTACATACTTATAATCAAGTCTGCATTGCATTGAATGAATTTAAGTTGAGCACACAATTGTTCACTTTCCTGCCTGTTCCTACCATGAAGTTCAAAGTGTAGTCCACAGCTTGCACAAAGTGTGTTGCAACATGGACCATTGATCTTCTGAGCATATTGAGCCTGTTGCGTACCTATGTATACAGGAACTATTGACTGTAAACTTTTCATGTGCAGTGTATCGAACAACTGGCCTAATAGGCTTGAACTGCTGAGTTTTGAAATGTGTATAAACTATGAAACACCTGATCATATATGCTTCATGCATTCAAGATTTACTTCAAACATCCCACCATTTTTGCAGAGATTGAATTGTATAGGATGAGATCAATCACACTGTAGATATTCAGAAATAATCAGCATTGACTGCTGTTTCAATGAAACCATTGTTTTACTGTGTATTGATTTTTATACCTCAAAGTATTTGTAATTGTAGTGATGCTTTCATTTTGTGTTGCTCATGGTATTGGCTGTGCATTATCTGCTGTGCATTATCCTCAATATTTTATTACACTTATGTAGTTCACTCTTGTTTTTTATCTAATTTTTATTAAAATTTATCCCATTACGGTGTTTACTGACAAGCATCATTCTTACACTGCTCTTGTCTCCAGCAACAGCTTGAAAATTCGAATATGGCTGCTCACTCAATGCATCACAAAAGGAGGCAAGACATCCGAATTGATAGACACTAGAAAAGAAACAGTACAATATAAATGCAGCATTTGCACCCAATCTCTTATTTTATGTACCTTCCTTTTTTACTGATGAATCACAACCATAGATCGGCAAAAAAATTAAAGCCCACTCAGCAATCTTTGTCTTAAGCAGATTCACTCAAACTAAGAATCGCTAAACGTTTCCTCAATCGGACTGAAACTTTCCAAATATTGCTCACCCAATCCTGTGGCTCAATCTCAGTCTGAGTAAGTTTGAGCCGACTCTCGAGTCCATTAGTTTTAAAGTAGTTTTTTCGACTATGCTGTCAATGGTTTTTAGTGCCAATATCTTGCGTAATCGGTGCTCTTTTTAGCGGCTTTTGATAGATTACTTCCGAATATGAGTTCCGAGTGGTTGCAAACCAGTAAGTACATTTTTATTGAAAAAGATGACAACATAGGATGTATTTATCAAAAACCTAGCTCGCTGCAAGTGTTTGTGAGAGAAGTGATGGCACCTCTTACGCAGTTTATGCCTCTGATCAATAAGTATTGAAATGGTGTATCAACGATGTTGCTTTGGAGTGTGTGGGAGTAAACATTAGTATAGACATGAATTAAAGTATGGCTAATATTGCTGAAAATGAGTAGAAAGGTTTTTTTATAGGACAGCAAAAATGTAGAACTTACTCAGAATTACTCAAGAAATATATATCTTGCACTATTTGTACTTACTTGGACTCAGTCTCGCCAAATTTTCCTTAGCCGGGCTCTGTCAGACTCACACTTACGAAATTTGTTTCAGCTCTGTCACTCGGATTCATACTAAACAAATTATTATTACCCAGACTCAATCATCTCTCGGCTCGATCATAGCCTCAGTGAGACGACTCGTGAGTGAGTTTGACAACCTATAAGCTCTCACTGAACTCAACATTTCGTCTAGCATTAAAAACCTATAAGCCTACATGTAAGCTTGGCCTACGGACTAGAGGATTGTAACACCTGAATTTTGATCACATTAACAGACCAGGAGTCTCTGATATTAATGTTCTAGTAAATATAGTGAGCACACTTTACAGTGATACACTCAAAATAGATTTAACGAAAAATATTGGTTAAAACGAAGTTATTGAAGAAGTCTTGTGAGTGCTAGGTATGTACATTTATAGTGAGTTTTTGGATATAACGAGCTTATTTTCAAGTAACATGCAACCAGTATAATCAGTCTTGAGTGAAAATGTGCTTCACATATATGTACTATACATATTGTTGATCTCTTCCACATAATCACAGGTACACTTCTGGACTCAAAGGTCATGAACATGTGCCACGCATAAGCATATGCGCATAGTTCAGATCTCCTGGGAGGGAGTGAAGGTTTGCCACCCCATTTATATCAATGCATAGGGCTTACCATTCTCTAAGCCCGCTCCTACTCATGTCAATGTGTGGGGCTAGCTGTTTTTGCACCCCCCTTTTTAGAAAAGCGGGCACGTGTCCTAACACTATAGGCGTACGCAAGGGGGGTGGGCAGCCCTCCTGTGTGAATGTTTTTTGTGGGTGCACCGCAATCAGCTGTTCCACCAATACATTTTTGTTCTGTCCGTACAGTCCTTAAGGCTTCCGTACAACATAAGGACTCCGTATACATAAGGATTGACCTTATATCCTTACATCTTCCGTATGGTTCATATCATCTTTCCGTATATTCCTTATCTCTGTATGAGTCTTTCCGTATAACAAATAAGGACTCCGTTCGCTCCTTATGACTCGATTCGTATAACCGTAAAGATTTGCTTATGCACCGTATCCCACCATCCGTATTTTCCTTACAATTTCCGTAAACTTCCGTAAGCTTCCGTAAAAAATCCATTTCCTCCGTTTGGCAAACATACGGAGTCCGTATGTTTTCCGTAAGACCGCTTATGGAAACTTTCAATAGGGATGCCAATGACATCATCTGTATAAATTGTGTTAGAAGAAATGTGTCCTAAAATTTTTACACTATGGAAAATGAAGTATTTGCTCAGGGCCTTCATAATTGCATGTAATGAGGTTTTTTTTCCTTTGTATTGTAGCTCGGGCACATGAACCACAACCTTGGTGCCCATGTCGAACACCTCATTCTGCTTACTTTGCTTTGACGTTCACTGCCTTTCTTTAAGCGGATTGTACTCTTTGTTTAACTACTGCCTTTAGGCCGCCACTTCTACCTAAACCTTTTGGGACCCCATTCGGACCCTTCCAGTCGCCTCTCTTGCTCACCAGCACTTTGGCTGGTGTCGTTAGCTGTCTTGCCCTGCAGTTTAAGTGACTTGCACAGAAATTTTCTCCCTCACTCTCCAGAGAGGCAGACAGGTTAGCGCGTCTTGTAACACTCCAGCACTTTTCTTCTGAAGAAGCTAGCTTCCATTCCAGGTAGCTGCTCACAACTGCATTGTAATTACTAATTTCTACTTTCACTCCTTCTCTTGTGCTCACCCTGGCGTTTCTAGTTAGTGGGTTGAAATCCCCTCGTACACCCCATGCATAATCTAACGTCACGATAACTTCTCGTGAATCCAGCTCGCATGCCTAGGAGCTGTGCACAGCTGCTTTACCTTGCACTACTTCCGTACATTCTGCTGGCCCAACGCTGGTGTTCCAGCTTAGCGGGTCGAAATCTCCTTTGAAACCGCGGGCAAGATCCAACACCGGGACATCCCCGCTTTGTGTCTGTGCCAGGTGGTCTAGAATTACCTTAGCTGTTTCGTTAGAATTCATCTCATAAAGCAACACGTTGCACTTATTCTGGCTTTTGTCGGCACCTACTCTTAGCACCCCGACATTCGCAGTTGTCAACATTTGTTCATTCTTGAACCTTGTGCTAGCTTCACATGTGCTACCTTTTTCTAAGGCTCCAATTTGCACCGCACTCAACTGTTTCTTGCACTTCCCGTTTGCTACCTGTGCTGATTGATCACTCTTCTGCTTCGCATCTAACCCGTGTTGTAGTATTTCACACGGGTGTACCAACCTTTCCTTGTCTTCAGCTATTTTTTGCATCGCCTTTCTGTTTTCGTCATCACTTATTCTTCCTTTTTATATTTATTCCTGTTTCAATGAATACGTACTCCCGAAATGTCTAATATCTGCCTTGTTACTTTCCAGAATCAAGTCATTGAGATTAGATGCACGAAGATCTTAAAAATTCTAGATCGAGATCTCTACACAAGTTTAGAAGGTGATCTTTCGTGAATATCATCAGGTGCATGGCGACTACTCTGCTTCGTCTCAGATTTGATAAAACGCAACCCAACCTGATAAAACGCAAGCCAAAAGTTTTCAATCTAGGTCTCAATAAAGTGAAGCCTGGCAAATCACACAGTTGAGAGCAAAAGCTTAAGCACAAAAGCAGCACTACACAGCACACCTCCCTCTTTACCTTTTTCCTGTTTCTTTTTGACTCCCGTGCGCTCTTCAACATCCCAAAACTTTCCCGTAACGTACGCTTTAAACTTCCGAAAAACTAACACAAGTTTCTACTGAATTACATAACTTTCCTACTTAATCTTAACGCTCTGATAATTGTCTACTGCTGCTCTGTGCTCAGATAGCAATTGCAGTGACTAGGCAGTTGTTAGTGTACCTATCTTTTTAACGGGTCTCGGCTAAAACACCAGATACATCTCAAACACAAAGCCAGGCACTCACCCCAAGTCATGCGATTGTAGTACGCTGCGTCGATCTCGCCGAATTCCAGGGCTAGGGTTTTCGGCTGATCTCTGCTCTGCTCTTTACATTTTGGTAGTAGGTCTTAGGAACGATAAGTGACCAATACTTGACACTTGATAGCAAGTGGCAATTTTAGTGAGCACGTAATACTTTATTAAAATACTTGCAGCCATTTCGAAGATATACCGCAGACTGATATATACCATGCACCCTAACATACCCCCTTGAATTGTCGAATATGACTTGTAAAGCTTCAACGTCGCAACAAATCCCAGACCTAATGATCTTCAGCCTCTTTAAACAACAAAGGCACTGCTTTAGTGTTTTGCACCACACTCACTACTCACACTGCGCGAAGAACAAAACTGATACTGCAGAAAAAAATTGATAAACAGCTCACTAGCTAAGAAATCTAATTTAAAGTATGCACTTATCATAATTTCCACCTAGCTGGGCACAGTATATCAGCGCCATATTCCTCTGTGGTTACTGTTGTATGAAACTCTGCGCTCCAAGGAACAGAATGTTAGAGATAACGAAACCCAGGTACGATTTCATTCTCACCATTATTCTTTATAAACGAATCATGCCCACTATATTGAATACAGTAGATTGACGATAGTAAATTTATAGCTTTGTACCCCTAATAAGAAGTATTGAAGTTTTCTCAAGGCCCTTCTATTGTATTGCTTGTTAATTGTACGCAGTGTTAGATCACTCAGGGATTTTTTATTGCGATGAGACTGAATCAAGTACGTCCAGGAACAATTGATTCAAATTGCTTAAATATTGCAGACATGTGAATCATTTAATTGATAAAATGAAGAGCGATAGGAAATAAGTAAATGCATAACCATACGGCGCTGGAAACATTAGTACTGATGAGTGGCAGATTACAAAAAGAGACAGGGCCAATACACATCCATGAAAGCGTAGTGAAAGAAGAACTAGAAGTTTTGCATCTTGCAAGCCTATATATAAGCAATAAAGCAATCTTTCAGCATCAGTTTGTCTGTAATGGTGTTTGACGTTTTTCTTATTAGTGCATTTGGAGCAATTTCCGACTTCTATCCTATCGAACCAATCAGTCCCAGCTTTTTTTGTAGTGTACTTAGTTGCAGCAGTTTTTTTTGTTTATTACAAGTCACCGAATCTCTAATGCACCCTTTATAACAAACAAATAATAAGAAAGAAACACCACTTGCAGAACAATAACAGTGAAAGCTGTAGGAACTGCCTCTCTAGAGTAGAGTAGAGTAGAACCTCCACGCGGGGGGCGAGAGTCCGTTGTAAATCTCTCGGCGTTACTAGTGCAAGTAAAGTTGCAAGGTGGCCATTATACCATTAAATACAGAATTTGATGAGATTGTGAAATACGCTATTCTGCCTCACTAAACGGTGAGGCTAGGTACCCACTGCATGACTGCAAGGCATTATGTGCCTTTTGATGATGCCACGGCTGATAATGAAGTATTAAGGATGAGACCTTTCGTAAGCCATGGGAAGCTTCAAACAACGTACTTGTGTAGCCATTGTCATCAAGCGACTCCTACAGCAACTTGACTGTTTACACTGAAAGCTGTTATGAGATCACAACTCAGGTCTCGGGCAGCACCATAGTTGTCTACCGCTGCCTTCGCTGCTGGTGTCCATAACCACATCGCCCTAAATCCTCATAAAAGCTAGTACCAATCACCGTGCGGGGCTTGAATTCTGGTCCACCGAGTGCAAGGCCAATATACTACCACTAAGCCATGCTGGTGCTCGGGACTTGGCAAACTTGCCCTCGGCAGGCTTGATGTCGGGAGAGCAATCGCTGTATTACAATTTATAAAGAGTTTTAGAACAACAAAAGAACAAGCAGTCATTACACAGTGCAAATAACGTAACGACTAGTTCGTTCAAAGCTCCAACCCATTACGAAAGACGTTTTTGTTCCCGTAATAACTGTGGCCCACACCCACTTCAACCATAACTCCTCATCTTTGTAAGCAAGGGAACAAAGAAGTCGATCGAAATTAGTCGCAATAGTTTAGAGGTTACCACGCTTCTAAAAAGAATGAAGAAAAATAGCATGCGAAAGCTGGTCTACTACACTAAAATTTTCATTAGTAATGCCGCAGTGGGCATCCAGCAAGTGTTTCGCCATGTGTACCCATTAGCAAGTAAGCTTGTAAAGATAAGTGATAGAAAGCAGTCTCTAATTGGGCTGTGAAGTGCAATGTCTCTTTTTTCAATTATTTCACGGCTGAGTCGTCGAACAGGTATCATCATCCACTAGCTACACCCCAGCATAAACCCACCATGGTCCACCCATTGTCCATCCACCTTTCACCCATCATCTGTTCGCTACTCTCATCGCCCACCATCCGTCCACGATCAACCAATCGTCCGTCCATCAATCCCCCAGTCTACAATCTACCCAGCATCAGTCCATCATTTTTTCGTTATTCGTCTCCATAGTTCACCAAGATGGTGGGTGCAAGGTCGCACTATGTCCATCGTTTTGCAAATTTTAAATATGTTAGAAAACTTTTACCACCAGGGTATGCATCGCTTTTCCATTGCGTTCTAGATTTGGCATCAGGATGTAATAAATTATGTTTACAACACTTGCAAACAAACGCGCTTGTTTTGCCTTCGAAAGTAAGCATTATCTATTTGTTGAAATACTGTTACAGTACTAAGTCAGAACACAACGATGGCGTAATGGTTAGAACATCAGCCTCACACGCAAAAGGTTCGGGGCTCGAATACCGGTGCATCGCAGTTCCCAACCAGATTTTAAAAAGTCCGCGTACAGATGGAACTGCATTAAGAGGCCTGGGGGGTGGCCTCACCAGTGACCACCACCAGTAACGCACTCCCTCACCAAAAAAAGATTGGCCACCCTGGTGCAGTATCTGGCAACTACCTCCCACATGCATACGTCAATTGACTCAAGGCCATCGGTCCCCCGCGTTTGCGAAGCAACTGACCATGGCGGTGGTCAGATCTGCAAAGCAGCAGAGGTTGCTAAGAATCTCAACATCCGCACAGGCTGTCATTGAAACATCAATTTGGCAACGTTCAACGCTAGAACCTTATCTAGTGAGGCAAGTCTAGCTGTACTATTCGAGGAGCTAGAAGACATTAAATGGGATGTTATAGGGCTCAGGGAGATTAGGTGGACAGATGGAGCCTCTGTGGTGCTACAGAATGGGCACGTCCTTTGCTATAGGGGCTTGGCTGACAGAAGAGAACTGATAGGGGGGTTCCTTATCTACAGAAACATAGCTGGCAACACAGAGGAATACTAAAGCAATATTAAAAGGATGATAGGTACCGTAACCAAACTCATTAAGAGATACACGATGACGGTGGTACAGGCTTTTGCGCCTACATCCAGCCAAGATGACGCATCAGTTGAAAGCTTCTATGAAGACGTGGAATCAGCACTGAGTAAGGTAAAACGCTGTATACTATACTGATGGGAGACTTCAATGCAAAAGTCGGGACGAAGCAGGCTAGAGACCATGCAGTAGGAGATTATGACATTGGTACTAGAAACGCCAGAGGGGATCTACTAGTATATTTCGCAGAGCGCAATAATTTAAGGATTTCAGCCTTTTACCGAAAGTAAGAGAACCGTAAGTAGACATGGAGGAGCGCTAATGGAGAAAATAAGAACGAAATAGAATTTAAACTGAGTGCACACGCAGGCATTGTGCAGGATGTGGAAGTGCTTGGCAAGGTACGACGCAGTGGCCATAAAATTCGCCTAGACTAGAAGAAGGAACGACAGAAACTGACACGCATGAAGCCAATCAGTGAGCTAGCACTGAGAGGGAAAGTAGAGAATTTCAGAATCTCGCTTCAGAACGGGTACTCGGGTCTTATCGAAGAAAACGGCCTTAGTGTTGACGCAATAATTATTATTTATTTATTTATTTATTGATACTGCAGGCCAATACGCTGGCCCATGCAGGAGGGGCAAATACAATAATACAATATTACAAAATACAATAATATTAACCTGACGTTTATCGTTACGGAGTGTACAGTGTAAGTTGGAGGTACCATAGTTAGACAAGACACTGAAAGCTGTCCCAGGAAACGAAGAATCTCATTAAGAAGCGTGAAAAATTAAAAACATGAAGTACAAGAGACAAAATTGAGTTGGTAGGCCTTTCGAATTTGAATAATAACGTATACGATGTAAGGTATTCGTTGTAAGAAGGTGTGCCATGAAAAGATATGAACATGCTGTGAAGAACAGAGGAAGCATCAAAAGCAGATGCATGCACTAATTGACAAGGTAGGCAAAGTAACTAATAATATAGAGAGGATAATATAGAGACTTACATAATTCGGTGAGGTCCTGAAATACCCTTCTCTGCCTCGCTAAGTCGTGAGGCGGGATACCCACTGCATGACTGTAAGGCGTTATGTGCCATTTGATGATGCTGCGGCTGATGACGAAAAATCACGGCTGCGCCCTTTCGTAATCGGTGGGAATCATCAAACAACGTACTTGTAAAGCATTTGGCATCGGAATCAGGCGACAAGTGCTGAGGCCATAATGTTTGCTAATTTGGCAGAACCTTATGACAGAAGTATGTATTGGATCAAAATACACTCATGCAAGTAACAGTTTCCCGAGAATACGCCTATCAATAGTTGCAGTGGAAACCTACCTGTGCATAAACAATAAACAAAAACAACAACAATGGTCCAAGTCAAGTGCAAACCTAAGTGATAAATGCCAAAATGTATGCCCAACATATACAAACGGTGGTCGTAAAGCGCATGTCTTAACTTTTAACACAGAAAAATCTGCACAGCTTCAAATACGGTACATAGTTAAGTGAGCAGAGATACGGCCAACTGGCTAGCACTCTTCCTGGATGACTTCACGTGAATACCTTCTGACGAATGGCGCAGAAGCTACAACAAATTGCACAAGGCACCGATAAGTGGCCTAAACGGCTCGCCAGGGCGCTTCACAGGGCAACCTATTGATGTTTCCAACACACACAGACACTCAAAAAATTTCACAACTGCTGGAGACTATCATTATAGAACACATAATTTTTAAATGTATAGTGACCTTTTCATTGGTTAAAGGTCTTCGGGAAAAATAAAAAAAAAACTATAATGTGCCGGCCTCTATCTTTATTCATACCAAAAACAGCAAGTAACCTCCACAATAAAGCTGTCATGATTTGGTTGCTCTAGCGCCAATTTATACACTGCTAGGTTAACTACAAACTGTGAAAAATAGAAGAAAGGAGAATTTTCTTGTAATCATGATTACCATATAGGAAATCTGGTGAAGAGGTGAAACTAGATTACACTGCATGATGACAGGCAGTGAGCAAATGATAGTCATCCAAGGATGAGCAACGTGTTAGAAAATATTTAGATTCTGCGTGAGTTACCGGTCTTAAAGGGAAAGAGGAGGTGGACAGATAAAGTAAGATATATATGTCACAATATTCATCAAGCATGTCGAGACGATCAAGTCGAATTGTCATCACAACACTGAAAAAACACCTGACTCCTGCAAATAAAAATTGCTTTTGACAGTCATACCCTCAAATTTTCGCAACAGAAAAGCGCATCCAGGCACTTGTCATATTGCCACGTTCCTTTCCTTAAGCTTTGTTATCGCGTCATTACACTACGTTCAGCGCAAACCGCGCTTACGATGTTCGAGAAGCTGAGAGGCCGTAGTAGATCGTTTTGTTAAGATTACGCCCAGTTCGTGAACATTACCGATTACACTGGAATTTACTTCGCTGCAAGCGATAACGCTAGAATATTCGATGGCAAGGGTATAAATGCCGACACGCTTCGCCGCTTGTCTGTCGATCGACAGCTGGCGCTTCGTTCGCCGCTGTCATTGCAAGACTGCAATCCGACTTTTCGTTTACTGGGCACAGGCTCGCCCAAATAAACAGTTTATTATACGACTCGCCGTGTGCTGCATTCGTCCACGTCATGACGTCGTGACATCTGGTGGAGGTGCTTCCCGAGCCCTGTACCGAATGCCTCCTTTCAGCCGTGAGCCGAGCCCACACCATCAAGGGGACATCCACGCCAACGCTGAGCAGTGAGCCAGCCGCCAGCAGCAAGTGCTCCCGCCAGAGTTCGGGCTTCTACCTGACCCCTGACCCAACCCGGACGACAAACCCTGAGCTCGACTACTGGGACAATTACAGCTTTTGTTCCATCTACCCATCCTGCTCCAGAGCCTAAAGAGCCTCCCACTTTCTCGGGATCATCGTTTGTAGACCCAGAAAGCGTGCTGGAGACCTAGGATAGAGTTGCGGCCTTGAACAGCTGGGACGCCAAAGAAAAAATGTGCCACGTCTGCTTTTGCCTAAAAGACGCCAAAAGAACTTAATTGGAGAACTTGGAACCTATCCTACGAAACTGAAATCTCTTTAGGAGAACGTTCCTGAAAGTCTCCAGAAGCGTCTTTCGCAAAGAATGTGCCGCTAGTGCCTTTGAGACACGTGTTCTACTTCCCATCGAAGGTGTGAACAACTTTGTAGAAGAGATGACCCGGCTGTTTCGTCACACCGATCACAACATGACCGAGGAGAATAAAGTGAGCTTCCTTGTGAAGGGTGTAAGGCAAGAAATTTTGTCAGACTGATCAGAAACCCGCCGAAGACAGTCACTGAATTCGCATCGGAAGCATCAGCAATCGAGAAGACGCTAGAAATGCGGACACTGCAATACAACCACCGCTTTTCGGCTGCGCCCCACCGCGGTGGTCTAGTGGCTAAGGTACTCGGCTGCTGATCCGCAGGTCGCGGGTTCGAATCCCGGCTGTGGCGGCTGAATTTCCGATGGAGGCGGAAATGTTGTAGGCCCGTGTGCTCAGATTTGGGTGCACGTTAAAGAACCCCACGTGGTCGAAATTTCCGGAGCCCTCCACAACGGCGTCTCTCATAATCATATGGTGGTTTTGAAACGTGAAACCCCACATATCAATCATCAAGCTTCTCGGCTGCAAGCTACGCTGAGGTCCATGCGCTGGGAACCACTGATCTGCTTGAGATGATCCGAGCGATTGTGCACGAGGAGCTGCGGAAATTACTACCTTCAGTGCAGCCTCAAGTAAACTCCATCATGGACGTCGTACGCTAGGAGACCCAACAGTCGCTGGGCGTTCCCAAGCTTCCACAGCAACAGGTGCAAGACATGAGCTATGCTGCACCAGCCCGCAGTTACGTTCCTCTTCCACGCTCCCGCCAATACGCTGCAACACCGCGATTTCGCCGCGACACAACATCGAGACCCCAGCTTCGCCATACAACCCGCCAACCGGCCAGCGATACACACCGAGTAAAGCCGACATTTGGCGCGCTCAAGGCCATCGCCCACTATGCTACCACTTCGTGAAGCTGGCCACACCTACAACCACTGCCAGTACTGACAACTGGGGCTACGCGGTTTCGACGTGAACACGCCGTGTCCATTCAGGATGAACATCCTAAAGATATCGCTTACTACCTCGCAGGAGCACAGTGGAAAGCCCGACGACCTTACCGTTCCCCGTCGCCAGGCCGCTACATGTCCCCGCAACGCCGACAGTGCACCAGCCCTACTCGGGGTCGTTCCCCAAGCTCATATTCTGAAAGCAAAGGGCAACAACCGATAGAGGTACCGTTGCTTTACGAGTGACTACCGAAGATCCTCCACCGCCGACGACGACGACGCGGCAACGAAATCGCAAGCGCCCGCAACAAGTCGAAAAAAGTCATGACCTCGAAGCCTCGCAATAAGAACATGGCATAACACAACGTGGAAGCAGCGGAGCAAATAGACGTAGCCGTGATCCGACGCCACGACCCAACCGCAACGCACGACGACGAACTAGGGACCTCGGCGTAATATTCGACAGCCACCTCGTCACTGCTCTCGTCAATACTGGAGGCGATTATTCCGTGGTCAGTTGGTCTTTCACGACCAAGTTAAACAAAGTGAGAACTACATGGCAAGGTGCCGAAATCCAGACCGTTGGAGATCACTTAATAACGTCAACTGGAGTCTACGCAGCTAGAGTCAACATCAATAACCAGACTTATCTTGCGAGCTTTGTCGTCTTACAAAATTGCTCTAGAGATGTGATACTTCGAATGGAATTTCCAAGTCAACAAGGCGCTGTCATCGATCTGAGGTCTGAGTCAATCACCCTAACCTCGGATCACATGCTGCCGACCCTTACAATGCCAAGTAATCATGCACTGAATATGCTAGAAGAGCAGGTCACCGTGCCGCCTTCCTCCAGCGTCGTCATTTCCGTTGGCACCCAAAAACCTGAGAACATTGAAGGCATCATCAATGAGGATCGGCACCTTCCCCTAGACCATCAGATTTGAGTCGCAAGAGGCATAGCTGAGCTACATGACGGCAAGGCAAAGGTGGTGCTGACAAACTTCCATCACGAATACCGGCACACCAACTGTGGTACGACAGTTGCCTACATCGATGAATTCGTGAAGGCCAGCTATTCGTTCTCCCTCTTCGATGCTGCCGATGCTGCTTTGACGAACCGAGGTCCTGAACCAGATTTCCATGTCAACCCGAGCCTTTAAATGTACAAGCAGGAACAGCTAAAGTCTCCGCTATTGCAATTCAAGAACTGCTTCTCGTCATCATCGCGAATTCGACAAACGCCAGTCGCGAAACCTCACATCATCACAGAAGAAAGTGCCCGACTAGTTCGACAACGCCCGTACCGAGTCTCGACGCGCGAACGCAATACTTTGAAGAAACAAGTCGACGACATGTTACGCGACAACATCATTCAGCCGTCCAAGAGTCCGTGGGGGTCACCCGGGGTCTTAGTGAAGAAGAAGGATGGGATTCTACGTTTTTGCGTCGACTACCGCCACCTGAACCAAATAACAAAGAAGTAAGTGTAACCTCTTCCACGTATAGATGATGCCCTGGACCGACTCCACAACGCGAAGGTCTTTTCCTCGATGGACCTCGAAATGTGCAATTGGCGAATTGAAGTTGAGAAGAGAGATCGAGGGAAGACGGTCTTTATCCCACTAGACGGTCCCTTCGAGTTTAAGGTCATGCCATTTGTTCTTTGCTTGGCACCTCCGGCGTTACAGCACGTTATGCACACCGTGCTGGCTGGATTGAAATGGCACACTTGCCTCGTGTACTTGGATGATATCGTCATGCTTTGCTCTAGCTTCCACAAGCATTTCCGGTGCCTTGAAGCGGTACTTCAAGCTATCAACACCTCAGCGCTAGCCAGGAAGCCAGAAAAGTGCCGCTTCGCGTACGAAAAGCTGTGGTTCCTGGGACACGTAATGAGCAAGTCTGGATTCCGTCCCGACCCGCGAAAAACAGCCGCCATCGCTGATTTCCCGCAGCCCACTAACAAGAAAACTGTACGCCGATTCCTCAGATTGTGCGCCTTTTGCAGGAGTTTCGTAAAACATTTTTCACAGATTGCTGAGCCGCTAACTCACCTTACGAACAACAACATCGAATTCAAGTGGGAAATGGCACAAGCGGAAACATTTAAGGAGCTTAAACGACGCCTCAAGACACCACCGAGACTTGCACATTTTGACGAATACGCCGAAACAGAAGTACACATTAACGCAAGCAGCGTAGGACTCGTAGCCGTCCTTGTACAAAAAATTGATAGCATGGAAAGGGCTATCAGCTATGTGAGTCGGTCGCTATCCAAGGCTGAAGCCAACAATTCCACAACAAAAAATGAGTGCCTTGCCATCATCTGGGCAGCGTTAAAGTTTTGCCCCTTGCCTCTACAGTGGTCTTTTCAAAGCTGTGAGGGACCACCATGCCTTGTGTTGGCTAGCTAACATGAAAGACCCTTCGGGTAGCCTCACACGGTGGAGCCTCAGTCTCCAAGAATTCGACGTGACCGTCGTTTACAAGTCTGGAAGAAAACATTCTGATTCCGACTGCTTGTCTCGTGCCCCCGTCGAACCACCGCTGCCCGACAGATAGGTTCTTAGGAACAATAACTACCGACAACTTCGCCGAGAACAGCGAGCTGACCCGGAACTCAAAAGCCTTGTTTAATACGTTAAGGGTAACAGCATGACTCTTCCGAATGTCTTCAAGAGATAGCTGGAGTTTTTCTTCCAAAACAGAGTTTTCGTAAAGAAGAACCTCTAGCGCATTCGAGCTGGACAACTTATTGTGGTTTTTCAGCAGTGAGACCAGAAGTACTTGAAGCTCTCCACGACGACCCGACGGATTGACACCGCGGTGTTTCGCGTACGGTCGCGAGAATAGAAGAAAACTACTACTGACCACGACTTGTTGCCGACGTCAATCGTTACGTCACGATTTGGTGTGACTGTTAGTCACGAAAGACACCGCTGACTAGGCCAGCCAGACTTCTTCATCCCATTGAGCCACCACGCCGACCGTTCCAGCAAATAGTCACGGAGTTACTGGGGCGGCTCCCAACGTCGAATTCCGGAAACAAATGGATCGACGTAACTACTCACTACCTCAAACGCCACGCCGAGACAAAGGCCCTGCCGAAAGGCAGTGCCTCCGAGGTAGCAACGTTCTTTGTAGAGAACATCCTTCTGCGTCATGCAGCTCCACATGTCCTCTGATAGGTTTACTGATAGACTGATAGATTTACCGCCTTAACAGTGGACCTAACTGAGGCGATACTGAGTTACAGCCATACAAGCCACCACCCCACCACTGCCTACCATCCACAGAACGTCTTAATAAGACCATCGCTGATATGCTGTCGATGTACGTCGACGTCGAGCACAAGACTTGGCATGAAATACTTCCGCACGTGACCTTCGCGTACTATACGGCTGTCCATGAAACGACGCAGATCATGCCGTACAATTTGGTCTATGATATGGAGCCCGGCAACGACGCTCGAAGCTATGCTTCCAAACGTCGCTGACGAAGCGAACATTGACGTTACTGGCTACGTTCAGCGCGCTGAAGAAGCTCCTTAACTCGCCCGCCTGCACATCAAGAATCAGCAGGCGTTAGACAGCTGAGTTTACAATCTTCGTGAAGCTTCGTGGAGTACCAACCCGGGGACCGTGTCTGGGTATGGACGCCAATACGCCGACGTGGGCTCAGTAAAAAAAATCTATGACGGTACTTCGGATCGCACAGAGGAGTTCGACGTCTCGGTCCACTCTACTACGAGGTGTTTCCCGACAGCATTACGAATTCTCAACGGCCCCGTGCTCGACCAGAAGTCGTCAATGTCGTGTGCCTCAAACCATTTCATTCGCGAACCTGAGTCGGCTGCTGACCCGCAGGTCGCGGGTTCAAATCCCGGCTGCGGCGGCTGCATTTCCGACGGAGGTGGAAACGTTGTAGGCCTGTGTGCTCAGATTCGGGTGCACGTTAAAGAACCCCAGGTGGTCGAAATTTCCGGAGCCCTCCACTACGGCGTCTTTCATAATCATATAGTGGTTTTCGGACGTTAAACCCACAAATCAATCAAATCGCGAACCTGAGCACTGCGGTCGTTGTGCTTTATCGCTCGTACTTATTGTTTTTTGTCTTCATTATTATGCCTTCGTCTTTTGTTAAAGCATAGGGACGATGCCTTTTTCAAATGGGGGCAATGCCACATTCGTTTTCTCAACTTTTGTGATCGCCTTGTCGCACTAAGTTCTGCGGAAACCGTGATTACGATGTCCGAGAAGCTGCGAGGCCGTAGTAAATCGTTTTTTTCTTAATATTACGCTCACTTCGGGAACATTACAGTTTACTCTAGAACCTACGTTGCCGCTAGCGATAACGCAATAATATTCGATGGCAAGGGTATGAATGACGACAGGCTTCGCCACTTGTCAGTTGATCGACGGCCGATGCTCCGTTCGCTGCTATCAGTGCAAGACTGCAATCCGACTTTCCGCTTACTGGGCACAGGTTCACCAAAATAAGCAGTATATTATTCGACTCACAGTGTGCTCAATCGGTCCACGTCACGATCCCATAAAAATATGAAGATAACTGTGGTAGGAACGCCATATCCAGGTTATTCTATGTATAAATCGGTTGCAGGGGCATGAAAAGTACGTGAGACTTATGTGTATTTTGAAATTTCTTACGTGGTACAAACAGCTAAGCTAATTTGCATATATGAAGTAGCTTCATCAAGCGACCAATGGAGAATATATGGATTCAGTTCAGCAAACACTAGTCAATTAAAACAAAAATAATTATGTTATTGTGCGTTGAAACACCAATAAAAACTGTGACTAACAACTATATTTCAACCACTAAATAAACTATTCAGCATAAATGAAGCAGTTATACACTATTTAAAGCAGTATACACTACACGCGCCTTATCAGATTCGTGATTCAGGAGAGCACGCAGGTCATTTCACGAACTGCCGCGGCAACGTTTACGAAAGAATCGCACTGCTCACACACGAAGATGGAGAAATTGTGACAGTTCACTTCACACTTGTTTCTATTCATTCGCGACAATGTTGCGCACATTGGCGACGGTGAAAAGTACGGCAACCAAGATTTCATCATCTTGTGGTCTCAAAACAACAAATTTGTTGGGATGTAGGGGACATGAGGTATGAGAACATGCACTTCTCAGGCTGTTCTTAATGGCATGAATCGGGCCCGAGCCTGAAGGTGCAGTGTCTCGTCCTGCTTGATTATTTCGAACCTAGTTCATGTCATGCCAGCACCCAATCCAACTAGTTCTGGTACGAGCCCACCATGTCTTACTCGTGAGCGCTTGAATCTAGAAGAAGCATGGTTTAGTTCCCACTTGTGAAGTCAACTGCACGCTGATTTCTATGAGAGAAATAATACTTTACGTTAGAGTTTGCTGGTGGAGTAGCCGCTTAGAAAGAGGAACGGGCCGAAAAAAAAACATTTTCTGTTCGCCATTACGATGGAGCCGAATGTGGTAAGAACGCCTGCACAACGTTATTCCAACAATAGTGCGTTCTTATGCAGCTAAACGGCACAATTCCTCCAACCATATAATCACACTTCATAACGCCAAATAGTCATTTTATCGAGCAAATAAAGTTGCTGTAGCGAAAATTCAAATCCTTTGGTCTGTATAATTCAAAATACGTTGCTTGCCTACCAGTTGAAATCGCACTGAATTGAAAATTTCAACATTCAAAAGCAGGATTCATGTGCAGTCCAATCGGCACATACAACCTGCGAAAAATTTTTATTATGCCAAAGTTTACAAACACAAAATTTTGCGGCATAAATTAGGCTGATCGTATACCTTCACAGCATGAGTAAACTTGGACTTTCTTTCTCGTGACTTTTATTTCAGCCGGAGCTAAGAGCTGCCTAACGTAACCGTGAGCCGGTCTTAAGAATACAATAGTATACCTCGATCGTGCTTAGCTTTAGTGCCTCCTTTTGTTAACAATGTGCGCTACTTATCTTCACACTTTTTTATTTAGAAATATCATTGCATCGCATCCGTTTATTCGCCTAATCACACAGGGTCGTCCTGCGAACAATAAAATGATTGGTCCAAGGGTTGTACAGCGTTTCGAATTTGAGGGAAAAAAGAGAGAACATTATGGTTGTCCAAATATCGTCGATTGCACAAGTTCATGGTCGTGGGATATTCGCAGTGTTGGTAAGTTAAATGCCTAACTAGGCCGCTTGTTTTCAGATGCATCTCAAGCTTGTTGTTTTCCTATTTACCTTGTAGCTGTGGCTCACTGTCTATGTGAAGCATTGACCGAGAGCTGCTAAGGGCGAATTTGTTTTTCTTCTAGACTGGCGTCTGATTCTTTTCAATGACTGCGCGAGAGGGGTATAAACATTTTTGAAACATATGTTTGCGTACTGTGAAGCCGTATTATATCAAGGAGGCTAATCTTGAGAGAAAAACATTGGATTATAATTTTTCACGATTCCTTGAATCCATCCCAGGTTTCTTGCTGTTGTTATTGTTGAACGAATGTCTCGTACTGAATACATAGCTAATGCTTGTCAGTTGCTTTGGTTGCTTTTGCATCACACATTTCATCCTTTAGCTATCACGCCGACCAAGGTTGGTTGGTTGATTGGTCCCAAGACGAATGGCTCGACTCAACACGGGAGATCAGTCATGAATCACGTGGCAGTTGAGTAATTGGAAACTAAAGTAAAAAAAGGTGTGGAGGGTTTCTATATATTTACATAAATGAAAACTTAGTTGTGCTAACAGAATATTTGAATTGTTATAAAAAATATAAAATAATAAAAGTAATACTGTTATAGTAAAGAATATGTGAAATAGACAAATGACAAAATTAAGTACTGAGTATGTATTTCTGATACTAGCACAGTAGCTGTTTGATTCTTCTATATAAATATATACCATTTTATATATGCCCCTGCTGCATCCCCTATGGTCATGGACTTTTTCTTCTCTC
The DNA here is from genome assembly GCF_013339725.1 of Rhipicephalus microplus. Classification (NCBI taxonomy): domain Eukaryota; kingdom Metazoa; phylum Arthropoda; class Arachnida; order Ixodida; family Ixodidae; genus Rhipicephalus; species Rhipicephalus microplus. Next base: position 190,902,352 of record NC_051166.1, read on the forward strand.
TTTACTCCTCCGTCCCCATAACATTATTTTTACCATTCCTATATATTTATGTATGTGAAATTTATAAACGTGGTTTCACTAAACAAGCAGAGGGGAACGCTAGGGCACGTTCTGCCGAACAACAAACTCGGTGCCCATCTCGTGCCTGCGAAAGACCGTAGACGGTGAAAATGCCTGACGGAGACTGCTCCGGTCTGTGCTCCGGTCCCATCTTCGAGACGGAAGACTACTTGTGCTGTAAGCACTGTGACCCACGAGCGCACGTCAGATGCATTAGCTCGTTAGAGGAGGAAGGAAACTTGCAGGGTCACTGGCTGCTACAGAACTCAGATGAAATGAGCTCGTTGGGTGAAAACCTTGCCGATGCTAGCGAAGGCTCTCTTTTTTCATCACTTCTCTCTTTCGAAGTACCGGCAGCTTCAGTTCATCCACCGGGCTACACGGATGGCAGCCTTGTAGCTATTCAGGGTCTTATACATAACGTGCAAAGGGAAATGTTGTTTCTCGAACTGCCCTAGTTGGATACTAGGAATGAACGCTGACGCAGCCAGCTTGAAGAGAACCTTATTCTGCAAACTCAACTAGTCGCCGCCCTGCAATTGTATATGGGCTCATTATGCGAGAAGTTAGCTAGCGAGCGTGTCCCTCCACCTGTGCAGCCCTCGATTGCCCACTCAAACTCATACCCTGAAGAACAGGAGCTTCTTGCTACGCCACCCGCCGACTGCCCCGCCTTCGGTGAGAGAGATGACGAAGAAGAGTTCTAGTATACCTTCGCAAAAAAGTGACACTCCCCTCTTGAAAGCCAGCATGTCTTTTGTGGGGCAACAAGGCCGTCACCTGATGTCTTCTTCTAAATATTCTCTCTTCTGTGACTCGCCTGTAGCGAACTACTCCGTTGGCCCCCCTTCTTGTGCCATTCACCCCTGCTCATGTAGGCGACATGTTATGTACAGATGTTTATTCATGGTATGACATATAAGGTTTTGTTCCTCCTTTTTTTGTTTTACGTGAACTTCCAGCCCTTCTAAAGTACTTTTCGGAGTGCGCTATCTGTCACGTGAAGGTGGACCCTTTCGTTCAAGAGCGACCTCCAGTAAAAGCTCAGCTTTTCAAAGTACTCAATAAGGACATCACAAAAATAGAGGCATGGTACTGTGTACGTAATCAATACAATGTTTAGGAGCAACGTAGGGCCTCAAGTTACTATATTATAGTGCATCCTTATGCTCTCTATTTCACAGCGGGAAGTGGATATATGATTGGGACTGATTGAACGAATGTGAGGGCGCCAATTTGGAACTATAGCTATTTATATAAAATGTTAGTGTTTTAGTATGTGCGCTGTCAATGTTAGCGTGTGCACTGTGAGCACGAGTGAATGCTTATAGTGGTGATTTCACTAAGCTCGCCTCATCGCCTCACCATACATATGTACTCATATATGACTCAACAAGCTAAAATGAAGCTCTGTTTCACCTAGCAGAAATTATAATATGCACATCATGGCTTCTTGGCATGCACCTGATTTTGATAAACCTTAAGTCTGTGCTCATAAAAGCACAGATGTGAGGGCAGGCATAATATTGTACCATCAGCTACTCATGAGGTATCAGTGCAATTGACATATCTGGTAAGCCCTTGATATGCTGACAGCTTCTACGTTTACAAAAAAATATATATCAACATAGTAACACTTTAATCAAGGAGTAAAAAAATGCAGCAAAGACATCATGCCATTGAATCTTTCACATATAATCGATCTCCACTGATCATGAGATTTACTGTATTTTGTTTGGATTTAGTCTGTGAGAATGTTTAAAACGACACATTTTAAAGTTATTTCTGTGTGCTCTGCTGCGCTGTGTATAATAATTATATTCCAGGTATAACACTAACAGAGATTAAAAAACAGCATGTTTATAACGAGTGTCTTAAATCAATTATATGCAACAAAACATAAAAGTAAGTGTATACGAGCTTAAGAAATATCTTGACAGTAATCGTCTGAGCCAATTACTTGCCCTGTAATATTTCAGTTCTCTCTGAACAGAATAGAAGCTTTCCAATTTAGTAGACAAACGTTGGCACTATTGCAACCCATCATGTGAACCAATATACTATTTATAAGCTAGTAATGACAAAAACACATAGACTTGACAGTATGCAAAAAAGGCATACCTTTTGTGAATGTAGAAGCTTCTGCTAAAATAAATTGTAAGGTTTGTTTCCAATTGAAAAAACAATTGATATTATTTCAGTCACAATATTAAGGTATCAACTCTGCTTCCAAGTGAAAAATTGAATCGATTCTGTTTTATTAACAACAATAAGGTATCAACTCTGTTGCTTTTAAGGTGGAAGTGGCATCAAAGATATTAAGTATCTTTCACCCTGCCAAATTCAAACAGAACTGAAGAGAAAGAACACAACTTTTTAATGGAGCTTCACCTTAAAAGAATCAACAACCTTCATGATAAGTGCCCTGCTATGGTTTAATAGTTTTTCACTTTTTAAATCTTCGACCAGCAGTCTTAAATTGAAGATAACACCAGCCATATAATCTGCAGAGGTTTTAATAAATGGCAGTAGTTAGCAGTGTCTTCGTATTCTTTTTTTTTCATTCGTGCGTCTATACTTTGCTGCAAATACTCAACGGCAGGTAGCACCGTATTGTCACTTTTATAGCAGGCATTACCACTTTAATACAGCTGCATTGGTTCATGACAAAATTATATCCTTTTTTCTGATTTCAACAGATTCTTTTATTAATTGTGGTGTTCTTGCCACTTCGAAATGTTATCGCACATGTTATAAGTTCTTGCATGTATCGGTGTCACTTACCAGTGTTGCATAAGCACACCATTCAAACTGTCAAAAGATAGCTGCATGTGGTTAAATGCACACTAGTACGGTTTGGGTCTGATTTGATTTTGATTAATATGTGGAGTTTAACGTCCTAAAACTACGATATGATTATGAGAGACGCCGTAGTGGAGGGCTTCGGAAATTTCAATCACCTGGTGTTTTTTAACGTGCGCCCAAATTTGAGCACACGGGCCTACAACATTTCCGCGTCCATCGGAAATGCAGCCGCCGCAGCCGCGGTTCGATCCCACGACCTGCGGTCAGCAGCCGAGTACCTTAGCCACTAGACCAACACGGTGGGGCTACGGTTTGGATCTCTCGTTTACTCATGCAGGCTAGTACTAAATAGCAAACTATTCAAGTAAGCACGGACGAAATTCATATGTTGTCTAAATAATCCTCATGCCTGTGCAGCTAGTACTCACCACAAGGACACATTGATTCAAAGTATAAACACGGGCAAGCACAGAGTCCAGCACCCACATCAAAAAAGTTAGCATGTCTTAAAATAAAAAGCAATTTGATTACTTTGACAGTAACTAATCAAGGTTACAACCGAATGTGTTATTCACCACATTTTTTACTAGGACCACCTCAATTCTAAACTTACAACCAAACATTTACAAAAACCAATATCCTTGCAACTTATTCACCAGCTATAAAAATTATTTGACACTGGACACATATCAAATTATTTTTGCGCACAGAAAGAGAACTCTGATAATGAGCCAATACGAACTATCATATTTCACTAAATATTATCTCTCTATGAAAAAAATCCCCGATATGGACCACATTCTTCATATACTGAAAATTCAGCAATGTTCTAAACAAAAAATGTTCTCCTAACCGCATTGGGAATTAACAGATGTTTAAGTGACATTCCTGGGGTTGGACGTACCAAAACCACGATATCATTATGAAGAACATCGTGGTGGAGGCCTCCGGAAATTTTCACCGTTAGGTCATCTTTATCGTGCACTGACATTGCACAATACACGGACCTTTACCATTTTCCCTCTATAAAAACGCAACTATATACTGCGGCCAGCATCGAATGCGCGGTCAGCAGCCGATCACCATAACCACAATACCACCGCGGCAGACGAAGCAAACTCTTTTTATTATTTTTATAACGAGTTTTACGAGTAATGAGTAATAGTTTCTAGCTTTCTGGAAGAATTCACATGCCGCTTTACATTTCTTGAGTTAAAGTTCTCTCTGATTCTTCGCAGCTCGGGGCTACCTGCCATCAGCCACCTTTTCTTAGACAACGCGGAGGAGATGAACTTCGGCCGCACGGGGAAAACACGCGTGTAGGCTGCAGCGCGCCAAGATTTCACGGTACATATCGCGTCGTCTTCGGTGCCGCGGCGTACCAGCAGTGTTAACACAACGCCGCCAGCAGAAAGGGAGGCGCACACATTAAACGGCTCCACTTTGGCGTTGACAAGGCCGAACGCTGTTGGCATAGAGTAATGCAAGTGCTGTGGACAAGTAATAAGAGCGCAACGAAAATGTCACGCTCAAATTGTAAACACGACCAACACAGTAAACCGATGCTTTCCGTAAATGGTGTATTTTCTGCTCTCAGTACGCCCTTCGTCTCAGAAAAAGCATGCATGACACAAGCCGCGCGAAACCGACAACGACAAAGTAGCACTGCGTTCATAAGCTAGACTTTACTCGAAGCGGCCTAATATGAGATATTCGGTAGGTACTACACGACACAGATCATTCGAGGCTTGAGCTGTAACCCAAACCGCGAGTAAACGAGAAGTTAGGTGCTCACCTCCAAGATGCAGACCAGATAAAAAAGCAACGCCAGCCGGTCCCGTTCAACACCCTCTAGACTTCCGTGTGAGCGTCCTGGCCTTTGAGGACGGCAGTCGCGCTAATAACTAGAGTAGTGACAGCCGACGGATGAGTGACAATGGCGGTGCACCTGCCGTGGTCGGATGGTTCCTCTTTCCGCAATGCCCACCTAAACTGCCGTTTGGGAACAAATACAGTTCCCTAGAATAAAAGCGGTGCAGGACACGTTGCAGCGATGGATGCAATAATGGTATGGGACGGCCATATTATTATAAATTTCTGGAGCCACGCAAATATATACTCAGAGCCACGAAATTATTTACTTTTGTCTATTTTTTTGTTGACGAAGGAGACACTTGTTTTTTGCACTATTCAGTGAAATATCAGGCAAATGTGTGCTCTATTCATAATATTCGCGAAATGGTGAAGTCTGTGATTCTTAAACGTGTTCTGTATTCTCGACGTTGGTGAAGGGGTGGATTGTGTTTATTTGCTGGACACTATGTCCGCTTTTTTGTCCGTAAATACGCGTGTTTTTTTGCAGTGTATAAGAACATCCCATGACGACGCTGCTTTGAATAATAGGTTTCGTAGTGTAATACGCCTCAAGCCAGTTTGTTAGTTTTGTTTCTTTTTTATCTGAAAGAGAAGCTAAAAGGTATTATAACTGGAAGAGCAACTAAAATACAGTAAACAAGACCTACAACAGAAGGCCGTCTTCTAAACTTGGTATTCAAAAAAGGGCCAAGGTCCAGCAGGCCTCATTCTGGTGGTTCGGAAAAGCGAAATTTTCGGCAAAGGGCAGGATGTTAATGGCACCCTTGCGGTAGTCTCACAAAAAATTTGCACCCGCTCGACTGCAGAAAATAATAAGCACAAAGTGACAAAGAACAGCGGCCACTCAGTGAAAACGCCATGAAGACGTTTATGGGAGTTGCTGCTCGAGCACTGGTATTTCAGGAAAGTGGCTCACGTAACCACCCAGACAATCGTCAACATCATTGAGTGCATTGTACCACGGAGAAGAAAGCCGAAAGCCACGGGCCAGTTGTGTATTCCTTTCCGTTAATTCGCATCCCGTGCTTGTCTAGAGCGTGTACAAACTGCACTTTAAGACAAAATTACCCGAAAAAAGAGCAATGGAGCCCAATGGCCAGCGCGATGAACGGATAGATCGTTGAGGAGTAATCACAGAGCGAAGCGTGCAACGTGCAAACCACTTAGTCTCCAAACACGCTCCAAAGGGACGAACCGCCCAGGCATTGCAGGCAGCGTGCAAAGTGTTGCCAACGTCACTAACCGTCCTCCTCCTCTCCTGGCTTCGTCTTTCCCCGTATTTTGCTGGCGACGGTTCGCGTTGCGTCGCGCTCGGAGTGCTCAACCACGGCCGCCTGGATTCCACGATCCAGAAGTTACGACGCGGTGCTTTTGTGTACGCTTGGGTGAGCGTGGGCTGCTGCTTTTACGTTTCGCTGCACCCATGAAGTCTGGAGCAAGTCTCGACACGTCACCACGCCGCGCTGTATATCTCTGGCTTCAAGATAATCACGACCAACACACGACAGCAACAGTTGCGAAGGCCAACATGGCGGCCAAGAAGACAGCAGGCCTATCGGATATATACTTCAGTCCGACTCGGGGCCGAAATCAGAGCTGGATTCTTTCGCAAGTAGGTTATCATTCTTTATTCTACTGTACTTGTCGCGAGCACGATACGGATCGCGCTTGCCGGCAACGGGCTCAGTCGTGTTGTATATCGCACGCACGAAATGCACCACGAAGGTCAGCTTGGGCGTCTGCAGTTCGCCTGTGCTTTGCGACCAACTGAAAATTGGCCGCCATTGCCATCGGCCTCACGTACGCTCGCTCATCGAGTGCTCGCCTGCCTTCGCCGCCGCAATGAGCTTCGGGCTGGCGATATTGGGCTGAGACCTTGTCACTGTGTTGGGAGTCGTCAAAAACACGTTGCGGGTTTTCGTAACGAGCTTGGTTGTAGTATGTCGCGCGCTGTAAGTGCGCCAGCATGATCAGGTGGGGCTCTCGCTAGAGTCGTAACTCAGTGAAAATTGGTCGCCATTACAGATGGCTTTCCCATAAGTCGGTCGCAAGCAGCTCGGCGCCGTCCGTTGCCCGCGGCGGCGGACTCGCGTTTGCGTGCTTCACTTGCTTGAGTTTGTGGGAAAGGCCGTGTTACCGTCGATTTCTTCGGCGCTAGTTCCAAACCAGTTCGGCATTGTTCGTGGCGGCGCCCAGCGTACGCTCGCTCTCCTGTTCGAAGTTCGCTGGCGGCAGACACTCCGCGTGCTGAACCGTGTTTGGCCTAGCGTTCGCTTGCGCGAGCGGAACAACGTCGCTCGCTTTGGACTCGCTGACTTGTTAGCGGCATGGTGGTTTGCGCAGTTGTAACTGTGGCCGCCGCTCCTAAGCTGTTGCGCTACGGGGATCGAAATGAGTCTTTCAAGATGTGTGACATCACGGTGAAATTATTAGCATGTCATATCTCCCATATGTTATCATTTCACCTTGCACGTATTTCTCATCTGCATTCGTATTCATCCTCTGTCGCGTGTGACTCACCATTTTACATACTTTTTGTGCAGCCATGGGCACACACCATGCTGAAGGCTTTGCGCGCTGGCGTCTACGATGCCTGTCATCCATCTCTTTCGTCAGAGCAGCTTCAGAAGGAGAGTGCGAGATATGAAGATGAAGTTATTTGTGTGTCATATTTACACGCATGTTTTATATAAACTTGTACGTACTTGTCATATGCGTGCATCTTCATCTTTGGTCACGCGTGTCTAAGTATTTTTAATATCTTATTGTACGTACAGACGTTGGAACACAACAGGCAGAAGGCTGCGTGCGCTGGTGTCTGTAATGCCTGTCATCTATCGCTTCCGTCGGAGGAGCTCCACAAGGAGTGAACAAGTTGTGACAACGAGACTGGACTTGTACACTTCACCATGAATTCATTAAAAAGAATGGATAAACTTTGTGTATGTAGGAAAATAAAAAGAGATTTCGATGTCTGACTTTTGTCTTTCATTGTTGCCGTGACTGCGAAAGCAGTTACACATAGGTGGCTAACTACTTTTTCGCGTGTTGTTTTCTGCGCTGTTTGTTGCTCACTGCGCAGAAAAACATGCGAAAAAAGTATTACGCCTGGCGTAAAATAAATAAAAAAACAATGCTGAAGCTGGGGATAAAAAGTTCGTTCGATTAGAGTATTTGAATGGATCAACCGTTCGTCCGGCGAGGTCCAACTGTGAGAACTAATGGTTGCCCGGTAAGGTGTAAATGTGGGGATTAACAGTCGCCTTATAAGGCGCAAATGTGAGGACTAAATGTTAGTCCTTTGAGGTGAATTGTGAGACTAACGGTACTCACTAAGGTGTAAATGTAAGGACTAAGTGTTAGTCCCTTGAGTTCGTCTGTGGGAACTAACTGTTAGACCTGGTGCCGTAAGTCCTTAAAGAAATTAATGGTTGTGGCAGCCCCATTAGCCCCAAAAGGACGAACCACACACCCTTTTAACACCCTTTTGCCTTGGAGTGTGGCTGGCGTAAAGGAAACCTAAACCTCCAAAAAACATGGCCCGTGTGCCCTGGGAGTAGAATACAGGTGCCGAAAGTTCTTGTAGTTATACGTGAACTGTGTTCGCATATCAGTGGTAGGACAAGGTTTAAGGACTTATGCAGTGCCTTCTCATACATCATGTTCTTGGAGATATTATGGAAGGACTGCCGCAAACGTAGCCAGAGGGGGCAAAACTGGTATCGGTTTGGGGAAAGTCGGTTTACATAATGGATATTGACAACTCCTCGATAAGCTTTTCGGGGGGCACAGCCCCGTGAGTTTCGCGTTCAACTTCTCCTGGGCTTGTCGCTTTGATAAGCGATCGATGCGCGTAGCATTAAAAAGATTTCCAGGGCAGCCTTTCGTATGACCTGCCGCCGTCCATTGAGCTTTTAGCGCTCGTCGCTCAAAAAATTGGTGTGTGTGTAGAGTAAAATAATGAGGACGTGATACACTCACTCGACTTGCGACATGCAAAATGCAGCTCTCGCTGCTGAGACCCCTGTCCTGTCCCGTGGAACGCTTGCTAAGGTTTCTACGCTAGGCTCTAGTAGATCAATGGTAGCGATGAGTCTCACCACCTGCAAGGACAACCAAGCAATGTTATGAACTGGTTCACTATTTTCGTGGGTCGTAGTGATTTTGTCGATGGCGAAAATGAGCATGTCTTGTGTCACAATAACGAGGTTGTCGTCGATGATTGTGGGATGCACTTGCAAGTTCATGTTCAGATTATCTATTCGTTTCTTGAACATATTTTTAACGTTCTTTTTCTTGTTTTTCCACATTATTTGTGTTATAGATAGCGCACGGCAGGCCTCCAAGAGCTTCTGAAGTAAAAGTGTTTGTACTTTTTCCTTCTTCTTGCTCTAAGTTTCCGCTGCGGGGCGAGCTCTTGGTGGGGCGAGGAGCTCGTACTGCTTCCGCCAATAGTCGAAGAACGCGTCGCTGTACACGAGTTTCATGTGAAATTTGGATAGCTTCATTATGCTCGCCACTGCACTAAGCACCATGGCACGCTTCCCACCATCCAGCTCCGGCTGAAGGCACACATGAAACCACAGTGAAGAGCCCCAGTTCAAATCTAAGAAGGACTGCAATTGCATGAACATTTGACTTGCACTGTGCCAACCAGTTTAAACTTTGCTCATCTATGCGATTTCGATGGGCTTGACTTACGCTTGTGAAAGTTTTGTTGGGCCTATTCTGGCAAAGTTGGAGCATGTTGAGGGCTTTCTTGCTTGCTTTCGCGGGAACCTGTCCAGTTGTTAGCAATGAATCGTGCGCATTGGTCACGTTGCCATGACGTTCTGCAGCGTAAAACGTGACCCTTCACGATATTCGCTTGACGCTGCTGAGGCCGAACAAACAAGTGCACAAAAGTTCGCACACGGGTCGATGCTTCTGTTCAGACGTACTGCGATGAACACTTCGTGCTGACGGCAGTCGCCGCTTTCACAAAAGGGATCTTCAGCCCTGCTACTGCTGCCCAGTCAGTAAGCAAACGTTATTGTGCCACCCATGATGAACGCGATCAATGTTAGAATTGCCGCCACATCAGTATCTATGTGCACCTTCTGGTCTATGTACCTACAAGTGGGGAAGCGGCGTGTGTAGCATGGAACAGAGTAAAAAATTAAGCTCAAAACAATTTTGTTCTCTTACAATTGCCCCGTTGATCAAAGCAGAACTGTAGATGTCATCAAAAATTTGAATGGACGACAAATAAGTGAACTTTGTTAAAAAAGCGATTGCTATTTTGGCCTAGCATGTGGTCCCTCCCAGCAAAGCTCGACAGAAATGTCACGGTGCAGTTATTGTACACACGCACACACAATAACTCATTATCACCTATCATGGTTGTGAGTTCCTCTGAAGCACCACGTTCTCTACATTTCAATTCCTTTTCGCTTTTCAGGCGGAAGCTTGGTAGACGATTGGCCCTCACCATACCGAACGACAAAATTTCATCTTGTGAAAGAATGACCTGTGATAACGTGGACGCATTTATTGCGCTGCAACGCCTTCCCCACATATAACATATACTATCCCGCACAATTTCCTACTATCTGCAACACTGTAAATACTAGTTTGCGATGCTAATCCGCCGTTTCGGAAGAAAATGAAGAGCCGCGGCTCGAAGGCTATGCATTACATATATTTGTTTTTTTTGTTCTACTGGACAGATTACACCACGATACCAATTTCGTCTTTCAAGTTCATACTGTGCCACATGTGGCACACACGGAGTTCAGGTCCTCAGCTGTGGTTATGGAGATACTACAGAGAATGAATATTAGACTCGAATTTATGAGCCCCTAAAGTATGCCGAAATATTTGCACTATGTTTGTGAGGTGAAAACATTCATAGAAGAAAAATAGCAATTTATCGTGTTTGCTCCCTAAAAGTTGGATGTCGGATCCCAAAATGCACTTGCCACTGTTTTGCTTATCGTTCAAGAGATATGTAATTACTTGCCTATCATAAATCCGCATAACTATCAAAACTACCCCAACGGTATTACATTCTCAAGAGGGCAGCCCAGAGCCGCAAAAAATGCTAAGTGATATGTGCCCAATATGGGACGTCATGCAGCAGAGAGATATTTCGTTTACAGGCTATAGGTTATCAACGAGACGGGAGATATATGGGGCGCCTTACTTTCACTAAGGTCATGGCCATCTGGCTCTAATGCACTCCTTTTAACCACTTGGCGTTTCCTCCGTTACGCCGAATTCTCCCTCACGGTAATTATTATCATGCCGTTCGTGTCCGGAAATTCCGGACACTTGGGGATAACGCGCCGAAAAAATAGAAAGCATGAAAGGTAGATCGCGATGCTCATTGTGGGACAGAATGATACCCCAAACATTACCTTCATTTTAGAGTGTACCTAGTTTGAAAATGTATCCGAAAGCGTGGGGGCACTTTTGGCCTTGTGAAAAGGTAACTTTTATAAATGCAATGACTTAACCCATAAATCGGGGGTCACAAACTCACCTCACTCGTTGGCTTGCATGCAGTAACGCAATATAATCTCGCAAGCGCCACGGCGGGGAAAAATGTCAAAGCTGGAAGGTTGCAGAAAGGGGGGGGGGGGAGGATACTTTGTATGTATAAATTGTCAGCAGCAATTGACATTCGAAAATAAATTTTTCCCCTTAACTCCTATACAGATAATTTCAGGTGGTGATTTGGTGTCAAAATTCCAACCTGTATATACCGCCTAAAAATTGACACCAAAAAAAACGAAAAAAAGCACTCCAGGAAACAGAATAGGTCAACTGTTTTACCTGCAAACGTACGCTTTACGGGCAACTGTTTTACGTGTTTTACGTGTTCTTATTCGGGCGTAAGCCAGAATATGGTGCCAAAAATCTCGCGAACCATTCTATCATTACGAGGCTCGCATATTCCCCTACGAAATTGTGCAGCGTTTGCCAGGCAGTGCCATTTTGCCCATCACTATGTGCAAGGCTAAAGTCTCTCGCGCTTTTCGAATATAAATGAAGATGTTAATCGAAAGCACGTCATCGATGGGAACTTTGGATGAATTTTCACCACGTGAGGGTCTTTGACATGCACCTAAACATAAGTACACGGGCGTTCGTCTGTTTCCTCCTCTCTCTGAAATACCACAAGGAGTTGAATTCTCGTCTTCACGCATATTAGGGCAACAAAACAGCCGCTACGTTACAACCGGTGTTAAACAGTTAAGTGAAGGTGCACGCAGCAGTCTGCTTTTTTCACGACGCCACAATACATTCGCGCTTCTCGTGCCGGGAAAGTCGCAAAACTTCTCCGGGTCTCAGAGGCCTTGAATCTACCAATATCAGTTCTCCCGGCTTTTATACAAAAACCTTATTAAAACAGCAAAAGGTAGTACAGAAAACTAAAAAATTGAACAAAGAAGCGTGAAAACCGGGTTGATGGGTTCATAATTAAATGTGAGAAAACCAGCGAAGAACAAAACACGGTTGGAAGAAGAAGGCACATTCAAGGACACACTATTGCTTGACTTACAATTTTTTTTTCTCCGGACTTGCAACCAATTTATTGACGCATCCACGCATACTAAAACACTTTATCCTACGCACGTACACACACTACACAACCTGAAGCTTATAATCTGTCCGACAATCACACCACGCTTGAAGGGCCAGACACTCTTTTTCTGTGAAATCCACAGAAGATTCATTAATACGAACTTGCAGCTACAAATGTACTTATACAAATGTCGTTGTAAGTGGGACGACAGCGTGTGCTCAAATGTGCCTTCTTTCGTCCTTGTTTCGAGTTCACTGGTTTTTATGGCATCTAAAAATAAACACAGGTCGTGTTCCACAGCTGCCCTTTAGGTGGCTAAACAGACAGCTGTGTAGACAGCGGTTATCTTAAGCACCATTCCAGTTCTCACGCGTGCAGCAACAGAAACCGCTTCGAGAGGACGGCATCGGAGACAAAAAACAAACAAAGAATTCATGCTATATACACTGCGGTCCAAAGAACACGGCAGCTCAGCAAATTACTTGAACGTGACCTCTTTGATCGTCTGCACACCAGCATGCACACACTTTCCCACGCACTCAGTACAAGCTACGTTCACTGTTTTGTAGATTAGAACATGCAAGATGTAGAAATGGCACAATTGTTAATCATAAAACTTAATTTGTGTTCAGAGCTATAGGGAAAGATTTATGTCTGTTTTTATTAGCTTTTTTCATGCGAGATGGCATCATAGTGTGCAGATCTTATACAGACGCGTTTCATTTTTCTTAGTATTGCAGGGTTCGATACTGCCTTCAAAGCTGTCAGTGTCGACTGCCTACAATGCTGTCCAGAATCGAATAACAGTCACAACTCGAGATTTGCGCCTTACTGAAGCAACACTAAAGATTGCGCTGCCTGGTGGTTCGTTTTACATATTGCCAAGTGAGAAAATGCATAAAGAGGGAAGTGCTAGGCTGTTTTGTGAAAGAAAGAAAAACTGAGGTCATTCTCTTTTGGCATCGATCCGAAGAAGCCGAGGTGTGCGAACGCTTCCACTACGGCTCCTGCTTTATTCAACGTTTTTGCGACGCCACTTTCTGATTTAAACATTATATTAGTGGAACAACTTCCAGAAGACACAAGGACTTTGCCGACACAATTTGGGCGCAGGCAGTGCTTGCTTCTTGCATTTTATTGCGCCTCTGCCATCGTCGCTCTCCCGCTGACAGCTAGCCCTGACGAGTGTCTTCTTTGCTCTAACATGGCGCGTGCTCACTAGCGCGCCCCGTAGCTGCACTGTCTCGCTGAGCGATGGAGTACCAATTGACAGGGGAAGACATTGACCCTGAGGAAATCACGCAGACCAAGGCTGGCAGACCGCCTCTGGTCGCCGAGCCCAAAATGAAGGCTCCAAACCTGTGCCGTCATATAGCGCTTCAAAACGCAACGAGCACAAGCCCCGCAACAGAGAAAATGTGAAGAACAAAACTATTCGAGCAAGCCGAATGCCTCACCTACGAAAGAACGACATCCGCATTATCATTAGACCTAGAGGGGGTCTTAACATCGCTAGGGTTGGCCCAACGACAATCGCTGAAGGCATTTCGACTTCGGCAGGTATCAGCCCAATGGAACAGCAAGCAGACACGCTCTGCCCCAACAATAAGCAGAATATCTTAGTAGCAAGCACACCGAAGAGAGAAAATGCTAATCGCTACGTGAGCGTTAAAGAAATCCGCATCGCTGACAAGGCCTACGAAGTTAGTGCCTACGAAGCGCTACCACATTCTACATGCAAAGGCGTCATTCGAGGGATTCCCGTGCAAGACTGTTCGGAGGACATTGATGCGACGATTGTCAACTACCGCAATTCACTAGCTTTGGCTGTCAAGCACATCGGAAGTACCACCGCAGTGATCGTGGCCTTCGATGGACATCGTGTGCCCAATTTTGTGCGATACGAATCGGTGCTACTTCAATGTACACTATACCGTAGACAGATATTTGCTACGCCTGCAGTCGGCTCGTCCATCAAGCGGACGTGTGCCCGAACCCTGGAGACGTAATCTGCAGAGGCTGCAGCGTGCCGAACCCCGAAAGAGAACACCGCTGCACACCAACATGCGAGCTTTGTGGATTAGCCCACCTCACTGCCGACAAGGAATGTAAAGAACGCCACCACACTCCCATACGTGGTGCGCCGACGATGATGGGAGCGAGCACACTCGACGCGACACAACAGTTACGAAGCAATGAACGAGTTCAACGCAACCGCTAACGACGACCAAGCCTCGAAGCTTTCTACAGACAGTCGATCGAATGGCAGCCGATCCTGGTCCCGATCCCGGAGTCGTCCCAGGTACCGCACCATGCGTGTATTGAGGTCCCAGAGTCACCCTCAGACCCATTCCTGCAGCGCGCGAAGTGGGACCCCAACCAGATCTATATCACGAGGCTACTCCAGGTCCCGTTCTGGTACACGTCACGGTTCCCGTTCAGGTTGCCGGCCCGGGTCACGCTCCGGCTATCACTCTGGTTCCGGGCCTCACGCCGGTTCCAGGCCTCACCCCAGTCTCACCGGGGTCTCGCGTCAACGATCGCCTAGCCCATCGGCACCACCATCGCCAGGCAACGCCAACAAGAATAACCGGGGACCTCTCACTTGGGCGGACGCCGTCCGGGGAAAAGGAAACACTACATCGCAGGTAGGGTTGGGTTCACTCCCAGAGCATGATACACACACCACATCTGAGATAGCGATCTTAAAGCACGACAATGCGATGACGAAAGAAACAATGCGCGAACTCACAGTCGCAATAGCCGAACTGAAAACTGAGAAATGCACGCGCTGCTAGGCCCACAACCGACAACGACGACAATGCAGTCACCCCGTTGCAGCCGCAACTCGTAGGCGCCGGTAACGACGACGGCGAGAGCGCACCCAAGAAACGCGCGGTCGCCCACGACCAGCCAGCTTTAAAGGCAGAAGATTAAAGAAAGCCTTCGCTTTCTTGGCGAAAGCATGGCTCTCATGCAGTCTACCCTCGCGGCATACGGTATTCGGTTGGGCCAAGGGAAGCAATATCTTGATCACGTCGTCGCCCCTGCCGTTGCCGCGGGTAAGCCGTTGTCGCAACGTACAGCTATGCCCAATTTACCACATTACGCGGCCCTTGTGCACCCGCCGGGTGCTAAGGCCGACTCCTAAATGCTTCAAGATGGCCAGCCCAATTGACGAGTTGCGAATCTGGCAATGGAACTGCAGGAGCTTCGCCCATTAGAAAGCCTTCCTGCAGCAATACCTCCGTAGCCACGAAGTTTTTCTACTATTTACAAATGCCCGCGAAACACAAAAAATACCACGTGACAAACCCGCTCGTGCGCCAGTGCTCACAACGCGCGATTAGGCGAACGCAAGGAAGTTTACAGATGAACTAAAATTCAACAATACCTGCGTGTTACTTGTTAGCGATGATATCTGTCTATAGGCTGTTCCACTTTGATAGCTTGTGGTCGTGTTGGCCTGTAACATATACGTGATATAAAAAGACACTTTCATTGCACAATGGTTCCTCGACATGCTGCCCGACAAGCACATGTTGAATCATGCTCTTTTCTTTCACCGTTCTTTTTAAAGGTATTTTGCATCTTGGTAATTTTACAAAATTATTCAAAGCGGTGCGACGAAGATTAGACGTAACGAACGAATGCGTTTCCAGGCTTCAGCGCCAGTTGACGCCACGATAAAAGGACTCAGATCGTAGACGTCATCGCTACTAGCGCATCATCACTCAGAATGGTATGTGTGGAATGTATCTCACCAAACATGTAGCACTAGTTTCGATGTCACAAGCCACTCTATTTTCTATAAACTCTCGTACGCTGTTTGCCGTCAAAATAAAATAACTTGCACGCGACGGACTCGATTCAAATTTGGTCACCACGACATACGCAAACTGAGGAATTACAGTAAAGGCTCATCTTGATTTTCAAATTTAATATCAGTGCTCCTTTCAGTATTTTTCTCGCGCGAACGACAATATATAAGTATACATCCGGCTTGCCAGTGTACAGATTTGCAGTAATATTGATACCTGCAACTCAAAAACCACCAAAGCAAATACAAATGAAATCCACTGAAAAAGTATGCCAGTGTGTAAGTTCACTGAGGCGTATCAAATTTTCCACTCAAAAGTACGCGTTCCTACATGCGAGTCAGAGAAGTACCGGCTACTGCGCTCGGCAGGAAGCTTTCGGGGACAGCCTGCGTTGCTGAAAGCATGACACATCGTTCGTTGTCACTCTTTGTGCGGGCACCACACACGCGAATGAATGTTTGATTTAGGCTCAGGAATGTCTAAACTGTACTTTACAGTCATTCTTTACTTTATAATTGTGTAAGCAGGCCTACTTAAAACAAAACGCGCCAGTAGCATGCACACCAAAGCGGCTGGCACGATAGGTCAAATTCTCGCTGGGCCGGGCACTGGGTAAGACCGCTCTCGACGCGGTGATTTAGGGTAGTTGAAGTTTCTCCATTTGAGCTGCGGAACATTTCTAGCTGTTACCTAAAGTAAGAAGGAGGATAAGCAGGCCCAGACATCCATTTACGCAGTGTGGTGGAGTCGAACGACCGTTGTTTCTCTCGCCTCCGCTGGGAAACCTTGCGTCGTAATCGAGAGAGCTCATTTACGTTTCGTCAACTTGGCGGCATAAACAATTACCTGTTTCTGTTTGGAGTGACGTCTAGCTCCACGCGTATACACACTGCAACATGGAATTGTTACAGAAATACCCGGCTGATGCGAATATGGCCGGTATACGTTAAGGCAAGCGAGCAACGGGCAACCACAAAAATTACGTATGCGCGGGATCTGTTAGGGTAGCATCTATACGTGCCGTCGGACCAAGCGTTTTATATTCAATGATACCGAAACATAACACGGCACACGCTACATAAAAGTGTAGGCTGTGCTGGTCGAAACAGTGCGTGCTTCCCAGCAAAAATTCCAGCTCTTCCCAGTGTGCACCAGTCTCACAGCGGTTAAGCCAGCAGCCCTACAAGTGCAACACAGCTGTTTTCCAGTGCACCCAACGAAGTTCCAGTAAATACCAGCGTGTAACAGTGTCTCCAGCGTGCACCAGTACGAAGAAACGTATGGCTTTACGCTGGAGATGCCGTTACTTTTTTTTTCGATAGGGTAACCACTCACCTGCAAGCTGTTGCATGCGCAGTCATTTGTCTGACGAGACACTTGGCTTGCAGACAGCTCAAGACGTGTTAATGTCTCCTGGATGGAACAATTGTTCCATCCAGCAGCAATATCAACAACAACGCTGTACTCTAGAAAGGTCAGCACACACTAAACTCCAAGACGAATAATTAGAAAAGCAAATCTCCAAAACACACGCACGAGCAAAACATGGCACACCATTTTGCCCGTCCATGTGCTCGCCGACAACAAACCATATGAATACGAGTAGTGCGAACGCGAACCTAGTTGCGCAGAAAAGACGTCAGGGAGTGACATCATGGGCGTCAGCGCATTGCTTTTAGTGTGTTCTCTTAGTACACTGGTAAAATCATTTACTTATATATACTACAAGTAATTATTATTCAAGGTCAAATTGCCATTAAAATTTTTCTATAATACTAGTATGCAGGAAGTAATGAATCTTGATCACTTTTAAGAACTACATCGCTTGCTATGCTGGTGCCACACTTGTGCGCAAGCAGGTTTGTCATTTTGCGCTCACAATACATGTTGAAGAGTTCTACTAAGTTGCGCAGCTTACGAAAAGTGCGTCTGAGCTTGCCTCTTCTTTTCTCCTTGCCCCGCCGTGGTGGTCTAGTGGCTTAGGTACTCGGCTGCTGACCCGCAGGTCGCGGAATCGAATCCCGGCTGCAGCGGCTGCATTTACGATGGAGGCGGAAATGTTGTAGGCCCGTGTGCTCAGATTTGGGTGCACGTTAAAGAACCCTAGGTGCTTGACATTTCCGGAACCCTCCACTACGGCGTCTTTCATAATCAAATGGTGATTTCGGGACGTTAAAACGCACAAAACAATTAATGAATCGCGTGTTACACGCGTCACTTTCTATCGTCAGCCAGTGCTGCTCTTATTATCTATTGATGCTAGCTGAATAAATGTTTTAATTTGGTGCAGTTCGGCACAAACTAAAAAAATCTGGCCCCAGATTACCAATGTGAGCGCAAATATAAATTTATTTGCGGTGTCCTTCAGGGGAGTAACCGTTGCGTGATGAGGCCAATTACTTCCGTTTTTTCTTCTCTTGCTTCCTTACCAACTTACCTTAACTAAATATAACAACATATTAACAACCTTTATTATTATTATTATTATTATTAGTAGTAGTAGTAGTAGTAGTAGTAGTAGTAGTAGTAGTAGTAGTAGTAATTCAGTTCCGGCTGCACGCGTGATGATATGGGCATAGCGCCGAGTTAAGCTAACGACGAGGTGAAATATGTGAAGCGCACTTGCGCAACAGCTCCTGATTTTACCCAGCGGGCAAAAACTCACGTCGCTTTACTTCCCACAGATGACTGAACCGATGGACTCTTCGAGGCCAGTATGTTGCGATGAAAACTCGCATGGGTGCATCACGGAAGAGAACATGTCAACGTGCAATTATAGCATTATTGAAGGCTGCATACGCATTGTCTAACGGACAAACGAAAAAAATTTGTCTCCTCTTCCTTCTCACCTGAGCTGTGCGTTTCACGGCATTGTTAAACCCTCGGTCACGCTTCATGTTTTCGGGGCGTCTTTCTGACCAGCGTTGTCGCCGAAAGCACCTCCGCTTTTGGTGCGCTCGAGTTGGCACTCTACAATATGGCAAAAGTCACAGTGGCCCCGAAATGAGGGCTCCACCCACGCCGGAAGAATTGATTTGAGATGAAGTTTTCTATTTCATACTAAGAGGAAATATAATGTACGGTTGAATCATCCACGTACGATGGCCACTGATCCTTCAGTCCGTTACGGCAGTTAAGGCTTGCCTGCACTCACGGTCGAAAGGGCGAATTTTCCCAAAGGCGTAATTGTGCCCATTTTATCTCTAGTGCTTCTGAGAAAGACATCCATCGAGGTCACACAGAAACAATGCTTTCCGAAAAATGAGATACCCTTTTTTAGGAACCCAGCAGAAGTTTCAATTAATTGATTATTTGATAAAGTTAGCTCGTCAAGAACAATGAATTGATAGTTGGCCAAATCGACGACTTATTGGTTAATTAGTTAGGATTTTTAATCGACCATTCCAAGCGTTTTTGTTTAAGCCAAGGTAATGAGCGGGCATATGCATAACTATTGCTTTCCGCTACGCGGAAAAAGAAAGAACCGGCGTTTTGTTGAGGAACTGTTTCTACATTCGTATTCTCTCCCTCTCACCCCTCCAAGAAAGTGTGCCATTGCGTGCCCCATGCAAACCCTCTTCACCTAGTTCTGCCATGACTGTCCCGTTATATTCGGCCCGTGAGTTTTAGTTGTTTTTTCAGCTTGTGCATAGATTTCTCTGAACACGTTGAAAGATGAACGTCACTTTTGTGTGCTCCGTCATACCTTGTCTTTCGACTATACCACACCTCGAGGCAAAACAGTCGAGCTCCTTGAGAAAAGCTTCTTTTGTCTCCAGGAAGCAAGCAGCTGTTGCGTCCTCTTGCGAAAATATTCTACCGACTATCAATAAACGTTTTATTGGTAAAAGTTGATAGAATTTACCAAAAGTAAACTGAAAGTCGTTAAATTGTTCTATACACCAGTTACCAACAATCCATCGACTATTGGTTACTGGTAACCAATAGAAATTTTTTCAGTAACGTTCAATGAACGCCGAATCAACGTGCTAGAGACCGTATAAAAACAGTTTACCAGCATTGTATCAACCACCTTCAAACCATTTATCCAACGATCTGTCGACAAACAACAAATGAATTCATACCCCAAGCAATTTGTAAGACCATGAACTACCTGTCCTTTGAGGGCATTTTCTTGAATAGTCAAGCTGGTGTTCCTCAATTATGTCACGTATATCCAGGTCCTTGTAGTGTGGACACCGTAGCCGGCTGCATGAAGTTACAATAATTGGCCGCTGAGAAGTGCCCCCGAGACCAGAAAGCCAAATTTAGGTGTTCTCCCTATTCACCACTTTGGCCTCTGTGAATAGTTGCTGAGCCAGAATTTCGGTCCATACAAAGTTATATGGCATGTGAGTGATGTGAACTGTGAAGTATGTCGGAACCCTGCATTGTCCACAAAAAATAAACAGAAACAACCGAGCTCGGACAAGTTCATGTCGTGCACACAAACATAATTTGCACATTCACAAATTCTTCTATACTTGTTTTCTTTGTTTTAGGCTTTCATTTGTGTTAATGAAATTGCCTTAAAGGGCCACTCACCAGGCCCCATACCGAATTTCAGTTAGACAGTCGAAGTTGTTGGGTGTCCAATGAGGAACGTTTCGCCACAAAAATGTTTCAAATCGGTTCATCACAAGCGGAGAAAACAGGTTTTTTGAAGCGGCGCAAAACGAGGATGAGAGCAGGCGAGCTCGAAACCCTTGCCGCTCTTCCGCGTGGCCTTCGCAAGCCAAATCTCTTCCCCACCCTCTCCAGCATCCGACCATGAGGTGACGTGCGCATGACGTGCCCAAACAAGTCCAGCCCGAGAGCACGCGAGCAGCGTTGCTTTGTTGATCAGCGTTATTTTGTGGTCTTTTGCCTGTTTCTGCGGGATGTTTTGGAAACGCTGGGTTACCCGCGGTAGAGTAGATGAACACAATGAGTTCGCGAACGCTTAGGAGCGTTCCACGGCGGCCGTCTGCTCAATGCGCTGATCATGGGGACACGAACGCATGCGAAACGCTGGCAAATTAGCCCCGCATCTCGTAGTTTTTCACGAGGAAAAATGAAAGAAAAACGCGCACAATTTTTATAGCGTCTCAATATTTATTTCAAGTTTTAATTATGTCCTAAAGCAACAAATACGTAAACTATGCATGTTGTGGTAAATAACTTTTGTCATGTCACGTGTTATACTGCTGACGTCATAGCAGAGTCTTCTACGTAGAGGACCGACGTCACTGCACTGCCTTGTACGCAGAGCCATTCATACACTCACGTCATGCCCTCATTCTCTAGGCGTGCGCCGGCAAAGGGGAGGGGGAGCAGCTTTCATCTTGAAATTTAACCCATTTCCGCGGCGCATAGCGTTGCAAATTTTGGCAGACGTGATCATGAACGCCTCGTCTATTCATTGCGCTTGTCATCTCAAAATTGTCAAACCGGGTGAGTGGCCCTTTAACATCCACTGACTGTGCATGAGCGACAGTTCAATAATGTCGTGCGTTCACTCTAAATAAGTCATTTTATTATTATTTATATAAAAAAAGGCAATGTTCTGTAAGTGTACCGTATGGTTTCCCGAGGCAACATAAGGACGCAACGTGTATGTTTTCCAACTGTCGCAGTTACGCTGCCATTATATGTTGCCTCAAGGCGTCATCCTGTATGTTTCCCAACTGTGACCATTCTGTGTGTCTCCCAGCTGTCGCTATTTGGCGGCCGCTTTTGCGTCACCTCAAAGTTTTCGTTCTGGATGTGTCCTGTAAGTAGCCACTTTTAATAGACCAGAAATTAGACCCGTTGCACCGTCTGCGCGGTGCGGAATAATACGGCCAATGTAATTGAAATGGACATGTTTACGAAACTCTAAAATTATTGATTTGTTATTGTTTATGCTAAATTTTAAAGCTTTTTACAGACAATATTCAAACAGGTAATGAACATTTGTCGGTGAGAGAAAGATGAGATTGACAGATGAGCCTTAACCTCATTAAGCTTCAGCACATCGTTAACATTTTAAATGTTTCAATTTTTCAGCATCTTTAGAGGTTATAAAGGCTACATTCATTTCTCAAAAACACACTTCACAACAGTAACTCCTGATCACATGGAAACTTTCAAGGCATTCGAAACACTATGGTCTACTTAGATAGGCTCTGCAACCCCAATTAGCTATTTCATGTACGATATGCAAAGTGTATAACAGTGACTTGTGGGAATTTACAGGCTTATAACAAATGTCTGCTGCTTTACAGACTATAAAAAAGAAACAATCATGACTTCACAACTCCGAATACATGCGACAGTCATTAAATATTGCAAAAACCAGGTATGTAGTAAACAACATCAGCACACACTAGCCAGAGCTGCTGAAAAACGCGTACATGCTAAAATAATGAAATAATGCAGTAAATTAGTAATGCGACAAACACAACGTCAGAATGCTAGCAGAGATGCCTGGTTGACACCAAACTGTTCTACTTATTATACATCTTTAGAAGCAAGACTACAGCCAACAACCACTATACCCTTCACGTAACCCTTGACTGCTGAACTGAAGGCGGCAGAATAACCCTCGCTGTAGCCTCGATTTCGATCAAAGGAGAAATGGTTGAGACCTGTCCGCTTAGACATGGGTGTATTTTAAAAAAACCCCACGGGGTCAAAATTTCTTAAGCCCTCCACTACGGCGTCCCTGATAATTAAAGACCGAAACTTTAGGCAAAATGAATATTTTTTTTCTTGAGTCCGTTTCGAGCCTTGTTCACATATAAACACGAATTAAGGGATGGGAAACATTTTATTCACATTTTTATTGTGCCTATCAGTGCCTATTTGAGGCTCCTGACTATATGAGGTTTACAGTGCCTAAAAATGAGTTTTCACTTTTATCGAATAAACTTTTTGCTTAAATGAGTTCTTCATAAGGAGGAAAACAAGAAATACTTGGTGTGGACATATTAACAAACACACGTGCATAGCGCACTAGTTTTGTTGTCACCAAGCGCTGACATCATTGAAATCGTCAACCTGGAAACGTAGGATTTATCTGCAGTCCCATCGGCACATAAAACGTGCTATTATTTTCTTTATTATGCCAAATTTTACAGACACAAACTTATCAGCAAAAATTAGCCTGATCCTAGCTTCACAGCATGAGTAAACTTGGGCTCTATTTCGTGGATTTTATTTCAAACTAAGCTAGCAGCTGTTTTATGTAACCGTGACCCGGGCTTCAGTAAACAATATTTTACCTGGCTCGTGCTTAACTTTCATGTCTCCTCCCGTTAGCTTCCGTATCTCCTTCAGCATGTGCAGTGCTCTGCGAACACAGAAGCTATTTTCTAGGATTGCATATGGACGTGTGTTCTCAATACGTGGTGCATAGGCGCCACAATTTTCTAAGAAATCAGTTTACATCAGCCACATGTCGAGTGTCTTCACTTGTAGTCTTCTTTCCCAACATTACGTGCTACTTACCTTCACATTTTTTTAAAGTAATTGCATCGCATCTTTTTATTTCACTAATGCCACGGTGGTCTAGTGGCTAAGGCACTCGGCTGCTGACCCGCAGGCCGCGGGATCAAATCCCGGCTTTAGCGGCTGCATTTCCGATGGAGGCGGGAATGTTGTAGACCCGTGTGCTCAGATTTGGGTGCACGTTAAAGAAGCCCAGGTGGTCAAAATTTCCGGAGTCCTCCACTACGGCGTCTCTCATAATCATATGGTGGTTTTGGGACGTTACACCCCATATATCAATCAATTATTTCACTAATCACGCAGAGTCAACCGGAAAACAAGAAAACGAATATAGACTGATGGATGGATGGATGAATGGATGGATGGATGGATGGATGGATGGATGGATGGATGGATGGATGGATGGATGGATGGATGGATGGATGGATGGATGGATGGACGGATGGACGGATGGATGGATGGACGGACGGACGGACGGATGGATGGACGGACGGATATGGCTGTACCCTTTAGACTCGGCGGTGGCTAGCACCACCAAGCCGTAATACCTAATGAACCAAAAACTATATTTATTTTTTTCCCTTTAAATAGTGAGGTTGGGGATTCGTACTTTGCAGTGAAGAATTTAATTTTCACTCGTGCCTTGACTTTAGCCACCAATAAGATAACCTCCTTCTAGTTAAATCTACCCGCTTAAAGTCTATTTTGCCCTCCCAGTCCCTTTACCCCAGTGCTTTGAACAACTCTGGGCCATCATCGTGAACTATAGGATGAATCCCTTTACAGAACATAATCAACTGTTCGGCAGTTTCTTCTTCCTCTCCACACGCACTGCATACCGTGTGTACCCCTTCGTTTTTTGCCCGATATGTCTTAGTTCGCAATACTCCCGTCCTGGCCTCAAACAATAGAGAATTACCCCGAGTATTATCATAGATCCTTTCCTTGGCAATTTCCTGCTTAGAAGTTCGATAGATCTCTAGTGCGGGCTTCTTAATCATGCCAATTCTCCACATATTGGTCTCAGCTTCCTTCACCTTTTTCTTAACCGATAATTCTTTTTGGTTTAGCCCCCTGCTGTTTTCTAAGTATTTACCAGTCAATTTTGTGGTTCGCTTCCTCCATTTTGTATCGACATTCTTCATGTACAAGTAGCTGAATACCTTGCTAGCCCAACGCTTCTCCCCCATTTCTCTCAATCACTTCTTAAATTTTATCTTGCTGCTAGCTTCCCTGCCCTCGAATTATGTCCATCCCACATCACCTTGTACTACCTTATTTGGTGTATTCCCGTGAGCTCCTGTATTCCCGTGAGCTTTTCGAAAAAGGGTGCCCCTAGCGCCACGGAGGCGAACTACAGTCTGCTGTCATTGTGAGGGCACCGCTGCAGACGACGCATGCTGTGTGTCCCGGCGACGCTGATGCGGGTTTCTTGCAGCGCACACAGACACATCTTGCGTTACTGTAGAACGCGGACCCCGTTGGGAGGGCCCGCTGATGAGAACCTTTTGCAGGCCGGATCCATGCATTGCCAGTCATAACAAGCAAAACTGCTCGTCCAACCCTTTGAAGGGTACAAAATATTGCTCATTGTGCAGTGGAAGCAGCTCAGAAAGATTATCGAAGAGTATTAAGAGCTCGTTAAGGCTAGAAAGCGGTGCGATTGCAGCGGATGATACGGAAAACTAGCCGCCAACACAAACATCACAGCACTCGCGCATTTGACGGCTTGCTTTCCATGCCCTCATGATGGGGCTAGCTATCCCACGCTTCTTTGCGAAGCGAGACTGACGAAAAGTTCGCCGTCAGGTGGCGTTTTTACGAAAAGGGTCAATTGGTTCAAGACCTGCAAAGCGTTACAAAATAGAGGAAACAAAAAACATTATGGTTGCCCTATATTGCTGATCTGACAAGTTCTTGGTCTCGGGACATTGGCAGTGTTGGAAGTTCAGTGCTTAACTCGGTCGCTTCATTTAGATGCCCGTGGAGCTTGTTGTTGTTCTTATTCACCTAATAACTGTGGCTCACACCCACTGTGGATTATTGACCACGAGCTGCTACGGGCGAATTCGTCTTTTTTTTCCTTTATACTGGTGCACGATATTTTTCAATTACTGCGAAAGAGGGGTACAAACTTATTTTAAACATGTACATTTGTGTCTTGCAAGGCTCTATCATATCAAGGAGGCTGTTCTTGAGAGAAAAGCATCAAATTAGCCTTCTTCACGATTCGCTGAAAGAATAGAAGGTTTGTTGGGGTTGTTATTGTTTCAACAAATGGTTCGTACCCAATACATGGCTAACGCTTTCAGTTTCTTTGGTCGCTTGTGCATCACAGATTTGATCATTTAGCTATCATGTCACCCCCGATCGGTCGGTTGGTCGGTCTGTCCCAAGAAGATTGGCTCAACTCACCACGGGGATAGACTATTAATCGCGCGGCAGTGGGATTTCGGGAAACAAAAGAAAAAGAGTGAGGAATGCCTTTTTTTTACATAAACACAAAGCTTAGTTGTGCTTGCAAGCTATTATGAATTGTTATAGAAAAAATATATTATTATAAATGTTATGGTAAATTATACATGAAATCGACTAAGATGAACTTAAGTACTAAGTATGCATTTGTGAGACTAGCATGGTAGCCGTTTTGATTCTTTTATATATTTATTTACCACTCCACATATGTCTCTGTTGCATTCGCGTTGGGCTAGGCTTTTTCTTCTTCACAATACTAATATTGTTACTATGTCTGTTATGGATGTATGTGGAGCCTATACGCACGATTGCACTAAATAGGAAAAGGGACATTCAGGGCCACGTTCTGCAGACGAGCTAGGTCGGTGCCAATCTTTTGCGCGTGAAGGATCGTCTACAGTAAGGATGACTGAGGACGACTGCTACTGTCTGTGCTGTGGTCCTACCTTCCAGACATGCACTGCAGGCACTGTGACCAACGATCGCACGTCAGCTGCATTCCCTTGTTGGTAAAGGAAGAAAATTTGCAGGACCACTAGCAGCCACAAAACCCCTGTCAAATGAGCTCTTTAAGTGAAGCCTCGCCGATGCCACGCCGATCCAGAACGCCGATCCAAGTGAAGCCTCGCCGATCCAGACACGTACCAATACATTTAAGTTCTCTTTTTTTCCCAGGACCATTGTAGACTGGAACGCCCTGCCGTTTGAGTCGTTACAGAACATTGAACACTTTGATTTTATCACTTCATAACGTTAAGCCCCCATAATGCTCCTATCGCTGCGCCATATGTTATTGCGAATATGTATTGGTGTGTATAGTTTTGTGTAAATATACTTAATTTGGTCACGAATTGTTACTAATTTATGTGGTGAAAATTGCTGTTGAATATTAATTGTCATGCGTACATTTATTAATTTTGTGTGCCTTGACTGCTGATTGCTTGTGATTTTTTTCTTTTTTTTTCCACTCCTGCATGGGCTCTGAAGAGAGCCTGCAGTATTCTGTAAATAAATAAATAATAAATAAATGCCTAGCGAGGCCTCTGTTTTTCATCAGCTCTCTTTTTTTTTAAATACCAGCAGTTCATGTTCATCCACCAGGATACATGGACGGCAGCCTTGAAGCTATTCAGGGTCTGATCGATAAAGCGCAAAGGGAAATTTTGTTTCTTGAACCGGCCTTGTTGGAAACTAGGAACGAACGCCAGTGCAGGCAGCTTAAACAGGACCTTATTCTGCAAGCTGAACTAGTCGCAACCTTGCAAATAGAGATGCGCTCACTGCGCAACGAGTTAGCCAGCGAGCGTGTTCCTCCACCTGTGCAGACCTCGATGACGCAGTGCGATTTATACCCCGAACAAGAGGAGCTTCCTGCTACGCCACCTGCCAACTGCCCTGCCTTCGGTAACAGTGATGACGAAGACTTCTAACTGCCTTCTCCATCGAGAGACACTCTCCCCTTGAGAGCCAGCGTGGACCCTGCAACAAGACCGTTACCTGATGTCTTCTTCTGCATCTTTTCGCTTCTGTGACTCGGCTGTAGCGAACTACTGCGTTGGCTCACCTGCGGAGTACATTGCCACTGCCTATGTAGCTAATGTCTTTTGTACAGAAGCCTATGCATGGTGTAACATGTAAGATTATCTCCCCGGGAAGGCCAATATGGTTTCACAAACGAGCGCTCAGAAAAAGGGCGCGCCGCCGAATACTGGACTAAGTGCCAGAGAGGCGCCTCAAGGTCAACGATAAAGAAGAAAACAAGCATCCAAAGACTCCCCGAGCACGCCGTCTCCCCCCCCCCCTCGGAAGTGTAGGTTCGCCTACCAACCTCCTCACATCGGCAGCTGAGCAAGCCCTGGAAGGTTCTCGAAGGAAAGGGGCGTGGTGATGCAGAGTTGCGTCACGTGTCGCGGACGGTCTTCGAAACGTCTCGCTCTTTCCCCAGCCTTGGCTGCGCATCGCGCTGACGAAACGATGAGAACTTTCTGGAATATAGCTCGAAATGTTTTCAAGGAAGCAGCAAAGAAGAGAAAACAGGAGAAGAAGAAAGTATGCCCTAGAATGAGTGCGTAGGGTATTTCCGCCATGTCGTCCGTGAAGGTTTTGTCCTCAGTGACAAAGCAGGAGAAGAAGTTTGCGCCAGGGTGCGTAGGGTGTTCCACCTTGTCAGCGAAAGCTTCTGTTCTGAATGACAAAGCAGGTAATGAAAAGGATTTCCGCCTGAGGGGTGAAGACTCGTGCTACAAGCAGAAGAGCGTGTCTACCGCCAGCGAGCGAAGAAGCGTTGCAACAGCTGCACGTGGGAAGCCGACGTGTTACCAGCGAAGAAGTTTGGTGCTTGGAGAGCAGCCAACTGAAGACCCGAGGTTTACTGGAAGAGAAACTTCGGGGGCAGCAACGGAACGGCAACAGCGCTGTACTTTGAGTGAGTGATTCTTGGAAGAGTATCATTCAGACATTTTTCCAAGGACTTTGAACTGAATAAGTTTTCGAACTCGTTATTCTTTAAGCGTCTTGGTTGTGCGATGCATGTGATTGCATTGGAGCGCGTATTGTTGTTTGTGTCCGTTGTTTCGAGGGTGGCTGATTGTACCGTATAGTGGGTTCTTTATTGGTGTCATATCGCATTCATCTAGTGTCGAGTGTGCATGTTTGTGTATCGTCTGATCTGCCATACTTGAGGATATATTTTTGTTTTGTTTATCAACTCTCGGTTCCGACTTGTTCTTTGAGTCGCAGCCGGCGTCCACTGGCGCGCCAAATAGGACCACTTCTAAATTGTTCACGCTTTCGTGGTGCAGTTCGGGGGGCCAATACTTCGGCCCATGGAATTAGCCCGGCGATTGCCTCCCTAATTAACGGGACCTGTGACACATGGCGGCCGAGAAGACACCAGGCCCATCGGATACATTACTTCAGTCTGACTCAGGGCAGAAATCAGCGTTCGATTCTTTCACAAGTAGGTGATAATTCTTTACTCTAGTCTACTTATCGCGTGTGCGATGCGGATCGCGCGTGCCGCCAACGGGCTTGATCGTGTTGTATATCGCACGCATGAAATGCGCCGCGAAGTTCAGCTTGGGCGTCTGCAGTTCGCCTGTGCTTTGTAACCACCTTGAAATTGGCTGCCATTGCCGTCGTCCTCCCGTACGCTCGCTCATCGAGTGCTCACCTGTCTTTGCCATCGCGATGAGCTCCGGGCTCACGATATTGGGCTGAGACCTCGTCACTGTGTTGGGACTCGTTGAAAACACGTTTCGGGTTATGTGGCGTGCCGTAAGTGCAGCAGCACGGGCTGGCGGAGATTTCCCTAACGTCGACTCAGTGAAAATTGGTCGCCATTACAGTTGGCTTCCCCGTCAGTCGGTCGCAAGCAGCTGGCTGCTGTCCGTTGGCTGCGGCGGTGGACTAGCGTTTGCGCGCTGCACTCGCAAGCGCTCGAGTTTGTGGAAAAGAGCCGCATAACTGTTTTGGAGCGCTAGCTCCAAAACAGCTCGCCGCTGTTCGTGGCGGGGGTCAAGCGTACGCTCGCTCTCCTGTTCGAAGTTCGCTGGCAGCAGACACTCCACGTGCAGCGTCGTGTTTGGTCTCGCGTTCACTTGCTCGAGCTGAATGACGTCGCTCGCTTAGATCTAGCCGACTTGTTGGCGGCACGGTGGTTCGCGGAATTGTGGCTGCGGCCGCTGCTTCTAAGCTGTTGCGCTACGGGGTACGAAATGGCTTTTTGACCATGTGTGATATCACGGTGAAATGAGTAGCACGTCATATTGCACGTATGTTTTATTTTAACTTCCACGTATTTCTCATATGCATTTGCACTCATCCTCTGTTACGTGTGACTCACTGTTTTACATACTTATTGTGCAGCCGTGGGAACCCACCGTGCGGAAGGATGTGTGCGCTGGCGTCTGCGATGCCTGTCATCCATTTCTTTCGTCAGAGCAGCTTCAGAAGAACTGTACGAGATGTGAACGTAAAGTTATTTGTGTGCCACATTTTACGCGCATGTTTTTATATTAACTTGCACCTACTTGTCATATTTGTGCATCTTCATCTTCTGTCACGTGTGTCTAACTATTTTTACAATCTTATTGTACGTGCAGCTTGGGAACACAACAGGCAGAAGGCTGCGTGCGCTGGCGTCTGCAATACCTGTCATCTATCGCTTCCGTTAGAGGAGCTCCAAAAGGAGTGAACAAGATGTGACGAAGAGACTGGACTTGTACACTTCACCATTAATTG
This sequence comes from Rhipicephalus microplus, assembly GCF_013339725.1. Classification (NCBI taxonomy): domain Eukaryota; kingdom Metazoa; phylum Arthropoda; class Arachnida; order Ixodida; family Ixodidae; genus Rhipicephalus; species Rhipicephalus microplus. Next base: position 190,932,670 of record NC_051166.1, read on the forward strand.
ACTTAAAAGAATGGAGAAATATCATGTGTAAGCAGAAAACTAAAATACTTTGATGTTTCACTTTTGTCTTTTGTTGTTGCCCTGACTGAAAAAGCAGTTACACAGAGGTGGCGAACTACTTTTTCGCGTGTTCTACTCTGCGCCACTTGTTGCTCCCTGCGCATAAAAACAGGCGAAAAAAAACATTTAATTTAGCCTGGCCAAAAATAAATAAAAAACAATGTTTGAACTGGGGATAAAAAGTTCATCGGATTGGAATATTTGAGTGGATCAACCGTTTGTTCGAAGAGGTGCAACTGTAAGGACTAACGGTTGCCCGGTAAGGTGTAAATGTGGGGATTAACAGTTGCCCTGTAAGGTGCAAGTGTGAGGACTAAATGTTGATCTTTTGAGGTGAATTGTGGAGCTAACGGTTACTCACTAAGGTGTAAATGTGAGGACTAAATGTCAGTCCCTTGAGCTCGTCTCTGGGGACTAATTGTTAGACCCAGCGCCATTAGTCCTTAAAGGGTTTATAGGTTGTGGCAGCCCCATTAGTCCCCAAAACGACGAACCACACTCCCTTTTAACACCCTTTTGCCTTAGAGTGTACTGACAAAACAGGTGTTTACGTTCTCCATTCTGCTCAAGTGCGACATGTAATAGCATTTCTACTCGTGTGCCCTCCCATTTCTGCACGCGGAAGCAAGGCAGTTTTTGCAACGATTTCCCTAGCAGACATTCAACAAGTGAAGGCGACTTGTACGCTTCACGCAGAATCGACGTTCACTAAAAAAAAACTTTGTCCCAGCTAATTGTGCACGCCTACGTTTAGTTTAATGTGTTGTTCTGTTTATTACGTCACAGCAACAGCACACGCTAATTTATAAGCAAGTCTGCATCATCGGTTCATTCTGAAAAGGGAGCCACGGTGTTAAGGCGTGTTTGTTTGATGTTATTTCGTTTTCTCCCTGGGGTGTAACAAGCTGCCGTTTAGTGAAAGGACTTGTGCGTGACTGCAAACGTTTTTCAAGGACTTGATGTGCTCGACACACTCAATGAAATGCAGGAATGTGCAATTAGCCACAATAAAGCTTTTTGCGTGAACGTGTCTTTTGAGGGAAGCGCACGAGTCGCCTTCACTTGTTAAGCTGCTGCTAGTGAAAACGTTGCAACACAGTTTTGCTTCGGAATGCAGCAATTTCAGGGAACGCGAGCACAAATGCCATCCCACGTCTTATTTGCTTAGAAAGGAGCACACAAACATGTGTTTTGGGAGCAGTAGCCGGAGCACATGCTCGAAACATGGTCACTTTGAAAAAATCACGAAAACTGAAAGGTACGGCTCATCTTTCTTTTTTTAGGATTTCGGGTTTCTCTCCGTGTGCAGAAAAGGATGGAGTAGTTCCCCGACATTGATATTAACAGCCAGTACACGCCTCACGTGGACATGCCTTACGTATACGTACACGTAAACACACGCGGACACTGCGTATTGCGCGGTGCTCGAGACTCTAACATGGCGGCATGCACACGACGGCCTATAGAGGGCAGCAATTTCTCATAAGGTCTATTGGCATGAGAGTAAGTTGAGGAAGTACCTGTAGTTAAAAATTCAGAAGATAATTGACCAGTATACTCACGAGCCGAAAGTTCGATGAGTTGATTTCATGAGTTGATTAAAGTTAGGCACTGCACGAAAATAGGACCGTAGGAGGACAAACATCACTAAGCCATGCTTCGCGCCTTTTGCATTTGAGGGTTTGTTTCTGCCCACTAAGTACAGTGAGATTAATAAACACAAGAATATGATGTCCAACTAGAAGTAATCAGACTCACGCGCTCACTCAATCGACTTTACGAATACCCATTGTTTCGCAAGCTATGACTGATTCAAACATAGAACTTAGCACAAATTGCTTGATTCAAATTCGCAATTTTTTTTTCATGCTGAGGCAGAACAAGCTCTATTTTACTGATTTTTTTCATTTCATACCCCAGCTATATGTGCGCAGCCCCATGCACACCACATATATTGGCATGTGAATCGTCATTTGGAATACTGCAACAGCCTGCTGGTTGCGACAGACGTTGCTGCAAAGATGTGGGAATGCAACTTAGTGCTAAGTAACGTGAAAAACCAAGTACTGTTTTGATAATGTTGTGGTTCATTGGTCAAGTGCGCAGAAAGTTTATCTTGTGTCATGCGGCACAATCCTTCGCGCGATTGACTATTATGTGGGATTTTACGTCCCAAAACTACGCCGTAGTGGAGGGCTTTGAAATATTCAACATGCCCCCAAAATCTTAGAACATGGGCCTACAGAATTTTCACCTTCTTTTAAATTTTACCCGTCATAGTCGCGATTCGATCGCACTATCTGCGGGTCAGCAGGGGAGTACCTTAGCCACTAGCCCACCGCGGCGGGGTGATCATTCGTGAGCTACATGTTGATCATAGTTGCCCCATAACGGGGCATTGAAAATGAAAAATAGGCACCAATACCAGAACTTCTGAACGGAGATGTGGCGGCTCAGTAGGTCTTAATGAGTGCAAGAATGAAATCGAAAAATGTTTAGATCCGTTTTATACACCTGCACCAATCAGAACCGGTGCACGGCTGTGCACACGATGAATTGTGCAGCGCGAGTTCATTGGCGCAGGCATAGTGTGGCACCCGAAACGAACGACGTTGTCCCGACAAGTTGCAGGCCTTATTTCTGATTGATTGATTTCTGTTCGCTTAGTTTACACCATTCAGCTAACACTGACAAATGGCAAACCACTTGTGCGTACAGTTTATGAGGCGCAAACATTTTGGCGAAACACGTCGCGTTAGTGGAGGCGGCTGCGGTGTTTACGCCAAAGTGCTACATCGTCTGCTCAGCGGCACATGTGGCTGCACCAAAGCGGCATCGTCAGAGTAAGAGGAGCAGGAAAATCGTGAACCAGCGCTGCACCTCTTCTGCACTTTTCTTTGCGAATGGTAGGGTTCGTCAATGCTGCACCACTGTAACAAATGGCAAGTTGCAACAGGTCATCAACTGGTTCTTGTGGTGCTGGCAAGTGTAACGGACCTTTTGTGAAAACGATGCGTGCAAATAAATGCGGAAAAAAAATTCACATTGTAGTGCTGCCATCTCACGCTTTTCATCTGTACTACAGCGGTAATGTTCATATTCTGCGGCAAAAGATGGCGCATAAAGTCCACCTCCTTCAAGCTTTCGAACTTAAAGCGCGTGGACGCATATCCACAAAACACCTATACACTAACATTTAGATAAGGGAAACTGTACCTTTGACAGTGCAACGAAAATAAGGGTAGCGGCTGTTCTGAAATATCTTATCCGGCCTGGAGACGGCGCTGGTAGGCCTCTCATCATCATCGCGCCATGCCCATATGGCGGCTGCTTCGGTACCGAGAGCGGAGGGCCGCGGTGCGCGCCCGCAGGGCTATGAGCGTTTATTCGCGGCTATTGCGGGGTGGTATTCCCGCGCACGGCCCCTTAACATTACTATAAATATTTTAGCTATGCCACCAGGTGACCAAGACACCTCCACGGGCAAAAAAAAAAAAGCCAAGCAAGTAAGCTTACATTGTTTATTGTCGATCGTGAATGCAGCAGTATACATGTAAACAAGGAACACTGTCTCTCACAGAGTTGAACAATACATGCAAAAAACAGTAATAATCATCTGTTTAATAAAATTACCCGCTGAAATTGTGCAACTTCATCTGTTGTCTCGTTCAGTCAGACAACTATATTTACACTGGACACCCCCCTTGCACAGTACGTGGTACTGTGCTTCCCATTGTCTTTCTCAACACACGTGCTCTCAAAAAGTGCAGTGTCAGTACGATTAGCCTGAGCCGCAATATGATATTTGACAACGCATTGGCGAGAGGCACATCGTGTTGATTAAAAAGAAATGACCCCACGCTGTTGTGCTAGGTATCCCTGCATATAACATTGTTGATGATATTGTGTTTAGAATCTCTGGCTTACCTGCGCATACAATATTTTTACGACTAACTAGATTAACTGCCAGTTGTGGTAAGCAGGTGCACCCTGGGAAAACACCATTAGGAAACTTGGTTTACGTTTCAAAGGAGGTAAAAGGGTTGCAGTGACAGGCAATTTAATTGTGTAACGGTTGGCGAATAATGAAAGCTTGAGTCAAACATTTCATCAAGTCAACATTCTTGTGAAAGTTGTCACATTGCAGCCTTGACAGTGTAACCTACATTACCCTTGAGATCAATGACTTACACGCTTTTCACTGGAACAAAATTTTCCTAAGCTTATTGACAAACAAAGTTTCATTTGTTCACTATCAATCACGCAATATTATTACCACGCGACTGAATGTTTGCGCAAACTATTTTCTTCGTTGTTACTCGAAATAAATGGGCCGTGGCACTCTCTTGTCTGCTGTGTCAACCGACTGCTATGGGTAGAAAACGTTTCCCGAATTTCGCATCCCTCCTACTGGCTCCCTTTCACATTCTTTACCGCGTGCATCCTTTGCAAACTTCCAAACAGCTGCAATGCAGTCAAGCGAGTTTTATGGGACAATGGAGCTCAGTTTCTCCCTGCGGACCCAGAAAGCTCCAGGTGTATGACTATGAGACAGCCAATCGGTGAGTATGTTGTCACTGCTTCGTGTAGGCTGGCTACTAAGACGCGTTCTAGCCCAATTTTCGTCTTATTTTTCAAGCACTTTAATGTTATTAATAATAATAAATAAACCAGTTATCAACCAATTATTTATTTAACGTATCCAGGAACAACCACATGGTCTTTCTTGCTGACACACGCACAAATAAAACAACAACAAGAAAGAATACATTAAAGACTGTCTACAGAAAATCAAATCAATAAATAGAACGAAAACGCGCTGACAAAAAGAATTCAACGCGCAATGGGAACAATAAATAAAAAAGAAGATAGTTGTGGAATGGGACTGAAAAATAATGTAAAATATACACAACTCTGCGGAAGGCTTCTTGAAAGACGGAAAAGGAAAGAATCTGTGCGTGTGCAGTTCTACGTTACGAGAGGGCAAACCTCACAGATAAAAACTTACTGTGAACTATGAAAAACATAACGAATCACGAAAGTCGATGTTAGAGAGACTCGTTATTCTGAAAATGATAGAGTGTGAGAAGAAGCTAGCAGGTACATGCAACGGTCGATTCTCTCTGGATACTTTAAATGGAATTTGAAAATTACTATAACCGAGAAGGGCAGAATATCTTACCCTGAACTAGCTTGTAAAGAAATAACGGCTCAGCTTGATTTTGTTAGCCGTTAAGTGATGGCAAAGACAATATTCTAGCAGTGTTAAAAAAGAGTCTACAACAATGGGTGTAAATGCTTATGAATTTTTTTTTTCTAGACACGCTCAGTGGCGTTACTCCTGGACTTAGCAAGGCCATTCCAGATCAGATATGCATATATACTCAAGTTTAGAAACGCATATCGCGGTGAACAAGTTGTAGAAGGCTATAAGAGGACTGGATTCTCGAGAGACATTCTATCAACAGAGAGAAAACGAAGGCATCGCATGGCAGCACATTTAATGCGAATAGAAAAAAAGTGAGCATGTTGTCAAAAAGAACACTAAGGTTACCGATGTCATAAACCTTACATAACGGCATAGTATTGACAGAGTGTGGAATTGACAGTGACACAGTGACAATAATAAAAATATTCATAATACACTCATTAAATTCTCACATGGCCGAAAATATCTGGCCACATTGAAGCGAATGCTAGTGTCTGGCTGTCCATCAACCTCCATACGCGAGGGTGTAATGGCACATTTTGGTGCCATGTACTGGCATATATATTTTTAAGTAAATGCACCACAGTTAGTGTTGAAAAGATATGTTGGCAAGCAGTTTTAATTATTACGTGGCTGCACCGCGGAAGGCTGTTTACAAAATGTAGAGTTTGGCTTAGGCCTCATGCCAGCTTTTATTCACAAAATTGTGTAATAATAATTGTATTTGCAAGTTACTATTTAAGCTAATTCTGACGAGGCACGTGCAACCTCGACCAAATAATGACATACTCCTACAATATAGAAGTTTCGTGAATTCTGCAGCCTACGTTAAATATGCCGATAAAGCCTCAGCATTTCAATACATGGTTCATTAAATGTGTTTCATGTGTGAGTCAGTTGCACTTTTCTTAACGTATGCCCATTAAGTGTGTATGACGTGAGATTGATTTGACACTTGCAAACACTCCAGCAAATATATTGTTGTCTCATGCACTCATAAAATTTTCAATAAATTTACTATCTGCACAGCCAAGATTGTTATACGTAGCCGATGGAAACGCAAAATACATTTTGCAATAAATTAGTACAACGTCCATCTTGAATTTTGGCAAATAATTGCCTGCGAGTTGCATTCACATAAGTTCTTTTTTGTTTTCGAATATACTCCCTTAAACATCGCACTGTGCATGATAATATGGTAAGTGGCCGCTGAAAGCTGTCACATATGGGGCCAACCTTATAACCTAAAATCTTATTAAATGAAGGGAACATATAGCCATCAAAACCTTCCAATAATCAGCAATTTTGTCCATCGATATGGATGCTAGAAAATGCATTGATATTACCATTCCTTGCTGCCACTCCAAACTATGCAATAATGTGAACAATATAGGTTTCATGCATGTCGTTTTTACATAATACTATATAGGAATACTTGATCATAATAGCGAGGTTTGGGAGCTTCAATACCATTTGTGACCTGACACGATTCCTTCCGTGTAAAACATGTCTGCTCTGGTATATATTATTAACGTCGTATTAATTGCAACTGATTGTTTCAAACCTAACTTTTACAGAAAACTTGTACAAGTTAAATCACACGAATGCATGCATAGTTGCAACTATCATGTACATCAAGCTGACCTAAATTTTTGTTTGTTTTATTGCACTTCTAAAAACAATATATATACCTAATACTCTTCTTGTAGAAAATAAGCAGGTAACCTTTGAGAAGGGATTGTTATATACGAGAATCCTCATAAAAGTTTGTGATCGTGGTGCTTTATATATACGTAGTTCATCCCATACAAGGGAGCATTTCAACATATAAGGATCTACTTCATATGTTATATATGATGTGGCTGTGCCTTATAAGGCCGGATTTGACTCCTTATATGCACCAATCACGCCATATCTGGCTGTGTAGTACCCCATATGTTAATCGAACCCACCAGATTTACTTCCAGATATGGTAAACGGAAGCCACATATGCTGATATATATGCCTATATGGGGCCAGATATAACTTATATAAGTGCCCTGGCGTTTCCGTAAGGAGTGAGATGGCACAGTACACGGGCTTCTATTATATCGCCTATAATGACGTGTGACCACCACGGCCGGGATTGAATCCACGACTTTCGGGTCAGCAGCTGAGTACCACATATTACTCTACCATTAGGGCATACACTAGCAGAATTTGAAGACGCTTCATAAAGTATTGTACATTTATGTTTGTTCTTTGCCAACCTAGGCTTTGCCCTCTATGACAAGATTCAAATGACTGTAAAGCATAAATTTTCTTTTTTTTAAATATATAAGGCAAATAGCATAATAAATTATGAACAATTTTTAATAGAATTCGAGAGTCGAGCAAAGTGTGGAATATTTGGCGTGAAAGTACTGATAGCCTGGTAATTAGGCCTGATATAGATACCACCCATATCCAAAATCTTGAAAGCTTTCTTTCCCAATTCACTTTCTTTTTCATCCATATTTTCTTTGTTTTCTTTTTTTTCTTGTTGTATTTCACAATCATGGATGATTTCCCTGGGTGTGAATATATATTTATTTTATTTAAGAACACCTGTATTTGAATAGTAACAATTGTTAAGGTTCTACATCTGAAAACCTCACCTGCAAGTTTCTCAAAGCAATTATACAGCTTCCCCTCAAGTTGTTTACGTTCAATAGATTACACTGGACCAAGAAGCGTTTTACTGTACTTTCTTTCTGAGACTATATTATCAGTTAGTTATGTGGACGCCACTCAACACTTCCTCTGGTGAACATGTCTTGAAATTTTGTGATTATTGATTTTTGTCGAAACTAGCGAACGTTTTCTCCCTTTTTTTGATGAATACTTTTTAGAAACAACATTTTCATGTCTCTTAAGGAGCTCATCCAGTAACACGTCAACGAGATCCAAATTTTTTAATCAGTTGCTAACATGTATAAGCTCGTTCATTCTTAGCGTGAAAAGGCTCAGCAGGGCCTCTCCCCACGCATCGCAAATGTATCTAGTGTGGCCGCGCATTGAGGCGAAGCAGCACACACACACAGGAGCACACTGATTTTGCTCTGCTAGTGCAAACAAGAGTAGCAGGCGATGCCCACCCCTGAGACGTTGTGCGTCCGTGCCGCCTCGCATCGACACAACCCCCACCCCTACCATGGTTGGACTGGCGTTCCACCAAGCGCAGCCAGGCTGAGTGCATTTTGCACCTTATGAGTGCACGACAATGTACATCACATTCAGAAGGTATATGTCCCAGGTTGTAAAACGAGCATGCTATAGCCGTTCTTTAAATATTTTACTGTCGAATATATCTATGACTGTAAGTAAAATCTGATTATCTGATCGGAAATGAGCTTTAGGAATCGTTTAAACTTAATTATGAGCCTCATAATAAGCTTGACTAATGTATAGCATTGCCTTCCTTGAAGTTTGCTCTACAACACATTCCTGATGGCTGTGGATCTCTTCAATTTTTGCTCCATCTGCTCCTGAAGTGTGGACCTAGAGGCCCAGACATTGGGAGCTAATGCAGACAAAAACTAAAGACAGAACCCACCAAACAACACATCAGCCCAAGTGTATGTGCTTCGATTGAGGTGTAGTTCTGTCGGTTGTCTCACGCTTTGCTAACCACACTCGAGGTATGTGCTGCTATCATAGGTCGGTGAACTCACTCATGAGTCGAGTCTCTCGGACTCACTTAGACTCAGATTGAGCCACGAGTCTTAGCCTGAGTGAGTGCGGATGAGTATTATTTTTGTGAGCTTGAGTCCGAGTAAGCACAGTTGAAGAAAATTTTAGCTCGTGTGAGCCCAAGGGAGCCCCAATAAAAAAATTGGTACGTCTGAGTACAAGTCAGTCCAAAGCACAAGGCAGATTTCTTCAGTGAGTCTCTGCGAGTTCCACTTGTCGTTGCTGACCTATGGTCTCGTCTACTCATTTTTGGAATCACTATGAACCCTACCTAGTCATGTTCATGCTCCCGTCTACTCACAAGTATTTCAACGGAATATTGTTCATACACCATTTCAATATTTATTGTTCAGAGGTTTGAATTACGTAAAGGCGTGTCTTGTATCCCCCCTCTCTCGCCAATTTTTTCTGGGAAGGCTCTTGACAAATATATCTCATACAGTGATCTCCTTTAAAAAATGTCATTGCTTGTTTTCAACCACTCATAACTCGTATTCGAAGCTACTATATGAAAAGGCGCAAAAAGGACCGATGAAGTGCGATACTGGTCCTAAAGAACACTGACACCATAATCGAAAACGCCTATTTTATGTTTGTGGACCAAAGCGTCGACTCACTCGATCTGACTCATACTCAGATCTAGCAGTGAGTCTAGGTGTCATTGAGTCCCCGTGAGGTGAGTAATATTCTGGTGAGTTTGAATCTGCGTGAGTCCAGCTGAAGACATTCTTTGTAAGTGTCAGTTCGAGGGATTCTGGCTCAAGAAAATTTTGGTGAGTGAGTCCGAGTGAGTCGAAAGCGCATGATACATATCTTAACTGAGTCTGAGTGAGGTCGACAATTTCAGCCGACGTATATATGGTTGTTGCTCAAAGCGGCATAAAAATGGCTCTTGTTTCTTTCCTTCACTAAATAGTTTTTATTAAGGCAATGTGACGTATGAAGCATGCCTGCTTGAATGCAATAACACAGCGTTCAAATACATATACTCGTATTTCATGGAATATTCTTTCATGCAAGTTCAATCAGGAGCAAACAGGGAGGAAGCAGCGCCGTAAGTGGAGTGTGTGGAGTATATGAGTGAGCCTTTGATAAATGCACTTTTAAGTGACAAACCCTAGCATTACGCTGCTTCATTGTTACAGATTTGTGTTGTCACAACAGCGAATGAAACTAATCAATCTAAGCTCTTAATAATAATAATAATAATAATAATAATAATAATAATAATAATAATAATAATAATAATAATAATAATAATAATAATAATAATAATAATAATAATAATAATAATAATAATAATAATAATAATAATAATAATAATAATAATAATAATAATAATGTTTATTTTTCATCAATAGCTTAATGAAGGACAGCTGCAGGTAAAAGCTGCTCTCCAAAAGAAGCCGCTTGACAAAGGCCCACAGCTACCTTTTAGCACGACAGGAGTGGCAAACAATCAGCAATGTGAAGTCAACAACAATAACAAAAACACCAAATAGATAAATAAATAAAAAATAAATAATGATATAAAAATGAAGCCCGAATTTCAAAAATAAAAATAGATACCATGATAATACAGCAACTGCATAGAAATGTTAAAAACTAAACATGTGTATATCGCGCAAATGAATCTGTGTACAATGTAAAAAATCTATGCCAGCTTTCACATATTTATTAAGCAACGTCGGAACTATGTAGGATAGCTTATCTGTGGAGTAGTTTGTTTTCGAAGTTTTTATTTGCCTAGTTTTTTTATTTCGTGTTTCAAACAATGTAATATTTGGCTGCAGTTTTGAGAGGTCATACAAAAAATGTCGACTTTCTTTCAATTCACGCCTGATTGCCAATGCTAACTTAAAATTGTAGAGACGATGTACGGGTAGTATTCCAGCCTGTCGAAACAATTCGCTTGTGTGAGCATCATACGGCAAGTTATAAATGATTCTAATATACTTCTTTTGCATCAGGTACAGTTTTTGCAAGTTCGTGTAAGTTGTAGCCCCAATACCAAGAAACAATAGGTAAGATGTGAATAGAAAAGTGATTTATAAAGTGAGAGTTTTACCTTGTATGGTAGAACAGTTTTGCCTCTGTACACCATACCCACTACGTGGGATAACTGACTCAGCACACTGTCAATGTGTTCAGTCCAAAGCATATTGCTCGAAAATGTAACTCCAAGAATTTTCACATTATTTACAAGCTAAATATGAGTATCGCCATACTTGAGATGTATGTTTTCATTAACGGGCTTATTTTTAGGTCGGAATAGTACCACCTTTGTTTTACTAGTGTTTGTGTTTAAATTATTAAAGCATGACCAGAGCTTTAGTTTCACAAGAAAATGGTTCATTTTTTCCTCAAGCGTGATACTATTTTCAGCTGAAACAAACATGCTGACATCATCGGCATATAGGACGTATTTAGTATCTGGATAAATACGAGTTAAATCATTTATATAGACTATAAAAAGAAGGGGTCCAAGGATGCTTCCCTGAGGTACACCCTTAGTAATAGGCTTCAGCTCTGAGAATTTTCTATCTATTTCAACCACCTGTTTGCGATATTTAAGGTAACATTTTACTAGGTCTAGTGCATGACCACGAATTTCATAGCACTGCAACTTTTCAAACAACGTGGAATGCTGAATGTTGTCGAATGCTTTACTAAAATCAACAAACATTACATCCAAATTAAAAATTCAGGGGCACGAGTAAACAAAACGAAGTCATTTACGAGTAAGTATCAGTCACCATGCAGTTCGAAGCAGTGAACTTTAATTTGTAACCTCAAATTCCAGCATTTTTTGTTGCTTTTGTTGTAGCGGTGGTGGTTGCGCGTAGAACGTACGTAAAAGAAGTATGCAGTGAAGAACATTATGAATCCGACATATAAGCGGGTAGAGTCTCGAAAGAGAAGATAAAATAAGAAATAAATATAATACAGGTTTCGCAAAGCCACCCGTCCACTTCGGTTAAGTGAGGCGGCTCGCGCTGTTAGTTTCCCTTCACTTCCGCCCACGTTTCATCTGCCACCCCCTTGCCTATCACAAACCGGCTACTTTCGTTTCGAGCTCATTGCCATCGGCTTACTTGCATCACTAAGGGGCGCAGACCTTGCGCGCAGCGTTTAAGCTCCAGCGCCACACATTGTGCGGGAGTGCATTCCTGGGGCTCTCGACTATCTGGATGCAGGCTGAGCGTTGCCGACGTATACGAGTAGGCCCTGCGATAGGACCGAGAGTGAGCAACCCTCTCTTCCACCCTTCAACCCCCACCGTACACAGCGCGGGTGAGCTTTCGGTCAAAGGCTGCAAAATAGCACAGCGCTGCAGCAGACGTTCCGCGATGAACAAGTAACCCTACACCCGGCCTGCCCCACTCATTGTATTACACGCGACGCTTTTTGACAGTCTTTTTACGGCTCTCAAATGCCGAGCATGCGCTTGTTCATTGTAACTCTCTCGTACCGCTGCGAAGCGAGACCGCTCGCTTTTAATTGAGATCTTTTTTTTTTCTACCAGGCAGAGATGAGAGATTGAGCTACGACGAAACGCACGTCAAGCGTCGAGCTGGAGGAAAGGGGTCCGCGTTCGTGCCCACGGGGCAGAAACGGGTGAGTGAGTGCAAGCGCTGTTACATGGAGCCGAAGGGCTTTACTTTTTAGTTTTCAATATTGGCAACCCGAGAAGGCAACTGCGGACCTCGAGAGTAGATCAAAATCTATTGCTTCCGTGTGCACGCACTCTGTGATGACCCGGTTGCAACATGGGCACGTGCAAGCATGAAAACGGCATTGGTGCAGTTCCGAGGTAGTCGTTTGCTGCTGTGTGAGGCTCAATATCCTGCCTGTTGTTGCTCTTTCTCCAGCAGTCGTTCGCACAACATACACTTATCTCTTTCTTACTTATATTTTTTATCTTTTACCCTCTGTGAAACCTTCCGCCTTACCATGCTGCTTGCCCACATTGTAAACAACACTGCGCTATTCACTAGACTATTCCTTAGCTATCCCTTCTTAAGTATTTATAGCTAAGCAGCCCGCGTACTTTTAGGACACTTGGTAAGTTCTCATAGAGATGTCAACTACAAGAATAGTTTAATTTATGGAGCTTTCTTTCTCGAAAGGGCGCATACCGGCCTTGTCGAGGCGTTGCAGTGGTATAAAGTTATTTGACCACGAAGTCATATTTCACACCAAATATTTAGAACAAAGGCCACGTGCACGCGTGCGCACACACACGTGTGTGTGTGTGTTTTGATTCTGAAAATATTGCTCTTGCTGATAACCAGGTTGACGCAAATATTTTTGCCCTTCAGAACCTTAAGATTTCGATTGGGAAGAACCTAACATGTAATTATTCTTGTGTCTCTCAGAAAACCGCAGACTCGTATGCAGACGTTCTTGTTGCTGTGGCCAAGAGAAGCCTCAAGAGAATGAATATTATCAGAATTAAAAGTAATTCTTTCAGAGCTTGTGTGTGGTGGAGGAGGGGGTCTCCGCAGCTATAGCGCTGCAGTGGCCAAACTTACGACATCGCACTGTGCAGCCCAACATTATTGTCATTGAGGCGCCTCGCCAAGTACACTTTCAATCTGGTGATAGGAAGGCTTCAGTTATTTCTCTTGTTATTGTCTACGGTGAAGGCTGGAAAGAACAGTTGTACCAATAAAATGTGAATTGCATCTACACGAAAGACAATGATTGGCGAGATGATAGGTGGTGGCATTAGAGGAGAAGAGCGAGCGTCGGTGTTCTTGCAGCCTTGCATTCATGCACCTTCTGGTCTGACCGACGTATATATACATTGCCACACGATAAAAGTATCATGTACACACACTCTAGCTTGCAAGACACAAAATCATTTACATGCTTAGTTTTCCATTCAGAGTTTAGAGGTGAACTTGATTTTTCATAATAAATGGTAAAATCCTTCCAAGTTTCTACGTGGAAGAAAAAATGGTGTCCAACCATGCGGGAGATTGTGATGGGCGCGAAACCCGCTTCAACTAATTCTCCGTTTTCCGTATTTGCGTCGCTTTTCTTGTAGTTAAAAAAAAAAAACGTTTCCATCACATACCAGGTTTACACAGGTTTTTCCGCCCTTCAGAAACTTCAGATTTTATTACTAATAACCTCATAACTGACTTTTCTTGTGTCTCTAATGAAATTTCAGACAGCTATGCAGACGTTCCTGCTGCTGTAGCCCAAAAAAGAAGCATCAATAAAAAGGATACTTTATGAAGGATGAGTAATGCTTGATTTCCTGAATAAAGTTCGGAAATCTTCCTTTCTAAGGCTTGTGAAATATTGGAAAATAATTACGAAGTGATCGATGTTTTCAACTTCTTGACAGCAAAAGCAACAGCGAGATGGCAGCTGACCACAGATTGGTAAATAAAAAATAAGAGATGGCAAGCGGCATCAAAATATCTGAAACACACAGTTTGTGAATAGGGCATCATTTATATTACCAAAACAAAAGAAAGATGACCATATGCTTAAGCTGGTAACCTCATTTCAGTTAAATTCTCAAGTAAGTATTACTTGTTTATTCTGGATTCAGTGACGAAGACAGTATCAGGCACAATAGACATTACAGGACCATCTAAAGACCACTGCGTGAGAGGATGAGCCAATGCATTTATAAATATGCCCCGATGACCTGGCTCATATGCTAACCACACTCTACTTAGGTTCTTTTAGTGATCAAAGAAGCGAAAAGCGTCTAAAATGCAATACTCTCAAGAAGTAGCTGAAGTTAACCGAAACACTGAGAGCGAATCAGTGACTCTAACAACTGCCAAAGCAGTTAGTGAAAGTTTAGGAAGGGCTAAATGATTGCTGAAAGCTCTACTTGAAATATGAGAGCGTAGACCGAGAAACGCATTAAGAATGAGCAAGATAAAGTGTCTGGGAATACACTTACACCCTGTTTCTCTTGACACAAGGATTCATCCGTAAGAATTGATTGATATGTGGGGTTTAACGTCCCAAAACCACCATATGATTATGAGAGACGCCGTAGTGGAGGGCTCCGGAAATTTCGACCACCTGGGGTTCTTTAACGTGCACCCAAATCTGAGTACACTGGCCTACAACATCCGTAAGAATTAACAATTCCGCAGTGTAGTATACACTCTTCTAACAAAGCTATTAGCTATCTAGAATGTATAACTTTGGATTTAGATGGGAAGATATTTATTTCGCCTGTAACTAATTAAAGTAATACCGCGTATGTTAACATGAAAAGTTCTAGCTAATCTTGTAGGAACAAAACTTGAGGCTCATATAACTGCGACTAAGGCTAATTAAAAATGTTGCCATTTAGAAATGAATATAAAGTGTAATCATCCAGGTGATGATGCGTAAATTTGTAGACATATTTTGACGGTAAGCATGCGGAATTTACAGGCGAGAGGGCTATTTCGCACCTAATGTTAACGCACACTTCACAGTAAATTTCAGAATTCCAGAAGAACTCCGAAAAGCCTCTCGCGCTAAAATAACTGAATAATAATTTTTTACAATGCCCCCCCCCCCCCCTGCTAGAGTATAAAACGCGACCAAACTGTAGCGAGAGAGGAAGACGAGACGGCGGCCAACGTGGTGGTGTCGTTCTCTCGCCACTTTATTCTCCAAAGGCGATTTGCTGAAGCGGAGCGGCGGCGGCTGCCACGTCTGTACCGCCAGGGCAGAAGCTCGTTCTCCACAGCTCGCGCCTCGAGCTGTCGCATCAGCTGCACGAGAGGCGCAGCGCGGTGGCTAGAAAAATGACGATGATGATGAATGGCGATGATGATGACGCTACAGATTACTCCCCCCCACAGAAATGAAGCCGGAATGAAAATATTGAGAGCGTATATACAAGCGAGTTAGGTTTGCAAAACGAAACGGGGTCCGTGAGCAGTCCAGGTCGTCAACTGGAAGGGACAATCGGCAACCAGTGGGTCTCTGGCGAGCGACACTGGGAATGGCGCAGCGGACGAGGGTGGCTACGCAGGCACGCTGTTGGAAGGAGCGGACACTTTTGAGATAGCGAGTACCAACGACAAGGTGAAAAACGGTCAAGGGCCGAGAATACACACGGGCCGTTTCGGTGCGGTCGATTGTCGCGCGCACTCAGACACTGATGCTTAAAAGATGGACTGTAGCATGAGCGTAGTACGGCCAGTCCAGAGGGTCTAGTGTTACTTCCTTGTTGGAGCTGGTGGGAACGTCGACAGGGAGTGCGGTCTACCCTGGTAGTGTGTTTACCGTGCTGGTACCGTCGCTTCAGGTGGCACATTATCGGCGGCGGCGGCCGCCTGCTCGGCCGAGTAGGGTGCAGATAAGTTGGAAACGGTGCGCTTTGGACCGATGAAGTGCGACATGGTTTACAGTGATAACGAGCCGGCTCAGAGGGCACTGATTGCTTTTTGCAACCTTTGACGACGTGTAACGCGTAGGCGTACGCCGATGAGTCGTCGCGTTGTTCGAGCTAGAACCGACGTTTGGTGATGTGAGATCGAGCGGCGGGTATGTGGTGTCACAGTTGTCATGGGCCATCGACAGCGTTGAAATGCTCAAGCACGCGTACGTAGTGGTAGGCGGATGGTTTAACTGCGCATCTGTTGGGGCATGCACGGTCTGCTCCACCTGTGGTGAGTCAGGCGTGCGGCCCTCGTGATTTCCCGACATCGTCACAGCATCATACACGTTCAGCCATGCATGTTCAGGGGCTTGAACTTCTGTAAGATACATTGAGGATGATGTTAGTAGGTGCTGGCAGTCCACGAGGTTTTGAGCAGCAGACACCGGTGTGCAGGGGAAACTGATGGCGTGCAGTGTCACAGCGGGCTCTGGGTCCATAGTGTGAGTGGTGTCGCGGGCCTCCACAGGTGCCGGGACAGGCGGGGAGTCTGCAGGAAGGTCAGCTGGCCCAGCTGAGGTCGTCGAATTGCCCGGGACAGACAGTTCAGCCGACCAAGTCTCTGCAACGAATGCGACGGTGCACGGGGCAGCGGCCGGTGTCGATTCTATGTGGCCAGTTGCCGGCAGGGGAATGGTCTGAACTGGCTGTGGGGCGAGAGGCGTCCTGGAAGGTGATGAGCCAAGTGCAGTTGTGTCATTTTTGGGAGGAGGACCATGTTTAAGGCCGTAATACTTGAGCACGGCATCTCGCAAGTGATCGTACGGGCGAGGGCTCCAGGAGCAGTATGTGAGGTGGTGTTTGAGGTCATGTGGAAGATGGTATTCCAATACCTCGTACATGAGCTCTTGGATCCAGATGCCGTTGTGATACAAGGCCGCCGCAAACTCCTCGAACCACGACTCTAGGCGAGAGGTCCGGAACGGGGGCAGTGGCGGGTCGAATTGAGGCTGCCAGGCTTGTGCTGTCTGGAGCATGGCCGTGTAGCTCGGTGGCAGTAGTGCAGCGCCGGTCGCTTGTTCGTGTGTCCGTGGTCACCAATGTAGCGAGAGAGGAAGACAGGACGGCGGCCAACGTGGTCGTGTCGATCTCTCGCCGCTTTATTATCCAGGGCGATTTGCTGAAGCGGAGCGGCGGCGGCTGCCACGTCTGTACCGCCAGGCCAGAAGCTCGTTCTCCACAGCTCGCGCCTCGAGCTGTCGCATCAGCTGCACGAGAGGCGCAGCGCGATGGCTAGAAAAATGACGATGATGATGAATGGCGATGATGATGACGCTACAAAACTATAGAATCAAGGGAAGCTACATACGGTAAATGAGAATTACATTGCCCCTGTGTAGGTCAGTGGGGTGTCGACCAAGTTTACAAATTGTTCAAATAGCTTAAGTTACGTAAGATTTATTATGTTCAATGTGATTTCGCCAGCCTATTTTTTTGTCATAAAGTACACCTAAATATTTAGCGCAGTCATATTGGGGAAGGCCTCTTCGTCATGTTAAAGAAAATTGTAATAGGAAAATTAAAAAAAAAAATTCCAGAACATTTGCCAATATCTATAGTGATTAGAATCTAGCTGTTTAAGCCACATTTCTAATTATGCTAAGTATGATTTTATTGTTGCATGTAAACTGTTAATATCACATGCAGAAAAGTACATCACGTCATCAAAGTAAAAAAAGAATGCAATTTCATCTATATGTACACTTGCACGCTTCTGGGAAGTGGAACTGAGCTTAGTAGAATAATTAGGTGAGAAAAAGGACGAAACCTTGAGTTACCCCACTCTCCTGATGGTATTTTGAGGAAGATAAGCCAACTTAGGACAGTGAAATCTCTTATATTTTAGAAACTAATACTCCAAATATTATATTGCGTGAAGTTCAAGTTTTCTAATGAATTGAGAAGAGTGGCATATGTTCTGGATTTTCGTCTACTTTAGCCAAATCTAGAGTTGCTATAATGCTGCATAGTGACTGTCGTGCGATAGTTACTGTGATAGTGCGATAGGTCTTACATTATTAGTATGTGTCCACCGCAGTGGTCTAGTGGTCACGGTGGTCGGCTGCCGACCCGAGGTTGGGTGTTCGATTCCGGCAGCGGTGATTGCATTTTGATGGAAGCGAAACGGTATCGGCTTGTGTGCTGTGCAGTGTCAGTACAGGCTAATGAACACCAGATAGTCGAAATTTTTCTCTAGCCCAACGCTACGGCATCTCTTATATTCCTATGGTTAAGCTGACGTTATACCGCGAATATTATATTATCATTGTGCACCAATTTCTCGTTTTTGAAAAGGGAAAATATTATTTGAATTTTTAATCCTTATTTAAATCAACGCCTGTTTTCTGCTGATTTCTCAACTTCAGAAAGAGGTGGTGTATATCTTCATCGACATATACCCATTCGCATTGACGAATTTCACGAAGGCCAATTGAGCGCGAAAATTACTTGGTGCACGCAGTGCCTAGTTTTAACAACACTTCTGCCCAAAGATAACACGACTTCGAATTAAATGGCTCATTATGATTTTCATCAGTATGGTTGGAATTCGATTACGCTACGTATTTCTACATTTGCTCGAAGATTTTACCGTATAATGCTACGCAATTAGGCGTTCATGCACACGAGTGCATTGAAATTTCACCCCCAGCAAAACGCAGCTGCCGCAGCCAAGATGAAATATGCGATATCATCCACGCATAAACACTGTGATGTCTCTAGGTTTGAGAAATGTACAAAGATGTGTTTTCATATGTCCGAGAAGTAAAAAGAGAGACGTTTACTTTGAGTACACAAACAGCTGCAGATGGAAAAAATCAAGCAGGAGTCTACATCGTGGCACACGTCATGACCAAATTACGGTTTCTAACGCATAGCCACAGGTCACTAAAAAGGTTTTTCACTGTGAGATTGGACCAGAATACATGAAGTAGCCTCATCAAAGACGTCCGCAGCTGAGCAAAAGGTGCGCTTTTTAGATGATTTACGCAACTTAAGTCGTCACAAAAACGATTTTAAAAGCAATGTAAGTCAAAATTTCAACTGGTTGCTACCTTTCAGAATACTTAAAAATCTAGAGTATTTATACAGTTCTTCAATTCAACTTCTCTTATACAGGACGTGTCCGCCTATAATGATCTTATTTTGCGAAGCATAAAGAACTTTATAGTGGATCTTGGTATCGCTTGATATGTTTTGTAGTACATACTTGTACTCCAGGGTATGGGTAAACTTGTCCGTTCCTCTGTCTGTCGTGAATGTCACCCATGTCATCATTCCTATCTCTACCCATTCCCTTCGCTCAGCGCAAGGCTGACTGGAGAGAAGGGCCTGAAGTCGGCAGTTACATGTTTATATCATTAACCACCCTCTCACTCTCTTTATCTTCTGCGAAAGCGCAGCATCCCGATCATGAAGATCCGCTACTCCAACACATCCGTCGCGTTATTAGAACTGCCCAAAAAGAAACTGCTCCTTTACAATAGTAAAGGCTTACGTGCATTTATACTCACCACTACGACTATATTTTTATTCTGGCTGACTTTTATGGTGCATCATGTTTGATGTAACATGCAATCAACGAAAATTAACCTGCTTCCAGTGCTGTCATTATCGTTGTCCATGGATTGTTCAATGATGTTACCCTGTAAAAACATGTGCATGATTAAAAGCCGTTCAAGAAAAATACCACAATTAGAAGAGACTGATCTTTCAAACAATAACTTAAGACAAGATGACAATAACTTAAAACAAGATGACTAGATGTGCGTAACCATTTGCAATATTGGACTTTTCTGAAACAATGGGAACAAGTACCATTTCCTTGAGTCTAAAAAACGCGTGAGGAGAGACTGTGTAGGCCAGTAGCGGCAAAACTACTAAAACTCGTTTTCATGGGATTAAACAAAAGTGTTGCAATTCACTTTACTATTGAGCTTGCACTTTGAGTTTTAATAACTACCATCATTGCCAATTTTGTGATGATAATATTCATCCTTATTACCAACAACATCAACATTGTCATCTTTATCATCAGCTCATAGATAAAGTGTGTAGCTCAGTATTTTATTCACATATGTTAATATTGCTTCGGTGATAGCATTGTACTTCGATAGTTGTTCCACAAGAAAGCTGTGCAAAAGCCTGTTGTATTGCAAGCACGGACAGCCAGCGCTTCAGGAAGATATGTTCCAACAAATCACGTAAAAAGAATTATCAGCGGGGACTGCCAACGCTGTTTTGCCGCTACGGTTCTTGATCCGGTCCAACCACCAAGGCATTCATTGCTACCCCAGCAGCTTTCGGTGGAGCAGAGTGGAGCAATACGATGAACGGCAGAAAAGTTTGCGTGGCCGCAGAGGCACAGATATAAGCAGTGGCGCATAATGGTCGCGCGAGTGGACAAACACAAACGCAGCTGAAGAAAGTCCTGGGATGCGTACGAGCGGGACGAGAAAGAACGGCCAGATTTATGAACCTCGGTGGATCCGGGAGGCTCCCCGAGTGCACTCGGGGCTGTACGCGAACGAACTTCATGGCAGCCGTTCTTGTTTGTATGTGCGCCTGTACCACTGGACAGTGCGACAAAGTCGACGGACCGGTCAACGGCTTTATGGCCGCGTCGTAGGCATCGAGAGCGCCGCTCTTCATGCAGCGCGCTTCGCTTCCCGGAGCCGTAACAGGTCTGTGTGCCCTACCGCTACCATTGTTACGACGAGCGGGCCCTTGCTTCCCTTTCGCTCCCGACTCCCCAGTGTAAAGAACGAACGCCAAACGACGACTGCGTGCGCACTGCCAGTAGCGACGATTTCGGGGTACGTGGATGTTATGTCGCATTAGTTCTGTGCAACAGGGCAGAAACATAGGACGTGACACCTTAAAGTAACCAAAAGTGCGATTACTGTGACAGTTTCCTCAGCTCTAATTTTTCTCTAACATATTTCACGCTTGTATTCTAGAAGCAGCAGTGCGCATAATTCAATGACAATTCACTGTAGCGCGTCAAGCAATCAGTGTAAATTTGTGTCAAAAAGCAGGACGTATCAGTAGCAAAATAACGGTCACACACCTTGCTGTGTTTTCAGGCAATGTAGCGTTTTTACGTATATGATTCCTCTATAGACGGTGGGTCATAAAATTTACAAGGACGTGTAGTGGAATTGAGAAACCTAAATGGATGCTTTTAGCTCTACATATGATCAGGTTGTCCCGCAAAAAGGACATTTGGTTATCGGCTATACAACGGTAGAGCCTTCTCGAGTCGCAGAGAAACTTTGCTGTGAGTGGTGCCTGTCCATGCTGTGCCTTACCAAAAAAGTTCAATAAGTGAGAACAGCAAATGAACACACTTTTCATGCTACCAGGTTCAGACGTTTGACCTTACCCGTCCTATTTTATGATATTTTATATATTCAATACGAAAATTCAAACAAAACGCTCTATTCAGTTCACCCTTTACACTCATACAGTACTGCACCGAACGAGTGCATCAACTTCCAGCTGAAGGCATTCGCCCGCGCACAAGGTACACAAGCCCAGCGCAAAGAGGCAGCAGCGCAGAGTGACGCGAGCGGGGCCCCGAGCAGCCGGTGAGGGATCTGCTTGATAAATGGTCGAAAAGGGTTATAAATGTTCATGGGCCGCTGACGCACCACGCGTTGACATTTTGGCGGGCTTCGGAAAGGGGCATAGAAGGGACACGTGGCCGCACTCCACGCGAGCCAGGAGGGACAATGGTCAAGAGGATACGCTCTGCGCCCACCCCTGCATTTGAGGAGAATTCGGTGATAGTGCGTGACACACGTATATGCGTGATATTCGCGAGCCAGTGCACATGATCGGACGAGTTGTAGTCACGATTCGTCTATTCTGTACGCTTAAAACGAGAAAGTGGACGCCAGCGCTGCGGAACATAAGCAAACGTGTAGCGTTCCCGTGTATAGGCAGACTTCACATAGCTCAAGTCAAGGTCCAGTACTTAGCACAAACGTCACGGTGACAGTTCCGCGCAGCACTGAAACGTGATACATTTGTGCAACTACTGAGGCACTCCTGGCCTCTTCTATACATTGATAAGTTTAAGAGAGAGGCTTTCAATGAGCGTCGACAAGGGTGTGCAGGAGGGGCACTTGCCGCCCTTAGGTCTCATCAGCCCTTACCCTCACCCAAGCTACACCAGTGCTCTCCTGCTGCCCCAGCACGGTTCAAGACTGGTTTGCACCCCCCAAAAAATCATGCCAACGACCATGGCTTCCAATATATACACAAAGTAATTGATAATTGAATTGGGGGGTACACAAGCTAATACAACGAACATATAGTGCTCTAGAGGCACATTTCTGGAAAGTACAGATCATTTTATTTTGTTTTTGTGGTTTTCCAGTGCGCACGTTTAAAAGTACTGGAGAGTTTCGAAAGTACAGATCATTTTATTTTGTTTCTGTGGTTTTTCAGTGCGCACGTTTAAAAGTACTGGAGAGTTGTCGCATTTTACTTTAACTGAAATGCAACTGCCGTAGACGGGATCATGTCTGCACCTTCATCAACGCAATGACATAATTGCCATTTGTGGTGATCATTAAACAAGGGTCATATGTTATATCGGTTCAAATCGTGAAAATGATAATAATTTCAGGGTTATTTAGCTACGAAAACTAGGATATAATTATGATTCTGGCTGTATAGGAACTATCTGAAAACTTCGACCACCTGGGGTTCTTTAACGGTACGTAAGTACATACAATGGCCTCTAACATTTCACATCCTACCAAATGCGACCTCCATGGCCGCGATTGAACCAACCTATTTTAGGTCAGGTGTCAAATTTAGAAATCATTTAAAGGTGGAACTCTACACACGTGACTGCTAAAGAGTAAAAAAGTATTCCGCTTGATTTGAAGGACATAGTGCACAAGATATGGGATGCTGAACTGTCTGTATTGCATTGCCTTTCTGAATTTTTGCGGAGCCTGCCCAGTAAGCTAAGGTGCGCGCCAGTATCCGGGTTGTATCTGGCAGGTCTATTATGTAGTGAGAATTGTACATTGATGACAGCTGTGCATCTCAACAACCTACTAGGGTACGAATTTCTTTACTATATATACTCAACTTGAAAAAAAAAAACTATGCTACATGCTTCTAGCTGTTCACCCAGCCACAGCGAATTATTCGGAAACAAGTAAAACATACTTCCATACGTATTGTCAAGTAAAATTTAGAAAGGTCTGATCCTCCTCGTCCATGCTCACTCACGAGGTCCTATATATGATGATCTGACGCAGCCACATTCAGTTGGCCTCGCTATTTTCCTATTGAAGCCGTTTCCTTGGCGCGAAAACATGAACAGAAGAAAGAGGACGCATGCCTGTCCAAACGAAACGCGGTTGCGCATGCCATTCTTGTTTACGCAAGCTCTTTCACTTAATATTGTCCTAAAGATGAGAGTATAAAGAAACGCACAAGTAAGCTTGATAATTTCCCTGCTATGAAGATATCGTAAGGCATTGTGAATAAAACTGAAAGTAGAGTGACGCATACTAACAATCATGCCTAATGTGCCTCGTGAATCTAATCATGCGTTAATATCAGCGGAGTTCATTAAATTGTTCCCATTGTGGTTTAAGAAAATGAAGACGACTCTTGCCCAGTTCAGCTTGTGCGTAATCAGCAAATGAACGTGTTCAAGAAAGAAAGAAAGAAAAAAGAAAGAAAGAGATCGAGAGAAAAAAGAAGGAACAGTGAATAAATGAAAGAAAGAGAAAGATAAGCGGAGAATTGTGACAGGTAATAAAGGCTTTTTTGCCCTCACTCAAGCGCCCTCGGGCAAGTTACTGTTGTCTTGCCCATGTGAAGTTGTCCTATTAAACACGCACCAGCCAATGAACCGGCGTGACAAACTGGTTTTGGCTCTATGCCTTTTTCTTATGAAGCATTTTGTTCGTGGCAAAGCAGCCGAAGCGGGTTCTCTCGCAGAGTCAGGGACTTGCTCACACGTTACAGCCACCCGACCCCATTTAATCCCTTTCGTGGACAGGCTTTTCTTCTAAGTTCCCACCTCTTCATTTGGGCGTAATATGAATGAGTCCTTTGTCAGCGGGCACTAGGGAATGACACGAACACAGCGTGTAAGTTAAGCTAAATACGGAAGTGCTTCCTTTAACTTACACGCAAGTGAGAGCCTGCAACGGACACTTAACGGATATTGCGGTTTTTTACACTTTGTTGGCTGATGACCCTATTTTGACACGTTAAACTTCAACATGACACCGGCTTATTTTAACGCGTCTGACCTAAGTATTATCATAGTCATCATCATCGTTCATGGAGCCTTTTCTCACTAATAGCTGCTTCAACAAGTTTATCATGATCGTTCACTACCACCACTACCAACGCCTTCATCATCATGTTCATCGAATTAATAATCACAATGAACATTATTAAAGGCGCCTACGCTTGCCGACAGCACTGCTTCAACGCGTTGATAATCAATACCATTGCGTATCATCACCATCAACGCGTTCGTCAATATTGTGCTCATGGGGCTCATATTGAAAGCTTTGAAGCTTTCAGTCAGTATCATTATAGCGGCATTTGCTTGCCGTAAGCACCACTTCAACAGGTTCATCATATTTATTGTTGCTGATTATCATCGTCAATAAGTTTATTGTTATCATAAGCATTAGTAGTACAAAAAGCCGATGTAGTTGGTAGGAACGCATCGCGGAATAGTTTTACAACTTTCACGGACACAACACAGACAAGTGAGAAGATACAAGTGCTAACTTTCAACTAAGTATAATCGTTAAGAAGGACAAAATATATACACACAACTACCAATGCGCATTGACTCCGTAAAAAAGCAAAACTTGACCGCCATTTAGCTTTTCCACTTACAGCGCCGCAACAATCAAAGCCAGTTCCTGAGAAAACTAGGTTTCCTCAGCTCACTGATGCCTGCAGACTGCATGGAAATCAATACACAACTGTTGCAACAATCAGAGCTACAACCCCTTGTGGCCACAATAAAAACAGTCTTAGCAACAAGCAAACCTACAGTTTCTTATTCGAAAATCGTAGAGACGGAGGGATTACGCTCTTATCTCCCAATCTTACAACGAAAAAAAGTTTTGCATCCATCTCTTTATAGCTCTCTTATCACCGTGTTGAAATGATATGGTTGCGTCATAAAAGCACGGGGTACATTTGCACATTCACTACGCAGAGTGGGAATCTACCCTTTGTTTTTATGGTACTGAATTGTTTGTGTTGAACGCACATGCCTTCACAAATGCTCTGTTTCACTTAGAGAGAGGGGGGAGAAAGAGATGAAGAGCGCCATATATTGGCATCCAGTTTGTAATTCAGCACTGGGGTGGGGAAGTATGGGCAAGAAAGAGGGAAAGAAAGAAGAAAAAGATTACAGCATATCCAGAGTGAATGATGATGAGCGGGGCAAAGGATCCATCCATCCATTCGTTCGTCTGTTTATTCGTTCGTGCATGCGTGCATGATTGATTGATATGTGGTGTTTAACGTCCCAAAACGACGACATGATTATGAGAGACACCGTAGTAGAGGGCTCCAAAAGTTTCGACCACCTGGGTTTCTCTAACGTGCACCCCAATCTGAACACATGAGCCAGCAGCATTTCCGCCTCAATCGGACATACGTCCATGTATTCGATCATAATTGAGAATGCAGACGGCGCGCGGGTAAAACCGACCAGACGCGAGCCGAGGAAGCCGAGCGTAAGCATTTTCAATGCGCCCGCTGCTCTGCTCTGTTCATGGTTCACCGACGATCCGCCACGTACGGCGACTATCGAGGATACTGAGAGAGGCACTTGTTCGCGTACTATGCAGACGGCGCGCGTGTAACACTGACGAGACGCGAGTCAAAGAAGCTGAGCGTAAGCGTGTCTTTAACTCGCCCACCGCTCTGTTCCGTCTATGCTCCACCAACGATTAGCCACGTACGAAGACTATCAAGGAGACTGAGAGAGGCACTCGTTGGAAAACGCGCGCAGCAGCTAATCGGAGAGCATCGACACTTCGGAGAGTAGCGACGGAGTAACGCCATCTAGCAAATGAGACGAGAAATAGTCATCAATTTCTTTTGCCTTTTCTTTCTCCTCTCTTCTTCTCTCGGTTACGCATGACAAGTCACAAGGTTAGACTACAAGGAGCTTCACCCCTAAAACGCATGTATAGTGTGCAGGCCACGGGATCGCGTGGCCGATGACATCACTGTGTGATTTGGTGACGAGGTGCCTGCTGCGATGCGCATACGTGTCCCGACGTATCAGTTGACCTCTCATGTCACTCTCCCCGACGCGTTCATAGTCAAAACGATCGACTGGGTGTCGCTGTCCTTACTCCTACAAATTCGTGGCGCTGTTTTTTTTTCTTCTTTTTACGTAGCAGCTGAAATGGCGCCGGTTCCAGCGCCGGGCTCAGGTCGTGATTTATACTGGTTTATTATCATAACAAAGCATAGCCAGCCTTGCGGTCACGTCTATACCCTTACGGTAAAGACGTGACCGTAAGGGTGCTTTGTAGCTAGACGTAAAGTGTTGCCTTTTTTTACAATAATCTTATTACAAGACACAGGAGCGGCTTTGGTGCCTGCGGACAAATTCTGCAGAAATATAGAAGAGCACTGAAGAAGTGGAATCGTTAGCACATTATCACAGGTTCTATGCACTGCAGCATTTTGATAAAGCCAGAATGCGAGAACATGCACACGCTTATGCTTAGATATGTCTACGTAAAACGAGAGAGACTCGTCGGAAGGTGTCTCAGTGCTGAAGACTTTCAGAACATATGGTTCCGTTATTTCATCCTGCGGTGTTTGCGTGAGCAAACATAAAACAAGGGACGCTCACGTGTCTCGGCGTCAAAACACGTTACGACACACGCAAAACGCGAGGAAAAAAAGACTGCTTAGCGCGACTCTCATTTCATCTTCGCGAAAGCCTGCAAACAAAATCATTGAAGAGGTAGCCCCACCACGGTTGCCTTGTGGCTAAGGTACTTGGCTGCTGACCTGCTGACTCGCAGGTCGCGGGATCGAACCCCGGCTACGGGGCTGCATTTTAGACACAGGCGAAAATGTTGTTGGCCCGTGTGCTCAGATTTGGGTGCTCGATAAAGACCTACATATGGTCGAAAGTTCCGCCCAACACTACGGCGTCTCGCCTAATAATATGTTACTTTTGGGATGTTAACCCAACATAACCACAACAACATCGAGGAGGTGATAAGGACAATTTTCTAGCCGAGCAGACGTCAAAGAAAGCTTCCGCAAAGCAGCGTCGGATGCTTATTTACGGAGTAAATGATGAGGGGGAAAGTGTCTATCAGTCCGTCTGTGCGTCTGTCCGTCGGTCCGTTCGTCCATCTGCTTCTCTGTCTGTTCGTCCATCCATCTAGTTAATACTCCAAGTACGGTCATCTCACATGTTTTCACATATATTCATCATATACATGTACCACTATCGAGGACCACTATATACTTACCACTATCGAGCTTTAGGAGCTTCGCCCCTTAAAAGCGCAGTACGCGTTCTATAGGAACGACAGCCACATAGCGAGATGAAGCGTGACAGTCGTTGTATACAAGCATCAAAGCTAGTAAGAGAGTTGTGCGTTGATTAGCGATAGTTTGCTTAAATCACGATAACGGAAACAACCTGAGTGTTCATTTAGTGAACGTGATACTAGGGACAGTGAATTCAGGCTAGTTGATTAGCGTTGTCATACGCCTAGAGCCAGACTTGGTGGTTTTACCATCTAGTCGCCTTATAGGCGAACGCATTCCGATCCTTCTTCTTCTATTATTGAAGAAGTTTCACCAGACGTTTTGCAGTTGACGATATATTAACAATGGAATGACAATATATTAACAATGGGGCAAATGCTGCAATGGCAAGCTCTCGATCAAGCACTGCAGCAGTGGACGAATGGTTACAGAGTGCAACTGTCATCTAGTAGGTACTGGGTTCGATTTGAAGCGTCACCGATCACTTTTTTTAACAGGTTGCCCGGTCTGAGATTATGCGTTGCAGCAGGTAAGGTGGCTTTTGCGCTCTCTTTTTTTACTCCCATTTTGACCCAAAAGCGCTGTGCCGTGCTCCTCACGAATTACAGAATTCACAGTTCATATTATCCATTCTGTTATCGCAAGAGTGCCCAGTGCCGAAACATCATTGTCATACCTGCTCTATTACCTTTCACGTGTCCAGATATTCGACCGACAGTGAGTCATCGTGATGTTTTGAAGAAAATCTAGATATGCAGCAAGCTAATTGCTTCCGACCAAGTTGACTGCCTTTATCGGGACACGTTTTCTTGCTGATTTGGTGGAAATCATTACACGCAGCAAGGCAAAAGGCCAGAGACAGATAGCGAAGACACAAGCACAGTGATTAGTTTGTCTTCCCTTTGCTACCTATTATGTTGCGTGCTTTATTGTAATGACCCTGTCAATAGTTACTAAGAACTACAGCAGGCTATCGAGTTCTCCTGAGAGGGCCTTAGATTGTTTCAAGCGGAACAGTATGATGTCAATGTGATTTGCGTCATAGAGAGATATTTGCTTTTGGTTACTACAGAAACTTATTAAACCAAGGTTTATTTTTATCAGTAACAGTTCCAGTACAGGTGACATGTGCATGGAAAAAATCCGGGTATTCAGGTTTGATTCTGTTTGTGCCTTTAAAACTATTTGCCAACAGGTGTTACAATATTGAGAAATATCACGCATATGTACAGCCACGGGTGATAGCTTGTTTATTCTGATCGAAATTAATTAGTTGAAATCGACATATACGACCAACGCAACGTGTACAAGCAATGCCATGTAGAGGAGCTGTGCTATAAAATAATGTTTGCTAGTTCGTTCCATTGTTCTCAAAATTTTGCTCATGTGTATACGTTGGCTATTGAAACAACTTCTTCAAACGCACATATTTTGTGCAAGGTTATATTTATTTTGTGCAGTAGAAAACAAAAAATATAATTGTTCAGAAGAAAGATAACCAGAAAAAATTTGCGAAATCATTATCAAGGTTGCTTTAAAGGATAAAAAACGGCTATTAACTTAAAATACATACATACCTACATACATACATACATACATACATACATACATACATACATACATACATACATACATACATACATACATACATACATACATACATACATACATACATACATACATACATACATACATACATACATACATACATACATACATACATACATACATACATACATACATAACTGAGATGTAAATATTAAGATGAACGGCTATAAAACAGCTGTTCTAATTCACTCATTTTGAATAAAGAGCCTTACAAAGAGTAACTTACGAGAGAAATCCCTCAGCGCAGTTATGTCTGAACTAGGCGTTTATTGAACTATCTTGGAACAGCTTGATGCGTAGTTTCGGCTGCTGCACAGTGACAAACAGTTTTTATAGAAAACACCAGAAGAAAGGCCCTGACAATGACATGCTAAGGAAAAGGGCTGTGCATCGCAATTTTGTACATGTCTGCAATATTACTCCGTTTATCTACATAGATCGGCTCATTCACAACATAGTAACAAGCCATGTTAGGACACTAGGGTTGAGAGCTGGGCTAGTTGGTAAGACATCATTTAACCATATGGTGTAGTAGCGCAAATTCACGGGGACAAAAAAGACAAGAAAACACGACACTCGCTAGTAGCGAGTGTCGTGTTTTCTTGTCCTTTTTGTCCCCGTGAATTTGCGCTACTACACCATATGGTTAAATGATGTTAGGACACGTAGGCTGAAAATTGGCACAGCACAAAGAAAATCTAGACACAACATAAATAATAGAATTCTAAGGTACTAAGCTCCTCAGTGTAAACAATGCTTCTAATTGAACTTCTAGACTCCATTTCATTTAAAACAGAACACTCATTAAAGAGGCTGCAAAGTTTGAAGATCAGCACAGATCTACTAGAAAAATTCAATTCAATTTTGGGCAAAGACTCCACTCTAAATATGCGAGGTGATGCTACAGTGCCCTGCATGCATATCTTTTTGCTAGCCTCCACTGCTATGTTGCTCAACACATATGTGTATAATCACAACTTATACTATGCCCCTACAAAGCAATTATGTTTCATGCGCATGGAACAGGGACCTATACACAGTTAAAAATGTAAATATATTTCTATAGAGTATTCACAGCTCATCTGAGAATACTAATAATGGTTATAAACACATTGTGACTTCCAATAACAAAATAGTTTCAGTTTCAGTTTCAGTTTATTTCGGACATAGTTACATGACATGAAATATCTCCACGAGGCAAGGCAAAAGGAGACTCGTATGTCTCCTGACGAGGCCTTCACCCCGGACTTACACGTCGGACAGCCAGGAGCAAAATCAGAGAATATAAGTACAATGCTCATTGCACAACTTATATAAACAAAAAACGAACAGTAAAAACATATTCAGACAAAATTATACAAAGTTTACATTGTTCAGGTTTAACAGTTTTATAAAGTTACATAAATATACAAAATTACATATTTTCGTGTTGAAAGCAAAATAATTGCAAATTCAAGGAGGCAGGAAAAGTAGCTTTACTTGTTTTTTAAAACGAGACATACTTGAGTTCTGATTAGCCAATTCGATTAGGGATGGGTATGCATTCAGCCATGAAATAATCTGATGATTCATAGTTTTAGTACCATAATTAGTTCTTGGTCTTGATCCCGTCAATGAAATAGTGCGAAGGTCATATGCCACTTGCCTATTTAGATATTTGTTTGAGAACATGGTGCGATCACATTTGAATTCGCGGAAAATCATTGCTGCCAAAGAAAGCTGATATAACTCTGAGAATGGTGGTACGTTCAGACTTTTATACAGAGAGTCAGATTATGGTGGATTCAATATGCCAGATTCAATGCCAGATTCAATATTAGAGTATATCAGTACCCTTGTAGGGCTAAGCAAATGTATAAGCACCTAGAAAAAGATAAGTAAATGCATGCTATAGCTACATATACATTAAAATAAATACTTTCATTTTTAATATGTGGAAAGCTGCATAGATGATAGGTCATTTGCATAGTACACAATTACATCATGAACAAACCTATCCGAGAAAACACTCATTAAAAAGAAACACTGACACAGTAGAAACAGAGAAGTAGACTGTCGAAGGACAGACAGGCAGTGGGATAACATTACACGAGTACTAAAACGTAGTGTTAGATATACTAGGAGTAGTGATGATCCTCTTCCTTCCAAATAAAATAATTCACATAGAAGCACTTCTCAGAGCTTATACACACATGAAATCATTAGTGCTATACAAATTAGTGTATACCGAAGAATTATATGGACTAAGTACAAGATTACCGCATCCATGGCTTTACTTCTTGTGCTACAAACAATGCTAACACAGTTATCATTGCCGACCATGGATGCTGTGATGTATGACAGTGAAATGCAGAGACACGCAAGCACTTTGACTATCATGCATGTTAAAAACTTCAGCTCAAATTGATTTGCCCAGTAGTACTACATCATGCTTTAAAGTAGTGTCACGTTTTGGTATAATCCATGCAAAATTAAATTATTTGGAATGCTCATGCGCAAAAGAACTCCTGAATAGTGCACTGCTAAGAAGTTAAACTGTAGCTGCACATAATGTTACTTTGCATACAATTCAAATTGCTCCAGACATCACAATGTGCTCTTTCTGCTGTCGTGAACTTTGAGCAGGAGAACACAGTCACTGCCACTCGCTTTCTACTTGTCGGACTTCTGTGCACTGTTCGTGATACTCTGTACATGACCGGCAGAGCACCTGATCCCTTGTTACTACTGGAACTTGGAAAAATGCAGATAATAGTTACAACCATGCTACATCCAAAAGTGCACAGTTGATAAATATGTGCTCATATATAAAGCTGTCGTGTTTTCAGAAGCCGCTGAAAAGTATCAAGAAATGATAAAAAGAAAGAAACTCTCTACACACACAAACAGTGAAGACTGAAAATATATTCTATCATAGAAGTACATAGCTACCACGATATTAATTTCGAAGGTACGGAACTTCTGCCAGACATAATAAGCCAAGAAAGTAAATTCTCATTTGACTTTATGGTAGGTGCGAGAAGCCGTCCACAAATGAGTTCACCAAGGCACACAAGTTAAACTGCGTTACAAGATAACAGCTAATGTTCATAACTTTAAAGTTATCTAACATAGCCAGCATATCATACAGCGTACATGAGCAAGTGGGCAATCTAGAAGACACAAATCACTTGAGCATTATGAGTGTGCTTGTTGCTCAAATGTATTATTCCAAACTAAAAAAAAATCTCAGAAATGCGCTTCATTAAGGAAAATATTCGTACGCAACAAACACAGTTACAATCTGCCTATTCATTTTAATGGGCTCTTACAGCTGCCACCAAGACTTTCCTCTATTATTGATGTCAGTGTCATGCCGGATGGATATGCTGTGTTCTGCACAGAACTCCAAAGGACAAAGGAGCGCTCCATGGCCTGGTTTGCATTGGTGCTGGCTGCATTGCACTACTGTTCACGTAGGCTCGCCACGGACAGGGGGTTTCGGAGCCATGGCTTTGAGGCACACTGAGAGTCACCTTTAGAGATCAACAATGCATACTTAGGTCAGGTGCGATTTGTAAATATATTATCACTATGCAATTGTGGTGAACATATTCGGCTGAAGTACAACAAGCTACAGCACTGAGAGAAAAACCTACGTCAGGTAGATCGTGCACTTACTGGCCTTGTGTCACCTGAGGCTCGCACGACAGGTTTTTCTCCGTGCAAATTGTGAACAGTCAGGTAATTTTTCACCCTCTTGCTATTTCTTTCTAGAGCAATTGATGCCCCAAGTAAGTCGCAATCTCGAAAGTTCAATAAGGAATCAAACCTTTTCAGACTCACATGAGAGAAGTTTATTTCATAAGTTGCAGGCTTTACGCTCCCAAAATTCTCACTTGTCTCGTAGTTTACTTCAATCAATGTTCAATTAGCATTGTGAGTCAGAATCATACAAGCATCCACTGTTAGGAACCATCTTTGGGTTTTCAACGTATGCACAGTAAAGAGGCACCAAAACAAAAACATTGGCCTCGCGTTTTTTCTGCTGCAATGCGTTGTTAGGGACTTGTTAGTCATAACACGACATATCGTTTGCTGCAGCACACGACAGACAAATATGTACAAGCCCCTTATCAATAAGTTTCACTTTTGATTTGAGAGAGCTCCAAATATAAAAAAGCCGCTGGGTGCAACTATCGCCACCTAGTGTGTGAAGCTGTCTACCACGTCAGCACACAAAATTGTGACACACTTCCGCAGGGTCCGCATTAAGAATTACTTTCGAATAAGAATTGCGACTGCGGTGTCACCAAAACAAAACTTTTAAAGAGTGCGCCTCGCCACGCACTTGCGACCAGCCGCCGAAAAGTATAGACCATAGTAGAGACGGCGGAAACAAACGTGGCAAAAGAAAATGGCGGCTATTACGTGAGCATAACTTATGTGTTGACGTGGGGGATGTAGGGAATCCCCAAAGGTTGACCTTCGAGAGTGTCAGTGGCACGATGAGGTCGAGCGTTCACGCAAACTTCAAAATCAATTTAAAGTACCTTCCACGCTGCTTTCACTGTTGATATTTTGCAGATAAAGTACCACTGTTCCCGGAAATCGACCCCGCAGACTACCTAGATGGCGAAAAACTGAGCCAGTACCCTTTTGAGTGGTGTTTGCTTAATCTTATGTATATAAAAAAACTAATTTATTGCGACCAGCCATTAGGCCGTTTTCTGCCGTTGAAGCTACCTGGTAGACAACAGTTCACCTAGCCTAGACGATGCTGCCATGCATGCTTCCAGACCACTTACAGGTCCGCCGAATGATAACAGTCCCACAAGTAACACAGACTTGCACATTTAGCGAGGACGAGTCCTTACTATTTCTCTACAGGTGCTCCAAGTCATGAGGAGGCTTGATTTACCAGTGCGTGCAACCGATGCATGCCAGGACGTTATAAAATTCTGTAATCTGTGAAGAGGCCAAAAACGATATATTCGCTTCTAAGACTCACTTCTAAGTACTCACTTCTAACAATTCTTTGAATAAACACACAGCTATCACTTCGTCAAAGAGATGAAGTCTGATATATTCACTTTGAAACAAACTAAAACACCATGTAGACTGTACATACCGCAATATATATGTCCTTGTCAGATATGCTGCCACAGCGGTAATCCTCTTAGAAATACTTTTCCAACATAACATGAATTTCTCAAGTGCAACCTGGCTACTGGAAAAAAAAGTCACATTAGCATTTCCAACTATCAAACGTGGTAAATAGAGAGTCTCGTCTTATTATTCAAACGAGGGGTTGCTTATATCAAATCACGAAAAACTGCTGATGTATTTGCCCCCCCCCCCCTACATAATATATGTACGTATTTAATGGTAGCAGTAAATTTTCCATACTTGAACTTACCATGGGAAAATATTACATCTCCTGGGCTGAAAAATTTACCCACGTTATAGTAACACACAAATAGCAACAAATTTAGCTCCGCAAGGTTAACTCACCGATTGCAGAGCGTTTAGTAGCCGTCGGGGCCATCAGGGATCAAGTGTGCTCTGGGGCCAACAAGCAAAGGACGTCTCTAGACTGGAAGCTGTCTATAACGTAGCAAATAAAGGCTGGCCAGGTGTGCACGTCCACTGATGAAGTGAAAGAAGTGTCCATGGGCCGCTGTAGTACCACGCAAAACCACAGCCAGATGGTCTCGAAAACCTGTAGTTAGCCGGTACTAGTCTGCAACTTCTTCTAAGCAAAGCACGGGTGAAATCATTGCTCTTTCTGAGGGTTGGAGGGAAGCTTGACGTTCACGGGCTCTCACTGGCAGGTACTTAAGTTTTCACCGAAGAACAGTCTAGGCGCACTGCCTAAGCAACGTAATCCACATCAGAATATAGTGTTTCGTAACTTCGGTTCGACGCATCCTAGCGCTCGGACTATGGTTCTCACATAAAGGAGAAATGATGAGTTGATAAACAGGAAAAACCGCCAAGCTCCACCACAGCAACTTGGCTGCCCAAAACAGTAATCAACGCCGTCTTTTAATTTTCTGTCCCACGAGCACAGCCTCTTCACAAGTCTTGGCGACGTCAACACAGCACCACTGTTCACAACGATCATTGTTTCACTTATGAACACTGGACTGCTTACAATAGGAGCGCACGAGCTAACCACTGGCGAAGCAGGCACCCCACACAGCTTGTTGTTCATGCGCTAGCGTACGTATACTTGGGTTCACTCAAGTAACGTTTCAAAATGCTAGTCACACAGCACCCAACTGAGAGACTGGAAAGCAAAGCGAACGAAATGTTACACAGGCGCCGATCCCTGCTTGATAAACACGCCGAGGCACAGGCTTCCCTACGCTTCACCGTACACCATGGCACTGTCGCAGCCACTGGCACTGTCGCGCTTACACGCACCGGAAAAGCAGCCGTAATCACAACGCATTCTGTCGAACGCAGAAGTAACCCAAGCGAGAACCGTTTGTTAAAATGAGCATAAACACACCTACGTGAACTGTTCACGACGTCATGTTGTTTTTGCGTACTACGGAACGTGAGAGAGCTGTTAACAAGCTCTTGCGCGGTTTTTACGGCGAGACAAAATTTGCTCTTATGTGTGAGGGGGAAGATATGACGAACACGACAGCGGATCTTGAATAAAGTAGTGTTTTGGTAATATCAAAAGATGACCTGATGTAGAGAGTACTGCTTCCCGATCAATCACAAGTGGCGCTTGTCGGCCCAGCCGTCGTCTGCCCGCGTTTGTCTTCTGCATACATGAGAGCATGCGGGGGGGGGGGGGGGGTCGCCTTCGCGACGCAATTATTCCCTGGTCATCTGGTCGCTGCTTTGCGCGGAATACAAATCAGCGGCTGGCTTCACCTTTAAATGATATTCTTACGCCAATTTTAACGGCTGTTAATTGTCGAAGGGACGAATTCAGCCAAGGTTTGCTCGAGAATAGTGAGAGGCTGCAAATTTCCGGTGTCATTAAAAATTACTGTAGCGATTTTATTTTAACTGCTTGCCATATTAACTCGCCTCAGATCGGTTTTGGAACATTGAAGGCGGAAAAGCTTGATTTGTTTGTAGTTTTATGCGTAATAACGCACACCCCTAAAACAAGTACGTGCCCGTTCAAGAGCGCCCCAAAGTGCATCCGCGGCTGTATTTCAAAGCCCGTGCCCATTACAGTTAGAACCAATCGAAGTAAACGACAGTGCAATCACAGAAGAGGCTCTACGAACGGCCAAATGAAAAGTTCCGCTCCTTTTTATTTCCAATAGCGTGCAGGTATTGCACTCCTATCAACCTCTTTGGTGGTAATTTCCGCCAATATCGTGAGCATCACAAGTTCTTTTTTTTTAATTCGATGATGCGAAACGCAACACGACAACATGACAAATAAGGTTGACCATTTATCGTACCGTGTTTAAAGTCACG
This sequence comes from Rhipicephalus microplus, assembly GCF_013339725.1. Classification (NCBI taxonomy): domain Eukaryota; kingdom Metazoa; phylum Arthropoda; class Arachnida; order Ixodida; family Ixodidae; genus Rhipicephalus; species Rhipicephalus microplus. Next base: position 190,969,644 of record NC_051166.1, read on the forward strand.
GAATATTCACGTAGCATATTGGTTTTCATCCAACCACAAGTCTTTGCATGCATACTTTTACGCTATTGACGCTCAATGGGATTCTTTAATTGCTGAGACCCCCAGTTTATTGGATGACTGTGTTTGTAAATACTGTTAACTGCGTAACAGTGAAACAGCACTCAAAACTCAAAGCGCTGAAATCAATAAAAACGCACCAGCAGTCATCATGCAGTCCTACATGGCCGCGAATTAACTCGAATCAGCCACAGCACACATGTATCCCACGGGGCCTGCAGATGATAAAAATCCACAATGTTCGTAAGAAAGGTCTGGATCACTCTGGAGATTTTCTTGTAGATACGCCGTTTTTACGCAAATTTTCGCTTCGTGAATTCCCTTACGAGCATTTTTCGGTGACCTCAGCAAATATAGCAACTGCATCACCATCGCTGACATATTCCCGGGCAGTCGCAGCGTGCTTTACTACAGCGGCCGATGTGACAACGATAGCCTCTTACGACGTCTTTCTCGCTTCGTGAATAGGCTGACGCGACAAAATTTCTCTTGCACAAAAATTTGTTCCTATGTGTGTTTTGTAAATATGGCGCCAGTTCTCCTGTTTTGGGAACCACACCCCGAACGAGGTGGTGGGAGACGTGGCTTGCTAGTATAAGAAGAGCTAGCTGGCTCTGCTCAACTAATCGCAGTGATCCGCAAGGGCCAGTGGAGTCCCGGACTCGAAATCTCGCCCACATGCCCAGAAACTTTACAATCAATGAGTTTTCACTACTTGCTACCGGCAATCATATATACCTGCTACATATAGGTTCCATGTTCCTTCAAAATCGTCGTATAGTGTAGAAGGATAAAAATAAAAAGTTTCCCTCTATAATTTTTGTAAGATAAATGAATAAACAATCATGAGGTAACACACAACGGCTCCTCCAATTTATAAAATCTAGCCAGATGCGCCCCATCCAGCCGTTCACTGCCCTCTTCTCTATCCCTTTCCTGCTCCTCTCACTCATCGCCTGGGGGAGAGAACGCCTCATGCAGTGCCTTGATACAAAAATCATATGAAGTAATTTTTTGTTGAGTAGTGTACAGATCCATGGGCGGCATCTTGTATTCCTCGTGTTCACAATATTGGTGGTCACGCTGTCTCGGTAAAAGATACGGTGTTTAGATTTAGCATGTCGCCGTTCGTGGCATTATGCGGACGACCAATCGGGAAGCCTCCCTGCAACGCTACTTCATGCGCTTTTTTTAAGAGCGCTGTGATTCAGCGGCAGCATTGGTTGGAGCCACAAAGAAGGAGCCCGAAGGAGCAAATCTGACAGACGTATATGGTATTAGAGTGGAAAACACGTCTGTCGCATCTACGGGCGAAAGCGCTCAGAAGCACGTGTGACCCATCGTGTATAGAGTCGCATCACGACCACTCCCTGAACTAAGGCGGACCGACGGTTCCCGTTCATAAGCAGGCGTTTGCACTGGCATTGAAAGAAACAAAAAGAGGCATTGCAAATATCCTTACCAATGGTGATAGGCCAATGACAAACAGAACTCATGAAAAACCGTTGAATTCCGCTTCATAAGTACATCTTAGGCGACAAATGTTTGCTAGATCTTTTTTTTACCGTTCTGACGATGGGTATATTAATAGGAAAGGCGGGCTTCTCATGACCAGGAAGCTAACTACTTACCTTGTGTAATATTATCAGCCTATTGACAACTCGTGTTGATACTCGATTCTACTCGTAGATATTTCAACGCACTGGCATCTATATGCCAGTTCAATATTTATTGATCAGAGGCGTGTCTTAACCCTCCCCTATTTTTTACGAGGAAATTCTTGGCAAATATATTTCGTGTGAGTCACGGAGTCATCTATTTCAATACAAATCTCCTCACTATAATGAAATTACTTGCAACTCGTAATATATAAAAATGCGTAACGTAGATCACCGATTACGTGAGATATTGGCAATTAAGTACATAGAAATCCTTATAAAAAGCTAATCATACTTTGGCAGACTCACGAGTCGACTCATTCACACTGAAGTCGAGCCATGAGTCGTAGTATGAGTGAGTTTGAATGAGTAATAGATGAATCTGAGTCGGAGAGAGCCCCTTGAAAAACAAATTGAGTGAGTCTGTGTCCGAGTGAGTCCGGTCTAGGAAACTTTGCGTGAGTGTGAGTTGGACTGAGCTCTAAGAGCAAAATATATTCCATGAGTCAGTCTGAGTGAGCTGCACATTATTTGCCGAGCTGTGCATGAAGCCTTAACGAAACACATGCTATGTGAATGCGGCACTTGTTATTTATTCCATCGGTACCTTCGCCATCATGTTCTAGTGGGTTCGTTCCTTTATACTATATATGTATTCCAATACCTGCTGCATATAAAACTATATATGGATTTCCCTTTATTTTTTGCCCTCCTAAACATCTTTTATTCTCTTTTATTTCTTTTTTCGCCCGCTAAATCATCAAGGGCTTATGATCTTTTCTTACACTATGGACCGACTCCTAAAGCAGCATGTTACACGCAGCTTCATAGCGCGTTTTAGTGCATTACCTTGAGCTAAAATGCTCCAAACAATCAATTTTTGGCTCCAAAAGCCGTTGTTTATTGAATCCCATTTAGCTATGTCACACCTACGAGTTCAACCATATACGAAACTTTCAACCGTTATAGAAGTTATGAAGCAAGCATGTTTTTTAATTCCTTATATGTATACAAAGAAAATGAAAATTAAAGCACGTGAGATGAAGACTTTTTCAAATTTGCAGCCTTTGTGGAGCAAAATGATGTCAAATGTAAATGTTTTTGTTTTTGGTGAAAATAAAGTTCTTTGATTGATTGATTGATTGATTGAAATGATATGCTTAATGATGCATTGTCAGAAATATTCCTAAACATTCTACTCACACAAGTGCCGCATGAAGTCATTTGTATAAACGAATGCCAGATGCATTGTATGTATACGCATATATACACCAGTGTTAATCAACTATTGAAGATTTAGCAGTACAAAACTCTGCGAAAAATTCTACAAGTGCAATCCTTTGGCAGCTTGTAAGCCCAAGTCACCGCCATGATGTTTGCATTGCTTTCGCGTTTCTCTATTTTCTTTATTACGTTTTCCAAAGAGCAAAATTATAAAGTGTCTAAAGCCAGGCTACTGTATTTACTCAAATGTAGCGCCACCATGACTGCAACGCGAGGGTTGTTTTTCCAGGAAAAAGAAAATAAGATGAAAATAAAAGTACCCCGCTAAAAATAAATTTGTAGCAAACTAAGCCCGCTTTAGACTGTGAATTTCTCTGGGAGTATCTGACTGACCCCATACTGCAGCTGAGGGCAATATATTTGTAAATCAGAATAATTTAGCATTCTGAAACCTGGTAGGCTTGACCCGAAATTCAGAATCCCAGCCACATGCATGCATAGAGACGGGTCACCTCCAGAACCTCGTCATACAGAAGCCCCGTTCCCTACCGCTGAATCATCTGGGGGCCAGTAAACACACCTAACCGAGATTAACTTTGGACTTGTGGTGAAGCTCTATACTCAACTGATGCTTTCATGACTATAGAAACAGCAGTTTCTACAGCTTATAAACCGTTGAGGATCTAGTGCAGTGGTTATCAAATTAGACAGCAGATCCTTGTTTTGCTGTAATGAGCTTGTAATATTGCTTCATTGTATATTCTAAAAGTCCCAAATAAAGCTTCATAGATAGCAGTAACTTTATGAATATCTTAAATTTATGTTCATGACATTGTGAACGACTTCTACAGGAAGAAAAGTGATCACAGTGAACAATCAGATGCTGAACCATCATGCATGTGCGTCTGTTCACTGAAAAGTCAAGGCTTTCAGCTTAAGCCATGGCGAACTCTCGGCGCATGTGCTGATGTTTCAGTCGTTACAGCATACTCGGACTGATGGTGCAGAGCAGTTAAAATGACAAGAAACAGGTCACAAATCCTCACCAAAATCTACAAAACGATATACTTGTTGCGAGATGTTAACAGTAAAAACAAAAAGATGGCAATGAGGCGGTCCGTTAGCAGAGGGAGCAGACCTGCTTCACGCGGTGTACAAAGCGACGTAGTACACGTCGACGCGGTGCCCAGCCAAGCATCAGTGAGCCTGTCCCGCACGAGCCATGGGTTCTGAAGCCTACGACAGAACTGCTCAGCGGTAGGGTGGGAACCGGTCGGGCCGGTTCACGTGCAAAAAGACGCCCTCTTCCTACGCGCAGACAAGAAATCGGCCTCAAAGGGGGCGTGGTTGGTCCCTGTCAAAAAGCCACAGCAGCGCCCCTGGCCACAACACGCAGGAGTAGTTCCAATGAGACCAGACTGCATGGCTTATCCAAGCCGTGGAATTCATTCTGCCTGCTCCGACACCCGCACAGTTGTTACTTCGTGTGAGGCAGTTTATGAACGGCGAATGAACTATGCATCGGTGGTGAGTTCTGAGCTTGGAAGCATCGTCCTGTGGACCGAAAGTGGGGAAACGCCTGTGACGGCTGAACTCGGGAGAAATTATGGCTCCATATGTCACTGACTTGGTTATTGCCATGAGCGCATGTAGGCAACACCCCGGCACAACACATAATGATCTAGAAAGCGGTCATGCAACCTTGTCTGGTGTGACTTTCTGTCGAAAAAAACATTTATCGTTGAAAAAACATATACTAAATATAAAGTAACAATAGCTCGATTATTTTCTTGTTATTCCTCATTTCTCTTCGATGTTTTTGGTGGCATCGTGACGTCAAAGAAGTTACGCAGCAACCAGCTTAACAGAGTTGTAAAAAACAGGCCAAAGTTCACGAAAATACACACTCACTACCACCGCCTGCCCGATCTTCGCATGTTCTGTTAATACTGAAGGCTGAAAATGTTTCGTATCGCTTCGCACACTATCATTAGCCTTAATTGTTTGCAGTGAATGACACATGTAGATTACGTTTGCCGTTATAAATTGAAGATCAGCAGGTGTCAGCAACTCTCAAGCACATCCGTAATAATTTCCGAAAAACTGTTTCGATGATATGTGCTAAACGCTCTTTCCCAACTTCTTTCATGCATTCGTTTACTGTTTTTTCTCTAGGCAATATTTGAGAGTATAACTAAGCTAGAACAATTTCAGCCACTTAACAGATACACCACATCTGGGGCACTTTTGCCCACTTCACACCATCCTGGGCACAAGTTCACCCATTAGATTACTTCACGTTTTTCAGTCTGAATGAGGCTTTCTTTATCGTTGCTATACCACGCGACAATAAGGCAGTGAAAGAAGGATATTTCAAGTTTAACAAAAATTTATATACTAATTCATAATCTTCACAATTTGAGAAGATGCAATGACTTGGTCCTGTTACAATGCGTATGTTTATGTCCGGACGCGTTATTTTTTCTCTCTCTTCATCTGGAAAAATAAAGAATGTGGTCTTAGTTTATAGGTTCACATTCAAACATGAACAATTTGGTATGAAGTGGCACATATAGAGAGTCGTGTACCTTCAGGAAGCCGTTGCTGTAGTGCTCATTGACAAAATAAAAATAAACTACAAAGAAGGTGTCGGGTTAGGGATGCCATTAGTATTTTCTACAACGCAGTATACTTCGATCATGTATCGCCAACTGGCCCAATCATTCACTTTGATTAGCCATTAGTGAAATGAATTGATCAAAATGGGCAAAGGGGCCAAAGAAAAGAGCTTATACGAGGATTCGCGGAGAAGCCATAAGTCTACCGACCTATCTTGCCGATTTCGTTTCTTGAAAATGTAAAACTATCTTGCACCGAGATATGTGCAGCCAGCCAGCCCAGTTAGCCTACTTACAAGCAGAGGCACAAGCCACACGCACACGTCGTTGAGAAACAAAGTTGTGTGTTCGAACAGGCACCTTTTGGCCAAGTTGAAGAATTTTTGAACTCATGCGCTTACATGCCGAGCTAGAAGATAGATGTCAAAACGTAGTCATGAAATTATACATGTAATTATATTTATTTTATTTTAACATACCACATTGTTCGCCCAACTCTGGCAATGAGAACGCTAAAGTTCAATGTCAGAGGAGAAAAGTCAAATAATTTTCGTTGTCGGAAATGCTCAAAATAGGCTACTAATTATGTCGACACACCTTACTGATAAAAGCTGCAAACTATACACCCTGAAAGTTATTCTGATGAACTAAATAGACTTAATAGTCTGCAATGTTTGTCTTTATTTTTTTTTCCACTCTTCACTAGAGTTCATATAAGCGTTGAAGGCATGCCTCTGTCCTAAAAACACATATCAGTTCTCCGCGAACCCACATAAGATACTCCGTTGGGAAAGAATCCATACTACGAATGGTTTGTGCTTTTTGCAATATCTATTATAAATAGACACGACATTATGGAATTTCATGTCACGAGACTCATGTGCAATATTTATGCTTGGAGCTGTTTCCACATCAGGCACCAACAAGTTTTTCAGGTCTAAACACGTTGCTGTTGTTTTTCTTTTTCTCCAGTGTACCTTCGAACGATGACCTCTGAATTTCAATCGGACTTGCGAGGAGTGGTCTTTCTCAGTGAATACGAAGGTTAGATTGTCATCGTCCTCGGAGCCACACATCACATGCATAATTGTTGAACCGGAAGATCGGAAATTGCGGTCAATGGCTGCTTAAACAGGAAAAATTTTACCTTTGGTCTCCATCCTGCCCCCCCCCCCCTTTTTTTTTTCTATTAAGCTGTTTTCGTTGTACCCTGAAGCCGCACTAGCATTAAAGAATGAAAGTAAAAAAAAGTATTGGCGAAAAGAACAAAGCAAGAATGCAAAACGCGACGCTCTTCTCAAACACGCTAGTACAAATCACATAACGCAAGCTAGGTCGTTTACTGTCCGCAAGTCTTTTTTAGGTTGGAGGGAGCTCTCTCTGTAAGCCGTCTGCAGACGCACACCTATTCGAAGCAAAGGCGTCGCGGTGACAAAAGGCACTGAGCGCTGAACTTCAAAGGCTTCTTTTCTCGTACCGTCGTCGTAGTAGGACCCTGCCAAGAACGAAAGAAGGGAGAAACAGCGAGAAGCGAAGAGTGTAGGTATATCTCTCTTTCGCTCTGAATGCAGCTAGAATGGCCCACCCGGAGCCAAGTTATTTTCTCGGCCATTGTGTAGCGGCGCGACCCCTGTGTACGCGCACGCTCAAAGAGGTCTCGCCGTCGATCGACCTCAACGGCTTCCTTCTAAGACGTACGACACCAAGTTGTTTCAGGTGTGCAGGTCCAGTGACCCTGCGGATGCGACGGTGCCCTAGTCCAGGCAATTGGAATCGCGCTGCGTGGCGTGGCGGGCTCTCTTTGCTTGTCCACTGTGCAGAAATGAACGATAGATTGTAGACGACCATGCCTCCTTGGTCCTGACCGAATCTGGTATGCGCGAGGGAGGAGCACTAGCGCATACTAGCCAACAACGTTGCTCCTTACCCGTTCCCTCACCCCGACTCCCGATGAAACCAACTCATCGACTTTCTTTTCTTCCTCTACTTTGGTGCAACACCGTGCGTGCGATGGCTAAGAAAACACCAGTACTGTGGCAACAGTGAAAGCGTGCTTGTGAAGCGAGCGCCGCGTCTTAGCCTCCAAGTTCCACAACTTTAATCCCTCCTCGCGTGCGACAAAGGGTGAAGAGGGAGACGAAGTGGGACTCCCTCTATCGTGTCCTAGGTGCTCGAACTGGGCGCCGCATTGTAGCGAAATCAAAATAAACACGCCCTCACTCGCCTTTCTTACCGCCACAAAAAAAAAAAAAGCTCCAACCGGGTACCGCACGCACAGCTTCAAGCTCATGGTTGGCGCGGCCTGAGTACTATACGACGACTAGAATGAAAACAAGCGGTGGGGCCGCGTGCGCACTAGACATGTCAGAAAAAATCGGTTGCTCAAGACAGGAACCGCGTTGTCACTAGGCGATAGCGATTGTCTTCGGCGCAGAGCAAAAATAAAGCATAGGATAAAAGTTATATAGATTCGCCATAACGGACGCATATTGGAATTCGTCTTTAGGCTGGGTATTACGCGGTGGCGGCGAAACGATTCGGGAAACTGGAGGGGGAGATGACTGGATACGCTGATATGGCTTTGTACAACTATACAATCCTCAAAACATTTGATTTGCACAAGGCTAGAAAAACTTTTATATCGGAACTGTTCTTATGCATATTCGCACGAACTCGATGTAGAAGGCGACATAATCAAGTTGCGTAATTCGGCGAAGTATTTATGCACCAACTGTACCTTCAGTAAATTACAACAAGGACACTGTTCATTATAAACATCGCACTGGGTCATAGACAATGTCCTAAGAACAATAAATGATCACATGATGAAATAAATACAGACTTGTTATTCAGTACTTGTTGGCTCAAGAGTGCTTTTACCCCAGCAAGAGGAGCCAAATATTGGCCTCGAGGACATCGCGTGGCACCACCTACATCATGCCGTCACTCATAGGATGCCGCGGTATGTCATCTGCTGGAACACCACATTTTCACCGTTTTTGCCACCACGTGGTTTTGTTGGGTGCTCCGCACGTGCTTTCCCCCTGTTATGAATCACGCCTAAACCTGCTAAAGCAGCACCGAGGCCAGCGTGGGGCGAACGCATCGTTCCCTCCCCGTGTTCGTGGTCATGGCTTGCGTTGACATAGATGCCATCGTCAGGGCACAACTAAATACAACACACAAAGAGAGACAGACGAAGACTAGCACTAATCCCTGTCTTCGTATGTCTCTTCCTCTGGGTTGTTTTTAGTTGCGTCCTCACGATGGTTTCTATGTTAAAGCGCCCACTTGTTCAACAGTCAACCCTTTTGAAGTGACTTGCCTCGTCATTCCAGAGCGCTGTAATAAACGACTTTGTGCTGGTGTGCGAATGATTACATCGTCAAGGGCGTGTTGACATTCCGTTGTGGGCAGCCTATGGCTCCTGCGAAGCATTTGAGAATCTCATAATATACTGTCTCGCATTTTCTACGCAGCGGGCTTTGCTGAATAAAGAGTATAAATTCATGGGACATTAGTGCATGACCCTAGAAGATTACCTCTTCCTGAGACGTTCTGCTTTTCGACACGCTTGCGGCGTGAATGCCCAGTGAGACTCAATGTCCATCGAGTCAGAATGTCTAATAGTATACATACAGGCTCATTGGACATACAGTTTCGTTGGACATTCCGCCTCGGTTGGACATCCAGACTTCTTGGACATTTCGTCTCGTCGGACATACAATCTCTCTAAACATTCAGTCATGCTGCGGTCACGTCATGTATGGGACATTTCATTTTGGTCGGAAAACAAGTCTCTCTAGTCACAGGAACCAAATGTTCTGGCACGTTCTGGGTGTATGTTTCTGACACGTTAAACCAAAGAATTCACTCTAAAACAAATATTTCCTCTCTAGCTTTTTCTACCAACACTTTTTAAAAGGAAATAATTGTTCGAGAGGATCACTTCTTTGTCAGAAAACGAACAAACAATAAAGCCAAGGAAACCATATATACTTTGTTGTCGTTTTTTTTCACTGCGGTGTATTGCAAATGACGCAAAACTGAAAGCGGGAAGGGGGCGCAAAATCATTCTTCCTGTCACTGGGATCTGACCACCCAACTTTACAATAACGCGTCTCATGCTTTCATGAAGTATACCGACGAAGGGCGCTTCTGTTTTTATTTTGTTGTGCATTTATGCGTGTACAATCATAATACTGTTAGCCAGCAGAACTTGTACCCGTAATTATAAGGTTGTGGATTAGGAACCTCGCTTTACTTCCTTCCTCCTTGTGAATTTGCGATCCTACTGAGATAATGGTGCTATTTTGTGCCCTAAAATTTTATTCAAAATAGACTACAATTACAGTTTGTTGAAAACACCAACAGCGTTTGGTGTGTTCGCTTTCCGCAAGGTATCCACTGTGCTCTAAATCATTGTTTTTGTGAAGTAAGACAGTACTCATCACATCATTATTCGTCATTAGTGGATAAGCAAGGTACCGTCTACACCGGTGTCTGTAAAGTTATATTACTTACAGACGGGTCTACTGTCAAAGGGAACACTTGAGTGCACAGTATTTTTGAATTTCACTCTTCTGCAAAAGCTTAGTGATTTGTATTTGCGTGAGACTACCACTGGTTGACAGTTTTGATTTCCTTTGACAGACTAGTGCCACGCATGAACATTGTTTCCTTATCCACTTGCTCTTAGTGGGCTGGTTATATCAACGATGCTCATTGTAGTGTTTCCTTTAACAGTTGACGGTACTATACTTGGTTGACGCTGCGTTAATATGATGACAATAACGATTGATGGCTGAGCACTTTGAAGTAAGTTTGAATTCCACGTACGTGGCGCAGTTCGCATTGCCTGATGACTAGTTTTCATCTTCTGAATGGTAGATCACGTATAGTTTAGTAGGTTATCCTTGCCCGACATGACTCCTGTACAGGATCTTTTCGCAAACAAATTTGAAGAACCATCATGGATTTGTGGTAGAATACTCGACTGTCATGGCAAAATCCCGGGTTCTATTCCTATTCTGTATTGCTTTATTTTTTGCTTCTCATGTTTTTATGCTCATGACTTACTTTCTTCATGTCTATATACTTGGTACACCACCAACGGTAATGGCGATGGCATTGGATGGATGGATGGATGGATGGATGGATATGGCTGTACCCTTTAGATCGGGCGGTGGCTAGCGCCACCAAGCCGTAATATATAATGAACCAAAAACTATAGTTATTTTTTTTTCCTTAAAAAAGAGTTTGAGGATTCGTACTTTGCAGTGAAAAAATTAATTTTCACTCGCGCCTTGACTTTAGCCACCAATCAGACAACCTCCTTCTAGTGAAGTCTACCCGCTTAAAGTTTATTTTGCCCTCCCGGTCCCTAAACCCCAGTGCTTTGAAAAACTCTGCGCCATCATCCTGAACTATAGGGTGAAGCTCTTTACAGAACATTATCAAGTGTTCGGCAGTTTCTTCTTCCTCTCCACACGCACTGCATACTGTGTCTACCCCTTCGTATTTGGCCCGATATGTCTTGGTTCGCAGTACTCTCCCGTTCTGGCCTCAAACAGTAGAGAACTACCCCGAGTATTATCATAGATCCTTTCCTTGGCAGTTTCCTGCTTAAACGTTCGATAGACCTCTAGTGCGGACTTCTTAATCATGCCCATTCTCCACATGTCAGTCTCCGTTTCCTTCACTTTCTTCTTAACCGATAGTTCTTTTTGGTTTGGCCACCTGCTGTTTTCTAAGTATTTACCAGTCAACTTCCTGGTTCGCTTCCTCAATTTTGTATCGACATTCTTCATGTACAAGTAGCTGAAAACCTTCCTAGCCCAACGCTCTTCCCCCATTTCTCTCAATCGCTTCTCAAATGTTATCTTGCTGCTAGCTTCCCTGCCCTCAAATGATGTCCATCCCATATCACCTTGTACTCCCTGATTTGGTGTATTCCCGTGAGCTCCTAAAGCAAGCCTACCTATTCCACGTTGCTTAATTTCTAATCTTGCTTGAACTTCTGATCTCATGCACAAGACCGCATTGCCGAACCAGTGCCGCATTGCACAGTGCCGCATTGCACTAAACACAGGAATGAGCGCCTAGCAGCTGTGCTGTAAAAGATAACACATATTGTCTGCAATGATTTATTTGGATTAATTGGTACTTACTCTTCTAACAAATAAAAGAACCCTTAAAACAAGCCCAGCCACGGTGGTCTAGTTGCTAACGTACTCGGCTGCTGACCCGCAGGTCGCGGGTTCGATTCCCGGCTGCGGCGGCTGCATTTCCTATGGAAGCGGAAATGTTGTAGGCCCGTGTACTCAAATTTGGGTGCACGTTAAAGAACCCCAGGTGGTCAAAATTTCCGGAGCCCTCCACTACGGCGTCTCTCATAATCAAATGGTGGTTTTCGGACGTTAAACCCACAAGCCCTTAGAACAAGTATCGTTCTTTCACATTGTCGTAGCAACGGCTTCCACCCAGCATACATTACGCTTTAGGTAGCATCTAAAAGTTCATTTGTCAACTGCCACCTCACCTCGTGTGAAGATCATGTGCCTCATGGCACTTTTTTGAAAAAAAAAATTCAATACTCGCCTACTTGGTTATCAGTAACGCTGTCAAACACTTTCGGGCACTAAACGCACATAAATATGACACAAGGTGGGTGAGAGAGCACCCTCACTTTCGTAATTCTTTAGGTGGTGCGATTGAACAGCATTCGAACAGGAACAGCAGAGTGTGCAAAAAAGAAAAAAATGGTCCCGTATCTGCATTTAATCTGCAAATATTGTCGAAAGACAATAGTCCTGCGTGTGGAGAGAGTGAACAAAACATTTATTTTATGTTCTGCTGAAGAAAATCGATGAATGGCATTCTGAAGGTGCTGCGTTAGAGTGCCTCGAGTGTGCAGCGGAGGCGAACGAGCGCATCAAGTCACGTCACACGTGAGACATGATCGCCATCTGGCAGTTTTTTTTTTCAAAAACGAAGCGCGCGGCTCTGAGACGTGTGTGCGCGTCCTTCTCAGAAGTGATAAGGTGTAGAACGCAAGGCAACGGGTAGGGGCCACCACCATCTCGTTTTAGCAAAGCGTTGGAAGCACTCGCCTTTCCGTGCAAGCGTTGGATGGTCAGCGCAGCGTGATAAGCACTACGGTCCTTAGTATTACTTATGTATATCTTTTCTAGTAAAAGACGAACATGCAGAATACCGGGTGTTCAAAATTAAGCTTTATGATTTTTTTAAAATTAGGCGCTCGAAGGCACGTGAGAACCACTTGTGCAAATAAGTTAAGCGGCCAGGGGGACAGAAAGTTAGATGATAATTATCGCTGTCAGCAGCCCAATTAACTAAAATTTAATAATTAACTTTTTACTGGCTGCGGTAAGTTGGCATGTTTATATTGAAAAAATGTAGGCAGTGGTGTTTGTACACAGTTTCAGTTGGAAGATTTTTTCTAGCACGCCTGTGTTCCGAGATATCCGGCTCCAAAGTTTAATTGTCTTTCGCACGATTACGCATGCAAGAGGGTGAGGGTCCGCGCAAAGCTCCTCCCTAAAGTGACGCATCTGTTGCGTGTGGTGTTTAGTGTGTGAAGAGGGTGGAAGCGTAGGCATAGGTGATAGCAATTACCCTTGCCCTCTTCGGCCGTCGAAATCAAAAATCGAAGAACGCTTGCAACCAGTGTCGTAACACGCAACTGCAGAGCCTCTAACGATAGTGGCAGATACCATGCCGAGATAATGGTGCGAGCGGAGAATCTGGATGCCAGTGCGCGTGCGTAATAATCACTAGAGAAGCATGCGTGGTCGTTGCCTGGGCTACGCGAATAGCGTGACTGCTGATGTCCGAGTACTGTAACTTTTATTGAAACAAGAGCAACAACTCCACCAATAATAACTGAAACAGTTTTATCCTTGCTAACGCATATTTCCTGCTGCTACATAAGCATATTTCGGTCATGCACAAATCTCATCGAAACTCTTCACCTCTCAAGACGTCAATGCCCCAAAAAGTGTTCAAAATGCCTGCCTTCGGCAGCAACGCAAAGCATGAACCGCTGTCGCGTCGACTCGATGACTCGGCGCAGTACTTCTGCAGGAATACTCGCACAGGCAGATGTTATCCTGTCCTTCATGTCATTAACATCGCTGGGCTCTGTTACGTAAACTCGATCTTTAACGTAGCCCCAAAGGAAAAAGTCGAGCGGAGAAAGGTCAGGTGATCTTGGTGGCCAAAACATCGCTCCTGCGCGCCCAATCCACTGTTGTGGAAAACGTCTGTCCAACCAGTTCTTCGCCCTGGTAGAAAAATGTGGTGGTGCTCCATCGTGCTGAAACCATACTTGGCGCAGGTCATTCAGGGAAAGACTGCAGACAAGATCATCAATGACAACACCTAATATTTCTTCTGTGTACATCTTTCCGTTCAAGTTGTCCTCAAAAAAGTGAGGTCCGATGATCCTGTCCCCGAGTATGCCGCACCACACATTCACACTCCAGCGAACTTGATGCTTGTGCTGCCTCAGCCAGTGTGGGTTTTCTTGTGCCCAATAATGGGCGTTGTGAAGATTAACACTTCCATTTCGGCAAAACCGAGCTTCATCAGTCCAAATTATTCTGTGCAAAAAGTCATTTTCTTGATCAGTTTTGATGAGGCCCCAATTGCAGAAGTCAACTCGCCTTTCAAAGTCCGCCTCATTTAGGTCCTGATGAAGGTAAACGTGATATGGATGGAACTTGTGCTTTCTTAAAACATTTGTGACTGTTCCGATGCTGCGACCGCACTGATCGGCAATCTGTCGGATGCTGAGCTCTGGCATCGAGGTTACGCACGCGACAACGTCGATTTCAAAGTCTTCATCGACGATTGCCTTCCTGGTCCGTCTCGGAAGGTGGACAGAGCCTGTTGTGCAGAAGCGTCGAAACAGGTTTGTGAAAGTGGGCCTTGTTGGAAGGGGACGGTGTGGGTGGCGAGACGCGTAAAGCTCCATTGCTAACGAAGCGTTGCCATTCATTTCAGCCATTGCAAGCACCACGTCTACTTTTACTTTGGTAGAATACCTCACGCCAGAAGCAGCCATATTAGCTCGAAAGGACTCCACGTGGATTTCCTTGGTAGACCTTCAATGCAGAGACGCTGTGCTCTAACCGGAGGCACCCTAGTGCAGGACGGTCCTGCTAACGCGTTCACAAGAAGATGTCTCAGTGTGATCTAAAGTCACGAAAAAACGTCGCGAAAAATGGTCTCCTGTTATCGCGTTCATCAGGATCATGCGTAAGGCTCATGGCGCACCGCGCTGTCACATTTTGATTTCGCCGGCCGAAGAGGGCAAGGGTAATTGCTATCACCTATGCCTACGCTTCCACCCTCTTCACACACTAAACACCACACGCAACAGATGCGTCACTTTAGGGAGGAGCTTTGCGCGGACCCTCACCCTCTTGCATGCGTAATCGTGCGAAAGACAATTAAACTTTGGAGCCGGATATCTCGGAACACAGGCGTGCTAGAAAAAATCTTCCAACTGAAACTGTGTACAAACACCACTGCCTACATTTTTTCAATATAAACATGCCAACTTACCGCAGCCAGTAAAAAGTTAATTATTAAATTTTAGTTAATTGGGCTGCTGACAGCGATAATTATCATCTAACTTTCTGTCCCCCTGGCCGCTTAACTTATTTGCACAAGTGGTTCTCACGTGCCTTCGAGCGCCTAATTTTAAAAAAATCATAAAGCTTAATTTTGAACACCCGGTATATGCGTGTTGCCTCAGATATGCGCAATAATTGCTTTTTATTTGACAATGCGTTCTATCCACTAAACACTTGCAAGAAATTTTGTGCCAATTGTTCATGCAATGGCTGGCAACGATGAGTAATTATGCCTGAAGTGGGTATGTGCCAGAGTAAATAGGTGATAAAAAACAATCTTTGTAATGGGTTGGAGCAGTAGACAACCCACTCGTAAAGCTATTCGCATTGTGCGACGCCTCGTTGTTCTTTTGCTGTTCTGAAACGCTTTATTACTCATATTAACGTGATTACTTTCCAGACATCAAGCCTGCCTAAAGCCAGTTTCCGAACAAGTCCCAGGCAGCGGCGTGGCTCATTGGTAGAATACTAGCTGGCAGGCAGCGGATCCAGGTTCGAGCCCAGCTGTGTCCGTGGTACTAGGTTTTTTTTTTCTTATTTCGCGATAGTGTTTACGGACACCAGCGGTGGCGGCGGACAACTACGGCGCCGCGCATGACCATAGTTTTGAGCTCATAACAGTTTTGGCTGTAAAATCGGCAGACCCACATATCCTACAGTGTATGAATATATCTTATGCGGAGCATGTGGATGGAAGCTGGCTGCATTGTAATTTTTCTATTCCGTGAAACGTTATGAAGTGACGTTAAGGATATATACAAATGTTGCACGCACACAACACGTTCACACTCTAATATGTTTTATATGAGCAGTTGTTTACAGTTGCGTAACGGATGTCAACACCAACATGGGTATTATCACCACCAGACGCGTTTAGCTGATATGTAGCGCTTGCGCTCGTGTGGATGGTAACCCTGGACAAAGCTACATAAATCAACTTTAGCAAATGACGCCTAACTACAATTGACGTTAAGCTGACGTGACGGCTGTATCATAGGAGTGCATATGTAATGTCTATGAAATGGGATAGCCAGCGCTGTCACACCAATGGGTGCTTCAAGAAGATTCGGGTGTAATTGAAAAGCAGTTCCGGGACCTGAAGTGGCTTTGTGGCAGAATACTTAAATGCCACAAAAAATGCTGGGGTTCAATTACTGCTAGGAGCCCGACATTCATTCTTTGCACTTATCGGGTCAACGCTGCCGTAGTCACCTTTTTAACGTTCTCGCGTTAAAATACCAATGTCTGTTCTCGCCGTTCCTGGGTATATATAAGCGGTTAATCACCTGTTGCACATGCCCGCATAGTTTTGACTCATACTCGCTCGTGATATACGGGTTTATGTCACACGTGTCTGGCGAAAAGGATTTGCTGATGTACGCGATGGAATTAGAAAGTTATAGTTTACCATTAGCGTGATAGCGGAGGTTAAGAGAATGGCGTTACCATGCAGCAAACGTTCGTTGTGCACAGCGTCTTACAGTTTAGACAGATAGCATTTACGTGGTTTACGTGCCCCAGTTGGGATGATGGTGCTACCTATCGAAGGGCTGAAACCGTGAAAGGGGAAAGAAAACGAGAATGTCTACCTGTGTCACCACGCGAAGCATTTAACAAGTTTATTTTAGTTAAAGTAGAAGTTATTAAATATGAACCATCCACCAAATGCGAAAACATTTCTTTGCCAATTTGTTTACATCGATCTTGTAGTTAGGCCAAGACACGTTCAAAATGCGAAGCTATCTCAAAAACTACGCTAACTTATCTGTAATTCTCGGTCGTCGAAGCTAACTTAAGGCAAGCGAAGCCACTTTAAATAGCCGTTTGCTGCGAACAAAGTCAATCTTTCAACAACTACGCGGAAATCACTTCGAAGCAGGCGTCCGAGAGCACCACTATGTTTTACGTGTACTACGTACACCCACGCTAACGTTAAATCCGAAAAATAGCGCGCGTATTGTAAGCGGTACGGGTAACGTACGTATCTGCGCACGCGCACTTCGATCCCGTTATCACGGTACGCCCGATATTCTGGTAAGCCCGGTATACTATAGGTCTACTGTTATGTTATTCATGTCATGACCACCAAGTCATATTCTCCAAATTATCTCACCTTTCCATGCTTACTTTAACGTGATAGTGTTAAATAGCTCATTTCGCAGAAATTCTGGCGTCGGCGTTGGTGTCGGCGTCGACATCTTTGGTTGTGAGCAAAGAATCATCCTTGCGTGACTGCAAAATCGTGAAAGATCCAAATAAAATAAATATTACAAACTCTTGGTCTGAGTGGGAATTGAACCCAGGTGTTTGCGTGTCAAGCGGGAATTCTACTACACAGCCACACCTCTGCTTGAGGATACAGCCAAAATAACTTCCTCTGGTTGGAAATGCAGTCAATATAACTCATGCTTCACAAACATACGCATCCTCTGTACATGTTTCACAATACAACATTAAATACTGTTGTAATAATGCGTGCAACAACCTAACATTGCCATTGGGTGTCAGGACATAGAATTATCACTAAATCGTAGTTTAAAGCAAGTCCCCCACTACTGAAAGCATACAGACTACTACACCGTTAAGGCCAGGTATAGTGCTTGGCTGCATAGCAAGTTCTAAAATGTTTCATACACTAAGTGTTTGAAGTATACACTAAAAACTGAAATATTGCTGCGTTGAACTCCTAAATGCCAAGCTTAGAAGTCCCTCAACTTTCGTTTTCCCAAGTAAAAGGGGTGGTCACGAAAGAGCACAGATGTAGGTGGTGAGATATATAGCTATAGATAGGTATATACGCAGGTAGACGGTAAAATGACCTACAGCATACGCAAAAAAAAAAATGCGAAAATGAAGGAATAAGGTAAGTATGCAATATCCACATGGACACCAATATTAGAAAATAAAAAGAAAACTAACAAAGGTGAATTAATAATGAATGCAGTAAATAAATGAATTAGGCAACAAGAACACGACGCTCGATGCCACAGACAGCCAATATTTCCTAAGCGCACAAAAAATGTCTTAGGCAAACTCCACACAATAAATTGGTTGTTTGACAAATTTCGAACTCGGGTGCATTATCCTCTTCTAGATTGGATATTCCGTATTGGTTGGGAATTCCTTCTCGTTGCACATTACGGTTGGACATTTCGTCTCACCCCGCCGTGGTGGTCGAGTGGCTTAGGTACTCGGCTGCTGACCCGCAGGTCACGGGATGGAATCACGGCTGCAGCTGCATTTTCAATTGAGGTGAAAAGGCTGTAGGTCCATGTGCTTAGATTTAGGGGCACATTAAAGAACCCCAGGTAGTCGATATTTCCGAAGCCCTTCAGTTCAGTGCCTCTCATAGTCATATGGTCGTTTGGGGGCGTTAAACCTCCCATATTAATCATCAACATTTCGTCTTATTGGACATTCAGGCTCGTTGCACATTCAACCTCATTGGACAGTCTGACTCGGTTGGCCATTTATTCTCGTTGAACATTCAGTCTCACTGGTCACGTGACCCATTTGACATTACCCCTCGCTGTACATTCCGTCTTCTTGGACATTGCGGCTCTGAATCTTCCCGGCGTGACCAGGCCTATCGGGCTGTGCTGCCTTTTCTGTACCAAACAAACTTGCCACCGCTTTATGGAGGTTTTATGTGTTTAGTTTACTTGTACTTCTTTAAGTCTTCGTCATATTTTCTTTACTTCCCTCTTTTCTTTCTTCTCCACAGTTTGATTTCTCCCTCTTTCCTCTGTGTCATTGTGTATCCATGTATGCATATTGAGTAAATAAGCATGTGTCTTTAAGAAAGGGAATTACCTGACAATCCGAGCAAGGAAACCATGATTCCCTGCACTCGTTAACACCCACGTGTACAGCATGCTACTTTTGTCACCTAAAGTCAGTGCAGCTATTGCTGTAGAGAACGGTATAAGTGATGTCGTGAAAGCTAAGCTGCTAATACGTCAGAAATACTTTCCCCGAGTGAATTTTCAGACTGCACAAAACGAATTATACAACTTGCATCAACGAGGGAATCCTGCCGCTGAACAATAACACCCACCGCGCGTGTGGTGCAAATGCACAACTGTCAACGAACGCGTTCAAATGGTTAGCGGAGTCGCCACGCATGATTAAAAATGCTGGTGTAATCTGCCAACAAAGGTTAGATTTCCCCTCCACTGCTCATTTTCGTTGTGCTCCGATCTGACTTACGATTATCACAATTTCGTTTTTATACATCTCAGAAAATTGCTTTTTGCCTTGACTTAGATTTGTCTCCAACTATCGATGTTAATGTTCAGCGCCTTCGATGAGGTTGCAAAATCGTGACAAAATCGTTATTTCGTAAAGACCTCGGCATGAGAGATATTTGAGACGAGGGTGCTCTTCTTTTTACTTGTGAGCGTGTAGTTCTCCATCGCCAGTAAGTTCCTCAAAAAACGCACATGATGATCTGCCTAGAGTGCTCTCTGAAGCATACGTCAGCATTCACTGAACATGTTAGCTAGCTACGGCAGCGTACACGAAGTCATCGTTACAAAAATGCTTTCTGTGGACCCACGAGTTTAGGTTGGCGTCTGTTACCATCTCGAGGTTTGCCTGCCAAGTTTCACGCATTTATTTGCGCTTAAGGTAATGATTTAAAACTATAGTGGGATATGGCACATGTGTCTGCACATAGGCATCAAGGAGTTCACCAACAAGCTGAAACTGTTTGCATTCTGCCGCGGCGTTGTAGCGGTTACGGTACTCGGCTGCTGACTCGAGCGTCACTGGTTCTATCCCGCCGTAGCGGTTGCGTCAAGTGGAGGCGATATGCTGGAGGCCCGTGTGCTGTGCGATGCCAGTCCTGGGGTAAAGAATACGATATGGTCAAAATATGCGGAGCCCTTCACTACGGCATCTCTGAATCATAGCGTGGTTTTGAGAAGTACGTTGCCAGATAATATAATATCATTATTATAGTTGCTTGCACACTACCTAGCACTGCTTGTACGGCGATGCGATCTCCAGCGGGCCAAATTAAGCTTCACACGCTGAGACGTGAATGCCGCGCACCACTGTTACACCCGAAGGTATCGTTTCACAACAACATGGCGAGCAGGATTACCTTATCAGTGACGTCAAAACGATAACAGCGCCGGCCTCTCCAACAGAGGCCCGCGGCCAACAAGGTAAAATAAGCAAATGGCTTAGAGTGTAGTGTTAGCACGCTATTACTATACACGCTATTTAGGCGAATTACATATTTTAGTGCGCACAATGCGCTCGGCATTCGCAACCGCTTTTCTCGTACAATCAATATAGTCAAGATCAGAAACACTGCCTTACGTGGGAAGTGCGAAATTTCTTGACCACATGTTGTCCAGACATAGGTGAAAATTGTCATTCATATCGCGGTTTCTGCACTTCGACGGTTCCCTCATGGGTGCTCAAGAGGGATCGCCTTCTACTGTGGTCCAACAATACGTGGTCGCATCCACAAATGAGTGCAATGAAACATCCTCATTGCGCCATTGCAGTTCTTCATTCGGGGCTATGAATGAGTAAGAATTTTTGATAAGTGTGTTCTCACTGTTTAAAGCAAATTAAAATATTTAAAAAGAGTCCATAAGTATTTAAAAAATTTGTATTTTGAATGTGAGCTTATAACGGCGTGATTATAACGTACTACGGCTATATAGTTCCGTGTATTGTTCTCTGTAAAGCTTTCTTGTCTCGACAAAATTAAACAGTGCAAAAAGTTACCTGGTAAAGATCTCTTCATCAGGGGCATTACTGGTTCACCAAAGTTTTCGCTGACGTCTGCAACAGTGTTACTGTTCATATCTGGCATTATCTTTGTGCCCTATGTAAGCCAGAAAGCTGTTGCGCAAGTTATTTTGGTGTGGAGTAGCTGTAGTAATGGTTGTTTGCCTCCGCTGACCTCCGCTGCTGAACTTTAAAGGATAACAGAGAGGAAACCGGCATGCATTTTGCAGGCAGGTTCTTTCCAAAGACAAACACATGGCAATCCCTACACAGAGTACTATGGTTCTTAAATAGTCGCCGAGGTGTTAGACTGCCACCTCTGAAAACGCAAACACGATCCTGAAACACCCCGTCGACTCAATAAACCCGTCGCCGGTGGTCCAGCGACCACCCGCGGTCTTTCGGAAAGGCGACACCCGTCAACTTGGCCGATGATTCATGAGTCTCTCGCTGAGCTCCTGTAGTGTCGGGAAACGTTGTTCACGCGACAACCCGTTTTGCTCGCGACCGAGGTGCGAAGCGCGCCCACGACGCTTTTCCTGGACAGTTTACAAATCGACCCTCCATACTTTTTTTCAAACTTTATTTCATACTTGCTTGTCTTGTTCATTCTTGTTTTATTTTAAGGAATGCTGGATGAGTTAGAACCAGGCCAAGTATCTTTTTCCCCGGCGAAAGAAGAAAGAAGAGAACAAAATAAATGTGCGGGCGTGAGAGAAGGTACGGCTTCAGTGAATAAAACCTACGGAACAGCACCCGTGGTTCACGATCCGGAACGCGTGCGACCGTGTCACTTGAACCGCTTCTTGGACGCTTCTTGAGCGACACCGCGAACTTGAGCGCAGGAATAAACTTCTTAGGCAGCGGAAACTTAGGTGCCCTTTTGGTCATGCCTAATTTACAACGTCGCTTAGAAACAGCGCGAGCCTTGTCTGGAATGTTGAGCGGATCATTGGTGTCTGTTTAAGTGAGGGATCACTCTGACGTGCAAGCTAGGAAACCCGGAAACATGACCGATGACACCTCAGAATTAGCACTCGTTGTCACGGTGGAAATGTTGGAAAGAAAAATGATATACGGAGAAAATTGTGAGACAAGTAAGCTGCGTTTTTTCATATAGGATCCATACGTAAAAGAAAAACATGCTACGATGGCGGTAAGGTTTACACCGTGTAGAATCTACGCGACATGCACCCTCATATTATTATGAAGCGGCCGAAAATCAGTGTCAAACTAAATTCACATAGTGCTGGCTTTATGGTCAACATATTGCTGCGATATGCTGTATCAGAGCATTCGTTCGTGCTACAATTGTTTCCATTGCTTCTGTCTGATGGTTTTCATCCCGCGTATACGAAACTCTCACGTTATGTCAGCCGCTTTTATCCTGAATGGTTCCTGTGCACCATAATGTTTGATAAATAAATGGGTAAATAAATAAATAAATAAATAAATAAAACGTAATGTATGACAAAAGATGGACGCGGAAAATTCCCTTCCGTGAGATTGTGTATTTCTACCACCGTACAGTCATTCTCGCCGTTTCCAGAAAAATAGTGACTTTGTTGCTGCTGCTTCAAAATATGCGTTGTACTTGAGTTGTTTGGCACAGAATTTGACTGCCGGGTGGCTGCTTCAATTATTTATTCATCATTATTTTTCTGAATGCATGGCAAGCGTCGCACGCTGGCTACGCACGAGTTCGAAGTTCACAGCCCGGATGACAGCAGCCTATCAGCTTCCGCTTATTGCTGTTCATTTTTATGTTCAGGTTCAGTTTTGTTTGTTTGCAATAAGATTCACACAGTGTCAGTCGTATAAAAATGTGCACGACATTTACAACCACAAAATGCGACTGCAGGATACATGTACCAAGAGTGTTCACGCTCTCCTCTCCGAAAGACTGCATGATATTGCGCCAGCATGCTTCAGTCACAAAGACGCACGCCCCATGGGTTGTTACAATGGCGTCCTCACAATGTTATTCAGAAGGGGCAAAACTGAAAGCTTGAGTAGATCAACCATAACAAAGCGCCGAGATCCCGTGGCATACCGGGTTATCCTTCCCACCCGCAGAACGCAACGCAGATCTTTACATGCGCGCAACTCTTCACGTTCTGCATCCGTCAGGGTGCCTCAACCTACAAGTGTCGGCGACAAAAAATGAACCTAGCCACGCCCCGGCAGCCTAGTCGATCAGCTGCACCCAGGGTTCGACGCACGTAGCCGCACCGAGAACATGCTTCGAGAACTCCGAACACCGAGAACTCGCTTCGAGAATCCGGATGGAAACAAACCTTACCCTAATTGGCGAGAGGATGGATGGCCACTCGCACCGGCACTCAGTGCCAGTTCTCCATTCAGGCTGCCAAGGGAGAAAGACGTCGTGGCAAATGCCCGGGAGTCATCAGTCAAACTTCCCTCGTCTCCACCTCCCCCACCTTCCCTCACGCCGCAGAATTGCAGCATTGAGTCTACAACCCTACTTTCGTGGCGGACCTTCTGCGTGAGCGTCCGACGGGATGCAGCTGAGGGCACCCAAGAGGCATGCACCCCCTCCCATATCGTACGAAGGATTTCCCTTGTCACGCCGACGACGCGGGACGTCAGTCTCCCTTCGCCCGTCATGCGTCGCGAAAGCGCCCTTCAACGATTTTGTCACTTTTCTGTTTCTATTTCTTGTTCCCGGAAGTGATGTCGCGCTTGAGTGAGTCGAAAACGAAGACTTTACATCGGTCGAAATACGCAGGGTCTTCTTCCGGCAGGCACGGCATCTTGGGCCTGGCGATTGCGGGCAGCTCGTCGACAAGCGTTGACAATCACGACGTCGTTATAACCTGCGCATTCATCCACTCGTGTTGTATTGTCATCCATCACCATTGCCCAATGCTCGCGCCCTCTTTTGATATAGTGGTGAATGCATGGGTTGCAGGTCTTCTGGAGACAGATTGTAAGAAACATGTAGCGCAAGAAAAAAGCGACTGGAATGTAAACGTTCTTCCTGTTGGGCAAAATACAGCAAGAACTACTCGCAGACCACTGTGCCCGTTTTGACTTGAGGTTCTGTATACATTTATCTGCTTTCGATGAAAGTGCGTCGTCTGTCCCTCATCCGCGATGACGGCTTTACATGCAGTGTCCTCAAAGTGTCTTTACATCTGACCCTTCCTGCTGAATCGTGAAGTTCACTGCTTGGGGAGGGCACCACTTCCGCTTACACGTGCAGCCAAAGGAGGATAAATGGAGGAAGGAGGAAACTATAAAATGACGATGATAACGGTTTCCGGGATAGTTCAATTGGATATTCGCTGCTGGAGTCGGAATTTCAAATGCACAAAAAAGAAGTAGCCATTTAACATTTTTTGGAGTAAAACTGCCCCGCCTATTGTTATTTGGAACAAACGGGTACCGCATATTCTATTTCGCTAAGGCGATAGTTGACACAGGTTCGAGGAGCGGAACTGAAAGCCAGGGTAAGAGAGAAGACAGACAAGGATAGCGACGTCCTCGTGTGTTTAGCTCTGGTGAATTTCATTTTCGGGATTTTCATAATTTCGATTTCATTACGAGTTTAAATTGTGCTTGAAAATCTCCATAAAATATTTCGTTGATACATTTTACAAAACGGCGCGAAACACACAAAAGTACATATTGCGAAGTTGTGCCTTATGTCAAGTGGCCACTTCCGTAAATGATATAACTCACAGAGTGTTTGAATAGAGCTTGTTCTTAAGAACAGTCATTGTCAAAGTATTATTTAGGTTGTGGCAAGCACGTAGCATTCGACTTCTCAATAAAGCTAATGCTCTGGCACTGTTCGTAAGAGTATTTAGAAGTGAACTGTGAAATACAGGACATACTGTTATCAAAGACTGCCAGCCTGTCCGGAAGAGCGCTTTCGAAACAAACTTTTCGGGAAATACTTTTTGGTGCATATTCACGCAAAAGTTCTTACTGTTTTTTTTATATTACCATTACTATTACCAATATTGTCACGAAGGCAAAGCTATGATAAGAATACAAGTAGTAATAAGTCGTCATAATGGGCAAACGTCTACCGAAAGCAGCTGTAGGGTTAAATGGGATCAGTCCTTTCTATTGTTCTTGGTTGTATAACTATATTCCCTGGACCCGACTCTCCGTCTCCAAATCTCGGCCGCGGCGGCCGCATTTTCGGTAGGGGCGAAAATGTCATAGGCCCGTGTGCTTAGATTTTGTGCATGTTAGCGAACCACAGGTGGTCTAAATTTCCAGAGCCCTCCAAGGCGTCTCTCATTATCATATTGTGGGTTTGAGACGTTACACCCCAACAATTATTATTATTATCGAGCACTCTACCAAGGTGACGCTACCTATACTGAGAAGGGTTTGGTTCGGTGTCACATTTACATAAGCGCTGACGCGTTCTGCATTAGAATGGCCGACACCTCAGCTTTTTACCACTGCGGCAGTGACAAAACAATTATGCATATTCCATGCAAATGTCCACAGTGCTGTTCGAAGAAACACCTGCCTACTTTGCAATGCGCTCGATGAACTGAACGCCTAGACTCTTTCGGAAGAGAGAATCCTGCGCCCATACATAGGACTCGCCGTTACAGAAAACTCTGCCGGCGCAACTTTGCCTTCTGCGTTCAACCGGTTTTTCCAAACGACTCTGACTGGAACGTCCTGCATTTGTTTGTGTATGTGTGCATTCTTTTTTTTTCTCTCTCTCTCGCGAAGCCTATTTCCCCATCCAGTTGCAGGGTAGCAAGTCAGTCATTTACAAGGGCAACCTCCCTGCCTCTTTCTTTCCATCTCCCTCTCTCCTCTCTTTTATATATATACATAAGGGAAAGAAGTGTATACCTAAGGGCTCCTTTTTCCGCGTTTTAACACAATATTAATCGGATCTAACAGACAGTAATGCCAAGGAATGTACAAGGGAAGTTATTAGAACCAATGGAATGTAAATATAAAGAAAAAAAAATGGATGAAAAAATAACCAGCCGTGACCAGTCCTGCTCATGGCTGGTTATTTTTTCATCCACTTTTCTTTCTTCTTATTTACATTCCATTGGTTCTAATAACTTCCCCTGTACATTCCTTGGCATTACTGTCTGTTAGATCTCATCACCACAACGTCACAATTGCTGTATTGTAAGTCCACACTGCCTGTCATTCTCGACTGGTTATCTGCAATGCTGACTGTGTGCAAAACATTATTGCAATCGTTCTCTCAAATGTTTTATGAATTGTAAAGCCGCTAAATCTAGGCATAATACTTCGTGATAGAAATTATCAGAATTGGTGGATATTCACACGGAAAACTAAGAATATAACTTACCATATGTCAATATTTTTTAAAAGCTGTAGTAAGTTTTCATGACGTACAGAAAAGTAGGGATTGATCTGTTATGCTTGCTGAGGCACCGGACGTGTTTAGTTTCGCACAGATTTCATTACAGAACTAGTGCATAGTGTAAGCGCAGGTGAGCACATGCGCAATTTTCGAAATAACACTAGTGGTCAGTTTTTATGTTGTATTCCCTTTTATAGACTTAAACGCCCAGAATCTTGTAATAGTATATAATTTCAATCTACAAATCATCAGATCCCGCCATGAATAATAAAAATTAAGATATACTAGTTGTCATGGATGAATGAACCGAACGAATTATTCATGGGCTAAATACGAAAAGCTTTGTGTTGATCGTCTAATCTAAATTAATGTCATTTATGTCGTAATCACTAAAAAACTGCTAAACACTAAAAATAAAGTTCTTATGCTTTCCTGGGCGTCATTTCTTGGTTTCATTATGTCGTGTCAAACACAGAAACAAGCTCCTCCATTAATACTCATTTCATGTTTGGAAGTGTTAGGCATGCATACATGAACATAACAGAATATTTTAAAAAAGATGTTTTTTTCCCCATGGTTTTACATTTGGAAATTACATTTGGAAACAAGCTCAATTTCCTTCATTTGGACATGAATTTAGCCATTGGTGTGCTGCGTGTATTCAACGTTTTAGAACGATGCCACAATGGGGTGGCGCCTTCTATAGGTGGGCTTCATACACGTAAAAGTTTCCCGTCAGTGGAGAAGCGAAGTAGCATGTTACTAAATGAAACTGCACTAAACAAGGCTGACGCATATAGCTAGGCCAGAATCAACAAAGATTTGGCATTCAAAACTGCATATAGCTGCCTAAACTGAAAATACAATCAGTAATAGTGTGTTAAATGCTTAATCTTCTTTGTTCTTTCATATTCGTGACATTGACTTTTGAAAGCAATCGCTTTGGTGATCGAGGCAGAACGCGGTGCTTTGAGGCACATGCGACGCGTCCGTGTACAGCGACCCACACCTCAGTTTCCCGATGAATGAGGCGGGAAACGATAGCTACCTTGCTGATGAATAAACTAGGATTTTGGCCCACTACCCTGCATGACAAGCTATAGCGATGATATTGTTACGCTGAAGCGGCAACGTGTGAAGGAAGGAAGAGGAGTGCGAAGTGGTCTGTTTGAAGGCAGCTCGGTGTCGGCGCGGCTACCCTTCGCCATTCGTTCCTAAATAAACACACCCCATTGTAACAGTTTTTAGAGAGAGGGGTACGATAACGGCACCTCCGCCGAATGACGACTCATCGACCGCTGAGGTGCAATACGTGGAGCTTCGCCGAAGTCGATGACTTGCTGGTCTGCCACTTGCGAAGGCGTCTCACCACAACAATGACAAGGAGCGACCTGTTTCCTGCATTCCGAGGTGACCCTACATCCAGCCCCCATCCTTCGCTGGACAAGTTGGGGAAGATGTCGACGCATGGCTCAGCTCCTACCAATGGGCGACTCGGTTTAATGGATTGGATGCCACGGGCCAGCTCAACAATGTGGGACTCTTTCTCAAAAGAACCGCATCCGTATGGTTTGAAAACCATGAAGAAAGCCTGAAGATGTGGCGGAAGTACGTTGATGAAATCAAGATGTGCTTTGGGGATCCGGCAGCGAAGCAGAAGCGTGTCGGGCAAACTATTACGCAACGAGCGCAAGTTCCCGTGGAAACCTGCACGATGTTTATCGAGGAGGTGCTCAAGTTGTGCAAGGCACTGGACCTCTGGATGAAAGGAGAGGACAAGGTTGGTCATCTTCTAAAAGGGATCGTGGAGGACGTTCACCAATTCTTAATCGCAAAAGAAAGTTTGGAGCGTGTGAGTGACGTCATCAAGCACTGCCGTACATTTGAAGTGCTGAAAGTGCGGCCAATTACACCAAAGTTCGGCCGCCTGCCCAACGTCACTAATATCGCCAGGGTCGTCGTGCATCCAGCCCCATAGGATTTCGCGTCCATGATTCGCTAAGTAGTACGTGAAAAGCTCGACCTACGTGAGGCAGCTTCTCGGCCACCACCTAATGTCCAAGAGCCATGTCCTCTTTGCGACTTCAGCGCGACAACTATCAACGCTACTTCCCTTGATGCCTACAACTAACTGTACGCCTCGTCTTCGACGGCCAATTAAGCCAAACTATGCGTCCGCAATACCGATTGTCTTAACTACGCACGCAGACCACCTACCATTTATCAGGCATGGAACCGCCGGGCTATTCATCCTTCTGCTTACATCAGCGCACCTCGGGAACGTCCCATATGCTTTCACTGTGGCATCCGCGATCATGTCGCCCGATTCTGCCCCAATCGCCGTCGCACGGCAGCACCATCCAATGGGCGACCACGCACTTTCTACGGGCGCAGCAATCAGCACGCTGACGAGACACCCTGTCCTTCATACTTTAACAGCAGGCCAAACCATCGGGCGAATCACCGCAGTGACTCACCGGCGTCTGTGCGGAGCTCGATGTCACCGCCTTCACGCTACCGAAGATCCCCATTTCTTCGACGACGTCCCACTTCCCCGCCGCCGGCAAACTAGGCGGCACGACCGATGGAGCTGAGGTCACCAGTCATCTTCAGCTACGCGCCGCTACGCCTCCACCAGTCACCATGCGTCATAACGAGGTTTGTGTTTCTGTAAACAATGTTACAACAACTTTAGTGGACAAGGGAACAGGTGTTTTCGTTGTCAGCATATATTTCAAAACCCAATTAGGCCGTAAGGTGATGTTCAAGTGGGATAATGCGGGCACGTTTTGTGCTGTGAGTGGAGAATCGCTACGACCTCTTGGTGTGTGTACCGCAAACGTCTATTTTTGTAATAACGTCTATCAAGCCAACTTCACAGTGCTCGCTAAATCAACGGATATAGTGATTCTGGGTGTAGATTTTCTGCAACAGTGTGGTGCCACTCTTGATTGCGGTACCGGCGAGCTTTTTGTCTCTCCTTTTGTTGCCAACCAATTGCTACTTGTTTGCACGCCCTCGCCGTCTGTGAAGATTCCGTCGTACCCCGCCGTCGTTATCCAGCGTTCAGGTCACTGTTCCTAGTGCCGACAACGATGTATTCGACGCTATTGTCGAGCCGATGCCTTTAATAGTTGAAAACAAGAATGTGCTCTAGCCTCGCTGTACTGTCTCTGTGGCGAGTGGCACAAGTACAATTTGGGTGTCAAATTTATCCAACCAGTCTGTTGTGCTTCCAAGCGGTATGCGACTTGCCTCGTTTGAAGCGGATACAAGCCTTAATATCAACGCCTTAAGCAATCACGCCTCGAACGAATCTCGTGCGCATGAGACAAGCCCTGGTGTGCCTGAATACTCTTCACGGTTTTTGAACTTGATAAACAAGGCACTACCCTCTGAGAAGTGTCAAGCCCTGGTCAGCATCTCTAGCAGGTATGCTTCATTGTTGGATTTTACCCAGCACGCTACCAATGCTCGTGTTCCATATACGCGGGCTCGCCACAGGATTGAAACCGGGTCCGCACATCCCATAAGGCAGAAACCATACCATATGTCTTCATCGGAGCGCAAGGTGATCGTCGAACAGGCGGAAGGCATGTTGGCTAAGGGCGTCATTCAAGACTCTTTTACCCAGGACGCTACCAATGCTCGTGTTTCTAATACGGGGGCTTGCCCCAGGATTGACACAGGGTCCGCGCATCCTATAAGGCAGAAACCATACCGTGTGTCTTCGTCGGAGCGCAAGGTGATCCCCGAACAGGTGGAAGAGATGTTGGCTAAGGGCGTCATCTAAGACTCCTATAGTTCCTGGGCTGCGCCAGACATCCTCGTGACAAAAAAAAGACGGGTCCTGGAGGTTTTGCGTCGACTACCAGCGTCTGAATTCGGTGAAGAAAAAGGATGTGCGTCCGCTTCCCCGTATAGACGAGGTTATCGGCTGTCTTCATTCGGCATCTTACTTCTCATCTGTGGACCTCCGATCGGGCTATTGGAAGGTAGGTACCTATGCATTCCGTCGACAAAGAGAAAACCACTTTTGTCAAACCAGATGGTTGTTTGAATTCAATGTCCTGCCGTTTCGTTTGTGCAGCGCCCTGCGACATTTGAAAGGTTTATGGACACGGTACTGCGTGGTCTCAAATGGGAGATTCGTTTATGTTACCTCGATGACATCGTCACTTTTTGACGCACTTTTTTTCAACACAACCATCGACTTGACGTTGTTTTAACAAGCCTTGAACAAGATGCCCTTGTCATGAACTCCAAGAAATGTCACTTCGGTAAGCGAGAAGCACTTGTACTTGGTCATCTTGTAGGCGAACAAGGTGTGCGCCCAGACCCTCAGAAGGTGGCTGCAGTTAGCTGTTTCAAACGACCGCACTCACAACACGAACTAAGTAGTTTTCTGGGTCTCTGTTCATACTTCCGCCAATTTGTGCCCAAGTTTGCTGATACTGCCTACTCATTGACTTCACTGCTTTGCAACATCAGAATTTCATCTGGACAGCGGAGTGTGATTCCTCGTTTTGCGAACTTAAATTTCTCCTCACGTCTGGACCCATACTGTGAAGTTTTGACCCATCTGTCTCGACAGTAATGCACGTCGACGCAAGTGACATCGGTCTTGGCGCCGAGCTCATCCAGCGCTTCGATAACGCCGAGCATGTCATCGCCTACGCCAGTCGTTCGTTGAGCAAGGCTGAGAAGAATTACATGGTTACTAAATAAGAGTTCATTGCTGTGGTTTTTGCTGTGCACAAGTTCCGTCCATGTCTCTACGGGCGGCACTTCACGATCGTGACTGACCACCATTCACTATGTTGGTTGGTTGGTCTGCGTGACCGTTCTGGCGCTTCGCGCAATGGGCGCTACGTTTGCAGGAATTTAACTTTACAGTATGCTACAAGAGTGGCCGCCATCATGCAGACGCCAACTGTCTCTCGAGGCTTCATACGAACTACTCTATGTGACGCTGACAATTTTGACGATGCTACTGACATCGACGATACTGCTTTTCATGACCTCGCCACCTTCTAGGAAGAACAGCGCAACAACCCCAGCTTGGAGGATCTCTTTGACTCAGCCGCTCAACCTATGGGTAGCCATGGCTTTATCGTTCGAGGTGGCTTGCTTTACAAAAAAAATTACGCGGCTGATGGTGCCCGCCTTCTTTTAGTGGTTCCCGAGAATGTGAGAATGCATGTACTCTACATTATGCGCGACGACGCATCAGCGGGGCACCTGGGGTTCGCCAAAACGTGCCACCGCCTGCTGGCTTGAGTCTACTGGCCTACCATGCGACGCAATAGAGAATAGTAAGTAGCCAGTGGTGATAAATTTCAGCAATTCAAGCGACCAAGCACTGCCCCGGTTGGTCTCCTCCACCCCTTGACGTCACCCTCATCTCCTTTCGAAATGGTTGGGGTGGATCTTCTCGGTCCATTTCCGCGCTCAATGAACAACAACCGTTGGATTATAGTCTGCGTTGACCACGTGACACGTTATGTGGAAACCACAGTGCTACGAACATCCACGGCCATCAGTGCATCTAGGTTCCTCCTCTCTTCTGAGATACTGCACTACCGACCGCCTTGGATTATTCTGAGTGATCGTGGTCGACAATTCATAGGCGATGTTGTACAAGAACTCTTGCGTCTCTGTGCTTGCCAGTTTCGCCACTCGGCCCCACATGACCCACAGACAAATGGTATTGTCGAGCACACCAACAGAACATTTACCAACATGCTTTCGATGTACGTTGACTCCAGGCACAAGAACTGAGATGACATCTTGCCAGTAATCACCTATGCCTATAACACGACAAAGCATGAAACCTCTGTCTACAGTTCATTCTATCTTCTTTATGTCAGACTACCCCGCCACATTATTGATACCTCTTTTCATGCTCATGAGGACCCTTCCATAGCCCAGACTCTCTGCCGCGCAGAGGAGCACGTCGCTTAGCTCAGCTCCGTACGTTGGCATCCCAAGACCGCTCCAAGTTCGCCTATATATGATTCAGGGCACAAGAACGTGTCGTACGAAAAAGGAGAAAGAGTATGGCTTTGGACACCTTTTCGAGAGCGTGACCTCTGCCAGAAGTTCATGGCTTGTTACACCGGTCCTTTTGTCATCGTCGACCGCTTAACTGAAGTGGCATATTCAATCGCTCGTCTCGTATCTCACGGCTACTGTTCTAGGCAGACGCAACTTATTCACGTCGCCCGCCTAAGGCGCTTTCGTTCTCGTGACGAATGCTCACCCTGTGGGCTTTGTGAGGGAAAGGGGTGTGTTACGCTGAAGCGGCAACGTGCGAAGGAAGGAAAAGGTAAGTGGTGTGTTTGGAAGCAGCTCGGTGTCGGCGCGGCTACCCTTCGCCATTCGTTCTTGAATAAACACGCCCCATCGTAACAATATTTGTAACAATATAGCTGTGACTAGAGCTTGCTTGGTCCCGTAATTTAATGTACTGTGCATGAAGCTGCAAGCTCCATTAATCGGTTCATTACAGACAGTGAAGATGGTCACCGCCTAAAGGGTGTTCCTGGAATATGAGGCGTATATAATGGATATTGGTTTGAAATTGTAACACTGACCCTGCAAGATCATGTTGGTGTTACATCGTCACAAACACAGTGAATTTATTTCTATGTACCGTGTTTAATTATTTACACCCTACTTGGAGTCTGCCGAAGATTAACTTATAAACGAGCAGACATCGTGAACGCAATGCACGTGGTACTACCAAAGCAGCTCGGTGCTCCAATGACGACCGCAGATTTTGTTCGTTTATTTATTGCTGCAGCAGGCTGCACACAATTTCACATAGAGCCGGTGATGCAAATTGTCGACAGGTCAACGTGGGTGGGTACATCTGGATAGGTGTATTTGCGCCCAGTTCCCACGTTGGATTAGCTGCAGGCACGTGCCGAAGCTATGCCTGATTCGCACGCCCATTTCGCTAGATTGATGCAAAGGGCCGGACCAGGAACGCTGTTTATCAATCAGCTCATGGGAAAATACGGACCTTATTTAGTGGATTTACCATATCATTGTGAGTGGTGATAAGGCTTAGTGCACCGCACGACATAGGCCAGCATTGAAGGAAAGACTACAGCGCAGGAAAACGATGCTACATCTTTAAGCTATACACACAGTTTTCTAGCAGGTGAGCAAAGAAACGCCCGGCAGAACCGAATAGGGGCGCTATGTAGGATCGGCCGAGTTTCGCCCAAGTTTTGCGAAACTTGGGATATTCCCGAGATATGGCGACACCCCCTTATGAGCGAGCCAACAATACAAAAAAGTCAAATTCACCGGTCAGGGTACTGCGTTTCATTGGTTACGATAGAACCAGTCATCGCATCAAGGACAGTCGACGAATTGAGCCGTGTTTCTAAACCAGAGGCATTTTTTTTCATTTGTTTGTCGTTCCACTGAGTGCAAAAGTGCACCCATGCAATAAAAGTGTTATAAACTTTTCGCGATGATAATTTTTAGAGGCACGGCGTGTTTAAATTTATTTTGACGCTTTTAAGGTCTGCACTAAGCTTATTTTAAAATAATTAGCATGGTGGCTTTTGAGATCAGTTCCGGCCGAGCCTCTTACAACATCACGAGAGTACCTAAACCCGAGGCCACGTGTTAATCACCGTGGCCAGCCTCTACTTTCTTGCGCGCTGCTCGGTGCGCGTCGACTTTGTTGCCATCGCCCGCTAGCACTCGAGCACGTGCGGCCGGCTAATTAGCTATCTGGCTGGACGGTCTTTTGTCGTGTTAAGCCAGGACATGCTATGACCAAGCTAATTGCGCCAAGTCATGGTAAGGCCGAGGTAATTACGCCACTTTCTAAGAAGACTGTGCTGATAAAGCCATGTACAGCTTGAACCGGGCTAACTAAAGCGTGTTAGTTGATAGGCTAACAAAGTAGGCTAATTAACGCAAAGTTAATCATGAGTACGCTAAGTAGAATCATGCTGATTAGCACTTACTAATATGATGACAATTAGTTTTCTGCTAATAATGCTTGCGTATAATCGCCCCATAGTGATCATGGTCTTGTTATTTGCGCCCGAGATAATTATCTCTTATTTGAAGCCTTATCAATGATGACAAGACAGCTCAGTGTAATGGTCATTAAGCCTCAGTCAATTAGTTCAATCAAAGTTAAGACAAAGCTGATGCGGTCTTCACTTCGAGGCCGACCACGCACATGAGTAGACGATCAACTTGAAAAGCTGCAAGAAGCTAGGTTATCGCAAGCTTCTCTGTGGCTCCAGCCTTACACATGTAGTGTAAGCTCACAAATTATTTTATATGCAAAGAAGCTGCCGCTTATCATTCACCGCATCAAACGCTTCACAGTCACACCGGCATTGTCACAGTCACGAATTGAACTGTGGCCTTCTGAGAATGAACGAGTTTGTATCGGAATTCACGCGTCACTGTAAGCAAAAGCTAGCCGAGATGAGAGTTTCTCCAGCACATGAGCCCACAAAACTCCCCTGCCCCAATTATTTACTCCCTGGTAGGGAGTGAACTCGGCACATGTCGTTTTAAAACGCCCCCTGCTTAATCACAGAGTTTATGAACGGCATGACCTTCTTAAACTCCCCAGGGAATTTCAGGTCCCGTGGTTAGAAACTCCCTATGGGAGCTTCAAAAACCCTCTTTGGGCGTGACGTGTGTGTGTGCGTGCGTGCGTGTGTGTGTGTGTGCGTGTGTGTGTGTGTGTGTGTGTGTGTGTGTGTGTGTGTGTGTGTGTGTGTTTACGGACATATGTTTGCACGTCAGTGTGAAACACAGGTGCTTTGTGTGGCTAACCGTGTGAGCATCTGTCAACAGACAACGAAATTATAAGTGCAGTGAAGAATTACAGCGACCGGTTGGTATTTACTGTGAACATTTCAATATATTTCACACCGTCAAACCACGCTCCACATCGGTCCGATTCCTCAACAAAACACCGTGAATGCCACGCTTCAAAGGGCCGAGTAACAAAAGAACTTCGAAGATTACTTTAGTGGTAGTAAAAGTAAGCTGTTACGATCGTCAGCGGCTGCTCCTGGAGTTTCGCCGTGAAAAACATCGAAATGGTCTGAAGTAGGCTTCGCTCGACTACGGCAGGCTGGCCGGCAACCGATGTGAGAGTTGCGCTGGCGACGCACTCGCCCCGCCTCCGCCGATGGTGGATTCTCAAAGTGTCACTGGTATTTCACCGGCTGCAACATCTAAGCGGTAGGAAGGCCTCGCTATACCGTCGGTATCAAGCCGGCATTGTATCGAGCTCGCACTGAGTGCCGGCCGCTGTGGTAAGCGCTACGAGCTAGCACCGAACACCGGTGAGGCAAAGAATGAGTTTCACAAAAATAAAGGCTGCTGAGATGAATAACAGTGTTCTGCGCCTTACGACCGCAGCTGTCAAATTACGAACTACAAGGCGAGCGTCGAACGAGGCGGAGTACGATCGTCAGCGATTGCACTGTAAAACTTCGAAGCGGTTCGAAGTAGGCTTCGCTCGACCACGGCCGGCTGACCGGCAACTGGTGTGAGAGTTGCGCCGACGACGCGCTCGCCCCGTCTCCGCCGATGGTGACTTCTCGGAGTGCCACCGGTATTTCACAGGCTGCAACATCTAAGCGGTAAGAAGGCCTCGCTATGCCGTCAGCATCAAGCCGGCATCGTATCGAGCTCGCGCTGGGCACCGGCTGCCGTGGCGAGCTCTATACGAGCTAGCTAGCACTGACTGCCGGCGAGGCAATGAATGTATTTTACAAAAAATAAAGGCTACTGGGATGAATAACAGACTTCTGCGCCGTGCGACCACAGCTTTCAAATGACTAACTCGAAGGCGAGCGGCGAACGAGGCGGAGAAACACAGAAACAGCGTACGGCATGCATGCATGCCCATGCAATGCGGGCGAGCAACGGGAACAGCGACTGCGAAACGTCTCGTTCGTTTGAATCTATCGCTCCGTAGCTTAAACTGCGTGGATAGCGGGCACCTATTTCTGTGCATAGGAAAAATAACGAGACGTAAACGGCACATCAGCGAGCATTTTGTGATCGCCAGCTGTCATTCATCGAATCACCGTGCCGTACTCGTGAGTGAGGCCTAGTCGTCGGACGCGGTAGCGGCGGTCTACTTCGGTGCATCGCTGGAGCTGCTGAATGTGCCTCCTTAATGTGTTCATTCAAGGCCGCGCGGGCTTTGTATATGATTCAGTGCAGTTTACGGATCCACAAACGGTACTCCTAATGCAAATTCAGCTCGTACGACAGTGCCAACTGATAAAACATTTTCGCTATAGTTAAAAAATATTGAATATTAGGCAGGTTTAGGAGAAAAGCCATGTGTGTTGAAGTGCTTACATCAGGCCACCGCAACTTCATACCTACGCAGTGGGTGTTTATTGTTTAATTAACAGCAAAAAATGGGTCACTCCAGGGCCACATGAGAGGTCAGATTGTGGTGCCTATATATATCCGGTGACTGAATTGTAGGTGTGGAGCGCGGGTGGCAAGCTGTGGTGAGTGTGAGTGTTGCAATAGTACGTGAACGTTGTGAGCATGTTTGTGTACTGTAATCATTGTTGTGCTTTGAAGGTAATGCAACTAAATTTACGCTTGCGCAAGGTACGTCTGCTGACGTAATTTTTTTCTTGGTCGAAGCAAAAAATTTATTCCCATACTGACCTGAAAAAGTTCCCCGATGGATGTAAATAAAAACCCCCCTGGCACCATGCAAAAACACCCTACTAATGGGGAGTAATTTTTTTACTCCCTCTGGACGGTGTTTATAAAACTACCATCGGGGCGTGCGCTAGAGGACAAGGTCATTTACTCCCATCTCGGCTTATTTCTGTTTACAGTGGTCATTCAGTTTGATTGACAGATGCCCGCGGCAAAGATCGGGTATCACCCAACAAGTTTGCTCTCGCTGATGCAGTACTCACATCGAGAGGCATGATTATATATCAGCTTTATCACGCAGAATATGCGCCCACGCACGAAGAAGTAAAAGTGACATCACCACGTGGCTACGTTGTTTCGGTCTCAATTTCACTGCGCTCACGACGTTGCCAATAACAGCTGCGTCGCCGCCATGATGCGAGTGCCCCTGGTGACCACCCGTCCTTATATTTGTCTGCAATATTTTGTAGAAGCGAAACGAGCAGCACGAGTGCTGCGTGTGCACCCTTGCCGCCTTCGAGTAATTTCCATGCTGCAGGTGGAACGAAAGAACCTGTCCGGAAAAAGGACGGATTCGCTCTCGAACACGCCCGTGGGAGGCGCATGTTGAATCGGCAAAAAGATAGTGCGACAATCACGCTCACTTCGCTGCACCGCTAAAATGTTGACCTAGTGGCGGCGCTAATGTGTTCGCATGCGGTATTTCTTTGATAACGGCCGCAAATGTCCCACTTGCGTTTCCAACGCAACACGCATCTCTGTATCAATTTTTATCAATGCTACTATCACGTGCTCCGCACTGTCTTCATGCCATGGCCGCTGCAGAGCGTGCTCGGAGAAACCTCATCTGCCCGAGAAGCTCGGGCCATCGTGCATAGCACCCTAGTTTGAGGCTTGGTGGAACTCAATCGCAGCAGAATACAGCGTAGTGTGCAGACGGAGAATATATATGTAGTGAGACATGGCAGCAAAGTATCTGAAAAGCAGCTACTGTCGCACGTACAAGTACACTTCTGGAACACAAAGAAATTACTGCGAATCTCTAGAACATCTTTGCCGAACATTGTTCAATATACATCTTGCTTGTAAGAGATTTCACAACTTTGCACTTAACAGTATTCTTATATACAGCTCTATTGATTGGACGCCGCTATTTCAGTCGGATTTCTTGAATTTTGTTACGCTTCCGGAAACTGAAAACTGACGCGTGCATGGTCATTTCGCTGAATTGACCACAAGAATACCGTGAATCGCTTCACAAGTTCATAGAATACATGCCTTGTATAACGTGGCGCCTATGTGCGCTATTGCAACAAAGAGCTCACAGAGTTAGATGCTCGTGCTGTGACCATTTAGTTTGGAAATCGTACAATTCAGTAATTATTGTTAATTTCTTAACTGGAAGAAAACTTCAAGTGATTCACGTTATTGTAAGCGCACATTTATTCTCGAGGAACGTTCTAACACTTGTGATCCACTAATGATAATCATAGCGAAACATGATGAATACTTATGCTGCAACATTTATAGCTCCATAATTTGTAGGTAAGTACCACGACAGAGCCTCTGGTTCCTGTGAGGTTCGCATGAAACTGTGAGGTCCCCCGATGCTGGTTTGTGCAATGGATTATATTGTAGGTTTTTCTGAAAATGGCTAGGCCGCTTTTTAGGAAACCTGAAGTCATCTTCATACAAAAATAGTAGTTCTCATTCAAAATGATAATATTATTATTAATAATAAAAAACTTGACTGAAGGTAAAAGACAACTTATCCAAAAGTTGAGCTAGTGTGTGTTGTTTTATCTAAATGGTCACAGTATTCCAAGTTGAAAGGTGAATTACCGAGGAAATGCGGAAAACGCGCTACCGATGAGCAATTACACAAGGATGAGTTTGCCAAAGAAAGTATAGAGAGGTGTTTTAAAATATACTATACTGCATCGCCAATCGTGAGGTTCATCTTGGCTGGCCCTTTTACTCTCGGCGAGTTTTCGTTAGTTGATGCACACATGCGTGCAGCTATCGTAATATATGAGGAGCAAAAAAGAACAAAGAAAGGAAAAGAGGGAGCCACGAATGAAGAATAGGAGCGAACGGTCACTTCCTCTCTTGTACCCAGGGGTTTGCGACGCCCCCGCACAGCCATTCCCTAAATGGAGCCTCGCCGCGTCAGCCATCTGTGGCGCGGTCGTATATTGTGTACGTCTCTCTATGGCCTCCGATGATCTGCCATAGACGAGGACGACACGATATAGGCCTGGCACACAATGAAAGAACGCTCGGCCGGTTCAGGCGGTCAGTACCAGATTTATGTGCTTACCGTTCGTTGCCCTAGGCCCAGAATGGCTATAATTGAGATTGTTTTGGGTCCACAGTGGGTGGCATGTGCGTACAATGCACACGTGAGCCATGCAACTCAAAGGCGCTTGACGTTAGCTGACCTAGTGTAAACAAACGAACAAGAGAGCCAAACCTCGTTCCTATAGTATAGCTTACATATGAAAGTCCTGCGAAAGTTTACTAGAAGTAAAGACAAAGTGGTCAGTTAGCGCTACTGTAGAAAGCATCATCACACATGCAGGTCATCATAGCGTTATTTTTTGAGGCCGTTATTTTCGAGGCATCGTACTTAAATTGACAATGCAATACTTCATGACACGCAGTTCTTCGGAATAGTTGGTCTTCGTACCACAGCTATGTTCCCTTTCTGTACCCACAAATAGATATCCCACTAATGAAGACGAAATTGTTTGTCGCCCCCAATTCTCTATATAGAGACACGGCTTGTCTGTTTTGCTTTCAAGACCTGCCACAGCAGTGCAACGTACGTATCAGAGATGCGGCCATCATGCGCTATTTGAGCTGAAATAAAACGCCGCACGTAGGGGAAGTCTTTAGAAAGTTTCTTAGTCATTTTTTCATTACCTGCAGCGTTGACACAGTGCTTATACGGGGCTCGGCTGCTGACTCGAAAATCGCGGGTTTCATACTAGCCACAGTCGACGCATTTTGATGCAGGCGAAACGCGGAGTATTGCGTGATGTGAGTGCACGTTAAAATACTAGTTGGAGGTCGAAATTAGCCGGAGGCCTTCGTTGTACGGCGTGCGTCATAATCATATCGTCGTTTTTGTGGCGCGAAACCTAAGCAAATATCGTTTTTTTAATTCCCAATAGGCTCTGTCGACACAGTACGTACACAAAGAAGTTGCTTCTTCAAATATCATTAGAATATGTATTTATGCCCTTATTCTTAAGCTCTATCCCACATTTATCCCATAATTTCAAGACCACCACACGGCTTCCCATGCAGCAGAAAATATAACGCTGCACATTATTGCCATCGCACAAAAAATTATTTAGGCAATAGATAAATAAATAAATAAACAAAAGCATCGAGCTGCACCGTACCCCATAATAAAGAACAGGCGTGAATGATTCGGTGTTACGCCTATAAATCAGGTCCTTCCCTTTTGCTTACACCAATAGCCCACCCATGTATTCTTTCCTGGGTGGAGGAAGAGGAGGGCGAGAGTATATTGTTCTTTTTTCGCCTCATTTATTTTTGTACATTAGTCAGTGGTAGTTGGAGCATAAAAGTGTATAGGAGAGACGAATGACATTAGGTGCCGCACGATACACACCCTTTTTAAACCATAGGCGTGGTTTATTCGTAAGGGAGTGGCCGTACGTGGAGCACATGCCCGTGTTTTTTTGTAATGTGCGAGTGTGCATGTGTGAAGGCTCGCTTGGGCGTATGCACAGATCTGTTTTATTGATTGGGTCTTTTCATTACAGTGAGTCATATTGACGCTTAATTGGTTGCAACGAAACACTGGAAGTAATTAGTCCTGAGAATAAAACAAAGCTTGAATGAAATGCTTACGGTTATTTCAAGCTTGGCAATTTCGCTTTACGTCAACAAAAACGTTAAGCAGATATCAGCCGTTGCAGAAATTGATCAGCCCGCGGGAATACAGAAGCAGGTTCGTTAGACTCGTTGTCCACGTTGAAATGGATTACGTTCGTTCCAGGAGTATATAGATGCACATTCTGGCCTCAGAGACTGACTTTTGCTAACAGCGCCGTACTGGGCGCTGGTCAGCCCTAACCCTAAATAAAGGAACAAAACCCCGGGAGGCGGGTACTGATGTCTGAATGACCTTCACCCCCCCCCCCCCCTCTTTTTTCGCCCAATGCAATCCTGTCCGCACACACACCGCTGGCTGTGTCCACTGAATGCGTTTAACTTGGGACTCACAACGGCGTGGTTTATGGGATTAGACAACCGAAGAAAGGAAAACATTGACTCCTGCCTGAATTGAGCCGTCTCGTCTTTATGGCTTCTAAATAAG
Organism: Rhipicephalus microplus; assembly: GCF_013339725.1. NCBI lineage: Eukaryota > Metazoa > Arthropoda > Arachnida > Ixodida > Ixodidae > Rhipicephalus > Rhipicephalus microplus. Next base: position 191,011,001 of record NC_051166.1, read on the forward strand.
GGCGGCCCGAGACTGACCCTGTCCTCGTAGACTGCGCATGTCCAAAACGTGGGCGCTCAGCTTTCATTCTGCCCGCTGCGTGATTTATTCGTCGACCAGTGGTCTCGCATGTTTTCTGCTCACTGACTTGAAGGGCTTTCAGTTGGCCTGTCGACTTTGATAGGAAGGGAGAAATGCCGCTTCACTGTAAACAAGAAAAAAAGGGAGGAGATATATTCGTTGCGGACGTCAGAACACCGGATGTGACTCTGGGAGTGAATGGTTGAAGCAATCATTCGATGAGAAAAAAAAAGACATCCTTACATCCTAAAGCATTATAATGTTAAGCTGGTTTTTAATACCAGTCACAGTAGTAGGCAAATAATCGAAAAACCTAGACAATATCACGTGTGTGCACCTTTGCTTTCATGACAGCCCTTAAAGAAAGCGTGAGCGAAAATCTACCTTCTTGGCATCCAACTAAAGTGAATACGCCTTTGTAATATATTCCCCACCTAAACGATAGTGAGAAGGTTTTTAGAAAGACCCACCGAATTCAGTATTTTTTTGTGAAGGCTGTCGGTTAAGGAACCTATTAGGAGCCCTTTACAAAGCCATCAACAATTTCTCGGGAATTTTTTGATGTTTTTTACATGAAGACAGCACAATTGTGAACCTATCAGGAAATAGACAAAGTATACAAGGCCTTGCATTGCACAAAGTAAGCGCTTTCTGATTCGGTAGACGAACCCGTAAACGTGCGACCATAGCTGGCAAGCGATAGAGCTTTTAAGGTAACGAGCAAGATGTATAGCAGGGATGAGCTTGAGCTGTGTGGTAACTGCACGTTCACGCGATTTTCACGCCTTGGACACTGCATAAACGATTACCAAAACATTTCATAGCGTTCTGAAGTATGAGGTACATGAATTTAACATCATAAATACCCGAACAGTCTTTGGATACAAATAGCCCTACGTGCTGCTTTTGACCTTCCATGCACCCGGTGAATTGGGCCTCGTTGTTAGACGCGCAAGACTAAAATTCCCAAATGTTTGAAAGTTGCCTGTTCTTTCCCTTTCACCATCTTTCTCTCTTTTTATGCAAACAAAAAAGCGTACAAAGTGCTCACGATCGCCTGCCTAAGATAAAGTCATTTGCAGATGCGTTTTATTTTTTCTGTGTTTGGTTAAGAGAATTCAAGGAAAAGTATCTAAACTTCGCTGTTTCAGTAATGGAAGCAGATGAATACCATTCTATATGAACATGTCAAGGGTTCAAATCGGAGCACTTTCGTCACCACCTGTACACCGGTTTTCGCTTTCGCCATGACCAGCCGCGATCGCTGGATACACGAGAACAGACTCCACAAGACACTTCTTCTCCTCAATCGAGACACTGGCATTAGCATGTATCTAATGCACACATGCACAAAAATATTAAGCCTTAATTACAAGTCAACTCTATGTCACAATAAAAAATATAGAGAAAAAGGCAACGTTCATCTTCATTGTGAGGGCAAATGGGCAGAATGTCATATAATTTTGAATGAGTGGAACTTTTATTATAAACTTCGTCAAACGGAAACTTAATACATCACCTTGACTATACGCGTCACACCACCACTTCGTCATCAAGATCCACATCTCGCAACAAAGCGCCACTTTATATCGCAAAACTGAAGGCCTGCTTACGTCTGATTAAGAGAAAATGTGTACAGAAGAGAGTCTAGTCCACAGGCGCGCTTGATTTTGACGGAGTAGATAATTCGCACTCTTCGAGCCATTATAGTCACTAATAACATCCTATAAGTATCTTGGTGTCCATTTCACACCCAATCTCTCCTGGTCTCACCACATCACCACCATTAGCGCGAAACCTCCAAGTCCTTAGGATATCTACGCCGTAATTTACATAGCTGTCCCGCTCACGTCCGTCAACTAGCCTATCAAACCTTTGTCCGTCCCCAGCTTGAATTTGCCGCTCCTATCTGGTCCCCTTATCACAACTACTTAATTAACATGCTTGAGGCTATTCAGAATAGGGCGGCCCGTTTCATTTCACGCAATCATGACTATCACAGCAGCATAACGCAAATTAAAAACAATCTTTCTCTTCAACCCCTGAGCACTCGTCGCGACATTTCCCTTCTTTGCCTCTTTCACAAATACGTGTACACCAACAGACCCCTCGCACTCCACCTCGATGTTCCTTCCATTACTTCACGTAGGTTGCATAATCACTTCAGTTTCAAGCGATTATACGGGGCAACTGATTCATTCAACTCATCTGCTCTTCCTCGCGCCATACGTTTGTGGAATGGTCTTCCAGATAACATCGCATCTGTATCAGACAATAATTCTTTCCGTCAGTTGCTGCTTACTCTCTTCTCACAATAGACTTGCCACTGTTCTGCACGTGTCGGATTTTGTGCCCGATTATGTTTGTTGCACACTGGAAATGTTTTCTGTATATGGGCATAGGTTCTGCGTTTTTTTGGTGCTTTTTCTATTGTATGTTCTGCAACTTATAAACAAATAACGGCACGTCGTTGAGGTAAAGCCAGCTGGCTATCTTTGGTTGATGTCGCCTTCATATGCTATAATGACTGTATTCAGTTCCCACTGTCGTGTGTGCACTATGAAATCGCCTTTTCTTTTTTCTTGTTATCGCCTGTTAACTTCAACTTACATTGCAATCCGCGTCATATATTCATTGTGCTGATACGCTTTGTGAATTATTTGTGAATACGCTTTGTGATACGCTTTGTGAATTATTTTGTCTGATCTGTAAAACTTCACCAATTACCCCCCTTACTCAATGCCCTGTAAAGGGCCTGTAAGGCTTTTTCAATAAACAAAGTATTCAGTTATTTGAATTTTGTTGCCATTTAGACGCAGAATGAGATATGCTGGCTAGCTTGCATTGCTACCCACCCCAAAGGTACCTTGATTTTGGTGTCGATTTTCTGATGGGGTTATCGACGGGCAATTTTTATTGAAATATTTATATCACATATTTTTCCACTTTGACGTTAAAATGCTTGATTTGCTCCCACATTACAGTTATGACCAGGATTTGGAGCCATACGCACGTCACGCCATCTCTCGTTCGCCTCAGTGGTGGCCTGCCATAACTGAATAAAAAATGGGCGAAAAAAATCACAATAGAAGAAATACGTTTGTTATCTAAAATGACTCCTGGTTTTATACAGCACAAAGTTACTCTAACAATCTGGCAATGTTACAGTGTCACACTACAAACTGTGCGGATTCCCACAGCGTTTAATATTTACCAATGGGACCCCATATGTTTCTAGGGGCCGTGTTCAATTTTCTTGGGAAGCCACACGCTTCGTAGTGTGATACTGCAAATTTCCCCAAAATGTAGCAGTAGACCGCTTCTACGTAAATACCGGAGTCGTTTTTGATAACTGATTTTTTTCAAGCGATACAATTTTTCTCACATATTTCCCCTTCAGCTACGGCAGGCTGGCGTTCCTGCTGCCGAGAGATGGTGCCACATCCAGATGTCCCCACTTCATGAAAATAAATATATTTATCATACTATAGAACGTGACTTGTAGCCACATACATTTTGTCGTTTCTTACAATAGAATCAAATAATATTTAGAATACTGTAATGCTCCGGATAAGTCAATTACACGTTTTTGCAATTGACTACGTCTTTTTTTTTTCAATACCAAGGTGTAATCAGTTTCCTGCGTCAGCTCTGGTCTCGAAAAATATTCGATTGTTTTGTAGAAACGTCCTGCCAGAGAAGAGTTCCCTACATAGCGATCGCATACTGGAGTGGCATGATAAAGTGATTATGCTGTGAAAAAGGTTTCATTGGTCATAAAACAAAAACAAAGGTGCTAATACTGTAGGCTACACTATCAGCAAAGCACTGCGTAACTACTCGCTGGTGTGCAAAGTGTTCCTACATTATAGTATACCGGCCTTCCCTGCAGCGAGGGAGTGTTCAGTGTAGCAGCGGACAAAGAAACATAGAGGAATCAGTAACGATAACTTTTAATAAAAACAACTCTTCTTGAGATTTAACAGCGTGTAAGATTATGTCACAGAAGGCACAGTAAACCTACCAGGCTTCGCGCAAGCCGTCAGCCTCCTCTCTCTCATGCATGCCATGGTAGATTCTTGTAATTGTGTTATTATGTAACGTCAATAAAATGTTCAAGAAAATAACGCAAAAAAGTCGATTACATCACGGTATTTTCTAAGATACTTTTCGGGCTAGAATCTATCCCTATAATATATAATAGTTTAAGGGAAGTAATTCTAGTTGTAATGGATTACTGCTTTTCTGTAACAGGTACAAATCTGATAATTATGAAGAAATGAGAAAGGTGTTTGCATTGAGCATTATTAAAAACGTACCAGGACAAGTTTTTTTACCGCTTCACTGTGGTCAGATGAATAAATAGTGCTTGAAGTTCTAGAATTTTATTTACTACGTATGTCCTACAGGCCATAACAAAAAATCATTGTAGCACAGGGTGTAAGCCTCGAATCCATGTTTCGACAAGTGGGCTTGTCTTCTTTAAAGAGGTAAGACTTCAAAATCGCTTGACGAAACGTTGCTCGACGGACACGCCTTGTTTAAGAATTCATAACGTTATCAAGCTTCCATCTCCACCTTTACTTCAGCCTTTTTTTATTAACTGGGCAAGTAAGTTAGAAAAACTTTTTTGTCCCAAACAACATCTCATACAAACAATTTTAGCGCGCGAATGCTTGGGGTAGGGAGGGGGTGGGACGAATACAGGACTTTTAACAATGACAAAAAACATGCAGAAAATAGATTCCCGAAATCCAGCTCTCACTAGCGGTTGGCTATGGACCTTTTAAGGATCAAACGGGAAGCACCTCAGTCTAGGCTGAGAATTGCGCATGGAACGAAATGCAGTGCACCCGAGCTTCCGTGACATATTCCAAACACAAGGGCCACACACAGCTATCGAGATTTGACAGTCCCTCCACAACTACTGTTAATACTCTTTCTTGGGATGTATCTGTGGGATTAAGTCATCATTGGCACAAGAGAGAGAGAGAAAATAGAAAATAGCAATCTATGAAGCCTTAATTGGTTGGCTCGATCATTCCAAGATAGGACAATAACGTGAACAGAAGCAGCATATTCGGAAAGTTGAGATAAATGCACGGATCAATTTTTACGTATTCTTCTATGCGCGCACTCCCATAGTCACACGCAAATAACTAACAAGCATGTAAACAAACGAGCTTTCGACTGTCTCGTTTTTATTTCGCTCACATCATTACGTCCGCTGAGTAAGCGTTTCTTTTGAAGCTGTAGAGCATTTGGGCGATTTCAGAGTGCGTGTCACTACCTTCGCCGTGTGTGCATGCGTATCACACGCTGAGTGCATCCATGTGCTTTACCAACCAACTTGACGCCCACATATATCGATCAACCGCTCCAACAGTCGAATGCTCAAAACATCCCCTCGACCCCATAAAAACAAATATAAGCGTTTTCCGCAAAAAAGAAAAAAACAAAGGAAAACGAAGAAGTCAGAGAGTGCTTCTATTCTCTCGTACTTGACCACAATGCAGCGAGAACCGTTGCCAGCTTCCACGCGCTTGAAACCATTAACCAATGGCACTGGTGCACGCCTATTGACGGTTACGACTCAATCTGGACGCTAAAAAGGAAACCAAAAACGCACTTCACTCTCACTTTTTCTCCCTACTAATGGAAGGTGTGATGCAAGTGCGGGCATGGGGGCGAGTCTCCAATGATGAGGCTATCATTGACAAAGGCCTAATGATCGCGTCCGGTGTGTAAACACCACGCCTGCTTCGTTCCGTCCCATTAACCTTAGTGTACACGGTTACGTCACGCGCGACGGGGAAATGCACGGAGCCCGTTGTTCCATTTCACCACGGGAAGTGTTGTCACCGATATGTGCGCACTATGCTCCAGTAAAATGCGTCCTGCACGTGGGTGGGCCAGAAAATTAACTTCCACGACGGTCGCAATTCGCAAAATTTCATCAACAGGGTGACTTCGGACATCGCTCATTGTGATGTTTTCTACGTGACTAAGTTTCTTAATACATTATACACTGCACCGGAATTCTCAGCACCGATACAGAAAGTAAGCCGTGGCACATCCATATGAAAAACATGTGCACGGGGAGACCCGGAAAAACACAAAGCGGCTCCTCCTCACTAAGTATTCCTGGTTAACAATAAGAAGGGACTACCTATAGGTATGGAAGCACAACCTGTCTATTACCTTTTTTCTACGGGCTGCACCTTGTTTTTCTTAAAGGGACGCTTAGGTATTAAAGTGAATTGGCCTTAATTGACTAATTGCCTTTTGATAATTGAAATGTCGTTAATTGGACCACAATAGGTTTATATTACAAAAAAAATCAACGTCGAAGTTTTTTTTTTTTACCTTTTGAATTTCGCACTAAAATCATCGCATGTGTCAGCACAAAATTCACAATTTTTTTTTACTTTTGGCGTAACTGGCTCAACAATTTTTGCAACGTCCCTGGAAAGCAATGCATTTTCATGCGCTTAATGCAATACTATTACTGAAACACGTTGGGCGGAAATTATTCGTATTATCCAAAATTGGACAATATGACTGCGAAGGGTGATGTGTACCTGCGCCAATATATCTGAAAATTAGGTGTTCATTCTTCCATATCCTAACTTGAACTGCCTTCTAACCAGCCGCGATCCTGATGTTGCAGAGACACTGAGGCCGCAGCAGCGTCGGTTTTGTGGAGGAAGTTCGCTACCAACAGGAAGCGACGCACTGAAACAGTTGAATGCTAGACATTGCTTTGTCGTGAAGGCGCAGCTGAATGAGGAAACTGCAGATTTTTTCTTTTTTTACTTTTTAGATGAATTATTGGTAGACGTTGAAAAGAATTGAGTTCAGCGCAAGTGCACCAGACATACTTCAATGCCGCTCACTGAAACCAGTTTCTGACACAGTATGCCTGTTTTTTTTAACTTTTGATAGCGTATCATGAAAATTCTGGCAGAAAAATTCATGTAAAACACGTAAAAGTTACTTTACTGATGGAATTCGTATGTCCTCAAGATGTCACTGAATTTAGGAACGGTCAGTTACTTAAAACTTATTTTAACTGTGTGAACAACTATAGTTTTATCAACTCATGTAGCATCCGTGAGCGACTGAGCTAAAGACCGAGACAACTTAATAAAAACACGCACTACCTCCTAACGAGGTCCACGTAGTCAAGTAGGGGGCGTCATCTTTCCCCTTAAATCAGTTACATGTAAGACTTCATGCACTAAAATGATCAAAGTATAGAGATGTCATGACTGGCGATGAGCATCCCCTCTATAATAGTCAGGGCACTTTTTTAATGTACTGCAGGCAACTGAACCTTGTGCGGAAAACGCGAAACATCATTACATTTTCAACACGAGTCGTTATGGTCCCGCCAGTGCTGATGCTAAAATATAATGTGCCATCAAAGGTGCTATGCCCAGCAGTGATATAGGAAAATGCATGCATCAAAAAGAAGCGAGTGCGTTCCACTTTGCAACCCTCAGCCGCTGATGCACTTGAAAAATGGGCAAACTTAATGATTGGCTTACTGAAAGGTGGCTTCACAAGTTTGCTACAGGGCATGGGTAAACACTTTAACCTACAAAAAATGATGAAGTAACAGCGAGACGCGAGCTCAGATACGTAATATATGAGATATGCCTCTCTAAGTAACAATTATCTTTCTTGGGTGATGATAGATCGATTAAAACGGGAGAAAGCTGCATTATACTTATCAATCGCTAAAATTCAATATCAACGAAGGAGAAAAGCAAAAACAAAGAAGGTTCATTGACGCACTGCCTTTGAGGTGTAGTTGTAGAGCCGCGTAAGAAATACCTTGTTTTTTAATTTGACACTTTTTTCTTAATTATTTCACGCACTCTCGTTATTCTTTAAGTCGCAGGTTTCGACTAAATGCATTTCAAGAAAAAAATGTCGTTGAAGGGTAACTGTTTTTTTTTTGTAGAAAAAGCCAACTGCAGTAACTTCTTCGTCCTAATCATAGTTTGCTTCAACGTTTTGACGTAATCCATCTACCGTAAGTTTGAGGCTATAACGCGTAATGAACTTCCAGCATAATGTCAGCAAGGTTAAGCGTAATGGCAACTGAAAGACTTTGCCTGAGCGCGTTCCGGGGATTATTAATTACCAACATTGATGACTGTAAGGTGGCTAAGTTCGGCAAATGCCTGACAGAACAAATAAAACAAAGAACTGAGAGGGTATCTGAGATGACCGGAATGCTTAAAGCATCTTCTTTTTCTTCTCTGATGATGTATTAACGCGATAGCGTTAGAGAGCTCGTGTCGTAGAAATTCCGCCGTCGGCGTCGGCACCATTGGTTCTTAACGAAAATTGTCCGTGAGCGAAAAATTGAGAAAAAAGCAAATAAATTAAAAAAAAAATAAAAGTTGAGGAACGAGTGAGGATCAAAGGGCGCCCTAGGGGCAAGATTTCGCTATTGCGTTCAACTCCTAAAGGCAAAGCTTAAGGATCCTCTAATTTTTTTTATCCTGCCGTGCAACCCTCTGCAATATTTCTGCATATAAAATGGATTTGTACAGGCTCGAGGATGAACATCACCTGGCTTGGCACAGCTTCTGTGATCGTCCGACCTTAGACCAAGCTGTAATGCCATCTGGTGACGCGATGATGTTACATTACGACTCGAGATGTCACTATGACGTTAACGGTTTGGCGATACGTGATGTCATGGGCACGTCATCACGTGATGTTTACTTTTTTGCATCACTCGTGTTGACGCTGCTGACGGGGGACGCCGACGCGGGACGCCGATCAGTTTTTGCGTTAGGAGGGGCATTTAGGGCTTCTCCTGAAATTATGAGCCATTACATATGAAAGCGTCATAGACGAAGCTTCACATCAAGTTACGCGTCTCTTCGGCAACAAAAAAAAAAAGGCAGGAAGATTAAGATGAAAGAATCCGTAAAAGAGGGTTGTGAAAGAGCCCACAACCACTGTTTAAAGACTTTTTTTTCACCGCTCTTCTTTGGCATTATTCAGGGGTTGGATCTGTCCTGAAATATTAACTCATATTTCCACCTGTACATATTCCGCAGTGTCTTTAGTCCTTCTCATTCTGACAAAACATCATCACTACTGACGCTCGAGACAGCTTGCTCCGCGTTTCTTCAGTGCTGACTAGAACATTAGGAATGAAGAAAGGGTGCACTTATGCGGGTAGTTATGCGTCCTGCTTGTAACAAAACCACCGAACATTATATTCTCTGTACCATCTGTCCACTATATAACCATATGGTTCTGGCAGTGCTCAACCACAAAAAAACATGATGCCAGAGCGAATATGAAACCACCGCAATTCAACGTGCAGCAACGCTCTTTGTGTGAGAACTTAAATTATGAACGTTTGACAGCGTGTATACCGTATCTCATGTGTTGCTTCACAGCACATTTGGGCCCGCAACAAGCGCGACAGCCCAGCAGAATGAACCGCTCTGGAGCCTCGTTCTCACGCAAGTGGTCCGTAAGAGGGGATGATGCAGTTGGCACTTGTGGCAGAAATACCGCCTCTTTTCACACCTAACACCTCCTCTTTTGCGTAAAGTTTTAAAGTTAACGTCTTTCTGTAGATTTCTCAAAGTGGCAGTCAATCGGTAAAAACGTGCGCCTATGTAGTCTGCCTCATCCAAGCGAGATTTCATACCTTCCACGGCGCGGCTTCTTTCGTGCCCCGTTTACACAGCTGCGGTGAATTGAACCAACCGGACGGAGAGCTTTTAAACACCAGCATTGTGACATAAAAATAAAATAAAGGTGATGTTTGTCGAGCGGATGCCCCCATTTTTCTGCACTTGAAATCACTGGAAGTAGCCTTGGCCACATAAGGGCGTTCCCTGCGAATGTGTCACGTGGGACCCATGCTTTTCGCGGAGGCGCCCCTTTCCATGTGGATAAAAGCGCGTCCCTACACTGGCGCAATTCGTTACACAGCCAGAAATGCAATCATCTGAAAGTTCCTTTCGCGTTCTGGCACGTGCCTCGACGCTGGCATGGGGATTGCATTGGAGCGAGGCGGGTCTGGGGCCCCCCCGACATTCCCATGACGCCGCGATTAGAGCCGCCAATTGCGGCTCTGAAAGCATCTAGCGACGCGCGGCGCTGCACAACTCCGAGCGTGTCGCATTTACCAGCGTCAAACTGCCCCCTATTCTCGGTGGCTTTAATTCTCACGCTGACGGCCGGAGAACAAGGGGCATGTGTGGGATGGAAGTGCGCGATCTTCTTTGCATATATGCGAATTGTATTTATGTATGTTTACCTTATTTCATTCTTCTCGCACTTATTACTGCCACTTATGCTAACTTTCAGACAAATCAAGAGGACGTGATTTATGGAAGATGGAAAGACTGGATGGTTTCATGGAATCATGTTGACGCATTAGGGGGTTGCATTTAGATATATTTTCGTTCATAAGTGCTTGTTGCTCTTGATCAGCAATCCTTGATAGCGATACGCTTTGCATCGAGCAGGTTGAAGTTTTTTTAACGGGTAATCTACTGTTTGAGGATGTTTTTCTTTAGTTTTTTTTTCTATGAAGGCACAGTTCAGAAACACAAGTATCATTCTTTTAGGTTGCAATTGGCAGAATGTTTTAACTGGTACTAGTACGTTCAAGAACTCTGAATATTCCGTTTTTGTAATACCGAAGCTCAGGTGTGCAAACAGGCCAGCCTCTTTAGCCACAAGTTCAGCAGTGAATGTTATACGGTAATTTTCTGGCAAGTATCATTTAAAATCTGTGCAACACATTTCAAAAATGTTTTTTTTTGCGAGTGCCATTTGCCATTGGTCGATCACGTTCCACAATTACACATCTAAAGTCATCATTGGCTGGCACATACTATCGCGAACAGTTACAGCATGGAACCATTAATGTGAGTGAAGAACGTCGGCCCGGTATTCTGAACACTTACTGGGTAAAATTAGCACCTATGACGGCTAGAGGGCCGGGTCTAATATTTTACCCTCTAGCCCCATTGTCAGCCGGTCTGAACTACATAATCTCGCCGACCGTAACATACAGAGACATCCCAGCTGCTAAGCTATTCACGCTGTGTTGACGGTGCGTAACTTTCGACCCAACTACAACCACCGACATCGCAAAGTGCAAACCGCAGCGCCGGTCGCCTCTCGGAACAAAACCAGATACCCTTGTGCAGGCATCGTTTACGTGGCTCGCCACCACACGCTGCCTGTGCCCGCCGAGTGCGAATGTGCAGCTTGGAACGAGAGAGGTCGATAACTGACACGTCGTTTCATGGCAAGTTTGTGTCTCGGCCAGTCCCAAACGCCGCCCGCTTTCAAAGAATCCACACCGATACTGACAGTGTGTTTTATGGCCGTCCGAGGCAATGGAACAGAAAAAAATAAACAAGAAAAAGTTGAAATTGCCGCACTTACGCGGCTCGTTTTCTCTCCTTTCTTCGAGCCGCTTTCTTTTCGGAAAAGCAGAACGTTTCGTGGTAACAAAAGAAGACGCGAACGCGTTTTATGGATTGAGGTTTGTTTGAGGCCCCTGACGGTGCATCGCTTATAGAAGCTAGGCGCAGTTTGTGGTTTTCGCCGAGAAATAGTACTGGCAGCGAATGAATACGTGCAACAAAACGGTGTAAAACCATAACATGAATGGATATTGTGGCATTCCAGCAACTTTCATGGAGGTGTTTTAGTGCTCCTTGCGGTTGTGTTATGTGTATACGACGCGTATTTCCTGCTACCCGTCCAACACAGTCTCATCTTTTTTTTTTCAGTAAGAGGGTGTTGTTACAGTGCGTTCGTTTGCACTGAGATATTATTGGTAACGACATCGTTTATGACTCACATACCTATTACCATCGGCGGCTAATATATAATAGTAGGGCGGATAATAGCAAAGATGAATCGAATGCACCTAGCATGGCTTCAAGCAGCCCTAACACATGGCGTTGATATCAGCTCACATTCAGTGCCGTAAGTAAAAGTATCTTGTGGTCTTGAATGGTTTTGAAAATTGGCTTTGTTTCTGAAAGTCTATATTATGTCGTCGAAAAGCTTGCGTTCCACTGACTACATGGCGAGCGTATAAAGGCCACACTATGTTTATCAAGCACACCATGACTCCGCATGAGAATCATTAGCGTGCTGGATTGGCACAGTAAGCAAGCATTTATTCACCTAACGGAAATCACGAGTCCGCGTTGGGACAGGTTACTCGAAGGTCACAAGTTTGGTCCCTGACGGGGTCGAGTGTCCTTTTCATGCAATTTACTCAGTTCTATTTACAATGTAATCACCGCAAATAATATTTTTGTACTTTCTTTGACTTTCTTCTCTGGAAGCTCTAACTTAACTTGTATAACACTGTGTGATATGCTAGAACGTCCCTAGTCATCTACCTCCACCGAGTATAATAGCTCCTCTTTCTCTCTCTCATTCAACTTATTTAGGTCATTCAGAATGCGCTGTAGCCCCTGAGTAATATACACTCATCTATCTGAGAAAACTAAGCCCACTTTAAAAGGTTTTCGGGGCCTGAGTCAGTGAGAAAGATTGTAAAGTACTCTAAGCAATCACACTGCGAACACATGTGCACACAGCTGGTGCAAACGCACATGTGCTTGCACCCAATGTCCACCTTGATACGTGTTCTTATTGATTGATTGATATGTGGGGTTTAACGTCCCATACATGTTCTTATTGAAGCTAGCGTTGAGCAAACCACAAATACAATTATTAAACTCTTTCAATTTACCGGTATATAATACACTTCTGGCCATCACTCCGTAAATCTGCTGAAGAAATTGAAAGCTAAAGGAGGCTCAATGGCTACCACGACTTCTGATCAGAGTAGAAGTATGGTAATGCTGGAGAGCGGTAAGACGTGAACACAAGACAAAAAAACAGCAATTCCAGTTTTTATTCCCCATACGCTTTATTCATGTCAATCAAGATTTGTCACACTTTTCTCAACCCTTCGCGTATATGCCAGCTTTTCATAAGTTTTTTTTCTTGTAGTAAAAGGCTCAATTTATTTTTAGTTTAAATATTTTCTCTTTTCTGCTGCTGTTGTCACAGGGGCAAAGTATTTTGTATTCATTTCTTAGCATTACGTCTCTTTGCCGCTTCGAGCACTTTCTCCGCACTATAATGCCCGTGGTCTCTTTGAAAAGCATCGGTCGTTCGTCACGTGCCGAAGAAGAGAGAGAGCGAGAATGAACGGAGCCGTTTCCAGTGTGTAACGACGTGTGCACTCCCAAAAAGCCCCCTGTGGTGCAGGGTGAGGAAGCCGCCGCCACCGCCGCAGCTGAAAGACAATCTCAGCCTGAATACCACTGAGGCGGCCTTGCTCAAACCAACCGACACGGGGCCTTGACGTCACGGGCACTTGTCTCGTCGGCAGTATAGGAACGAGTGCTGTTAGAGTGCGCGCTTCGTAGGTGCTGAAAACACGATGAAAAGGCAAACCAACCGCCATAATTTGAGGGATTTTAACTAGGATGTAAACTTCGGAGAATGCTTTCAGTGAGCCCTTCCCACATGCTGCTTCCAGTGAATCAAAAGAATTCAGAAATTTGTTGTCATAGAAAGGGACCACATGATATTCGCGCTGTTTTTTACGAGGTGATTGCCATTTTTTAATTTAAAGATTTTAGTAAAAAAATCATTTTTCATTTCTGATGTATTTAGTATCTATTTTACGTAATAGAAGGAAGGATACAAGTAGAACCTCACAATGTTAGTGTAAATTAGTTGGTGAGTTAAATAATTTAGGAGATCAACAGTGCAAAACAGACGCATGCAGAGGACGTGTACACAACAGGACAGGAGCCTATCCTGTCATTTGTCTTTTGTTTGCCTTTATTGTGCGCTGTGGGTTTCCTAAAGTTTGGGTTCACAAATATGACGGCGATACAGACAATATATTTCCTTCCTTGTTATTAGGCAGTATTGCCTATAACCACATATATTATACGTAATTAACTGTGACACTAAAACGCATACTTTGCGCAGCGATGCAGGAACGAAGATGAAAGTTTCTTGCCTTGTCGAAGAGACGCTACTTAAGATTCGATATATCCTGTTGAAAGAGAAAGAGCTGATGATTGGCCACCAACCTTTGGAGTATGTGGAAGAATATGTATAAAATTTCAATTAGTAACAGTGCTGTCTACAGAGGAAAATCCAAATATAGCCGAAGACTAAAGATATGCTGCAGCCCAGGCGGCAAGCAATATCAAAAATTCAAAAGTAGTCTGCCACTGTTCCTAAAGCGAATTTCTCACATATATACAATGTAAACACAGGGTGAACAGTGGCAGCGGCATCGGGACAGAAACAGCAAGAGCTGGTGGGGTATACGGGCAGCGTCGCAGCATCAACCAGGCAGTCCTAGCTCGCGCCTCGCGCCAACGTGTCGATGTCGCTGCAGTAGTGGGCATTCCTCTTCACTACACATAATACAAGTTATAACATACCCAGCTGAAAGTTGGAGAGTAACAAATATGCCTACATAAAAAGAAATGTTAAGGATCCCACGGCGCACAGTTGAGTTGAACATAGTAGGCGTTACAATAAAGAGACTGTAAGACAGCATGGGTCAGACAACAAACCAGGGCAGCTATAGAACTCAAGTTGACATTAAGTAAAAGAAACAAACCTACACTTGTCACGTACTGCGCAGGACAGAGAATCCGTAGTTAGAACAATGAAACAGTTAGCGAGGTATGGGAAACGCCACCGAGGACGCTGCAAGTCAGGTAGAGTGATGAAATTAAGTAGTTTGCAGCCTGGAATGTGAAACAAAACTGCATATCATTGCGAGAGGCCTTCGTGCTGCATGCACTGGGCAGAAAATAGGCTTATAATGGTGATGATGATGAAAGCTTAAAGCACTAAAGCATTCTCTAAGCAGAGTCATCATTCGTATACTCCTGATTAAAAACAACTATTTGCTCACATGTAAGAGAAATTGAGCACGAAAGATTCGAATCTGTTCTCATTAATTTCTCTACTTGTCGTGACATCAAGGTAAAGGCGTGTTTTCACATAGCGTGTGAAAATGCTAAACAAGTTGAACTGACGTGAACTGTGTCGTTTCTTGTTCTGCGGTTGTATATGCAAACGTAGCCTATAGCAAAATTACTGTCCCACGCCTCGTGCTACACGTCCACATACTTAGATATCATGTCAGCGAGAGTTTTTTTTTTTGAGTATTTCGGTTAATTTGTTTGCAGATGGTATGCTGTAAATCTTCTATAGTCGGTATAGGTGAGATTCATTAGGGACTGCATCAAACGGGCAGTAAATGCTGTTTCTTTGTCTGTAATGACAACCTGCGGTGCACCACGCCGTAGTACAATCTGAGTGACGAAAAACAGGGCTACTTCGTTCGCCTTTCCATTTGCGAGAGGGGGCGTCTATCGAGTCATGTAGTCTGTTGCTGCAACAATCCAGCGCTTTCCTGATGAATAGAGAGCAAATCTATTAAGCAAATCCATTCCACTTACTGAAATGGACATTTTGATAGATCCATGGGTTGCAACGCACCCGCTGGCTTCGATGGTGGTATTTTGCGTCTTTGACAATCCCGGCATGACTTGACATAATGGTTCACCGAATCTCTTAAATACGGCCGATAATACTTCCGGCTCATTCTGGCCAAAGTGCGACTGCTACACTCTTAAAAAAATGGAGTGACGTTCTCTCCATTTAAGGAGAAACGTTGATGTCCCCAATGTTCGTCTTTAAATAGAGAAACGTTGCTCCCTATGAAAATCAAGATGGCTGACCCCAGGTTAGCGAAGCAGGTAGGCTAAGCAAACCCATCAATTCGCGACTGATAAGGAGTACACGGCCCTGAAAGTTACAAAAAGAACGGTCCCCCTGAGCTTGATATCGAACGAAATGAATATAAAAACAAGGAGACGGACCTGTGGTGATGAAAACATCGCGAAAGGGAACGACGGAGCAAGTAGGTTTCGTTTGGCCAGCGAGGCGACGTTCACTTTGAAAGACACGGATACTGCAGAGTCCTCACCCGAAGAGTGCATGCTAGGCTTGCTGTATTTATTTCTCGCAGAGTCACGTAGTGCAGTGCCGTTATCGACGCGTTTACGGGGCTCCAGGTCAAGAGAAGTGCCTCTAAACCATAAATTCGATCGCAGTGAAACCATTCCGACTTACTAGTGCAGTGTTGATAGATAGATGTTCAACATTATAGAAGTAGCTGCAGGTGTGAGAGTGCCACAGCCGTGAAGTAGGTGGTAGCTGGCGCCATCTGGCAGTACTGAACGATACTAAAAAATAAAGGTTACCCGCGGCGACGTATGCGTTGTCATACCCACCATCACGACTCCTTGCGCATAGTTGGCGACTCAGCCCATTCATAGATTACTCACTGACACCGGACACCTAATTTATGCTCAGATATGCGCAATAATTGCTTTTTAATTGACTATCACACACGTATGAACGTTGATTCTTGAGCGAACATTGGTGGTCGCTGCGGATGGCGTCGGCCGTTCGCGGTATCGGCTGGTGATGTTCAGAGTACCCAGTTCGCGGTAACGGTGGACAAACAGACAAACAGACAGACAGACAGACAGACAGACAGACAGACAGACAGACAGACAGACAGACAGACAGACAGACAGACAGACACACAGACCAAAAATTTTGCGTCAAAGGTCCCCAAGAAAGACTATCGTCTTTAAAAACCACTACATCATCGAGGTAGACAAGACACGATTGCCACTTGAGTCCGGAAAGCGCAGTGCCCATCATCCTCTGCAAGTTAGCGGGAGCAGATCACAAACCGAAAGGGAGCACTTTGAACTCGTATAGTTCGTCTGGTGTCACAAACGCCGTCTTCTCGCGATATCGTTCGTCCAGCTCAATCTGCCAATAACCGCTTGTTAAGTCAGATGTTGAAAAGAAGTGAGAATTGCGTAACTTTTCCAAGGAATCATCGATCCGCTGAAGTGGCTAAACATCATGCTTTGGGACTATAGTTCAGCTTTTTGTAGTCAGCACAAAAGCGCAGAGTGTTGCCAATCCTTTTTACCAGTACTATCAGTTATGCCCATGGACTGTTGGATGGCTGGATCACGCCATCGTTGAGCATTTCCTGCAGCTGATTCTTGATGGCTCCCTTTCTTGTGGAGCTACTCGGTAATGGGTGCTGATGCACAGTTGTCACGTGTTCCCCGACCACGATGCGGTGCTTTGCGACTAGAGTAGTTTGATTTTCGACGAAGTGCATGAAAAAGCACTCCGCGAACTCTCTGATGAGGTCAAGTATAAAGAAATTGTGAATGACACTTAAGCGCTCGTGCAAGGATGACAATATGTGGAAAATAGATCATTATACCAAATGTACATCAAGCGTCCGCATACATCTCTTACACGATGAACCAAGTTGGATGCAGGTTTCGCGTATACGCCGCAAAGGTATTCGTGTAATATTCCTGTAAAATATTCCTGTAAAAATTTAAACTTCTTCACTGAACTCGTGTTGCGCATATACTTTTCAGAGCTAGTTTAAACAACAACTTCACAGCTTTTTATATAATCATGTGTTCCCCTTACAGCAGGCAAGGTGGTAAAGGTATGCAAGCACGCTTGTGTTCCACATTTGTTGGAATTTATCGCAATCGCTACGCTTTGCTTATTATAAACATGACATATAGATGCGCCAGTCGCATGTGTTTCGTAACACACAACACTTGGGTAAGTCGACGTATTTTTTACCTTATCTCATGCGAGCACCTGATCAGTTCAAGAGATATGAAATAGCGAGTGAGAAACTGAGTCTCGTTCGGTTTCAGTCCAGGAATAATACGACGTTTCAATCGTTCATGTTGATGGATTGATTGATTGATATCTGGGGTTTAACGTCCCAAAACCACTATATGATTATGAGAGACGCCGTAGTGGAGGGCTCCGGAAATTTAGACCACCTGGGGTTCTTTAACGTGCACCCAAATCTGAGCACACGGGCCTACAACATTTCCGCCTCCATCGGAAATGCAGCCGCCGCAGCCGGGATTCGAACCCGCGCCCTGCGGGTCAGCAGCCGAGTACCTTAGCCACTAGACCACCGCGGCGGGGCAATCGTTCATGTAAAAGTTATTTTATTCATGATTCAATGAAAGCAGCACAAGAAACGCACCAGATGGTCTAAGGTTTTTTTTCGCATACATTATGTAATAATGGTCGTCATGGAAGCTGCATCTTGATGCGGCGCAGTCAGAGCGGACTGCTATAGTTGAACAGAAATGCCGTACTTTTTATTGCGATAGCAATTATATGATTATATGGACACTCTCGGCAAGACTTTGCCAACATTGGCGTAATTCATCGTACATATATATATATATATATATAATATATATATATATATATATATATATATATATATATATATATATATATATATATATATATATATATATATATATATATATAATATATATATATATATGTATATATATATGCAAGAAAGAAAAATAACCCAAAACAAGGCTCCAGCGCATGGAATTGACCGTCTGACCTCTTACTTGTGAGCGAAGGAGCACCTCCTTCACTATTCAGCAAGCAATTTATATCTACCACCTACCGCTTCGAAGGCCATCGGGGGAGAACTATCGTATTTTCAGCATCACCAGCGAGATGGCACAATGAGCGCGCGCGTCGCCTAGAGTCACTGTATATGCTACCTTTAGGTAGCAGAGTTGCGCCACTGTTTTCCGGGCGCCACTCGCTTCGCCTACAGGAGTTCAGCGCCCCTATTCGCCGAGCGCCATCACGTGGTCATAGGTGGTTCATTTGCACTGCAGAGAAGCCAATGCTACGCAGATTTCGGGCAGATCAAGTGGGGTTGACAACGGCTGTTGTCGTTCTCGCGACGCTTCTTCGGTTGCCTGTTGTTCGCAAGAAATTTGGCAGCAATTGCATTCTGTGTTGCATTGTACTACGTAGAGCCCATGCGTTTAGACGCGGGTGTAGGGGTTGTTGCTATAGAAATATTAGAGTTCAGTCGGAAGGAATAAACGCTTGGCCAATGTCGTCGGCAGGATTTTCTCTTGGGGATGCAAATCATTGTTGCATTGCGGCTTAGGGAAAGCGAGAGCACTTGTCTAGCTTGGGTGAGAGAAAGTGCTGTTGTAGCTTGAGGGGGGCAAGGGCCCCTTTTCCACTTCTCTGAGGATACCCATGCGCTTGGCGTTTTTTTTAAATCGGTCCACAGCACTGCAAAACTTGCTCCATTTGTATTAACCACAGATGCCGTAGTGAATACGTTACACATGCAGAGTTGGGAAGCGCGTATCAGCTGCCTACGTCCAAATTAGTCTGGTGGTCAAAAGGCTAAAAATAAAGGGAGAATTTAAACTAGAGCTATTTGAATCGGCAAGGTAGTGCTGCTAGTGCGTGAATTTAATGCTGCTTTAAAACCTTAAGTGCAAAGAATGTTGGACACGACAGGCTTGTTGAACGATGATTCACATCTTTTGTCATGAAGCCGCTATTGTATTACGAGATGCACGCTTGACGCGGGCGTCGCACGGCCACTCTAGATCGCTATCCAGCTCGATTCAGTTGAAGACTACAAAGCTTTAGCTGGTTAACTCACACACTTAACGAATGAGCTCAACGCGATAAAAATATTCCATTCCTGGCTCGATAGCGCTCAAGAGTGAAAAATAATTTTATATATGTGAATGGGAAAAACAGTGTAAAAGAAGCCGAAGCTGCCCTACTATAAATATACTTATGTACCACTGGTTCAATGAGCTGACGCACGTTTTTTTATATTACTTACCAAACACGTAAACATGAAATCAAGGCTTCTAGGCGTGACCACAGCAGCTGAGTTTGTCTCGTACCTTCATAAAAAATAGAAAGAAAAGAAAGCAAAAAAATAAATCAAGCAACGCTATAAGCGCGAGCACTGCTCCTACGCGGGTGGTGAGTGGCTTTCCCGCAAGTCATTTGAACCCAAGATGGCGTATCATAGCACAATTCTGCTACCTAAAGGTAGCATATATAGTAACTCTAGCGTCGCCAGATCATCGCGACGCAGAGGCGTGTGCTCTCATCTCCCACGCCTACTTTGCCCCTCAAGAAGGGGGGGGGGGGGGAGGACGCTCACCTGCACGCGCGCTTATCTCGCGGCGGGGAGAATCATGCGCCTTGAGCTTTCACCGGAACGATTCTGTATTAGTTACCGGGCGCACAAATGTCACTGCACTCGCTGCGCAATTTCCGTTTGCGAAAAACGCACGCCTTTTGAGACGCTTACGCACGTTCATTTGTACCTGTGAGTAGGTTTCGTGCGTCATTTGTGCGTGAGAAACGTGGGGCGCGTTTCGATCTGCTTGCGATTCTTCGCGTGACCTTTCAATTTGTTGCTATCACGTTCATTGCTTTGCTTTTGTGGCAAATCTGGTACTTTGTTGTTGTTTTGTTGTACTTCCTATCAGTTTACAAGCTAATTTTTTCGTTGCGTTTCGTATCTATAATTTTTACTTACATGGTATGGATAAAATCGTACACGTATAGATTTTGTCGCATGGTTAATATTTTCGTTCTTATACAAATATATCAGCGAAAAAACACTAAAACAGCAATTTCTTATTGGTTTGTGGTGATGCGACGTGTTCACTGCATACTATGACAACCTCGGCGACAAAAGAAATTTATTATTTGTTAGTATCGCCATGGTTGACGTCATCATCAACATCATCGCAGTTAACGTGGTGGTAGTAGCGGTAGTAGTAGTAACGGCTGACTTTTCCTGGGATATTGCTGCTGGAGCAACCTCATCATAGCCTTTCAATTTCGTCTTATGGCAAAGTAGTGAACAAACATTAAGAATGTGCAGCAGTGGGTTTTTGGGAAGAGGCATCCGGAGTACCCCCGTCTAATCATCGCCCCACCAAAATGAAGGCAAAAGAAGGGAAGTGCTTACGTACGCACCCATGCGCGACACATTTGCAAAATTATCGGGACGCCACCACACAAAAAATATTAAAAAGGTGCCCCTCGAACTGCTCACTCCTCCCAGACGTTCGCCAAAGCTGCCCGATGAACATTTCCCCCAGCAGCTGCAAGGCCGCGCGAGTCTTACGCGCGATCGCTCACTCACGCCGCGGCTCGTGGCCGATCCCGAAGCTCCCGCGAGAGAACCGCGAGGTGCGTCCGCGTTTGCGCTCACACGTGTCGGCGGCGCACGCTCGCCGCTGACGAAGCGCAAACGTTAGTGTTGGGGCGTGCGCCCACCCCTCCGAAGGCGCACGTGCCGCCGCTGCCACTGGTCGGGGCGCGTCCCAGCTAGATACAACGTGCCGCTCATCGCCGCCCTCGCAGACATCCCCCTCCCACTGCACACGCATGCACGTTTATTCCGTGCCTTACACGTTCTTTACACGAGCGGAGCTTAAGGGGCGAAGCGTGCGATGTGAGAGAATGAGCGATCTCGTTGCCGAAACGCATAAGTAGGATATGACCCGCTTATTTTTGCTTTCTAGCTGACCCTAGAACCCCACCCTCTGACTATTATATTCCGCGCAATGGTAAGTACATGATTGACGTCCTAGATTAGGCTTGACCGGCAATCGGTAAAAGTGAGGTGCGTGCGTGCACGCCTACTGGGTTTCGTATTCGGATCAGTCGCTTGCCGCTTAAGCCGAATTCTCGCCGTCGGAAAACAAAAATTTGAGGATGAAATGCGGGATGGTCAAAACATCGTTGTCTACTCTGAAGGCGCATATTATGTATACGCTGTTTAGATATTATTTAGGCTACAGTTTTGTTCACTGCATGGTGAATAGTCGTTTGCTCTCCATGGGCGAAGAACTGATACCCTAACTTTGATCATCATTTAGACTACCCAGAAATTTATACTCGGTATACGATGATGTGAATACCACACAGTTTCGAACTACTTTCTATCATTTTCTGGCTCAGTACTAGTGTAGCACGGTAAATGTTATTTAAGCTAATAAACACATTCTTTGTTTATGTGCTTTTAGCCACTGGACGATCACTATAGACCTAATAATAGGCTCAACATTTCATTAATACCTACTCTCGTACAATGACTTCTTTCATAAGAGCATTGCCCCGCCGCGGTGGTCTAGTGGCTAAGGTACTCGGCTGCTGACCCGCAGGTCGCGGGTTCGAATCCCGGCTGCGGCGGCTGCATTTCCGATGGAGGCGGAAATGTTGTAGGCCCGTGTACTCAGATTTGGGTGCACGTTAAAGAACCCCAGGTGGTCGAAATTTCCGGAGCCCTCCACTACAGCGTCTCTCATAATCATCAGTGGTTTTGGGACGTTAAACCCCACATATCAATCAATTCATAAGAGCATTTTCATGAATACAAGCTTTCGATTCTGTATCTAAGATTATCAAGGCCTGCATGGATGGGATAGACTCCACGTGTTGTCTGCATTCATCTTTCTTGTTTGTGGTTCTTTAGCTTACGAAGATTGCTATTATGACAAGATTAGATATTTTGGCATTGTAAAAAAGTCACAGAATTGCCGGAAAGGCGAAGCAATCAACACGATAGCAACAAACAGTAAAGTCACGCACAAATGACGCACAAAATGTACTCACAAGTACAGATGCACGCGAATAAGCGTCGCAGTTGTTACATCGATGTGTCTGAACAGCGCGCGATTTTCGCAAAGGGAAACTGCAATGATTGCAGTGGCCTTTGTGCGCTCGCTAACTACAACAGCAGCGTTCCAGGTAAAGCCCAAGGCCAGCCAAGACGTACAATTCTCTCAACTGCGAGATAAGGGCCCGCGAGGGAGCGTCGCTCCCCTCCTCCAAGCAGGCAAAAGTATGAGTGAAGAATGAAAGTGCGCGCCGCCACGCGATTCGGTGACGCGCGCTCATTGCACCATCTTGCTGGTAATGCTGAAAACATGACAATTTCCCCCGAGATGCCCGTCGGCAGCAGCAAGTGGTAGAAATGAATAGCTTGCCGTTTGACCGTAAAGACGTGCTACTCGGTGACTCAGTGGTTAACGCCTCGCACTGACGATGTGCAGGACCAAAGTTCGATTCCGCGTGCCTGAGACTTTTTCTGATTT
Source organism: Rhipicephalus microplus (assembly GCF_013339725.1). NCBI lineage: Eukaryota > Metazoa > Arthropoda > Arachnida > Ixodida > Ixodidae > Rhipicephalus > Rhipicephalus microplus. The sequence goes on from NC_051166.1 coordinate 191,034,187, forward strand.
TTTTTCTTGCATCTTCACATATATAGATACTGAGTGACGGCGACGTGAACGTCGACGCCAGTGACAAAATGCAGCTGATAAGGTCCATATGATTGCTATGACAATAAAAAAGTTGATTATTGATATGTGGGGTTTAGCGTCCCAAAACCACCACATGATAGTGAGAGACGCCGTAGTGGAAGGCTCCGGAAATTTGGGTCGCCCGGAGTTCTTTAACGTGCACCCAAATCTGAGCACACGGGCCTACTGCATTTTCGCCTCCATCGACATTATGAACAAAAAGGTGATTTGGGCATACCACTTATGCTATTTCCATATTACTGACTGCGCGTATATTCACAGCAAAACCACTAATTTCTCAAATTAAATTTATGCTTCGATGCGGCCCCTGCAGCGTAATGTCTTCTGTGAAAGTCGGCTGAATTCGCCGAAAAAAACATATGTATAGTTCAAAATTATCCAACATATGAACATCAGTTTGAGAAAACAACAAGATGCTTTATGGCTGCAAGAAGGAAGAAAGGCGCAACTAATTTTATCCCATATACTCAGCAGTATAATATTATAAACTAAACACACATTTTCAACAGATTTATGCAATCTGTTCGTCTTTCTTCGTTATTTTTAGCGCGATAAACACACCGTGGGCAGGATTCATCGCAGACCATACACAAAACACCCACTATGGAGATCTATTGGGTAAGGCACTTGGCTGCTGACCCGCTAGTCACGCGATCAAATCCCGGCCATGCCGCATTTTCGGTGGAGGCGAAAATGCTTGAGGTCCACGTGCTTAGATTCAGGTGCACGTTAACGAACCCCAGGTGGTAGAAATTTCTAAAGCCCACAACTGTGGTGTCCCTGATATCGTGATTTTAGGATGTTTAACCCCTAAAATTATTGTTATACGTAAAATAATTAGCATAGGTAGTAGTTGTTTTTGCAGCACTGGAATCGATAGTAATGACAAATAATGATTTTAGAGCAAACTTTAGCTTCATGCTTATGCTAGGGTGTGCAACTGTGAATGACAACTTAAAAAAATAAAACTTACGAGAGAGTGCTTGTCTATGGACTGTCAACTCAAAAAGACCAATTTACAATTCTTTGAAGAGTGAGAGAAAAGCCGCAGAGCTGCATCGCCTCGCGCGGGATATCAGCGCCTTCTAATACATGGCCTCACAAAACAGCACACGCCGCATTGCCAGCCATTATGTAAGACTAACGCTGATGAATAGAATGTACCAAACTTGTTAATTGGGGCGAATATTTGTTTGACACTCTGCTGCGCCAAGAAAGCTTCAGCAGTATCTCTTCAGCCATCAACTGAACAGTCTCCAAAAAGTCCCTTTAAGGCAAACTCAATAAAAATGCTATCCAATGCCTCACATTTCAGAATGTTGACTAAGTTTCAGCAAGTTTGAGTTGGTGAAGTCGTGAGGGTATTTCCTCATATACTTACGACCCTCAATTATAACTTTATCTTATCGAATTGCACTTGACGAGCCCGCGTCTTCATGGCGTGATATTCGGGTAACTAAAAAATAACATAGGGCTTCCAGTTTCATAGGGAACTAAGGTGCAAGCATATAAGTAGAGCGGGCGAAGAATACTGACCATTGCCGAGCGATAAAATTAAAAATGAGGTTTCGATTTTGGGTGCAGGCTGGTACATAACCAAAGAGATCTACGACTGGATAGCGGAACATGTTCAAGAGAACTTTATCGTGTATCAGCCCGAAGGGTGACACACGCATATGGTCCAAAAGCGAGCAGGCGGTATATGGCGACAAAGCAGAGGCAGCAAAAGCGGCGCCGACCGGTGGCGGCGAAATTCGACCCGCTCCAACGCCGTCTCGAGGACTCAGGTTCGTGGCGTTCCCACAGCGGATTAGCAGCCGCATTAGGCCTCGCTGCTCCCCCTCCCCTATACCCGCTATTGCCGGAGGCTAGTGGCGACAGCGTTTTGTTACGACCTCGGCGCGCACGCACACACACACGTAGCTCCTGTGGCATACGTGCATGAACGAGCACACGACCCTTTTCGGCCGGGGGTGCAACAGCGTGAGTGCGTGCGAGCACGGCTCCGTGATGCCTGCGCTGTCCGTCCTCGGAAGAGAAATCACGTGCGCTGTGTAGCCACATGCGACGCTTTCCTGCACAAGCCGCCGCACCGGTGCGCAGAATGCTTCGTGAACGTGCCGCGCACATGCTGGGGGCTTATGCGGCATATAGGCGCGATACGGTGCCGGCGTCGTTCGCACGCCGTCCTGCGCGCGCTGTCCGGTGTGGGTCGGCCTGTAGCAGCCAGCGGAGCCGAGCCACGTGCCCGATCGAGGCTAATCCGTAGCACGCGGCGAGCAGTGCGCGTGCGCCCTGAATGCTGTAGAATGTCGGCGATCGCACCCGTGCGACGTGCCACTTCGATGACGTCTTCATCCGCTTGGCAGTCATAGTTTTGTATTTTTTGTATGTAATGGTTTGGTTTCTTTTTTCTCTATTTTTTATAATTTTTAGATCTCAGTGAATGATTGCCGTCATCACCTCCCACGTATAACATGGTCTGGTGTTGCAGCTTCTGGCACCATAACGTAAACGTCTCTCAAAGTCGATTGTGAATAAAAGGCGCAGCATGGGCTACGCAAAAGTAAACGCTCGACGAGCTCTGCTTTCGATGTAGAAGGAGAAGCTGGACTGTGGAAAGAGAGAAGAAGCAGTGTGCCCAGTATTACGGCTCGCAATGGTTCCCACAGCTTACGTTCTTTATATTTATTTCTTCTGATCTTCCTGAACGATGAGATTAACACATCATGCTGGTGTCCTCATTTACGCTGATCATTTTATCAATATTGCTTTTGTAATCAATGGGAAAGAACTCGCCACAGTGTATGTCGTGTGCGCAAAAAAAAAAAAAAAAACGCTGGCAAGAGGATTACGATTGCAGACACGCGCACTGCATTGTTTAGCCAGGCGTCGAACTTCGCTTTTGCTGTACAAGGGCGCTTAAACAACGCATTCCCGAAAGCTGGCGATGATGACTACGTGTCGCGTTAATGCCATACGCGAGCTCCCACGCCGAACGAAAGCGGTCGTTTAGTCGCACTATTACCGTGAAAACGGTTGCCACGTCACTGTAGTATTTTATCGAAGCTAGGGTAGCGTGTTCACCTTCGAAGCGTGGAAACTGCAATGACTGACTGGAAACAGCATCAGAACAAGTCAAACGTCGTGGATGCATCAGGCGCGTTTACTGTATAGGCTCGCTTCAGCGCACAGGCGCACGTTTGAGGGGATACTTTCACCCGATCGCACTGGGGTGCAATCATGGAACGATGTCTTTACTCATCTGGATTCTTTCCGTGCATTTCGTGCTTGACCAGTGGCCACGGCGATGGTCCGTCCACGTTACGAACGCGATCAGGCATCCGTGATCAGTTGGTGATAAGAATAGCTTATACCTGTTACAAGCGAGGCATTTTATTAAATGCGAAGCATTTCTGAGCGAACGTCGGCGATATCTATCTATCTATCTATCTATCTATCTATCTATCTATCTATCTATCTATCTATCTATCTATCTATCTATCCAACCATCTGCGACTTTTAGGTCTCCTGGCCGTTTCGATTATGGTATCAATACCAAACTTTGTGTGGCATAACATGACTGTATAAAGAATACGTTTGACTGGTCATAACATAAAAACCGTGACATGTACGTCATGAATGTCATGATTTAGATTTCATGGTCTTGCACCTCTTGTGGTGGTTTCGTACACTTGGCATATTGCAAAACTGGTATGGTATGACATGAAAGCGTGACGAACATAAGTAACAAACCCTAACGTGGAAATCATGACATGCATATCATGCAATTCGGTTGTTTCGCTAGCTCCACATATACGAAACTTGGTATCACGTGATGGGAATAGACGACGAAGGTAAACAACACGTCCAAATATGACATGCGTGTCATGTAAGAACATAACTGCAAGCCACGCTCATGATGCGCCCGCGGTCGTTTCGCTAGCTTCACATATACCAAATTTGGTGTTACGTGACGTCAATTGATGACAAAGTTATATGACTGGTGCAAGCATGATAATCATGGCATGCGTGTCATATAAGAACCTGACAACATACCACGCTCATGACGCGCTCGCGGCCGTTTCACTAGCTTCACTTATACGAAATTTGGTATTACGTGACGTGAATGGAGGACGAAGATAAATGACACGTCCAAACATGACATGCGTGCCATGTAAGAACATGGCTACAAGCCAAGCTCGTGATGCGCTCGCGGCCATTTCTCTAGCTGCACATCGCTAAGTTTGGTGTTACATGGCTTGAATAGACGACGAACGTAAATGACACGTCGAAACATAATAATAATGGCATGGAAGTCATGTATTGCATAGTTTACCTCCGCCTCGTAACATTGTACTGATTTTAAAGTGGCACATCTATCTTCCTCATTCAAGCTGCGCGTATGATCGATTCCCACTGTACGTGGGATCCCACTGTACGTGCGTACTGCAGACACTTTCAGCGTTCGTATCTACGTATCTATCTTCCTGCCCACACCTGGGTGCTCTTGTGATCACTTTCTCAGCTTGAGGGGACAAAAATTATTATAAGAGGTTAAAAAGGTAATAGACACAGTGAGGAGAGGCAATGGTAATTTAAACACGAGAGCGTGAAGAAGAACCGACGAATTTAACCAATAAATGTTATGATCCCAGCAAGAATCAAACCCAAGCACTCTGCGTGGCAATCAAGCATTCTACCCCAGATCCATGACAAAACATGGAAGTGCTTTGGAAAAAGACCCCATGTAGGCGTAATATCGGTGATCGGTCAAATATGGTTGCAGTGCTGCCCATCTAGTTTTATAAACGTTACATATATACTGCAATGATTCAGACTTCTTGTCGGCTTAGCATCAATTGTAGTTAAGCGTCATCCCTTCAAGTTGGTATATATGTAGAACTATCCAGGGCTACCATCCTCGCGAGCACAAGTCCTACATTTGAGCATGCTGCATTTCGTATTGGTAATGCCTATGTTGCACTTGGCACCATTGCACAACTGTAAACAACTGATTATATTAAACATATACGGCTATTCAGCTTCTATTTATATGCGTATAACATTTCTACATATGTCTAACGTCATTTCGAATTGTTTCGCTCAACAAAAACAATTACACCACAGTCACGCTCAATCCACATGCTTCGAACTACATTGATTCCCATGGCACGTGGGATATGCCAAATTTTAATTGAAGGAAAGCCCTATGACTGTGGTATGCTGGTTTTCGATGAGCAAATGATTTCATTCAGGTACAAATCAGGTACAAACTGAACAATTCCAACTTTTCGGCAAGTGAGCTGCTTTTTTTTTTCAAAAATCTGCATGAAGTATACTGTGGCTTAGTGCTAAAAGCAGGTTGTTGTCGATTTCCCTTTCTCCCTTGTGTTGCTTCCTTCATTCTGGGGTCTGGCCACTATGACTGCATTTTGTTCCGTGCTTCATCAGTGTTCAGAACGCAGTGATTTCTCGACTCGAGAAGACGGTCGTGCAACCTTCAGTACGTGCACTACGTACATGGATGTATACTAGGTGCGCGGTGATGTATTGCTGTGTTCCGTATTGCAAGTCCCGTTCAGGGAAAACACCAAGTGTTTCTTTTCACCAATTTCTAAGCAATGCTGAGCTGTGCGCTAAATGGCAAAATAATATTGTGAGAGACGACTTCATCATCAACAAGTCTGCATCGACTGTCGTATGCAGCATAGACACTCCCGCGGAGAAGACTATGTGCAAGCGTGCCGCATCAAAAAACTTCTTCCCGACTACGCATCTACTGTCTTTGAGGACTATCCATCCTACTATATTCCAAGTGCAAATGAGCCTCGCAAAGATCCCGCTTCACAAGCTTCGCCCCTACGTCAAACATCAAGGAAGCGAAAAGCTGAGACTAACGAGCCAGATCTGGACATTGCGCATATAAGAAGTCAAAATAAACCATTTGTGCGTCTGCGACGCTTAGGAAACTTGTTTTTTTTAACGAGCGGTGAGTGCAGAAGGGCGCCCGAACTCGAGTGTTGGCATTGCGCACGCTGCATGGAGTGGTGGAGGATGGATAGTCGGATGGATGGATGTATGGTTGCTATGAGCGTCTCCTTTATGACGGGGCGGCGACATATGTACCACCAGGCTCGCAAGAAAAAAATAAAAATAAAAGTGTCTTTTTATGTTGGCCTAAGGTCTTATCTACTTCAATGAAATCGATCTCATTATTAAAAAATAAATTTATGTTCCATCTCTGCCTTTTCAGGCATCGTTACCTCATTCACCCACTATTTCTGTCCTTTACCTCTACTTTTCTTCCACCAATACTCTAACCGTCTCTTACTTATCTCTCTCACGGACGTCATTTTAACATGTGGTGTAGTAGCGCAAATTTGACGGGGACACAGTGGACAAGAAGAAACACATGTCATGTTTCTTCTTGTCAACTGTGTCCCCGTCAAATTTGCGCTACTACACCATATGTGTATCTCATCAACTATCCCAGCTCTAGGCCCGACTGATCGTGGACGTGTCCAGCTTTCCATGTTTGCCACTAAAACCCAAAATCTCATATAGGTTTGTACCCACACATATACCTGGGAGGTTATCGCCACACATTCAATCAGAACATGTTCCATCGTTTCCTCAGCTCCCCAATAGCATGTACATTGTTGCTCCTTTTTATTAAATTTCGATTTATGACTACGAGGTCTAAGGCAACCCGACCTCACTTCGAACAGTAAAGCGCTTCCCCTTGAATTATGATAAAACGTATCCTGCTTTATTTCGTTCTTGCCCTTTCTGAAGTTACTGAGAGCCAGCTTCTTTTCAATTGCTGTCATCGATTAAATCCTCTTCGCCTATCTGACTTTTCGATTAATGCTGCTTGTTGCCATAACGCGCCCACTGCCAGCCGTATATTTTACTGGTGAGCCTCGTAGTTCTGTTTCTCCACTTTGTGTCCATGCTCTAACTATACAAATACCTTAGCACTTTCCCGGCCCATTTACTCTTCTTCATTTTTTAAGCCTCTCATCAGATCTCATTTTGCTTTGAACTTCCCTCACTTCAAAGGCAGTCCATTTCATATCCTATTTACAGCCTCATTCGTCGTCTTCCCCTGAGCGCCTCATTCGAGGCGTCCAACAGTCCTTTGGTTTACATCCATTTCTTGTTGCACCTCTGAATTCTTGCACATAACTGAGTTCTCAAATGTAAGCCCTCGAGCCATTACGCCTTTCCACAGACCTCGAAGCACTTCGTACCTATTATATCCCCATAATGCTCTGTGCTTCATTATTGCAGCATTCCTCTTTCCTTTTCCTGCTAATGTTTTTCTTGTTGTTTTGGGACGTTGATCCCCACATATCAATAAATCAATCAATGTTTTTTTTGTACCTCCGTATATATATATCTCCCTTGTTTACCCACACTCCGAGGTATTTGTAGTCGCTTATCCTCGGTATTTCTTGGCCCACTATTGAGACCACCTGGTTTTTGTGATCATTGGGTACCATCAATCCATATTTTGTAGCACTAAATCCTAGCCCAAGAGCCTCGCCTTCCCTACTTCATATATCCAGCCACTGTATATCGTCTTGACTGTCCCCAATTATTACAATACCGTCTGCATAAAACATAGCTAGAAGCTTCTACCCTACCAACACGTCACGCTGTTTGTGTGACAGATGAATCCCAATGTTGCTACCTTCCAGCGCGTTTTCCATCCTCACCATGTACAGCATGAATAACAGCACACAGAAAGGACATCCCTGTCTGTGTCTTCATGTGTCTTCGTAGACACAGAGTTATGGAGGGGAGTGTGTGCTGCTGCCACAAGTATGTTATTCAGCACAATATCATGGTGATGATCATTGCAAGAGAAAACGAAACCTTTCGTTTCACAAAAATCTCTTTTGACCGACACAAGGAGCAGTGTTTTCTTTTTTGCTCTGGCCCCTCTCGTGGTGGCACGTAGTCGCTCATATAACTTAGCGCCTACATGGGAAAGATGTTAGTATTGGGTCTATAATAAACCGTGTAGCCCCCGTGGGCGCTTCTACTGCACTACTGGTACAGGAATCGGTATATTTGGTAATGTTTTTTAAATATTCTAGCTTGAAGTAGAGCTCAGAGACTTGAAAATCATTTAATAATTGATTTACCGTAAGTGGCCACATGCATCTAAATTTAAAGGAAACGTCTTAGGCTAAGGTGCGGACGAGACTGGAACAAAATATAATACCGCAATAAATTGGTAGGAACACCATCAAGAAAGTACTATGCATAGAACCGATGCACTAAGCAATGCAACAGCATTCCTTTCATTTTTCTCAACCGAGTAAACAGAGGTAATACAAGAAGTATGCGGCGCTAATCACCAATAGCAGAATGCTCACCGACCCTGAAGGAAAAACGCCTTTTCTGAAAACGTACTGCCACGTGGGGTTATTAATTCATAGCCAGGACTTACGCCAACAAGTCAGAAGCACACATGATATCATTATTTTAGAGCAAGAATGAAACATGATGGAGATGGTACCATTGGAACGACTTAGAAATATGCAGTGCGGACATACGTACCTTCAGGTCACTGAGAAAATGGATGTCGACGTCAGCTTGACGAGCGACATGCTCCCATTTCGTTCTTCTGTTGTCCTTATAGGAAACGAGAACACTCGCAACTTCGGTTCCTCTGCCACGACAATTCACAGGCGGTGATAGACTCACTCGCTCGATTTCGTGCCGACCGGTTGTGCCCCCGCGATCTCCGACGACAGCGCAGCTCTGGCCAACTGGCTCGCCCTACGTCATCTCCTGATGCCGACAAGAGCTCTCACCGAGTGGTCCCCGTCCTCGGACTCCTGCTACCGTGCCCATCTTTTCTATCTTCTCCCTACTTCCGTATGTGGCTGTCACTGCGCCTCTCACTCTCCTTCCATTCTCTATATCTATATAACTTTTAATCATATCCTTTTAATCCCTCCTTAGCCCCATCCCTCGTGAGCAACTGTTGAGGAGTCCTCCCCCTTTGAGACAGCTACAGGGCTCATTTTATCTTCCTTTCATGTAAGAATCACTTAAAACTGCCAAGCGGGATCGCCCAACCATTCGGATTTGCAGCCGTACAGATTGCAAATATCCAGTGCACAAAGCGCATCACATATCCACGCTGCGAGTCACGGCGACAGAACAACACACAGTAAAAATTTTCACACCCGGAAGGGTGTAAATGAGCTTGTCCCGTGGACGACACCCTAAGGGTGTTAATTCAGCACCTTCCAAAAAGGGTGCTTTACCATGCACCCTTAGAATAGGGTGTACATGTAAAAAAACTGTAGGGTGTTACAAAAACACCCTTAAGGAAGGGTGCCTTCGAAGTCCTTCACTTTTTTAGCACCCTCTGAGGAGGGTGCGAGAAGGGTGCACAAGGGTGTTGAGTGCCCATGGCAGGGGTGACAGTATTCTTTTAGACAGCACTAATAGATATCAGCATGCACTGATTACACACTACTTGAAGAAAGTGGCCCTGATTATTGATGGTGCGCCACCTGTCGAGCTCCATAAATATAAACGCGTACAATCGTGTACGAACTTGTGCTGGATCTATATATACTTAACAGTATATGCATAATGCATGTTACGGAAAATGAAGCCTTGCTGCCCTTGCATATTGCGTTCTTTAATAGGCAAATAAAACATAAACTTTTCTTCTGCCACACAACTTTTTCACCATATATACGTTCACGTATACGTACACTACACATGCAACACCTCAAATGTTTAATATTTTTTCAGTTTCACTTTATTGATAATTCTTTGCAACATACAATTACACTGGTTTCAGTTTTGTGTACTGCTTCAAGTACATAGAGACTACAAATGAAATACACGCTAATATATTTTTATAATTCTTTCAAGTATCTACAATCCCAGTGGTTTCCAGTTTAATACTCCTTCATGTACACAATCGGGTAATAGGAATGAAATACAGGCAAATATTTACTTATGATCCTTTCAAATATATACAATCACCATGATTTCACTATATACGCCTTCATGTACACAATCGTTCGCAAGAAGTGATGCACACAAAAATATATATGGATAGTGTTTTCAAATGTATACAATCACAGTGGTTTAAGCTTTGTATTCCTGGATGTATAACAATTGGTTATGAGAAATGATGTACATGCAAACACATACGGGTTTGCGCACACATAACTTTAGCGAATACTCAAGAAACCGATACAATGATCAGAAACACAATAAGCTAAAAACGAACCCCAAACTGAGTCAGGACACACAAAAAACAAAAGAGGTAATGCATAATTATGGCTAATGACACATCTGGGTCACTTTATGCCAAATGTCCCAGCCATTTTGGCAACCATCTCAAATGTATTCGAAAAACTCGTGCTGCATTGAAAATAGTGAACTTTTGGAATATTTAGGAGAGGAAAAATATTTGGTCACGTGGCTGCCTTCTGAACTTCCTGGAATGCCATCTAGGTGTTGTATGTGAAAAATTTTATTTTAAAAGCACCGCTCCTTCTTTCTATACGAAACTCGGTCTACGTGTTACGTAACAAGAGCTTAGTTTGGGCGAGGTTACGTAACAAGAGCTTAGTTTGGGCGAGTTGGTTCATCGTGGTTGTGTGCTAGTCACAGCGCGACAACTTTAGGAAGAGACAGAAAGGACAGAAAACAGCACCGACTGTCAACTGAGTTTAATGAATGTGCTACGAGCGCTTTTATACGGATTACAAGAACCGTGTTCATGTGCGACGACACGTGTGAGCACTACAAAATAATCTTAACTGTGAAAAGAATACTCCCTCTCGGAAAGGATAAGTGAACGTGTAGTGATGCATTGATCATTGGTTTACCTGATAAAAAATACTTCTACAAACGTTAAATTGGCAATGAGTAAACCTATTCTCGTGACGAATGGGGCAACATTGACTATCCTGTTGCTGTTTAGTACACACACTTTTAAATGCTTGCAAGGGGTGGAAAACAACACGCTAATATCATATCTGCTGGCTATTTTTTTAATTGTGAGACACGTGATGTGGTATAACATGCAAAGGTTTTGGTCATTGTTTTTTGTTGGTCCTGTCTTCTTTAACGTTAATTTCTGCAGGAGGGTTTTGCAAACGGGTGTGATGATTCTGTTGGGATACCCAGCACCTTTTAGTCTTTTAATCTGGTTTTTAAGCCTGACCTCACCCTTGTGCTAACATGACTTCTGAAGGGTGGCCTGAATACATGTGGTATCAATTCCTCTTTCTACTAATTTTGAATGCCCACTATCAAAAGGCAGAACATTCTTAGCACTCCTGGACTGATAGCACCAGCCAATACCCCAACAGCATCATAGCACTCGTTTGCGAAACCCTCCTGCAGAAAGTAAAATTAGAGGAAACGAAAAAAAAAGAAAAACAGAACGACCAATGACCTTTGCATGTTACACAGTACTACGTACATAAGATGTCTCACAATTTTAGGAAAAGAGCCAGCAGATATGACATTGTTGTTTTCCACCCCTTGGAAGCTTTCAAAAGTACATGTACATACAGCAACAGGAATAGTCAATATTGCACCATTCGTCACTAGAATAGGTTTATTGAATGCCAATCTAATGTGTATAAGATACCGCTAACTTGTGAAAAAGTAAACATAGGACAAACTGGGCAATGCTTCAATGATCGAGCAAGACAGAATGCTTTAAATGTTAAGAAGGGCTATAGTAGTCTCATGGCCAGACACCGTAAAGAATGTAAGCGTAGTCCTAGGTTTTATAAAACACGTTTTTTGAAAAAAAAAGCAAGCAGAAAAAATGAGAGATTTTAGAACTCTTTATCAGGAAGGTCAAGGATCAATGCATCAGTACACTTTCACTTATCTTTTCTGAAAAAGAGTATTCTTTTCTCGTTTAAAATTATTTTGTCATGGTCACACATGTGTTGTTGCAGATGAGCCCTGGTCTTGTGCTCAGTATAAAAACACTCGTAGCACCTTCAATAAAATTCAGTTGTCAGCGCTCTTTCCTGTCCTTTTTGCGATAAGATTTTTATTACAAAAAGAATTTTATTTTCTTACAATTTAGGTATAATGATGAGTTTTCATTGTATCACAACATGGAGCAAATTGCATCTCAATACAGACAAAAATCACGATTTTGTGAATTTCGTGATATTTTCTCGTATATTTCAGCAGCTTGAGAGGTCTAAAGATATTTTTTCCTCAAAACATACCTTCTGTGGAGTAAGTATTCACTGCTCAAATATTCATACAAAGTGCAATATTGCAATAAAAAATGCAAACATAACACATTTTGGCTTTATTCTTGGAAGCGAATGTGACAAAAAAATTGCACTATTATTATTGAGCCTCAAATACCTTACAGAAGCACATTTACTTAACAGGTAGACCGAATTTGCTTTAGAAAAAATAAGCGGTAGTTTTAAAACGAAATTTTCGTAGACAAACAGCACACAGACGGCATTATGCCAGGAAGTTATAAGCCAACCACATGAACAAAACTTTTTTTCTCGCTGAAATATTCTAGCAGTTCACTGTTTTTAACGCAGTAAGTCAGCACATTTTTTTTTTCAAATACAATTCAGATGGTCGCCAAAGTGGCTGGGACGTTTGGCATGGAATGGTCCAGCTATATTTAAGCAAAATAACTTACACAAATAACAATATTTGTTCATCTACCATGACCACACTAGAAAACGTTGTTCAGGCATTGTGACACTAAAGTTTTCAGCGTCGTAATGCCTGAACAACTTTTTTAATAAACTCCAAACTCACGCCGAGAAAAAGCCGCTCAATCACGGTGGTTGTTAAAGGCCTTGCGGCCGTATACAATGTTGAAAATAAAAAAAATCAACTCATCAGTGCTGTCACTCCTTCGTCATTACTGACACGGAAGATTTTTCGGTTATCCATGTGGAGGTTCAGGAAGTAGGCTTGCTCTAGGCTGGGGCTGGGGTAGACTACGCAGGACGTCAGCGGCACCCTCTCATCCTGTAATAAGAGCAAATATGGCTTCTCATAAAAGAATGTTCGTGCTGTTCTGGCAGCACCATATATAAAGAATGTGTAGTGTGTATCCTTCGAAATGGTGTGTAATTGACATTACACTGAACTCGAAGCATACAACCCATACATTCCAATAATTTCATGTGATAAAGATAAGAGTTTTCGAGGTTACAGCAAATTCCCGAAATGAGGTGAAGTGTAAGACTACAGCTCAAAAATGGCACTTACGAAAGCCTGAACTCACCTAAGAATCAAATTCCTTCTAGGGTAGTGAGCCAGTGTGAAAAACAATTCTTAAAGTACAATGTTCGGAACATGTAGCATTAATCAAAACGCACAAGAAGCTTACCTATTCATGTACAACCAGTGAAGACATCTCTGCTTTCTCTTTCACATGAGAACAAATGATCTTGGGCTTGGCACTAGCGAAGAGGTCTGCAAAAAAAAAGTAAAAGATTTACTGACTTTAATCACGCCTCTAACAATCTGAGGAATTGTTACAAGTCACCAATCAGTGCAATTCTGACTGGCTCTATAAGGGCATCAAAAATGAACAATTTTTTCGTTCTTTCTACCCTCACAAGACGCTCCGTCAATGGAATCTAATCCAAATTTGACGCTGTGCTTCCTGTTTGCCTGCTTTCTAGACGTAGGGCTGCGAACATGTGTTTTGTGCACGTAATCTAGCACAGAATTTCGTCATCTATAATTCAATCATCCTAATTCATTGTAATTTGATAAAAGATGTGATAGCTCGTCCAGTTTTTAAAGAGTTGCGGGCCTGCAATAGGCACTGCCAAGCACGTATGAAAGTATTTATTTAAAATTTTTTTTCAAAGCTTGCTTTCAGAAAAAGCGTCTGGCATATTTCGACAACCAAGCCCATCCTGTGATGACAATCAGAGGCACGCTATTAGCGATTGTTTACCATGGGATTTACAAACGTAACCCGTGCCTAAATACTCAGTTGAACACAATCAAGCAAGTAGGAGTGCTCGAACGACACCAACGCGCGCGGACGCCGTCTACGTTGCAGCACCATGGCTTATGCTAGAGCTACCGCATATAGCTCCCACAGTCACGTATACTCTCTCGATTCTGTTATAACGCCGAACGTTATCGCAGATGAAGGCAAAGCACGAAAACAGCAAACAGAAACGAGGGAAAACAACGCACGGCGATGGCCACAACAACGCACCTTTGGAAGTCTGCTAGATCTTTCCCTGTTGCTGATGACACTTGTCCTAAATAGCTTAAAAGACCGAGGCGCACGTGCTGGGAGCATCGCGGCATATCAGCACCTCCAACTATACCGTCTTTAAGTAAAAAAAAGCCATTTCGTACAGTGCGCCTCTGTACATAATTTTTTCTTTTTCTTTCTTTTTTTACACTTACACCTACAGAAGCACGTTGCACATTTGAGTATTATTAGAAATGTTATTACGATGTAGCCCAAAGCACATCTTAAAACAATATCAATCACTTTGTGCAGTGTAGAGACAATGTGCGATCAGCAACTAATCCCGCCCTTGTTAAGTGATCACATCACTCACTGTATGAGTGATGCAGGCACTTACACAACATCGCGCATAGCAGTGTGAACTCGTTAAGTCACACGTTTAATCGGGCATCTGCAACAGGCCCGCGAACGCATGCTGTTGTAAATGGCTGGCAGCCTACTTCGGCAGAGCTGCTGCAGGTGCCCAGCTAGCACTGTATGATTACAACCTACGAAAACAGTACACTCTCCGTTAACACGCCCACGTTGTCCGTGTCTACCACTCCATGAATATTCCTTAATCCGAGCGTCACTTCGAACACGGTGTCATGCGTGACCACCATTGAATATGCGCCTGTTCGCTAGAACACACACAGCGACCAAGACCCCAGACCAACGCAACGCATTTGAAAGACGATGAGACAGAGAGAGCAACGTTGAGAGAGAGAAGGAGGAGGAGGCACTGGCAGCGGCGCCGCAGCTGCTGTCGACGCAGGTGTTCGGTGACGCAACTATTTGCTTATCTACGCCGCCGTTGTGGGAGCAACGCTGGCCGGGGTGAGCGGGGGGGGGGAGGAGCGGGAAGCCCGCCAAGACGGCGCCGACAGGTAAGCGCTATGGCGCATACGGCGGACGGCCATTCGACTCGGAAGGCAATCGAATTGCGCTTCAAGAATGATTCTTTGTAAATGGCAACTCTCCTTCCAGCCAGTCACACAGCGACGCAGGTTATGTACCAGCCTCGGGTTCTTTGAGTATTTTGACGGAATGCGATTGCAGTGGGCGAAAAATAGAGAAGCAATACTTGCGGAAAACAAAGTGCACCATGGAATGGCCAGAAACAATAATTATTTCGTCCTCGGTGGCATTAGCGGGAGAGCATCGCTACACCTTTTTCCAGAAGAATTTCTTTTCGCATTGTCTGTGTCTGGCAATTCCGCGTATGGTGCCGCAAACACTGAATGCGTAGTCGAAGCTGGAACAAATTAATCCACATTCGCGGATGTTTAGAAGGCTTGTCACGCACAATGAAACGTGCCGAGGTTGTTATAACAAACTTTTTTGCTGACCACATGATCAGCACATAATTCCATATGGTTGCCCAATGAGCTAGCTAAGCACCTGTAGCAAAGGCAGGGCACGTTCTTGTTAAACGTTGTTAATATAAACGATGGTTGTGCACAAGTGCAGTGACAGCTTTCCGTGTGAATTGGTCATAACCCACGTTTTCGAGCGTATAAGCGCCTCAGCGGACCTAATCAGCTACCACAGCAAGTTCGTAAGCAATGATGAGGTACGAAAATGTGCAGCTGTTTTCCATGTACTGAATAGTCCGTGTACAGTGCGTTGACCACCGCCATTTCTTAAGCCACCTCCCATATAGACTCTCAGTCTGAACAGGTGTGGGACCTTAAACACTAAGAAGCAGTGCCCCCCACCCACACACACACACGAAATTTAAGGGCGCACGGGCTGATACACACGCATACTTATTCACAGGCGCACAAACATACACGTATACACACATACGGCAACACACACACGCGACCGTAAACGCACGCATGCATGGGCGTACACATGTGCACAGGCACGCTTAACACAAGCACGGACTCGCACATACACGCGGACGCACACATGCACGGGTGTACACACAATCGCGCTTACACGCGAACACATGCGCAGGCTCACGCACACACACCCATACTCGGGCGAACATTATGTTCCTGTATATAATCCACAGCAAACATGTAGCTTATAACCAACGCTAAGGTGAGCTTTCGTAACGTGGATTGCAGTTAATTGCCATTATAGATGAAACGCGATTTGCTTCTGCTGGCATTCTGCTGTATTCGGAGAGCACCTTCACACATTCTAAGTCTAGGCCGTCATTTAACGCAAGGTCCACATATTCGTGCAGTAGCTACG
Organism: Rhipicephalus microplus; assembly: GCF_013339725.1. NCBI lineage: Eukaryota > Metazoa > Arthropoda > Arachnida > Ixodida > Ixodidae > Rhipicephalus > Rhipicephalus microplus. The sequence goes on from NC_051166.1 coordinate 191,050,736, forward strand.
CTGCTCGGCCGCCAATCCGAAGGTCGTGGGTTCGATGCCGGCCGTGGCAGTCGAATTCAGATGGAGGCGAAAAGGTAGAAACCTGTGCACTGTGCGATATCAGCGCCCATTAAAGAACACCAAATGGTCAAAATCTCTAGAGCTTTCCACTACGACGACCCTCATAATCATATCGAGGTTTTTGAGACGTAAAATCCCAAATATTATAATTATGTGTTCTTCTTATGCTGCATATTCCATCTGATGAATCGTCCCCTACACCCTTCTCAGGCACAAAAGAGCCTATTGATAGCACCCTTAGAGCCTATTTTAGGGTGCTATCAAGGCAAGCACCCAAACAAATGGGTGCTTTTTTTCAATCGACCATTAATGGTGTTAAAGGGTGTTACAAAAGGTGCTTTCTTGTAAAAGCACCCTTTTTACACCCTTTTGAGTGTAAAACTTTTTACTGTGCACGGTGTTCTTCAGTCGCCAACAAGCACACCAGCACGCAACGAAAACGTTCACCAGGCTTTGCAATAGAAAGCGATAGAAAGCGTACTGATGCGTACTGATGTGATATAAATCGTACTGTCGAGCGATAGAAAGCGTACTGATGCGTAAGGTGCAGTAATTAACTTAATAACCAAAAACATGTTTTCTTATATGTGGGGTTTTACGTCCCAAAAACACAATATAAAGGGTTCCAGAAAACTTGACGCTCTAGTGTTCTTTAACGTGTAATTACATCGCACAGTACTCGAGCTTCCACTATTTCGCCTCCATATGCACGTCTGTGCAGCGAAACACACCGCTCTAAACAGAGCCCGGGGCAGATAGAGTTAGCAGGACTGAAATAATCTAGTTGGTATTGGCTAGGCACGCGTTCGCCTAGATGCATGCAACGTCGACACTGTCATACTGCAGCCATCTCACACGTTGCGTTTGAGTGCTTCGATGCGTACCAGCCTCCTCGCGGGGGAAGGACATGCTTGCGCATCAACTGACACGACACAGAAGCTGAAAAGCAATATACTTTATCTGCAAAAAAAAAAAGGAAAATTGGCTACGCAGTGCACCAGAATAGAAGTTTAACGTAGCCAAAAAGAAAGTCATGGAGTCAACCTGAAACTTTTGTATTCGTGGCCATTTCGGCGTAAAGTAACACTAATGGCTACTCAGCCACAATTTGGGAAAAAATCAGAGGACGAGGGGTTGTCTCGACACTGACACTGCATTATTTATACGTTAGCTTATGTTCACATGTTGTAAAGATTGTTAAAAAAGGAAAGGAAGTTTAAAGCAATCCCACTACTAAACACTCCCCCCCCCCTTAATAAAAGATTGCGCGGAGCAAAAAACACAACACTTCTTTTATAAATATATTCCTACGATCGATGCTTTTACCTTCTTTCTTGGCGCGTTCATGAGCGAACTTTTAAGGCTGCGCGTGAAATGTGGCTTTTTGAATGCACCGAACAAAGAGTGAAACAATTTACCTATTCATGCAAGAGGATATCTCACAAGTGAAGCCCACTGTGGCATACTCGCCGAGGACGAGAACTGGGTGGTTAGTTCTGCCCCCGATTCATTCTTTTAACAGAAAGGGTATGCATCTTTTAAATGTCGTCTTTGAAGCAATGCAGCACGCGAAGTGGTACTTACTAGGTGCCCTTTTTTAAAAAAAAAAACTAACTGATTAAGGAGGTAGCGGAACTGCTACCTCAAAGGCACCTGCACCAATGGGCACACACTGTTTAGATAACCAACATCGTAAGCCAGACTGCCACACCACCGGTGATTATGTGGTTAGGAAATGGGGTCGAAAACATAAGCGGTACTATTTTTATAGTCACGCCCTCTGCCACAATCCTAAACGGCTCCTGACTTCAGAAATGATGAACCGTGTTAGCGTTGCATGCTGCTTTTTCATAACTATTATAATAAATTCTTAATATTCTTCCACTTCGCCGCCTATTTCCACTTTACGAAACGCCAGAGCCAACAAGCTTTTATCACTTGCAAGCAATATTTTTGCATATTTGTAACTTCATAGCTCTTTAAGATGAAAGGAAAAAGAAGAATGGGGCGGTCTGAGGTTTGAACCCGGGATTTCTCGCACCCTAAGCGAGACTTATACCCCTAGACAAACGAGCCTGTGACAGCTGGCTTTGCCAGCGTGCTTCCACCTTCGTAACGTGGTCAATAACAAGGTATACACGAAGAGCAATATGTATCCTTGATCGCATTCAGACTGTCAATGTACTGGGAAAAACCATAAATGGGGCTGGGGCTTCAAAAACTTATTAACACGAGAAAACTCATAAGGTCCCGGATGCATTTGCCCAAGACGACTTGAAAGTGAAACCTATCTTTTTTTCTTCTTCGCAGCCAATGTATTGATCTTCCCCCTATCTTTCTGCACCTAAGGAGGTTTTGCATTGCCTTCATAATCGGGCGACCGTTGAACAAGTGATAACGTCCCCATGTGATATAAAATACGTAACGTAAAATTGACGTCAAAATGACGTTACAGATTTAAGGATCTCAAACGTCTTGACGACGCCATATAGAGACGTTATCACGGCGTCATAACACCTATTGCACAGTACCCCAGCGGTAAAGTTGCGCATTAGGTGAGCCATCGAAAGCTCTCACCCTAATAAAGTGCCCATAGACTATGATTTTTCTTCATCAATGGGGGTGTCTCAAGAAAGCCAATTGTACCTTTAACATTCTTTCGTCTGTGTGACTACAATGCCATTTTTGAAAAAAGTATTTCGGCATCCGTCTTGCCATAACAACACCGCTCATGATAAAGAATGTAGTCGTTATCGGCTCCACCCATGCATAGCATCCCCCTCGATAGGAGACAAAGTCGAACCATTGCACTGCTTGAGGTGCATTAATTGACCGCCTCAGTAAGACATCTTAAAGGGCGCTGGGTTTGGAATCATATTACTGTTCTATTGAGCGCGTATCTACTTGGCATCATCGATCAGCAATTGACTAGCACAACATCTAATAGCGTGCTTACAATTTATGTCCGATCGGTTCGCCTGCACCTTCTGAGGGGTTAACAATAGTCTGAACCCTATGGTTCCTTTCAATTTTACAGTATAGGCGAGGTAGTAGTTTATAACTTTTCTGTGCACCCACTTGGTTGACGTTGCTGGCTTGGGGCGGACGTGCGGTTACGAAGCTGCAGCGCAAGAGACGACGAGGCTCATGGACTTATAGCGCCACTTTAACCCCACTTGCAAGCATCTGCTTTGCCTTTGCAACAAACTACGTTTGCTCCTCAGAAACCGGCCTGCAGGACGGCATATAGCTGACGAAACATATTTCCTCAAGTTAGTGAGCACATCGTGGTTCGTTGTTGTGCCTGCGCCACTAAAAAAAGAGCTGCAAAACTTTTTTTATTATGTCGTGCATGCAGTTGTGAACAGGTTCAGAGTGGCGTAGATGAATCAAACTGGCATTTTGACGTCGCGTAAATAAGACTAAGCATTGATAGATTTTACTATCTATGAACTGCTTCCATGACACGTAGTAATATGCACATATTATGATCGAAGTGGTACCCTGGCTGGATTATGGCTCCTTGTTATGCAAATATATATATATATATATATATATATATATATATATATATATATATATATATATATATATATATTATATATATATATATATATATATATATATACAAAGGGAGGGTTCCAATGAATTTAATTTACCAGAGCCCAGCAAACCTTGCGCCTGCGCAGTTGAATTGCCAGCAGCCGGCGTTGATAGCGGTAACGGAAAGATTTTAATTTTAACACCCTGCTGACAAACTCTGGTGGCTCTTGTGGGTATATCCGCGAAAATCGTAATTATGCCGGCAGAACAAAGTTCACCCAGTGAAGTTCAATTTGCTCAAGCCATGAAAATTCCTTCTTACCAAAAGATAGAACAGAAACATGCTTGTTTACTCCCATATTCAGTAGTTCAAATCCAGCTTATTTTAGGTGCTACTGTATTATGAGTTATAATTACACCCGTAATAAAACATTAGAAGAAATAAAAAGGAAATGTTGATAGATCAGGCCTAACACCTGTTACTTGGGGGGGGTATGTACAAAGACTGCCTACTATCTGCTGTGCAAGAAATGGGAATAGGAGAAGATTACTTAGAAGAAAAGCAAAGACAAATGACAGAAGACGCAGAGAAAAATAAGCTAGGAACATCAGAAACGTGTTTAACAAATGGGATGGCAAGTGAATTTTGCGAACGGATGAGCCCAACTTGATGAGACATGTCAAACAATGGACATGTCAAACATAATCTTTCGCTTAATAATAAAACAATTTTAGTATGGATATCTTAGTCTGTGTCGTTTTTTTTTTGCACTTATGCAGCAGCAGTGATGGAACAAAAAGTGACTGATTTCTTGTTTCTGTTTTACGATTTTTCAAAATGCGCACTGCCACCAAAATCCTCGTAAAACGAGCAGCAGTACTGATAGAATGAAAAATAAATAAATGAATACAAGCATGTTAGCAAACTTCAAAAAATCAGCTTGTGCATTATCGGTGTGTAATAGAAGATGGATAATAAAGGCTGAGTGGCAAGTCTGATTGAATCATTAGGCATATCTCATGTTGTCGACAGGCTGCCAGTGCAACTAGCGTATGTGTTCTTTTTGAACTGAAATGTTGAACCAGAAAGGTTTGTTTCTTCAGGGTGGCATGGGCTACTGCTTTTAGTTCAGCAATTTAGACGAACGGTACAAAGAAAAAAACAACGGAGACAGATATCACAGAAATGTTTTGCTCTTGCCTGCATTCGCATAACGGGTGTTGTAACAGAAGGCACAAGCAACGCATTAGGTGATTTCGATGGATTACGTGAAGCGATGGAGGTGAGATTTGAGAGGCTAAGTACGAGTGAAAGCCTGTGCATAATATCGTCTCCTAGCATGTGTGTACAGGTGCAGCTTCCCAGTTCCCTACATCACAAAAGAATAAAAAATAAAGTAAATGCAGAAACCAAACGCAGTCAGTAGATACTATACTAAAAGCCTTATGCGTAGACAAGCGTCGCTCTGTAGCAAAGCGAAGTGTAGTCGCAAGCATACAGTGTGCAATCGCGTCGGATAGGCAAAGCACATTGGACACACAGACTCATAACGTGGGTCAGAGAACAAGTGCACAGCAATACAAGTGAAGATTCAAGGCTTATGGAGACACACATCACTCTAAGGGGTGACCAATTGGCGTTTGTCATGGAACTCAGCTCCGCCCGCAGAGCGCCGCACTCTTGGCTCTCGGATCGCCACGTCGGCAAACACATCTAGGCCTTTGTGCGTCAATCACCACTCCCTGTGCAGAGGAGCTAATGAGGTGACGTCCCAGAGCCGTTTTCATCCCTGCTTTCACGGCATCACTCCGAGTACAGGGATGCTGGGGACGTTGGCTGCATCCGCCAAATTGACGGGAGATATTTTCTTGTTTTCTGCTTTTTCCTGAAGGACGTGGCGCGGAGGAAGCGGGAAAACGCGTAAACAAATGCATGCATGCACACGCTCGCAAGGATTCGTAGAGCTTAACCGTACCCCCATAACGGGAAGCAGAAAATAGAAGCGTTTGCTACGTTTTACGAACCACCGAGAGAAGCTTGACGGGGCAGCTATAGTTAAATAATACATATGTACGGAATTGACAGGAAAGACAAAGAAAGCGAAATCGAAAACCAACAAGTGCGTAACGTGACTGCACGCATACATCAAATGTAACTGATTTCAGAATCCATGCGAACAGTTTCTAACGTTTATTTTGTCTTTTCAGTGCTTATATCACGACTTCATCTATTAGAATACCGTATGCACTTTAGAATTTCGGATTCACAGAAATCACGCGACCGAGAGAACGCTTACTACTGGTACTTTCGGTGCGTGCTATAGCACCTGAAAAATATTAATAGTACGAGCAGCTTATAATAAGGTGTTCTCGCTTCACCTTACCGCAGAAGAATGGCCCCGAATAATTAGGATTCGAAATTAATGTTGTTTGTTTCATAATGAACAAAATGTTTTCTTTCTCAGAAACCACTGCATAAGTTTTACAAAGATTTGTTGCATTCAAGGTAAAAACATGGAATTCAGCGTATGTACAAAGCCTATTCTTGATTTCCATAATTTTATTTTTAAAATAGAAAATAAAGAAAACCGAACAGTTTTTTTCCAGATACTCAAATGTTATTACTCCAGTTTTCACAGCTACGGGCTCCAACTAAGCAGTGAAAGTCCATTTGTGGTTCTGTAAAATGAAAGTAATAATACGTCTACAGAAGAAAGAGTTGATGATTGCGACAAATCTTGATAATATATCCCAGTGGCTCGGGCTTTCTCCAGACATTTTGAAATGACGTGACAGTTTCACGCAAGCTCCTGGTTTATGATTCTATATTTTATGCTTTAGTTGTTTTATAAAGATGCAGTTTACAGGAATGTGATAGCAGCTGTAGCGACATATATAGATTGGTAAGCTTGAGGCTTTCCTTTTCTTCTTTTTGTAACTCATCAGCTTTCTCCTGCCATTGAGGAAAATGTCTAAAGTGGGGAGAAAATTCTACTGCCTAGCATCATTACACGTTTATCTTCACTCTCTTGTTCTAGCAATGTAACTCAAACTGGTATTGTTTTTGTCTCATTAAAGAATTTCTGCGTCTCCAATGTATAAAAACAATTACGGTGGTTTTGCGCTAATGGGGCCAAACCTCAAGGAAGAGCGTAGCTGGGTGGCATTTCTTGTTTATCTTATTTTTTTCTTTCATCTGTCTTTTCCTCTATTTCGTGAATCTCTTCTTTTGTATCTGTTTCTTTTTATTCATTTCAATTTTCCATCTTCATACTTTTTATGTCTGGCTCTTTATGTCTTTATTTATCTTTCTCTCCTTTCCTACGCTAAGTGCTATCGGCGTCCTTTTTTTTTTCTCTTTGTTTCTCTTCATTTCTGCCTTTCTTTCTCTTTCTGTCTTGTTCTATGTCACTTCTATCTCTTACCACTTTCTCTCTCTTTTGGCGTCTCTATTCGTCTCTCTATGTTTTTATGTTCCGTTGCTTTTATTTTTGTCTGTTTCGTTGGAACAGCGGCTAGGGTGCACGGTTACTGACCACGAAGGTCGTGGGTTCGATTGTAGTCACAGCAGTCGCACTTCGATGAAGGCGAGGTGATAGAGGCCCGTATCCGCTGTGCGTCGTCAGTGTACGTTAAACAACATCAGATGGTCGAAATTTTCAGAGCCCATCACTACGGCGTCTTTCATAGTCATATCGTGGTTTTCGGACGTCAAACTCTAGACAATACTAGTGCCTTTATATCTATCTTTTCTTTCTATTTTTTCCGTGTTCGTTTTCATTTGACACTCGCAGCTGCTGCACTCGGTAGTGGATCTTGCCAGAATATTATGGCACATTGGGCAGTTTTGCACGACGGAGCACAATCTCATGATACTCAAAGAGCTTCGCTGTTAAAACTGGTGTTATTGCCGAGTTACAGCTTCCCCTTAAACATGTCCTGCAACAATATTTGAACACGTTCAGAAACACTGTGTCTCCGAGAACAGCCGGGAACAGCCGAGCCAAATATTATAGCACAGCACGTGTGGCCTTGATTTTACAATAAAGACTAAGGTCACCGAAAAATCGCTTTCTCTTCTCTCGACAATTGATGCCGTATACTTAAAAAACCATTCGGTGATAGGACCAAGTATCAAGCCATTGGCTTCTCTGGGCATGACGCTCTCAAGAGGCCACGACATGTCCGCGCGGGCGAGTGCAATCGCATTGAAAAGCCACGCGTTCAAAGAAAAACGGGCAAAAATGCTAAAAATTATGACGCGTGCTTGCTGTACCTCCTTCCCTCGCGCCATCCTTCTCTGTTTAGGTTCCGGTGCTTTTGTTGTCACGAGAAAAGAGAGAGTGTAATTTCAGCATGCCACAACACTTTGTTAATCCGCTCGTACGAAACAAATTCTAAACACTTTTGCGGTGGTCTACCAATAAGCTTCTATCGTGAAGCCATTGAATGGCTACTTGAAAAAGTGTTCTAGAGCCATTCTAATGCGAAAGCTTTAAGGAGCTCGTTTCACAGAAATTCCGGCGTCGGCGTCCTAGGTTAGAGTGAATAAGCATCATCTTGTCCATGATCGAAAAATTCGGAAAGACGCAAATAAAATAAATAATGAAAATATCCGAGCCCGAATGAGCATCGAGTCATCCAGTCGGGTAGCTGATGTGAGCGATGCGTTAAGCGCCTATTTAATGCGCTAACCAAAGACAGCGTGTAAAAATGGATATGTTTGCAACAAAAAAACGCGATATGGTTTTATTTTTATTTTAATAACTTCTGGAGTTTTACGTCCCCAAACTACAACATAATATGGCGGATTTTTAATGGACATTCAAACAACTGTGAAAGTGTTCACTGACATTTCGCGATCGCAGAAATGCGGCCGTGGTGTCCGAGAATGGAGCGCTTCATATTGCTTGTTGGTAGCAAAACGCTTCAGCCACTTGGGCAGCTTGCGCTGCTCTGGGCTAGTTTGCGATGGGGCAAAAGAAAAGACGCAAGAAGGATGTCTTATTGGCGATTGCGCACAATATTTGACAATGCAGTCACTACAGGGTCGTTGTTTTCTGATACACGTGGTGCAATAGAAGAAGCTGGCGCCTGTAATACTCGTCGCTCAACAAAGTAAAACATTGCCACAGAATTTGGCACAATATTTTTCACCGATGTGTGCAATAAATCAATGCAGTGAAAAACAAAGAAGCGCTCTAATCCTAAAGCCACAATGTTTGAAGAAGTTGTCCATGTTTCATATGTGTACATTATCCTGCTGTACGTGCTTGAAGTTCACCTCGTCATGCTGCAGCGTTACCGCTCGAGTTAACTTCCTTACACAGTCGGCAATGTTGTGTGAACGTTTATATCAGCAGGAACATGTGGACATTCCTTAGTGTCCAAATTGTGATTCCTATAATTTTTATCACCGCATGTTAGTGTGCAGCCATCCTTGAGCAGTGAACGTCAACACTTGACCAGTGGTGTGCGTACTAACGCACTCAAATGTGATATATGACTATGAAGAACGCCACGGCTAACCATGTGTCTGCCGTTCCCCTCGTTGACGTAGAGGTAGATAGCGACGCGTGTCTAAGAGAATTTTTTCTTCGCTAGTTATACACAGAGAAATAGCCTAAACACCTATACAGATTACGTTACTTTAATCAGTAATTTTGATGTACTAAATAACACCCTAATATGTACAGTGTTCTGAAATCACTGAACGGATTGTCTTGAAGAACTGGCCCGGGCCTGTCTGGGGACCGGGGTTCAGCCAAGTAAGGAACAGTTGGATTAGGCCCAGGTAAAGCTTGGGCCTGAGTCAGGCACGTAACGTTAGGGCTGGGTCACATATTAATCAGTACTATAGGTGCGGGCATGCTATGTGTTCCTTCAGAAACTGCACTCTGAAAACAGCGGAGGGTATCGCCTGAGTAAAAAAAGCTAAGTTGCACTTCACAGGGTTTTACTTTCGCACAGTATCATACACAGTGAAATTCATTTTTACTGTGCATGAAAGGAGAGCGTGAAACTGCTTTCTACTCTACGTCTCTCTCAGAGAGTGATTCCCACACACTCTTCAGGCCTGAGAGAGTACACGGTTATACTCGTGCTCGTCATCTATAAATCGATGCGCCGGCACCTCGCGAGAGATTAGCGCTGCTTCATAACTTTACATATCTGTAGTAAAATGTACTAAATTTTGTTGGTTGTTGTTGTTGTCTTTATTTCAGAAAAATTTATGTCTGGGATACAAGGGCAAAAGGCAGATGTACTCTGCCTGACGGGACCCAAATACCCGAAAGCATCACTCAGAGAATGGTCAAAGAAATACAATATAACACACTAATAATGCATGCGTAACATTGTTTTTGTACAAAGTAAATGAAGTACATACTTGTACAGTAATAAAGAAAAAGTCATAACACTACAAATAACAAAGCCAGAGAAACATATGACTGCTATATAAAGAACTTATCAATCTTGATGACAAGATAGAAGGTAAGCTTTGATATATTTTTGGTGCCAGAGACGAATTAAGAAAAGAATCGCGCATTTCCTATGCATCGCAATGAATTTCACTGTACGGGAAGGCACTTGAAACTATCAATATGCGTGTTTTGAGCTTCCGATTTGTGTAGTTGAATAAGCAGATATGACCTCATTCAATCGGTCACGATCAAAACTCTAATGATTATTGCTTCTACTTATATACACAATCATCTTTTTTTTTTTTTTTGCCACCAACATCTCGCAGGAGGATGCTGCCGTAAGCTTAACGTACTGTACGGCTACAGTGAAGTATGGTGGCTTTAGTCATCGAACGTGAACAAAAATAAGACAAACACTGAGTTGTTCATTGTACACTTCCGAAGCGCAATGTTTCGCACACAGAAATGACTAACCGCTTAGCGAGCAAGTGCAAGTACCGTTCATTTATTTGGTTGCGTTTTTATTTATTTTTTACTGTAGACGTGTTGAATAGACGTTCTGATCCCGGGAAGCGCAATAAACACACGACTTACAGTTCAGTTGATTGTCACAAGTGCAGAAAAAGCTGAAGTCTGCGTTGGAATAATGTTTCTCAGTGCATATGTGTAAATTCACAACTAATAATATGCCGCTACAAAGTAATTATGTGTCGTTTACACGAAACAGGGACCACAGTAAATGAACTTAAGAGCATTTACCTTCACACAGTTCAAAAATGTGAATACATTTCCATAGAGTTTTCACAGCTTATCAGAGAATAGTAATAATGGTTATAAACACATTGTTAGTTTCACTAACAAAAAGTTTTAAGATGCCAGATTCAATATAGATTATACCAGTACCTTTGTTGGGCTAAAGAATAGTACAGGCACCTAGAAAAATATAAGTCAATGCATGCTATAGCTACATATAAATTAAAATAAACACTTTTATTTCTAATATGAGGAAAGCTGCATAGATGATAGGTCTTTTGCATAGTACACAATTACATCATCAACAAACCTATCCGACAAAACACTACATTAAAAAGTAACACTCACACAGTAGAGACAGAGAAGTAGACTGTTGAAGGACAGACAGGCAGTGGGATAACATTACACAAGTACTAAAACCTATGTTAGATATACTAGGAGTATTGATGATTCTCTTCCTTCGAAATAAAATAATCCACATAGAAGCACTTCCCAGAGCTTATACACATGGCATCATTGGTGCTATAGGTACAAATGAATGTATACTGAAGAATTATATGGACTAACTACAAGATGACCGCACCCATGTCTTTATTTCTTGTACTACAAACAATGCAAACACATTTACCATTGCTGACCATGGATGCTGTGATTTATGGCAGTGAAATGCAGAGACACGCAAGCACTTTGATTAACATGCATGTTAAAAACTTCAGCTCAAATTTATTTGCCCACTAGCACTACAGCAGCCTTTAAATCAGTCTCATAGTTTGGTATCTTCCATGCAAAATTTAATTATTTGGAATGCTCAAGTGCAAAGGAACCACTGAATATTACATTGCTAAGAAGTTAAACTGCAGCTACACAGAATGTTACTACGTATACAATTCAAACTGCTGCCATTGCGTGCATGTGCCATTACGTGCAACTGATGCATCACACGATCTTAAACTGTGCAATCTATGAAGAGCCAAAAACGTTATATTAAAAAACACTCATTAAAAGCACTCACTTCTATACCTATTTGACGAAGCTATGACTTCGTCAAAGTGATCACATCTGCTATAATCACTCTGAAACAGACTGAAGCTCCTTATAAGATTTACATACCGATATATATATATATATATATATATATATATATATATATATATATATATATATATATATATATATAAATATTATATATATATATATATATATATATATATTGATATATATATATATATATATAAATATTTATATATATATATATATATATATATTGATATATATATATCCTACTGAAGTATAGTCCTACCACAGGGCCGGAGGGATGCTTGACGTTCATGGGCTCTCACTGGTACATAGAACTCTTAAGTTCTTACCAAAGAACAGTCTAGGTGTGCTGCCAAAGCAACACGATTCACAACAAAATGTAGCATCTCGGAGCTTTGGTTCATCACATCATGGCGCGCTCGGAATATTGTTTTCACAAAAAGAAGAAGTGACGAGTTAATAAACAAAAACACCAAGCCCCATCACCACAACTTCGCAGGGCAAAACAGTTATCAACGCTGTCTTCAATTTTACGAGCACAGCCTCTTCACAAGTTTTGAAAACGTCAACACAGCACCACTGTTCACATCGAATATCATTTTACTCCCGAAAACAAGACTGCTCACAAGAAAATAGAAGCCTATGGGCTAACCAGTGGCGAAGCAAGAACCGAACACAGCGCGTAGTTCATACGTTTCGGTGCGTACTTGTGGTCACTCAAGTAACGTGCCAAAACGCTGTCACTCCGAAATTTCGCACAACACCCAACTGAGAGACTCGAGAGTGAAGCGAATGAACTGTTAGCAGCGCGAGAACACAAATTGCAGCCATCTCGAGTGCTAGTTGTGGTTGATGCACAGGCGCCGATCTCGCTTGATAAACACACCAAAGCACAAGCTTTGCTACGCGTCACCGTGAACCGATACACTGCCGCTGGTTTTCACACCACTTAATAGCACCAAAAAAGCTGCGGTAATCACAACACATCCAGTCGAACGCTGAAGGAACTCAAGCGACAGGCGTTTGTGAAAATTCGCACCAACCGATACGCTGTTTCCGACGCAATGTTGTTTTCGACAACTGCGCTGCACGTAAGAGAGCTCAAGCATTTGCGCATTTTTCCCTGCACGACGAAATTTGCTCTTATGTGCGAGGAGGGTGATATGATGAACACGACAGGCGCGCCAGATCAACGCCTCCTAGATTTCCCTTGCCTGCCGGATTATCGGCGGTCACTTGGGAAGCGGCAGTCGACGGAACTACGGTGGTGGTGCCACTCAAGTAGGGGTGTCTTCAAATAGGTTTTTACGTTTTTGGAGCTTATATACAACACCAATAAAGTAAAAAGTTTTAAAAAGGCGTAAACGTAATTTTAATTAACTCTACGTATTTTAATTAACTCTACCGTCCTTAAGTAAGCAACTTTTTCAACATAAGGCATATCCTCTGAAATTAGTTGCAAACACCAAAACTGCCCACCTGAAAGGCCGAGTACAAAGACCCTTACTCCTACGTAGCCAGCGCCTTCATAGATGACGAGCGTTTTGCGTTCATCCGGCAGGCAAAGGAAATCTAGGAGGCGTTGGCCAGATGAAAAAAGTGTTTTGGTAACGTCACGAAGGGAGCTGATGTTGAGAGTATTGCTTCACAACCAATCACAAGCTCCGCCTGTCTGCCAAGCCGTCGTCCGCTTCGATCAGAGCATGAGACGAGGGTTTCGCCTTCGCAACGCAATTATTCCCAGGTCAAGTGGTCGCTGCGTCGCACAAAATACATGTCAGTGGCTCGCTCTACCTTTGAATGATATTCGTGTGCCAAGTTAAACAGCTGGTAATGGTCGCAGGAACGAATTTAGCCAAGGTTTCCTCCAGAATCCTGAGGTTCAGCCCATTTCCGGTGTCATTTAAAATTACTAGGGTCATTTTATCACTACTGCTTGTATATTAACACGGCCCATATCGGTTTCTGAACAGTGAAGTCAGAAAGGTTTGATTTGTTTGTAGTTCCATGCGTCATCACGCACACCTCTAATACCCTTCGGTTTACAAAGTCGCACCCGTTCCAGATAGTCCCAAAGTGTATAGACGGCTGTATTTTAGAGATAGTGCCCATAGGACAGTTAAAGCCAATCGAAGTACACTAGAGCAAAACCACAGAATAGGCTTTATGGACCATGCACTAACTCAAAAGCCCCGCTGTTTTTTATTTCCAATAGCATGCGAGAAATGTGCTCCTATTAACCTCTTTGGTGGTAATTTCCACCAATGAAGCAAGGATCTAGAGTTTTACTTTTAATTAGATGAGGTTGGGCACAACACAACATAACAAATAAGGGTTATTATATGTCGTGATGCGTTCGAATTCACCGAACATTCACGTAGCACATTGACTTTCATCTAAGCACAAATATTTACATGCGAAATTTTACGCTATTGACGCCCAATAGGATTCTTCAATTAGTGCAACTCTGAACCTATTTGTTGATGATGGCTGTCAATACTATCCACTGCGTACAAAGGAAACAACACACGAAATTCAAAGCATCGAAATGAATATTAACGCACCCGAAGTCATCAAGCAGCCCTTCATGGGCGTGAATTAACTCAAAACCAGCCAGGGATCGAAAGTATGCCGCCGCGGCAGCAGGTTCTAAGTAGCCGCATCATTCCTAAGGGTGATCTGGACCACTCTTCGGATTTTTTCCTCGTGACGCTGTTTTTATGCAAAATTGTGCATTGCGAATTATCTTACGAACATTTTTTGGTCACGTAATCAAATATAGAAACTGCATCACCATTGCTGACATGTTCTTGGGCAGTCGCAACACGCTTTACTGCAGTGGCCGATGTGACAACTATGGCCTCTTACGGCCTTTTTTTTTTTCGTTTCGTGAATCACCCTGCGCAACAAAACTTCTCTTGCACAAAAACTTTTTCGTAAGTGAGTTTTTTTTAATACGGCCCTGGATTTTCCACAGAATACTTATACACGGTATCACGCAGAAAACTCTATAAAGATTTGATATCCGTGCTTTGTCCACGTACCCTTTACCGCTCATTATATGTCGACCTCCAGGAAAGGATGTACTAAAACGAGTCTGGAAAATGTACACTTCTCTTGATACTAAAACCCTCTTTAATAAGCTGCATACAGATACCCTGCCCGTGAAACTATGAGAGCAAAAGAAGGGTATTTTTATGTGATAGCGTGAAAGAACTTGTTTTGCTAAAATTCCGACGTTGGCGTCGTTAGTTTTGAGCGAAAAATTATCATCTTAAGCGTGATAAAAACACCGAGAATGATGCAAATCAAATAAATGATGAACTCTGGCTCAGAGTGGGGACCGAAACAGGGTGGCTCGGGTCCTAGTGGGGATCGAACCCGGGTCGTTGGCGTGCCAAGCGTGTGTTCTACCACACGCCTATGTCTCTGCTTGTGAATTCAGAGAAAATAAGTTGTTTTGCTTGGAAATGCAGTGCCAGCATCTTTCATGCTTTACACACACACGCCTCCTGTATGCATGCTTCAGAGTTCAACGTGAACTATTGCTGTAATACTGCATGATACAAGTGTCCATTGCCAGCGGCCATCTCATGATGTGATTATCGTTATGGCTTCGGAGATTTAAGCTAGTCACCCCCTACAAAAGGGACATAAGCTACTGCGCCCATTTGATTAAGGCCACGTAGTGTGCACATAGCTAGTTCACATCGGTTTCATCCACTTATAGTACGCACTAAGAATAAATTCTTGGTCTGGGTGAGGATAGAAGAAAGGCCTTATGCGTGGCACGCAAATGTTCTACCACTCGCCCACATCTCTGCTTGAAAACACAAAGAAAATAACTTCCTCTGCTCGGAAGAACCACCTTTATTGCGTACAACCCATTACACGTAATGCAGGCACACTTGCATTTAGAAACGTGACATCGCTTTCTCTATCAACTCTTAAAGGAGAAGCTTAATTGTCCCATTTTTAGTTGCTGTCTCTGCAATGTACCAGCGTCAATAGAACACTGCTTCTTTGGGTGCAAAGATGGAATTGTGTTTTGGGACATCCTTCAATGAACCATAAAAAAAGTCGCAGCTTTGCCGAAAAGGCGAAGAGATCAATGCGATCGCAACAAATTGGAACATCACGCAAAGAATGGCAAGCAGATCGAAACATGTCTTGCGTTGCTCGTGCACGCACAGATGACGCATGAAACGTACTTGCAGGTGCAAATGAGCATGAATAGGTCTTTCAATTGTTCGACATCTTGCTGTGGTGATATTGTGGAGGGTACAACTATTGAAAAGTTCTTTAGAAGGGTTCTAGGCTTTTGAAAGCGTTGCTTTAGCAGGGCTAATTCGTGGTCCGCAAACTGATTGAATGGGGTTCTGTTAAAATCTTATTCAGCGCTGCCTAATGCATTGGTGCCACGATCTTGGTTCCGGACACGGACTTGGCGGCTGGTGATTTCCACATTCAGTTTTTCTCCCAATGCCTGCCCTTATACAAATATTATTGAGAACAGTCACATTCTCGCAATCATTTTGAATTTTCTGCTGCACCGCTTCTATGTCGTCAATGACAACGTTGATTTCCAGGCTTCTCGTCTGCAGCTTCTTTGGCAGTGGCAAAGTCAGCGCTAACATCTGATCCGCCACATGCAGGCTTACTAAGAAGGCTGGTGAGAAAAGTGCCAACATTAGACTGTTTGTCTGCGCGGGATTTTTATCCTTTTCGTTGAATGTCACACTCTGCAGTGCGGCAATCAACTGCTATAAAAAGGCTCACCTAAGAAAGCACAGTCTTGTGCTTCTCTTCCTAGCGTGTTTCACATATTCCTAAAAGGCACTGCCTTGTAGACTCCGGAAAGCTTAAGGTTATGATTTTTTGCAAAACGTGTGAGCGGCTAGAAAATTTACGGGAAAAGGCGAACGTTGCCTTTAGAGTCCCTCTGGTATTTGTAACGGAGCATGCCGCCCACAAAACTAGATTAAAGGAGTGACTGGCGCAGTGAGTGTAGATTGCGGCTAGATATTTTTCCCGAACAGCAGCTTCAACACCATTCGTGTTGCCAGCCATCGAGCTTGCACCATCGTAGTCTCCTTGACCACGAAGATACTGCATGTCAATACCCATGTTTAGCAGGAACCTTATGATGGTGTTTGCAAGGGCCCGTCCACTTTGGTCGGCCATTGGCACAAAGCCTAAAAAGACATCTTCGATTTTGTTGGCATCCTTATTAAGGTACCTTGCACAGACAGTATGCTGCTCGATACCAGCAACATCTGTCGTTTCATCAGTGAGTATAGAAAAGCAGCTTGCAGCGCTTACTTTTGCGACTAGGCTTTCCTTAATTCCCGCAGAGATTTCTACAATCTGGTTTTTGCACAACTGGACTGAAGGGCCCTGCAACAACAACTTCCCAGCATGATCAGAAGACTCTGCTGATAGGTTGTTCGTAGGATTTTGGGAGCAAGCGAGTGAAACGTATTAGCAACGCACGTGGCCTGGAATTTGCGAATAATTTTCAATCAGCTTAAAATCGTCCCCTATTTTATCGACACATGATGCCATGGACTGATTTGCCACCGCCATGAACCCGTAATACAACTGGAGCTCATTGGCTAATGAAAAGTCTGCTCAGTTACTGCAGCCATCGCTGAATGGCGCTATGCGCCCCGGCGCGCGTTCACAATCACGCTGAATGGAAGCTGTACGTTTACATAGAAATAAAAAAGGCAATGAACAGAGGTTTCTCAGAATCATAATGCGCGCTAATGGTTGCAACTTATCGCCGGTTTGGTTTTGTTACCTTCGAGTTTGTGGGAATTATTTCCTTTAATATTACTGTCACGCATGTACTTATGATGTGCTAAGTTTAAAGCCACACAATGTCAGCAATGCTCGGAGCAGATCGCCCCTCACAATTGTGGTAGATCGTTTCCTTAAGATTGCTCGCATGACGCTAACCAGCAAGCTTATTCTAGAGCTTGTGCAGCAAGCAGTGATAAGGTTGAAAAGCTCGATGCGTGATGCACAAAAAAAATGGCAGATCCTATATACAGTACAAGTCGATGATATACGAAGCAAGAATGAAGAAGGCTGATATGTAACTTTAAAATCACCGCGACGTTACAAGGCACATGAATTTTGTACACAGTAAACGCCAATTGGTAAATGGTATGCGCAATAAGGTATCTGGATAAGATGCAAGTATGTTGTTTATGGTCGCGTCACGATGGCACCATCTAACGTTTGCAATAGCAGCCCCAACAGTGGTAGGCATGTAAATTATGCCGTGCATGACATCCATGTCATGATTACCATGCATTTGGGTTCACCATAATTTCACGTCACGTAATACCAAACTAGATATATGGGAAGCTAGCGAAACGGCGGAGAGCGCGCTCTGAGCGTAGCGTGTAGTCATGTTTTACATGACAGAAATATATTGATTATGATGTTTGAAAGTCGCCAGTGTCCTTCATTCACGTCATGTAATACCAAATTTGGTAGATGTGAAGCTAGCGAAACAGCCATGAGCACATCACGAGCGTGGTATAGAGTCAAGTTCTTACCTGACACAAATGTCATGATTATCATGTTTGCACTATAGTTATATACCTTTGTCCTCCATTCACGTCACGTAACACTAAATTTGGTATATGTGAAGCTAGCGAAACGACCATGAGTGCACTATGAGCGTAACATGTAGTAATGTTTACATGATATGCATGTCATTATTATCATTTTAGAACTTGTCATTTCTCTCGTCGTCCGTTCGTGCCACGTAATACCAAATTTGGTTTATGTGAAGCTAGCAAAAAGGCTGTGAGCGCATCACGAGCGGGCCAAATAATCATGTTCTTACACGACACGCATGTCATCGTTATGTGTGTTTTCAACAGCGATATACTTTCGTCATCTATTCAAGTCACGTAGTTTGGTATAATTGAAGCTAGAGAAGTGGCCGCGAGCGCACCATGAGCGTGACGCGTAGTCACGATTTACATGACACGCACATCATGTCTGTTGTGTTTGAACGTGATTTACTTTCCTCGTATATTCATGTTACCAAACTTGATATATTTGTAGCTATCAAAACGGCGGTGAGCGCGCTATGAGCGTAGCACGTAGTCATGTTTAATATGACACGCATATCATGATTATCGAGTTTGGGATGTCATTTACCTTCGTCGTTCATTCACGTCACGTAATACCTAATTTGGTATATGTGACGTTAGCGAAACGGCCGTAAGCGCTTCATGAGGGTGGCATGTGGTCATGTTCTTACATGACACGCATGTCATGGTTGTCGTGTGTGCACCAGTCATATGACTTCGTCATTCCTTCCCGTCCCGTAATACTAAATTTGGTATATGTGAAGCTAGCAAAAGAATCGCGAGCGCAGCATGAGCGTATGACGTGTTGTCATGGCTTACATGACATACATGTCATCATTTCCAAGTTAGGGCCTGCTACTTATGTTAGTCATGCAGTCATGTCATACCATACCAGTTTTGCAATATGTCATGTGAGCGACACCACCGCAAGAGCAGCAAACCTATGACACGTAAATCATGACATTCATGACATGCATATCATGATTTTCATCTTATGATTAACCAGTTATGCTCGTCACACAGTCATGTTATGCTGTAAAAGTTTTGATATACATCCAGTCATCGAAATGGCCACGAGAGCTAAAAGTCGTAGATAGATAGATAGATAGATAGATAGATAGATAGATAGATAGATAGATAGATAGATAGATAGATAGATAGATAGATAGATAGATAGATAGATAGATACGCTTAAAGTCGCTGAAGTTCGCTAATAAATGCTTCTCATTTAAAACAGCACGACCCCACGATGATTTGTTTATCGACCGCCGACGATCTGTGCGCTGCTCTCAGTGCACAGTGTGTGCCATTTGTAGTGTAGTTTTGCATTTCTCGGGCAAAAGTTCACCAAAATAAACCGTTTCATCTTAAACCTGAGTCGCGGCTAAGTATTTTCGCTTGGACTTAGGGCCAAAGTGGGCAGACGACAGGAGCCTGACTATATTAGCATTTTTAGAGAAAATCTATTTTGTACAAAAACATCTTCTATGAGCGCTCACATGTGAAATTGTCATGTGTTACAGGAATTGTGACTTACAGCAGTAAAATATACATATATATATATATATATATATATATATATATATTTATATGTGCTCACTTTTGTTGTTATTTTAAAATGAACACCGTTGCAATGAACCTTAATACAGCAATAAAACATGCCTAATCCATCCTGATACGTCGTTCCACATGAAAGCCTCCCCTGCGTTTTACCACCTTATAGAGACTTTAGTAAACTATGAATATCAGCTTTATTTATTACCCTAAGGTGGGCGTTGTCTCTTGCGATTGTTGTTGGAAGGGCAATTGCAAGGTTAAGTGGCTATAGAGCTGTGTGCATGAGATAGCCAATTTCACCATGACTTCTATTTCTTTGTAAATATAAATCACAAGTTTCTTATCAAATGTGTAGTTTGTCAGATTTCCATTGGCGTAAATAAGAACACTAGTAAAAATTGTGACGCAATCATGAGTCTTCACAACTCCCTCCAGAAAATATCTTGTGTAAGAATGTAGTATATTCACGATTATGGAGAATGGGACAACGACTCGTGTATGCTCAAACTGGACCTACCGGATCTGGGCGAGCACTGACCGGGTATAGGCCATGTTCAAAATCACCAGGCCAAACTATGGCATTTTACGGCTTCGGCCAAGCCGAACAAAACTGACCGGTGCGGTCATCATCATCATCATCATCATCAGCCTGACTACGTCCACTGCAGGACAAAGGCATCTTCCATGTTCCGCCAGTTAACCCGGTCCTGTGCTTGCTGCTGCCAATTTATACCCGCAAACTTCTTAATCTCATCTACCCACCTAACCTTCTGTCTCCCCCTAACTCGCTTGCATTCTCTGAGAATCCAGTCAGTTACCCTTAATGACCAGCAGTTATCCTGTCTACGCGCTACACGCCTGGTCCATGTCCATTTTCTCTTCTTGATTTCAACGATGATATCCTTCACCCCCGTTTGTTCCCTAATCCACTCTGCTCTCTTCTTGTCTCTTAAAGTTACACCTACCATTTTTTTTCCATTGCTCGCTGCGTCGTCGCCAGTGCAGTACGTTATTCTAAATGTCTTCAAAGCATATGTCTATGTCTTCTCTGCAAGATCACGTGACATACCGGTATTCGCAACTTTCTGTCGACCGCTAATTTTTGAGTCTATAGGATGTCATGAAAGACTTGTTCTATGTTGAAATTGGGGAACTCTTAAGCTTCGCCTCTAAGGGTTGAACGCTTTAGGGATATTCTCTTCCTAGTGCGTATACTTCAAACACTTCGTGTATGAAATCGCTTCGAACCTACTATGTACCCACTACGTGACCTTAAGGGTGCTGTAACGTGTGTGCCTTTTGTAGTGGGTGGCTGGCTTTAAACTATGCAGTAATTATGGCAATCGCATGTTCTGATGCCTTATGGAAACGTACGCTTGTACCGCGCATTATTACGACAATATTTTATGTTGTATTCTGAAGCATGTACACAGGACGCGCGTGTTTGTAAAGTTTGAAAGTTACTTTCACTGCTTTTCCAAGCAGAGTAAGTTATTTTAACTTTACTTACAAGCAGCGGCGTGAGTGCTTGGTAGAATGCCCGATTGCCAGGCAAGCGACACCAGTTAGATCCGCACTTCAACCCAGAATTTACATTATTTATTTTATTTGCATCTTTTTTATTTTTCATTCACGCAAGTATGATGATTTTTCACTCACAACCAACTATTCCAACAGCCACAACGACGCCGACGCCGGCATTTCTGCAAAATTAGCTCTGCAACGCTATCGCGTAATAACATAATTTACAGCACAATAAACACTTATGGAATTGTGTGTGCCCGAACCACGATATGGTTTTGAGGCACCTCGTAGAGGGGAAACTGCAGATTTATGTCGATCTGCCGAGGTCCTTTTAATGTATACATCTAGATCTGTATACACAGCGTTTCTTGCATTTCAGCTTCATTAGAACCATGGCCACCATGACTGGGAACCCAGGTCTTTGAATTTAGCACCACGTCACCTAGTCTGGTAAGCTACTATTATGTTTACGATAGTTTACTATATTTATATATGTATAGAGTATGGTATTTACATTTTCTCCAACATTCATAACGCGCAGAAAAAGTGACATTAAGGTAAGTTGAATGCTGTTAAACGTGTTGAGTGGATTCAGCGAGATGCAACGAGCTCATTCGCATCTTTTATATACCTCTGTCTTCTCGTTTAATCGCACAGAATCCACTCAACATGTTCATAATACGTCCTATAGTGGTGTTCAGTCACAACCCCTTCACTGCCCTGCTTTTTTAGACTAGAATTTTTCTTAAAAGTTATAACAATACTGACATTCTGGAGCATCTGAAGACACGACTTTTTCGTCAAGTTTGACTTTTGCGCGACTTTCAACCTTTTGAATGTCGAGGGCACGTTCTTTAACAACCTACATCGAACCCTTTCCACTAGGTGTGGGTAATTTATTTATCAACAGCGCAGAGTGCGACATGCTAAATTAAATGAAAAACGCCAGCCCATTCTCGTCACTGACTTTTCAGCGCCGTGTGAATCCGCGCTAAATCCAATCGTTGTCGCACAATACGCTGCGCCGATGACTCGTCCTCCGTCCAGAAAGCCGAGGCCACAGGTTCGTGCGAGTGCGTCCAGTGTGATAGTGGGGGCAAAATGAAAAGGAAACGAGGCATGAGAGCAAAACACATAAACGGAAACAGACCACGACACGCCATCTGTCGGCTGGATGCGACGCGGCGACTCTGGAGAGGAGGACATAAGGCGCGCGATTCTGCCAACGGAGATGCTGGGGAAAAAGAGGGAAGAAACAAATAGAAAGAAAAGACAACGCCGGGATGGGGCACGCAATAGGTAGGGAAATGAGCTTGCCACCCTCCCCCGCATGAAGGGTTCGGGAGCATCCCGAGGGACGAAGCTGGGAGCACTGTTTTGGAGGAATATGTTTTTTTTTTCTTTTTCTGGGAGGGCGCTTTCACGGGCCAGGTTAGTACTTCCCCGAACTTCGCAATGCTCCCTGCGTGACCGGCTTAGGATGCTAATATTCCCCCGACGTCGCTATAGGCGGACAGCATGATGTTGCCGATTAGGAGTTGCTTTAAGCTATTGACAATGTTCTTTCAACCCTCCGCAGGTCATCCTTAATGAAATCTGAGAGTCCCGCCTTGACCCGTTTTTACTGAGGGTACTTGCATCAAAAAGCGTGGTGCTCCTCCACAGGATTGAAGTTCCCAACAGGATTGAGACATTCCGGATGGGGGACCAACTCTATTACGGTCGGCAGACGTCTGTGTTGTTTTTATAAATTGGGTAGTATGTACTGTGCGCAGACGTCCCGGTGAGAAACAGATTTGTTTAACGTCATAATAACACTAATCATTGTACCAAAAAACGTAGGGGGAAAGGTGTAGTCTTTCGTCACAGGAAAATATTTTGCTGATACAGCAACGAGTAAGGTCGTTATTGTGTGCTGGTGTTAAAATCAACTATTTCAATTTATGTTGGCGTATACTCTGTGCCTACACACATTCTTTCATAAGCATATGATATCTGCGAATTGAGCAGCTGGTATATTTGAGTATATACGATGACTAGATATCTCGACGTCAGAGTAATCTTTGGCACGATTAAAGCCATGCATGCATGGTACTCGACGTCCGATTCATTCACTAAATTTAGTGATCTGCACACCTCGTTCCTATAAAGATGAACGCTTAATGCAGCAGCGGAAGCGCCCATAAAATTTTATGCCACGCGTGAGACTGCACAACTTAAAATACAGTTATTTTCATTTCTTTGCGTACCCAAAATTGTGTAATCTTTAGGAACGAGAATGAAAACATATGTGGCATAGAATGGTGATCTGCCTTATATAAGGAAATGGGAGCGTTACACGGTGTTCTTAACAGAACGGCCGTCAGGAAGCATTATATATGAATAAAATTGGTGAACCTTGCTGACAAACTACAAAGCTGAGGAGACAGCAGAATTGATTCACTTTTGTAGTCTAGACCTTACTGTTTTGACAAGTTCTGCAACTTTTGTCTTTCTGACTTTCTTTCATGTTATTTTTCTTTCTTCTGTGTTTTTTCTGTCTTTTCCCTTGTCTATTTCTATATCTCGTTTCGTCTATCTCATCGTCTTTCCATTTCTTCCTCCTTCATTCTATTATTCTCTCTCTATTTCTAACTTGTTTCCTACTTGTTTCTGTCCTTTTCTCTCTGTACCTCTTCGTCTATTTCTTCTTCTCTTCCTTTCATTATCTCCATATCTTTCTCTTTCTGCATTCCTTTTATCTGTTTCTCTCTTTCATTTTCACTCTCTGCCTTCTCCTTTCCCTCTTCCTGATCATCCCATTTCTCTTCCCCACGCTCACTTTCTTTTTCCAACACTTGGCACACTATATTATACAAGACTATTACTCTTCTAACGTGCTCAGATAGGACTTATTCAGATGATCGAGAATTATATAGACCAAGTTGTTCAGGTTGTTTTATTGGCAGAAAGCCAGACACGACAGATCAAATATTTTTACATTGTTGGGAAGTGGTCTATTTTTGGGATGCTTTACAAACACCTAAAAAAGAACTTCCCTGTCACTCACTTGACATTATGTTTCTACCAATTGAAAGTGAGGATGGGCTGCCAATAGATCTAATAATGCTTGTTGGCATACATTGTCTATGGCAGGCTAGAATGGCTGGTTTTGACTGTGACCGTGATAGGGGACCTGCACACGTGCTGTTTCGCTAGAGTTGTGCTTTGAAATATTGACGTACAGAAACAACATGACTTAGTACTAAAATGGCTTTCCAAAAGGAACTTTAATGAAGTTACCCAAAAGTTGGTTGACTGTCTTGCCATTGTTGAAGTTGAGTCTATTATTGTGGGAAGTGCCCGCTATTAATGCCGGCGACATGTTAAGAAACTGTTTATACAGAAAAAAATAGCGAAGTGGTTGGGACGCTCATCTTTGAACAGAGGTTACACGAGTTCGAATGCCGCCTCATGAAGACATCTTTCTTCCTAAAAATTTTCGCTGTCTCTTTCTTTATATATCTCTCTTTCTCTTCATTTTCTGTCTTTCTCTCTTTTTCTGTACTTATTCTCTCACCCATCAGGGGTATTACCACCACCATCAGATAACTCTGTGCTCGTGTTCTAGGAGCGAAGCAGAAGAGGATGCGGATGAAGGAAAGGAAGTAAAAAGTGCATACTTGTTCATGACGATGATCGTTTCTGTTTCCGACAGACAAAGTACAGTGAGCCCGAACAGACTCGCTGTTTCGAAAAAATCAAGCCAGCTGGGCCTATTGTAAAAATGATCGTACAAACGATTGGTTCTTTTTTAAATTCGTCACTGATGACCCTCCATGGTTGTATAATGACAATAACTGCAGGTAGTTTTTCTCGCATTTAGAAGTTACTGTGGTGTTCTGCTTAATTTATATAACAGTATAGCTACATGCTTCGTTAGTTGTGTCCCATGAAGAAGTCGTAGCAGAAATGTTTAAATGCTAAAATACGGTTTGTGTGTGTGTGGTGGTGGGGGATTAAATGGTTAGGTTGGTGAAGATAATGGCAGCAGGCAGTAGAAACATAGCACTTATATTTCAGTATCTTTCCCAACTAGTTCTTCAGACCTTCAAACATTAGTTCGAGTGGTAAAATATGTCGGAGAGCTATAGCATGAAAGGTCAGCTGTCGAATTCAGCTTAGAGTTGAAGTGAGACATCAGTAATATGAAAGTCTGAGCTGCATTGAAGTTCATAATAAAGAAACTACCACGTACAGCAGCTTACACAAAGAAAGAAAAAATGAAAACGCAGTATTGTTATCATACGTCGTCACACGTATACCGGCGTGCCTAGAGTGAGCGAGAAGATTAGATAATGTGCTACGTGAGAGTATACTCGTCACAAGATCACAGCAATATTTCCTTTTTTTTCTTTCAGTTATGTGATATTAGTTGTTTTGGAGCACAAATAAGGTACCAGCTATACTGCACAGCTCTTGAACGGGTACAACACATGCACATTTGGCTCAATATAACCAGTGCAAACAATGTTTTCACATTTGCCCTATAGTCGTAAAAAATGCGTGATAAAACATACAGACTGGGTACAGCATGTATACACGTTTAGTGAAACCGGGACAGAAGGAAGTGGTAAAAAGAACCCCAGGTGGTCGAAATTTCCGGAGCCCTCCACTACGGCGTCTCTCATAATCAAATGGTGGTTTTGGGACGTTAAACCCCACAAATCAATCAATCAATCAGAAGAAAGTGGTAAGAATACTAATAATAATGTCACATAAAAAGATGATGAACTCGCAGGAGTTTGCTGTCAAGCCTTAAAAAAGAAAAATAAGTTCTTGGCTTCCGAGGCAATCTCTGCGGAAGTTAGCTCTGAGGTGCCCGGTACTTGCGCGACAATTTCGTGGCGAGCAGGATGCACGTCCAAGCTTCACTTGGTCCATGCCACTGGACGAGCAAGCCATTACTCCTAGCAACACAGTTTCGACACCATCGTGTGTTGCGCGCCTGTCGCACACCGGCGCTGTCCGAACTGTCGCGCTGCGTCCCCTTCTCCCCTGGTGATAAATACGGAGTTTATGCGCGCACTTCCGGAGCAACCAGGCGCCGGTACGAAAACCGACGCGTCCTTACCGGGCACACCAGGTGGTCGCGCAGAGCAGAGAGACGCATGAAACCGTTTTTTTCGATGGTGGCAGACTGCACTCCTCGCGCTGAAGGATGTTACTGCATGAGTGACAGCCGAATAGGGCCACTTCTCAGAAACGCTGCGGTGGAAATGAGGTGTTGCGAGTAACGACGCTCGCGTGTCTTGTACGGAAAAAACTGAAACGGTGGCGGGCGCCTTTCACTAACATTCCACCACCACAGTCATACAGACGATAAACTTCTAAACAGAACACGAGTTCTATGCTGGAAGCTTAAGACGATTCATCTTTATTCTCTTTTCTTTTAATTATTCGCTCTTTATCTCACTTATCTTCCACTACCTTGGACTTTGACAATCTCATTATTGATCCCTAAAGACATCCTAATTTAATCACACAGCTTCATTTTCTGGCATCTTCGAACGCGTTTACTTTCACTTGGCACCCATTCCGTCAAGGTTTAATAGACCACTGGTAGACAGTTTTACGCATACCTTAAAGCTACCAGCCCCATTTTTTTCTCTCATATATATAATGACAGCTGTAGGTTACCGGTGACCCCTATTTGAGCTCTGGGGCCCACTGCTAAAATAGCTTCTTGTTTCTCAGTGCTACATTTAGCTTTTTTAAATGCTTAACATTTTTACGCAGACTTAACTAGAAATCTGAGTTCGTCCGTGCGTCTGTCTAACCCTCCGTGCGTGTCTGTAGCGCTCAATTTTGATATGTCAAGGATATGGGCCATACATTTTAATGATTATTTCAAAGGATGTGTGTTTCTTTAGATTTAAAAAAAACGTTACGTTCCAAATTGTCAAGCATTACATCTACAACTATATAATACTACAATATAAACAACTGCCTTCAAGGTAATGAGAGAACAGTTCATTAACGAGTCTGTTAATTGGTTATTTTAGCGAAACGTCATGTGAGGCAAAGTTTTCCATATCGTCGTAGTGTTAGTTGGCAAAGTTTGCCAAGGCTACAGAGGCCTGACAGTAATACCATTTATTTATAACCTGTATTGCCTAAAAACACCCTGAGTAATTAACGTTGGTGTGTGTACTGGGGCCGACCACTCCTTTTCCTACTGCGCATACAATAAAAGCACAAAACGATTGAAAATATTTTAAAAGCACTGGAGTCCGAAACATTTCTCAGTTCTAAACACGTGTAAAAGCACAACTTGTCGTTTTCCCTATTTCTTGCTTCATTTTCTCTATATTTATACAACCCTAATACTGTCACTCAGAACTATGGGAAAGCTCCTTCAAAAGAGGATCCTATCATGCGTGGCCCTGCCATCGTACCAATATGGGTCAAGAAACACACGGACCTTCAGAGGTATCTTTACCAAAAATCTCTGAACCTGTATGCACACTACTGGGATAAATGGACGCTGCCCTTTCTACTTTGTTCAGGCCACTTGCGCACGAAGTATATGTTCTCTACTGTCTTGCTGGATATCTTTGTTTCTGTTTTTTTTTTCAAGAGCTCCGTAGAGATAAGATAGTGTAGTTTTGTGCAGCAGATTGCAAGGTACACCAGTGGAGTAGCATTTTGGTCTGAAGGGTAAGCGCAATGGCAGTGAGAGGAACAGTGACCCTGCGCTGTTATACTTTGTGTTCTGCCCCTGGATCGGTTGCTATCACTTTGTTATTGACAAGACCGTAAACAACCTTTATATTCACGTGAAACACAACCGCATGGCGGCTTCAAGTATACATATTTGTTTGCTTGTGCCCCATTCAGTACCTAGGGGGGGGGGGGGATGCTCGGACCATGAGAAGTGAGGCTCTTTTCATGTCCACCATTAGACGATATAAAAAAAGTATTTTTTATTGCATTCATTCAGCAAAGTTAAATTAGAAGCATTGCAGGAGACGTTGTTCATTGGTATGTTGGTAACATATTTTCCGCATGGGATAGCTAACTTTTATTCTGTTTGTATCATACATCAACTTTCATCAAAAACATATAATGTGTCCTTCTTTCACTCTCAACGTAACACGCTACGCCAAGAGCATCTTTCTCTCCGCTGTGATGACTGCAATCTGTATTGGCGCCCACTCTGAAAGTGGGCGGCGACCAGCATACACCCAGCCAATCTTTTTTTAACGTAAAAGCGTCGTTTCATGCAATACACTTCAGCATGCTATCTCTCGTTTTATATCGCTTTTTCTCTAGGAAGTGACTGGGGTGTTGTCTTGAAGAAGCAAAGTAGCACATAATTAAGCTAATGAACGAACTCCATGCTGGCCCTAATGCACCGCTGATGATGCGTGATGCGTATAGTTAACATAAGTGGAAATAAAAAAAAAAAGAGAAAAAGATAAAACTACGATATATCGATTTGAGGCCTTTTGTAAAGACATTCAATGATTTAACCATCACACAACAGGCACATATCTGTTCAGTTTCAGTAGAACATTTTTAAGATTGTCCCGCATAAAAATAAGTACTTTAAGACGTTTGACAGCTTTCGTCGTGCAAGCCAACGCGTTCATACATTTTCCCCGTACACATGCTTGCTTGACCTATCGCGCACTTACTCGCACGCTGGCCATGAATACAGAGCAAACCAAAGCCCGTCGTCGTAGTTCATCAGGCTGAGGCTTTAGGCTCCCAGGCCAGAAGTCGCGGGTCTGATTTTCGGCACAGTGACCGCAATTCGATAGGTGCGAAATGTAAATTAACAGCTGTGAACTTCAACTTAGGTGCGCGTTAAGGAACCCCAGCTGGTAAACTTAATCCAGAGCGTCCCTATATGAGACGCCTCTTAATCATATCGTGGTTTTGGCGTGCAAAATCCTAGACGGTGCTGGAGGAAACCTGCCATAGCTGGCCTCTTGAGTGCATTCACAGCGCATCTTGGGAGAGTTGGCACGCAGCAATGGACACGTTTTGGTATGGAATGTGAGGTATCAAGAATATACACCCATTAGCCGGAAAGAGTGTCTTAGGAACCGGGCCCCCCTTCCGCCTCCTGAAATAGGGATGAATGAGGATGTTTAACATGAAATAAATATTGCAAATACCGTTTTTAAGGCCTTCAACAGATGCCCCTCTCCTCAGAATTTTTTTTTGGATTGAGGTCTGTCTAAAGCAAACGCGCTCACATTGTCGCCGCTGCATGAGACAAATAACCTTGTCAGTATAATCGCTTTTATTACAACTTTATATAGACAAAAGCGCATGTGATTATCTTGTTTCGTAGGAGCTATATTCACACGCACACACACACACACGCATATATATATATATATATATATATATATATATATATATATAATATATATATATATATATATATATATATATATATATATATATATATATATATATATATATATATATATATATATATATATATATATCACTTTCGTATGACTTTACTCGCACAATAATCACGACAGCGGTCACGTAGACAGAATTACGCCAAATAACAACTAGCTTAGAAACTTGTTCAAGGAAATAACAATTTTTATAGTATAAAAGGCCTGTAAATGTTAACCAGGAAATGCTATACTATGCATGATCCACGTTCACGTGACCTGTCAACATTTATTAAAAAGAGAAGCGCTAGCTTGCCCTCTGGATGTGTCTTTATGTGATCTATCATTACATTATCAGGTAGGGAAAGTGCATGGTTTGTCAGAGTAATAGTCAACGTTTGATTGATATGTGGGGTTTAACGTCCCAAAACCACTATATGATTATGAGAGACGCCGTAGTGGAGGGCTCCGGAAATTTCGACCACCTGGGGTTCTTTAACGTGCACCCAAATCTGAGCACACGGGCCTACAACATGATAGTCAACGTTTACCACGGTGTCTGAGACGGATAGATTGAGACTAAAGACCAGCAAATTGTGCTCGCGAAAGGTGAAGCTCCTTTAAATGAACCAGGTGCATGCCTCCGTTGTCTATTATGCCTGTTCATGTAGTGGTATGGCACGTAAACATAAGCAGCGACCTACCCGAATGGTCTCCATAGTTACAGAGGCTATATGGCTATGATACCGCCAAGTCGAGTGCCGTTACAACGTCGAGCAGCTGCCACGCGATGCCCCCTCCACTGGGCTTTCCCAGGAGACGCCAAGCCTGCACCGTTACGTATTCAAAGCGCACCTGGGGCCAAAGTCCGGTGCATTGCTTCACCGTATACGGAGGGCACGCTAACTTAGTGGCACGATGTTTGCGCACGTATTGCCGCCAGTCGTTGCCGCCTCATCGAATGCAACCCTCTTGAGGAATGTTCGCAAGCTGTAGCTAATAGTTGGTCGCTACATTATTTTGCGATTATAGTTTAGCATTGATACATAAATGTCCTATTCGAAAGCAGCTTTTGTGTTTTTTAAACGACATTGTGATGGAGTTCTGAAAGGGTACTCACAAAAGGCAAGTAGAACTGTTTTCATATCGATAATGCGCAAGCCTGCTTCTTGTCCGTATACGTATACACGGCCATGTAGAATGCAATTTCTGTGCAAGTTTTTTCATTTTGTTTCAATGGCAGTTATGAGGAACTGCGTGTTTGGTGACTAGATTACCCTCGAGTTGTTCAGTCATCTTTTTCTCTAGGCTGCTTCATCACAGTGTGTACGTTGGCGCAAATAACTAAATTCAATTATTTCAATCCATGTCTTCAGGGCCTACTTTCAGATGTCGCTTTTGTCAATGATGTGTAGGCGTTCGTAACTTTTGTTTGTTAGTTACTTTGTTTGTTTCGTTGCTCATTTTCAGTTCGCATTTGTTTTTGTGGTTGCAATTCATGTTGTCCTCTGCAGTGCATTATTAGCAAATCATCACGCTGTTTAATCAGGACTTTGTGCATAGAATTGGTTCATAAAACTGTAACTTATTTCTGCACGCATCTGTTGAAAGCTACATCAGGTTACGTTCTAATTTGCCACCGCTCTCTATGTTCGCAAACCAGGGGTGTCAAACTCACATCAGGTGCCGGGCCGAAATCATGAGTTTAGCCCCGCAGAGGGCCGGAACAGCAAAAAGTGGAAAATCTGTGGGGTTGGGGGAGAATAAAACCTAACGCTGAAAAAAGGCCTTCATTATATATCATATATGGACGGTTTCTGGCATGTAGTTTACGTGATAATTAAAAAAACGTATGGATGCCGATATTCAAAATAGCTAAAATCTAGACTCAAGTGCAGAGTTTTTGTTCCGTGGCAATATCATAACAATAAGGCACCGCACGGGTTTCCTCATGAAAAAAAAATGCATAAGACTAAACACATCTGTGTAGCTTACCCGAACGAACCGCTATTATTGACGATAGACGAATATATAATACGAGCACCATTTAGTAATGTCACAAACAGCCACAGGGTCATGAAAAAACTAAATTGGCCAAACGCGGGCCGTGGGCCACTGGCGGAAGGTCGGTGGGGCGCGTGTTTGAGACCCCCGCCGTAAACTATACTTCTACAAGGGAAACTATTAGTGTCCATATTATTTGGAAACGTCAATCAGCAGTGCAGTTATAGGCGATGCAATGAACAGGTGACAGCAGTATTTATATAAAAAAACTTTTCTACTGAGGAAGAATTTTAGAAAGAGAAGGAAGTACCGATTGAGTGTTGACAACTTTCTCGACATCACAAGCAAGCGCATGTCAGAAAATGCAAAAGACAAACAACTCTGCAAAATTTTCAAATTTGCATAACTAACTTTTAAAAAAGCGTTACGAACGAACTTCGAGTGTGACAAATAGGTGCGTTTCTTGTTATATTCAAAAGTTAACTGCAGTGAATAAAAAATGCGGCGCCTGCAGGTATACAAAAATGTTCGTCAAGCGTTTCTCTCTCTCTTCCTTTCTCTCTCTCTCTCTCTCTCTATCTATCTTCAAACCGAACAAGAATAATGACACTCCATGCCGATATCCACGTTTCCTGTTGTCGTTATGAGCGTCCACTTGCACTATCGCAGGGACTCTGATAGCTCCACTTTCAGATCAGGAAAGGTCACAGATTTAAAAAAAAAAAAAAACCTACCAACGATCTCTTCATTCTACTTTAAGAGAGAAGGGCGGGAAGGGATCTATTCAGAGTGATGAGAGGCTCAAGCATCGCACGACTTCCCTCGAACCCCGCAGAGAGTCGTCCCTTTCTCTTCGCTCCTCTCAACCCCATAGACCCTCAAAATCACTCCGGTGGCCTCGTGAAAATGCCGTGAACTAAACTCCCCCGTGTTCTCTCGAGCTCGAACACAGCGTGCATATCCTACTTCAACGCGTGGAACGCATCGCTAAGTCGAACATTTAGCGCAGTTCTGGGTACAGTTCCGGTTGGATTAAATGAATATTTATGTGTGCTGAATACTGTTTGTCCTTTTTTTTTCATCCCACGTCATTCATTCGGATCTTAGTACATATGTACCACACAAGAGCTGTAAAGCATGAGTGTCTGGCCCCTCGAATTCTATAGCTCAATTTTAAATGACAAGCTTCTCAAAGGCGAATGATTGTGCAGAAAGCCTTGCGTTTTTCAAAAGTAGACAAGGCTATTTGTACATAATAAGAGGTCTCGAAGAAACTTTTATGGGCCCATGTTATCTTTAAAAAGACAATAAAGACGTTCTGCGACCCTCAGTATTGACCCAGGTCTTGAGGCCGAATTGAAGTTTGTCGACTAACAAGAAAAAAAAGACACCGTGAAACTTAAGCTGGGAATAGATTATCACGGTGGTGACGTCAAGAAACCTCTCACAACGAGCGACGACTGTTACCGTTCTTGTGATTTTTTTATAGAGCTATCGCGTAGTCAGAGTGACTTCCTCTTTGATCTGAAGCCCACATATACAGAAGTCAAGCAAAGCACAGGGGTTGTTTTCAGTATACTAATGTATGGATTTTTACGTTCAAAAACCACAAAATCAATATGAGAAACGCCGTAGTGGAGGGTATCAGAAATTTCGACCATATAACGCTTTTGAACGTGCAGCGGTCATCAATTAGTTTTTAATTGCAGTGTGCTAACTAAGACACAAAGCGAATGAAATAAAACTAACAAACAGCTTGCCGCGGATAGTTTCAGTCACCGAAGACAGCAAAATAGACTCTTTGAAAAATTTTCTTGCGTGGTTTATTTCTGGGTAATAAATGTAAGAATTTTGCGTTTCTTTTTTTTTCACTTGCTTGAGAGCCTTTTGGTATCACAGAAATGCCTAGCTGAAGCAGATCTGTATTTTTTACAACGCGTGTAAGGTTGCGCCATCCCAAGGTGGCAAGAAATATCCAAATGAAGGTAACTACGCAATTCGTTCATATAGGAAGAAAGAATGCGTGCTGAGAAGTGTACGGAATTTCAGCAATCCGAACACAAGCCTCCCTTTTTCCTCTTGTCTCTTTATTTTTCCGATAACCTGCCTGACCGGCCATGAATAGAGCTGCAGTCTTTCAGAGGTTTTCGAATGCGAGATTGGAACGGCTCTTCCGAATCACCGCCCAATTGAGGCACCGGTGCTAGAGCCAGCTTCAAAGGGTTGATGCGCGAAAAGCGTTTAAATCCTTTCATGCCGACTGAGCCGTAGCCCCTTTTTCGGCTAATAGCGCGCCTCTAGTGCCTGTTGCGCACTGCACACGCAAGCTTTTGAGAAGGCCGCACAGGGGACGGCAACTGCAGCTTTCGTACGCTATCAATCAGGCGTGGAGAGAAACCTCTTGAAAGGAATTGGGGTCCAGAAGTGGGTTCGAAAAGATCTAAAGATGAACACGTGTGTTGGATTTGCGAACAAATGTTGTGCTAACAGAATTCAACGTATAACTGCCAGTGCCTTAAATGTGTGCAACAATTTGATTTTGGTGCATCTGTATCTGGCATCTTAATAGCGTGTTTCTACGTTTCATTCACATCTTCATCGAGGCGCCGCCACTGTGCGTTCTGTCCATCAGGGGCATAGCCAGAACTTTTCGGGGGTTCAGGGGAAGGGGGGTTCAATTAATATGCTTTACGCTTGTTCGTGCGTGCGCACACATATATACGCAAGCAAAATTGAAAGTTTTTAGTGAGTTTTGACCCACTTTCCCCCACCCTGTTACGCCCCCGCTGTTAATAGCCGTTTAGCTTGTTGGCACGTTAGAGACTAGCGGCAAAGGATACAAACATGCAAACTAGCACACAAACAAAAACGGAAGGAAGAAACAAAGTACGGATGAAACATCGAGCGTACGCCGAAATGAAATCTTCCGCCAACGACTGCGACAGCGCATTGCGTTTGCTTCCGAGAGATGGCAGCACCAGAAACTCAGCCGTTTTCTGCTCTCGCGCTTCCCGCCGCCTGGAAACTCGCCTTCGCCACTGCGCCCTTATCCACTAGAGGGGGAAGTTACAGACTTTTTGCACCTTCCTCCTGCTCTAACTGTATATCTAACGGTGACGATATCTACGGCAACCCTGGCATACTTATTCACGGTGGCATAAATGAGTCCATGCTTTTCACAACTATGCTACCAGCAATGAGTGCAGGAGGTTATGAACATGGCATACCTGAGTCGTGAAGCCACCTAGTAGCATACTGTGGGCTCCTCAAATATATCATAATAAGATCATCTAAATGACAATAATGCAAGAAAAGTATAGGGGAAGTTATTAGACCTAATTTTAATGCAAATGTGAAGAAAGAAAGTGGATGAAAAGATAACTTGCCGTTCGAGTAATGCAATCGAGGCTCTACCAACTGAGCTACCATGCCGGAAATACCCCCATCCACTTTATTGGGTATAAATGTGAATTGAACGTGGGAGTGTCAGTCAGTGCAACCAACAGCCATGGCAGTGAGTGCGAAGCACTCTTCATCAGCCTGTTTGACGTCATGTAGCACGTGAACCTATTGCGAGCGGGCAGCTGACCATTAATTCCTCGTATACTACCTAAAGGCACCAAGTATGCCAGTACGAAACCCTCGTTAATGAATGAAGAAAGCATGTGTATATTTAAGGGCTCCTTTTTTTTTGTTAGACACAACATTGTTGAGGTCTAAAAGACAATAATGCAAGGAAAGTACAGGGGTAGTTATTAGATCTAATTGTAATGTAAATGTGAAGAAAGAAAAGTGGTGGAAAACATAACTTGTAGTGGGCAGGAACCAAACATGCGAACCTTCGACATTACAATTAGGTCTCATAACATACCGCATACTTTCCTTTTTTTTTTGTCTGTTAGATTGCAATATTATTGTGTCTATTAAGAAAAAAAACTAGCCTTTAGGTGCGCACTTCCTTCTTTCATTCATTAGTGAGGGTCTCGTTCTGACAGACTTGATGCCTTTAGGCAGTATACGAGGGATCATTGGTCAGCTGCCAGCTCGCGAAAATTCACGTACTACGTGACGCCAAACAGGCTCATAAGGAGCGTTCTACACTCGTCGCCATGTGTGCTGGTGGCACTGACTGACACTCCCACGTTTATTTCGCATAATCATCACCACCACCATCATTATGATCAGCCTGACTACGTCCACTGCAGGACAAAGGCATCCCCATGATCCGCCAGTCAACTTGGTCGTGTGCTTGCTGCTGCCATTTTATACACGCAAACTTCGTAATTATCTGTCCACCTAACTTTGTGTCTCCCCTAAATCCGCTTGTTTTTTTTTTATGAATCCAGCCATTAACCCTTAACGACCAGCGGTTGTCCTGCCTACGCGCTAAATGCCCGGCCCATGTACACTTCTTGATTTCAACTATAATATTCTTAACCCTGGTTTGTTCCCTGATCCATTCTGCTCTATCCTTGTCTCTTAAGATTACACCAACAATTTCCCTTTCCATCGCTCGCGGCGTCGTCCTCAATTTGAGCTGAACCCTCTTTGTAAGTCTCCAGGTTTCTGCTCCGTAGCTAAGTACCGGCAAGATACAGCTGTTATATACCTTCCTCTTAAGGGATAGTGGCAATCTACCTGTCGTAATTTGAGGTAGCTTGCCAAATGTGCTCCACCCAAGTCTTATTCTTCTAGTTACTTGAATCTCGTGTTTCGGCTCCGCGGTTCTTACCTGTTTTAAGTAGACATATATACCCATTAAAGTGGATGGGGACCATAGCTGCCATGGTAGCTTGGTTGCTAGAGCCTCAAACGCGTTATTCGAAGGTCGCAGCAGGTTCGGTTCCTGCCCACGGCAAGTTATCTTTTCAGCCACTTTTTTTCTTCACATTTACATTAAAATTAGTTCTAACAACTTCCCCTATACTTTCCTTGTATTCTTGTCGGTTAGATATCATTAATACTGTGTCTAAAAAAAACGAGCCCTAAAGTATACACTCCACATATTATATATATATATATATATATATATATATATATATATATATATATATATATATATATATATATATATATATATATATATATATATATATGTAAGGGAAAGAAGTGTATACCTAAGGGCTCGTTTTTCCGTGTTTTAACACAATATTAATGAGATCTAACAGACAGTAATGCCAAGGAGTGTACAGGGGAAGTTATTAGAACCAATGGAATGTAAATAAGAAGAAAGAAGAAAGAAAAGTGGATGAAAAAATTACCAGCCGTGAGCAGGCTGGTAATTTTTTCATCCACTTTTCTTTCTTCTTTCTTCTTATTTACATTCCATTGGTTCTAATAACTTCCCTGTACATTCCTTGGCATTACTGTCTGTTAGATCTTATTTATATATATATATATATATATATATATAAATAAATAAATAAATATATATATATATATATATATATATATATATATATATATATATATATATATGTGTGTGTGTGTGTGTGTGTGTGTGAGAGAGAGAGAGAGAGAGAGATACTCATTTATTTGAACCATTGCCCGTCGCTAACATCAGCCCACACACCCACGAGGGCTTTTTTCTTGGGGCTTAATAGCTGGCAACTAGATTTGCTGTGTCCGTGAACAATGATTTCATCTATCAATAAGTTTTTATAATATTGATATGTGGGGTTTAACGTCCCAATACCACCCACCATATGATTATGAGAGACGCCGTAGTAGAGGGCTCCGGAAACCACTTGTGGTTCTTTAATGTGCACCCAGATCAGAGCACACTATCGTCGTGAATATAGCTTTTTTGTTAAATTGCTTGATAGAATTTGTAAGAAGGAAGTAGCATACAGATATCAATGTGAAGCAAACAGCCTATTTCAATCCATCCCTGTAAATTGGCACCTCTCAGCTCATGGTGTTCCCACCACAATGTATTGGCTAAATAGTTTTCCTTTGATCACCCCCAAATAATGCACCATGTTTTCGCAATAGTTCACATTTTGACGCTATAAAGAGCAGCACAGTCAGCCAGAATGTAATCGAACGTTTACTGCAGTGCACGTGGAATTCCGACGTGGCATCTTCGTTCCCTCTGGTATGCATTGCAGGTATGAAACTATAGGTGCAACTGCCTTCAAAATAAGTCCCTGTTTTACGCATCGGTTCAATTACAATGGCGGCTTCCATAACTTCGGCCAATAACCATATAGTCACAAAAAAGTAACACTGGATTTAGCCACTCAATTCTTTAATCAACTATACGAATACAAAATTGCCCTATGAGTTTGCTGCGATGTTCTCGGAAACGAACATTTGCAAACATTTATCGGATTCAGAAGAATGACGTTTCTTCATCAATACTTTTCTGAGCGATTTGATTCACCATGGAATAAGCAAGTACCAACTCAGACAAACACCCACAAAAAAGACGCCGGCAGGTATACATAGGCTTACGTATGCAGGATTGCCCGTTAAGGGAAACAAAGTTTCATCGCAGCTTTTTTCCTCATGTTGGTCGAGTCCAAAAGGGAACACTTGCCTCGCAGTCAATACAAATACGAGAATGAACGATGACGTGCATCTCACAGCGATTTTTCTTTAGTTCCTGTCTTCTCGGGAGTGAAAATAGAAAGCAAACAGCTTTTGAAATTGCACATAAGGTGCCTTCGGCCACCGTTATCGTAGGAAACTTGCGTCGTCATAACCCTGCTTTTTAATCAATGATGGGACAGGTGCGACTGCGTAAAATCATAGGGCAGAAATTGTGTTATCCCTTATACGGCCCTCCCTCTTTTCTTTCTTTACGTCATGGGCACGCCTTTCTGTGTGTAAATACGTGCCGTCATTTTGTGGGTTTTTGTTTCCGCTGGTACTGACTCACTCTACGGTGTTTCCTAGGTATGAATACCGTCTGACCTCCATGTGAGCGAGGAAATATGCACCAAGATCTACTCTAGTTGCGCTGGAGGTTTCAAGTGGTACTTTTATCAACTCTACACCGGACACCTCTAGTAGACGGTGTCAGATTACTTGAATTCCTATCCTCCAATTCTTAGTAAGCTTTCCTCACTGTAAAATTGCAGTAAATGCCAATGAAGATAGCGATGTTCCTTCACATGCACTGTCAACCTCCGAGACCTCCATGAAAAATATTTGGTGAGAGAAGAACAAAACTTTATTTTCAGTGAAATGGTACATAGAAAAAAAAGGAATTCGGGGTTATTTTGAATGAGGCTTCAAGGATTAAGCCACTGCTTTGGTACAAGTTCTTCGATTAAAAACTTCGACTCTTGAACTTCCCCTACAAAAGTAAATGAGACAGCGCAATCAGACGCTGTTTGTGTCACTTTCTCAATCGCTAGCATCGCTTTGCTTCTTTGAAGACACCTAAACCTTGCCGTACGAAACAAAACGTCTGCGCGCCGGTAAATCAGCTATATTAGACGAAAGCAGTATTTGTTAGATTTCATTGAGATTTTGCACATTTAATTAATTGCAGCAGACAACAACGCATGCAAATGTTCATAAAGGTTTATGAGTTTTTGCAGAAGATATGGCACTGTACTTTAGAAAGTATCCTGGTCCCTCGAGATAGCATCAACAAAGCTTCTGAGATGCAAGAATAGGAAGTACGCTGGGTCTTTTCCAAACGAATACCGAATTCATCGTGGTCCATACATCTTATTGAAGCACCAACCCTTTATAGGAAGCGTAACGTAAGGTCACGCTTCCTGCAATACTACTTCAGTGTATTCTGGAATACTTGCATTGTTTTCTAGGATTTGTGAAAATGTCGGCATATATAAATCGAGTGTAAGAGCAAGGTCAGCCAACGCCTGCTAGATTTCCCGTGCCTGCCGAATTTTTGGTGGTCACTTGGGAAGTGGCGGTCGCCGGAACTACGGTAGTGACGCCACTCAAGTAGGGGTGTCTTCAAATAGGTTTTTACGTTTTTGGAGCTTATGTGCATCAAAAATAACGTAAAAAGTTTTTAAAATGCGTAAAAGTTGTAATAATTAACCCTACGTAAGTGACGCCGTCATTCAGCAAGCAACTTCTTTGATACAAAGCATCCTCTGAAGTTAGTAGCAAACGCCCCAATTGCCGATCTCTAAGGCCAAGTAAAAAACTCTTACGTAGGCAGCACCGCCATAGATGACCGGCGTTTCGCGCTCATCCGGCAGGCACGGAAAATCTAGGAGGCGTTGGCTCAGCGCGCGCGCCAGAGATCTCTTGAAACTTCCGTTAGGTACAATAACGTCAAGTAAGTGTCTTGTTATTATGTGAGTAAAGGACAATAGTCGTCTCGTAAGGAGTCTGTTGAAACATGGAGTGCAGTTGCAAACCCCGTATCCATTGTCTGTGGCCTTTGTATCATGCTGGTAAATGTAGGCCTGTACCACTTTGTCTCAGCCATGAAATATCTGTAGTTATTCGCAGCATGGTCGTAGAGCTCAGCCCTTTCCATGACATTGTTACAGATGCTGAGGAAAGTTGGCAGTGGGACAAAGTTTTTTTTTTACAATGTATGGCCATCCGGTTACAGGTCATAAAAGCTACTGTGTGGCCGTTCGCCAGCGTTAAAACTATGCCTTTGTCTTTGGTCTTTACGAAACAGAGTTGTTTCTAGTCATAAAACAGAAACTATATTCTCTACGTTTCTTTGTTTTCTTTTTTTTTTGCGGTTGTTGACACATATCACCCTTCGTACCGTCCTCAGTCGTCTCCCCCCATGTGTATATACTCGGGTCAGATGAGACAATGAAACCTAAGAAGGGCTCTCTCATATTCACAGCGGTATACGTCCCAGCCTCGTGGGTATAAGAGAACCAAAAATAAACGTCATCATTAAAAAAAATGGCTGGTGCAATCTCAGAGGCGCCACACAACACTAGATACGAGCATGCTCGCACGAAGTCCATTGCACTATAAAAAGTACACCCGTATTTGACTTATACTCCGAGCAAAACTGTCCACCTCATACACTCCTCGCGTTTTGCAGGGAATATTTTGTTCTTGCTGAAGCACAAGCAATCCGTTTTTTCAACACATAAATTGTAAAACCTGAAACAAATTTAGGATGATCAGCACTGACCACGTGCGTTTGACGGGCACTCATTTTCCTAAAGTTGAACGACTCATAGAGCAGAAAAAATAGGACAGAGTCAATATGCCTACTTATCATTATCTTGCTGCAACCTTTCGCAGCCTCACCGTGGTGGTCTAGTGGCTAAGGTACTCGGCTGCTGACCCACAGGTCGCGGTTTTGAATCCCGGCTGCGGCGGCTGCATTTACGATGGAGGCGGAAATGTTGTAGGCCCGTGTGCTCAGATTTGGGTGCAGGTGAAAAAAACCCAGGTGATCAAAATTTCCGGAGACCTCCACTACGGCGTCTCTCATAATCATATGGTGGTTTTGGGACGTTAAACCCCACATATCAATCAATCAATCTTTCACATTCAAAATTCCAATGAGCTAAATCAGACTATAGTGTTATGTATTTTTTTTCTCAGAATAAGGAAGTGTACTTTGTAATGCACACGAGTTCCTAATCGGTTAAACTGTATATTGGAATGCCTACTTCAAGTAGAGTTGCGAAGTGCCCACTATGCCATATTTATTTTGAGAGTTGGCAAGGTAACCACCTAGGGACTGCAAGCCAATGTGTACGCCTGCGCACTTGGTTCATGCGGTTGATGATGAGAATAAATTATGCCTTGTAAGTGATGGGCCTTCAAAGCACTCGTCACGCGATTCCCATGCCTTTAAGCATGGTGTCATTCCGCGCTTCTGCCCAATGGTATATTACATGTGTTAATGACACTCTTCCCACTACACATAACATTCATATAGAGTTTAATTTTTTCTCCGTAGCATACACACAACCGGGTGGGGCTCTGCGGTAGGACATTTGCTTACTACAA
This sequence comes from Rhipicephalus microplus, assembly GCF_013339725.1. NCBI lineage: Eukaryota > Metazoa > Arthropoda > Arachnida > Ixodida > Ixodidae > Rhipicephalus > Rhipicephalus microplus. The sequence continues at coordinate 191,092,580 of NC_051166.1, forward strand.
AGAAATCCTTAGCGCTATTCAAACTGCGCATAATGGTTGCTCGCGCAAAGGTCGGCGCATGTGCGTGTTGCTTCTTCAACAAGCTGGCAGATATATAGCCTAGGGGCGGTGTGTCGTTTAATGGAGTAAAGTGGCAACTTCGGGAGGCGATCGAACGTTACTCCTCTACGGCGATAGAAAGGGGCTCTCTCGAGTCACATCATTACTACACAGAAATCCTTTGTGTGGTTACCATTTGAACTAAGTATTTTTGTTATTTCTTTATTTGCATCTGTCTGAAATGTTTGGTCATAGACAACGCTGACTTATCGCTCACGACCAATGATGCCGACGCCGGAGCCGGAATTTCAGCAGAACGAGCGCTTCAATGCTGTCACATTATTATACAGCTGAGGAAGATAGAAAAGTGAACCCAGATAAAAGAGTATACAAGTAATGAGTCACCCAATAGAACCTCAGGAAAGTATTTTAAGGGAGTCATGCATTCAAATCAATACCGCAAAGAATAGCACGGAACTTCCTAAAACGTCATTTGGTTTGCAGTGAAGCGTAATAACTGAAATCGCATGAGAAACACTTGGCCTCTCTTTAAATTGTGACCTTGGAGCATTTGCATTATTTTGGGCAACATTTGTAGCCTTCAAAAGTGGTTTAGGTGTGCCGACACTAGCAGAGCAGTCTGTCTAATGTAAACAATGGTGCGCACTGAGACAAACGCCACACTCTTCATCAAAACCGCCTACGCCCGGTCTTTTCAGTCTCCCGCCAAAAGTTTTCATCCCCGACACTCCTCGAGCCGATCCCTTTTCAGTGTTCCCCATTGGCCAACAAGTCCCTGCGGGACGTCCAATCAGGAAACTACGGCGCCAACACCCCCTCTTTTGAATCCGCCGGCAAGGGGGCATTGAAAAAGTCTGGCCCCCACCGTACCCACAGAACAGGGGATGATCCCCCCTGCCGCGAAGTACCCAACAGCAAAAGAAGGAACAAAAATTAGAGCGGCGAAACAGGATAAGAGTGCAGGAAAGAGAGCGAGAGAGATAACTAAAATATATATGCACGCGTGGGGTAGAAGGCACAGCACTCACAAACAGCCTCGTGGCACGAGCCTCAACTCCCAGCTCGAGGCGTCTGCGTCTGCCGGGGGGGGGGGGGGGGGGGTAGACGCGACGGAGGGTTCAGGGGTGCGTCTTTTCGAACCGGGGGTGTGCGGGGTACGGCATGAAAGAAGGGCGATAAAGGTAGAGGGGTGGGGATGCAGCGATGGAGGGGGTTATGGGGGGGGGGGGGGGGTTGAAAGGGGACTAGTCAAAAAGAAGGTGGTGCCGCCGGTCGGGGTGGATTTATAAAAGCCAGAGTCGAAGCCGGTGGCGAGTCAATCGCGACCGAGCGCTCCTGATTTCGACGACACCTCGTGCCATAGTTATATAGAGCAGTGCAAGCGGCAACACGTTGCACCTCGTGGTTCGAGCGGCGAGTGATTGCCTTCGCTGAACCACAGTGAACACGAACTGTACCTGTACCTACACGAGAGAGGTGTGCAGTGTGACTCGCTTACGATATTCCTCTAAGGACGGTACTCTGAACAGACCCCGAGCCCCGTACTGAAGCGACCGCATCGATTCCCGCCGAACTCGGTTGCTTGCCCGTGCGAAGGGGCAAGGACGATCGCTGTGGTGGCGCGGCATCTGGAATATCAGGTTCTTCAGCGCCAGAACACAGAACAGGTCAGTTTTATAGTACACGCTTGATTTTATTTGAGTATTCCACTTTGCCGCACACGTGAAATGCCGGTTTTATTGGCCGGCATATCGCGCGTTGCTTCACTGTGAGTCGAGATATGTAGTTATATGAATTTGAATCAGGTGGTGCCTTAGAAGATTTCGGGGAAACATATAGTTAAAATGAGTCGCCTAAACAAACAGCACTGGAACCGATATGTTCATTCAGCAATAAACATACGAATTATTTCGGTAGTAGACGCGATATGCTGCTGGAGAAAATATAAAATTTTATCTTATTTTGGTAGGGACCCAAATATTACTTTGCTTTTCTGGACGTTCGTGGAAGAACGTGCTACCAGAAACTGGAACGAAGCTACATTCTGCGGTCATATACAAGCCCCACAGAACAATTTCCTCTCATTATTAGAATAATATTGCTGCCACTCACAAGGCAGTGCCATCGAAGAATGGTAATACTTTAGATTTCGTTAATGCTTGAGGAACGGCGCATGCCATGATCAACCCACGGTTGTGTCGTTGTTTTTTTTTTATTGTTTGGGGCTCTCCTGTCATCTTTGAAATAATTTTCTACGCATAAAGATAAATGCATATTCCTGCTTTTGGGGTACTGCTGCCATCAAAACAAATCCATATTTGACAGTAACTTATTTATAAAGTAAAAAAAGTGCTGAAGATACATATGAAGCACTCTTATGTGTGAACAAACATTGTAGCTTACTTACACTGGCACACATAATGCAGTAGTTATATAATATTTTCGTGCAGGGCCCATTATATCTCTTAAGGCATTAATCAAGCATGATGTATGCTTTATAAAAGCACAAAATAAAAAAAATGAAACTTCTACTGTTCTGCAAGGGTTGAAACAAATCTAATGGTTGGTGTATAATTGGTGAGAGAAAGAGGATTGTAATTTTTTTTCAATATTGTGTATAAAACCAAAGGGAAGACGGAACGCAAGCCGAGACGCGTACCGTCTCGTCTCTGCTTGTGTACTGTCTTGCATTGTCGGCGACCACACACACAGGTAGAATATGAGAAGAAGCTCAATAACTACAATCATTTTAGAGCGAAGACTCACTGTTCCCTTTTTTTGCAGTATTCGTCAGTAAGCTTGCCAACTGCCTCCTGGGTAATGAGTCGCAATTCATCGCGTTACCTCTAGCAATTTGCGCCAATATATGGCTGTACAACCACACTAGAGAAGCGAGGGCCAAATGCCAAAGCCTAACAGCGTTTCAAGGTGGATCACGGAATACAGTCAGCGCTTGTAGTATGGAGCGATGCTATGCCGTGCAGACAGGGCGGCAGATCACCACCTCGTAACTCCATTTGGTTCGCCGCGTATTGCTCTTCACGTGTATCTTATATCAACGTTTTATTTCGCTTTGCGCACGCCTCGCATATAGGTGCATTCCTTTGCATTCAGTGGATCCACATCCCCAGTCGATGTGCGTTCCGAACAAATTAGAGTAAATTTGCGCCATGCTGCCTCCTGCGACACGCGGGGTTCTGTTTTAGGTATTTAGGTGCAAAACATTTCCCCTTATGAGTAATACGATTCCAGGCAGTGTGTACCCGGAACAATTGAGAGAGCACAGGAGTAATGAATATTTTAAAGCTACAGAATAGTGTTCGCGTTGCATAGGGTGCTGGCAACAATGACCACACCGGTTTCTCTGAGTGAAGGAACTTCAATTGAAGCACGCGAATACCTTGACTTTTTTTTAACGAGGTACGAACGGAATATTGCTCACTCCTGAAATGTTGTGCACGGGCCTCAGGAAAGTAACCAATATGAACTACCCTCCAGAACAGTGGTTTTTAGCCACGGATGTTTCAGGGGCCAGCGGAAGTCATGAGGTACACTTTACAGTGGGAGAAAAAGAGGGGGGCATATACCAATGCTACATGCAGTGCGAAATAAGCGCATCTTTTTGTTCCCTGGCAAGATATGCCGTAGAAGAATGCAGATGTCGTAGAAAACTGCAAGAAATGTTTTACAGCCATCTCGTACATAAGTCAGTTTTGCTGTGATGCGAAAATGTTACGCGGTGAAACAATCAAAAAAAAGAAGAGTCTGCTTTATTGGACATGGTCTGTCTTCAGATAAAAAAAATTAAGAATGCATTTCGTCGACCGATTTAAGCACAACTGCTCTAAATTAGAAGCATTTGAAATGTCTCAGATCACATATATATTTTCTAGCCTATTATTACTGCATGCCAACTGAGAACGCGTGTGGTTTTCACTGTTTTAGATAAAGCCTTGTAATTAAGAGCAGTGTGTACCCTGTGTCGGGGCACACACGCTGAATCGCTGGGATGCAGCATGGCAGCCATTGCGCATTTGCGAGCCAGCCTATGCGCAATGCGCTATACTGTGACGCGACATATGGATACGTTTGAAATTGTTAGATCATGTGCATAATATTTAGTGACTCTCTGCAAAGAAAAGTTCGAACGGGGGTAGAAACATTAAGACGAATAATAAGCATTAGTAGCACTGTAAAGTGTACGTAATCTTCACCACCCATACCGACAGGAATCTCCAACTTGTTTTATGCATCCTTGGAGGCTCAAAAATTAATAAGTTTGGACGCAATATACTGCTTAGAAATCCAGGATATAGTCTTTCATGTGATCTAGAATTGTCGCGCTTGCTTTGCTGTGCATGCAATCAAACAGCGTTTCGTAAGCGTGGCAGCGTTAAACAACGGGATATTCAGGACCACATAGTTACAGCGCAGTTAACAATTTTTATCCTAAGAAACACGCATTATATAAGTATGAACACCAAAATGCAAGGTCTCCGACATTGAGGAGCGCCTCTTTGCAATTTCGTTAAGCTGCACTATATGGCACAAAGAAATACGAGGAACCTTTTTTTTTTTCCCTTAAATCATACTTCTGCGTGATGATGGGTGTTAAGACGTGTAACAGGCTGAATGTGGATTGCAAATCCAGTGTCTCGAAGCGTTCTTTGATTTGGGGGGGATTGTGCCACTTGTTCTTCACGTTGCGTTGATGGGAACGCACTGACACGAAAAATGGAAACTTCGAGTTTTTACTCGGCCACCAGTATATAACTAAGGGAAATAGTTCAATCTACCAAGTACCTTTGCTCAAAGGAGAAACAGCCACATAGTGGTTGCTCATGATGGATTCTGCATAGTCTATAACAAGACGGCTACGAACATGCTAACCATTCCGATATTTCTCTTACAATTAATTGCGCGAGAACAGAAGTAAGGTAATAAAGTGCTATGATTACTTGTACTGAGTTGTGATTATGTCACATGTAAACCTAAGAGATTTTATTCATGCGTGGTGAAAATTTAATCAACGCGATGCCGATTCGATTGATACGTCCCCGAATAGTTGCTCAATTGCTTCTCTTCCTATTTGAAACTTTTTTTTGCGGTGAAGTTTATCGACCGCTCGAAACCCCTTAGGGCAATGAACGACCGGCGGTTTTGTCTCCAGCGCTATTATTCATCTAGGCAGTGAATACACTCTCGTACACTCCCATAGACGTCGCATTTAAAGTTCAAGACGGTCCAATCCAATGAACCGCCACCCTACCGGGCCATAATCGATTGGCGTGTACCGCGTCTACATGAGGCCCAAAAACCTACTTTATGTTCCCACACCGCAACCCTCTACCGCGTATCGATTCAGAGGCCATATCTGTATCCTTCCAAGCACTATCTGTACGGTGATGTGACCTGTCCCACTGCACGCAGCCAGCACGACATGTATAAGAAAAAGGCAAGGAAAAACAATTGCACTTACTGCTGGCATATTAGTGTACAAAAAAAAAACGTATGCGCGGCACTGGCTACTGCACGCATTCTAGATACACGTCATTTGTCCTTCTTAATATTTTTTTTCGAAACCGAAATGTACACAATTGGGATCGTTCCTGGTATTTGAGATGCTTGGCAATAGAAATATATACAGAAAAAATAGAGAGTACTTGCATATGTTTGTGCCAAACATGAGCTACTTTTTTTTTTGCTCTACAATCAATACGATTTCCCCTGTCTTAAAAAACACCCTACCCACCCACCCACCCCTTACTCTGCTTTCTGTGCCTTCTGAATGGACCATTCCAAAATAAACGACCAAAGCGGAAAGCTATACTCATTCCAACCTGTTGAGTCCTGCCCTCGTTGCATGCGTCTTTACCACATGCATCCTTCGCTTTCTCTTCGTACGAGAACCCTTCCTTTGATATGGACAGTTGCATCCAACAAACATGGCATTCACCCGCCTGCTTATGAGCCCAACAATCGCACAAGTTGCTTATGCCTGAATATTTTATACGAGAATCAGACAATGAGCTTCGCTATCACGTTTTTTTGTTCACTTTTTTTAGTTATTCTTTCTATTTTTTTAAAGTCTTTCACTTCAAGACGGTTGCGCTGAATGGTGCACCTCTAGAAATGGGAAGCTCTCTTCCCCCGCCACCAATTTTCTTTCTGTATTTTTTTTTCTTTTTAGTTACTTATTTTACAACGACTTGAAAAAAAGTTTTACTATAAAAACGGGGGGGGGGGGGAGAGAGAAGAGCTGAAACGTTAACTCTTCTGAGAAACGCAAATGCATACACAGAATGAGAGTAAAAAGAAAAGTAAGAACAAGTGACTGTTTTTGCAGCTATTCTTAGCTGCTAACGCTCATTGATAACGCTGTACATTTTTTTTTACGTTCTTCCCGATTGCTTTCGGAAACCCACTTCTTCCAAGGTCGCAGAACACCCGCATCAATGGAGCACAGGGCGGGTGGCTTTGGTAGGTGCAGAGTTTGCGAACCCCTCAGCCCCCACCCTGCCTCTGTCCCGACCCCTTTCCGTGCTTTCTCGGCAGTGTCTCCGACACCCAACCCCGCTGATCTTCGTGCCTCATGCGATCTTTTTTTCGAGACGCTCCACTTCTAACTTTATTTTTTAATGCGCTTTCTTCTTTTCGCCCGCTTATCTTTAGTAAAGGTACTGTATCGCATCTGAAGCTACGCTACTATAAGCATCAGACTTGAATAGAAAGACACTTTTAGTTTGCATGGTTTAGTTTTTATTGTCTTCTTTTTCTTCACAGACACACATTCTGCACTATAGAAAAAAGTAACGTGATAAAAAGATCACCTTTTTTTTTTTGCGTACATGCCACAAACGAGCGAAAGCTAACCAGGCGAGTCGGGACGCGAAAATTAATGGAACACGCATAGATGCGTTGTGCCAGCAATAACTTATCTATCTGTACTACACTCGCAGGCTTTCATCGTTCATTCATCGCTCAGACTGTTTCCTTGTCTCTCCCCACTTCTCTCTCCTCTCTGTTTTTTTTTATATCTTTCACGGTTGTATACGTACACATAGCCCACACACGCACCGAAGTGTCGAGGTACGCACTTTGCAGTAGGGCTATTCAAACTGCGCATAATGGTTGCTCGCGCAAAGGTCGGCGCATGTGCGTGTTGCTTCTTCAACAAGCTGGCAGATATACAGCCTAGGGGCTGTGTGTCGTTTAATGGAGTAAAGTGGCAATTTCGGGAGGCGATCGAACGTTACTCCTCTACGGCGATAGAAGGAGGTTCTCGCACTAGTCACATCGTTTATCAAAGCCGTACGACGAAAGGACACAAGAGCATATTGTCATTGATTTTCTTTTTTATTGTTAAGATTCCGTTCATTTATGAGTGATGAAAGTGCTGGCTTTTGGAGTGAGAATAAGTGACGGTGGCGTGCGTGATGCAGGTCTATCGACTGCACGTCGGGCCTCGGCCATTATGCGCCCTTGCACCTGAAGGTACAGACCTCAATGCGCACCCGCGCTTCGACGCGATCGTAACGCGTTGTGGTGACGAACGCCCCGTTTAAAGAAGGTGGCGACACGCGTTGTGTAAAGGCGTAGGGAAAATGTCTTGAGTTATGGCTTGGTGCGAAACGTCACCATCGGCTATGGACGCCCGCACGGCATGTTAGAAGAGGGCCCACGTCGTGCGAGCTGAGACCGCGCCACCATTCCATTGCCCTTCGAATAATGGTTGTTGACGTGACCGCAACATTCCCAGTGCTTGCTTCCATCTTTTCATCTTGTTTTTGCCGTCTTTGTTGCAGTGAAGTATTGATGCGTTTTCTTTAAAGACGTCATCCGCTTTCGGGCCGTTGCCTGCTTACAGCCTCCTTTGGGTCTTGCCGTCAATACAGGCGCTGATTCAGTCGTAATACTCATCTCACGCACAACTAGACCTTGACACTGCTGTTCGTAGTTGCTGTTCATAACATAGGGACAAAACTAATGTACATTCCACTGGTAGTGGCTCAGTATGCAAATTTTATACTTGCCAACAGCTGCACTAAGAATGCTATTTCCAGTCCGTACTGCAATAAAGCTACACAAATCGAGATTTCAATATCTGTGGTCATCAAAATAGGTCAAGAAAGAATAGCAGGCATCACGTATGTAACTTTTCATAATTTTGTCGATATGTGGCGTTATTTGGATTTACGGCTGCACGAATAAATAGTTTTATTTATAAATTATATGAGTGGCTACGTGCATGTCGTCCTGTTTTCTATGCTGCGTCGTCTTCCTTGACGTGCCTGTTCACGTCACGCTACATATAATCACGATGCCATATTTGCATCTAGAAAAATAATAAAAGTTAAGTATATTGCTTATAGGCGTTTGTAAGGAAGTCGCGTTTGTTGCAGGTGCTGCTACGAGTCATTGTGCCGTTTGTATGAAGGCCAGTGCCGAAACATGCAGTGTTACGATCTTTACAATACAGGATGTGATATTTGCGTGATATGCTGGGTGACGCAAACTGACGTCAATGCATACTAACGCGTAGGGAGACTTTTATAAGGTACTCTAGATGGCCTATGTTCACCCAGAAGGCAAAAAAAGTCTTTCAAATTGCTGTTGGGAGCCATTTTTCAAGTCGTGCGCATAGCGTAGATTTTCATTCCACGTATGTTTTACTAGAAGAAAATTTTGAGAAAAGAACTTTATCTTCTTTGTTCTGGTCTAATGAACTATAGTTTGGACGCCAGCTTTACTAATACCAAATCAAGGATTATTATAAACGGAAAGGTAATGTAACTCATAGTTACGCTAGTAATTTCAGGAAGTGCTTCTGGTGTGACACACCTCAGGGAATATGGCAGCTCCCGACACAGCGGGAATGCGAAGTAAATAGTAGAAATTTTCCACATACATATCTATTGAAATAATTATCTATAAGGTTATAAACATCCAAGTCAGATTTACGGTTCAAACGTGCCGTCCGCAACGAAAAGGTCTTGCAAAAGGACAGTATCGTAAGTGGTATTACTCGGCTCCGGAAACTACCGGTACCAAGAGAAGACGTGCAAAAAAAGTTCGGTCATGTGAGCTTCAGGTATTTCCTGGCATTTCCTTTTTTCTCGAAGAAGGCTACGAGTGACGTCATCCGGTACATTTAGCGCCACCAGCATCCCGTTTCTGAGGAGAAACCGGCTGGCAAACGATCTCTTCTGACGAACACCGCTGTAATGACAACGACCGGATAGCGCGGATGACAGATGTGAGAATCAGGCTCATATGGAGGACCGGCTTTCTGATGCTGGCGTAGTTGGGAACAACAGCTCCCCTCTCCCATGCAGTTCTCAAACATTGCAAAGTTGTTCGTCGGGCTAAAAAGGTCGGTTAACGACGCAGAGCGCTAAAAGGAGATGACCATTGATAAGAATGAAAAAAAAAACGATGAACGATATAAAGAAGAAATGGGACACGTTCGTGTATCTCGTTGGGGAAGGTAGCGCCAGCAGCGCTGTCACCCCACTCTGAACGACAGGAGCTGGTGGTGGCGCCTGCGGTGAGTTGCGAGTGCGAATTGGCAACAAGGAGGCAGCGGAGCATCTAAGAATGCGGGTGACGCCCTTCATCCACCGAGCTGCGACCGGTAACAACGCACGCCACCCTCTTCCGAGACGTAAATAAAGAAAGCCGGCCCAAAGAGGGGGAGAAACACGGGAGCGCTCGCCTGTGGCTCAAAGGAGAGGCTTGTTCAGCGTTCCCTCTTTCGCCATGGCGCCACTTAGGTCTGCTCGCTGGCAAAATGAAAGGAGGCCGCGGCGGTTTCTAGAATGCAAATACTACAGTGACGCGTTTATTTTGTCGCTCGTGTGCCGTCAGCCGTGCTTGCTGCTTCTTTCCTACGCGGAGGGAAACAACTTAAAGCGATCCACCGGGGGTGGGAAGCGCCCATTGGAATGCGCAGTTTATACGGGTGCCGTTTTCTACCTTTTTCTCCCTGTTTTGCTCTCTTTTGAGCGGTGTACCATTACCGTGCCCCTGAACTTACCTCGGGCGCTGTCCTCAATTCTTGGGACGGGCTCGGCGTGTTTGGGAAAATTCCTGAGTGACTGACCGTTATGCAGATGGTGTGTCCCACGCACAGCGTGAAGTTGTGTGTTTGGTGCCCAAAGAGAATATCAGGCGTGTCCAACCGAAAAAGCAGGTTTTTTCGGCATCCCTTTTCTGGTGCTGTATTGTATAAAATTTTTCTTCAATAGAACAAAACCTACCACAGATGGCTCGCGGTAGTTGTGCATGCATTTATGCTGGGACGCCTACGAATTAAAACGTAAAAATATCCAACAACAAAAAATGGGAACGTTTGGTGTCGTACTTGAGTCACTGTATAAATTTTGTGCGTGTTCTTGGTCTTTGTTCACACATACCACCGTGTACTGCTCTCCGTACACATTGCACGGTATTGAACGAGAGTGAAATTGTTCAACTTTCCGAAACGACCGCATACGGTAAATATTCTACAGCGCTCTAGAATTCAGCAAAACATTCCACTAGTTCATAATAACTGATCACTTTGAGAATAAATGAATCGTGAAGTGAATGTAAATTCAACCTTCAAAAGGCACCTAAAGCAAATTGAACTCACTGAGAATGCGGATACCGTATCAGTGGATCCCCGTGATATGTTATCATACTTCAGGACAGTGTATGTCTTCTCATACTATATAAGTGAGCCGAGATTTGCATTTAAAAGACACGAGTTGCTGAGGCGGTATCTGCTTGCATTGCTGCCCGCTCTTCCCGAGACCAGACGCTCATCGAGCGAGTTAAGCGTGCAGTGGCCCGATCGGATGTCGGACCTACAGCAACAAAACGAACTGCACCCACTTCAGAACGCCACGCGAAACCAGACGTCAATGGGACAGCGCGAAGTCCTCTCAATAGAAGCTAAAGAATCCAAAACATAGCCCCTTCTCAAGAGTGGCCATATCTTCTATGTGTGACGCTCGTATATATCAGGGTCCGCAGAATATGTTGGCTATTGTGTTGCTCAAGTGGCGACTGACCGCAGATTCTTTCATTTTTGGTCAAGCACAGCGATATCTGCATGCTGTCGGTTAAACCTTATCAAAGAGTCCCCAAGGCAACCGTCACTAGTGGTGAAGAGGTCGTCTACCGTAGACTGCGAGCGGCACACGGCGCCATGCTGTGATCAATGATCTTCGCGCAGCGGAAAGGTCGCCAGGGTGTCTGCAGAGGGAGACCCGAGCATGCTTTCCTCTGGTGACCGCAGTCGAACTTTAAGGCGCACAAAGCTTCCGCTGCCTACATAAGACTCCCATGGAGAGGAAGGGAGCCCCATGGGGAGGAAGACAAAACAGAGAAAGGAGTCTTCCCCACCGAGCCTACCTTCCACTCCCAATCGACCTTTCTTTCGGCCCGATGAGCCAAGACTGTCCGGGTCAAAGTGGACCTGACGTGAGGACAACTGACCAGAAGATAAATTACCTTCGTGCTTTGAGGCACTGAATAGTGCGGGGGCCAGGGTATAGACCTATATAAGGTGGACCAGTCAAGCTCCACTGGAAACCAAGCAAAGCTGTCTGTGTGTTCCAATCTACCTTTACACCCCCTTTTCCTGCGCTAGCCGCACACATACGCACAATAAGGCTGCCTCCTTTGTCACCCTAACTCTTTCATTCAAGGCAGAGTGGAACGAGTACGCTGCCAGCCGCATGAAGCTCGGCAACGCGAACGTATGCAGGAACACTTCGAGGCGGCCTCAAGAAAGGACTACTCGCAAGTTGCTATAGAAAGGGCTAACGACAAAGAACAGTGAGCGTGATTAGGAAAAAAAAAGTTGGTTTCTGTGTACGACATCCGGACGCCGTCGTGAACAAGCCGAGAACGTGAAACCTGAGATGTACGGTTTCAGTGCGAATCATTGTGAACGGGCTTACAACTCATTCACGCGTCGTCGAGCGCCCGTGGCTACTGTGTGGTCACTGAAATAGGTTTGTTAGCGGCGGTTTGCGGTCTCGTTTGTAGAAGCTGACCGCTGTTCAGGAGACCCACGCGTCGCTCAAACGACACCTCAGTATACTGAATACATCACTTGGTTACTCCCTCCTCGTGAACTTGCTTTCTAAACCATGGTTGCCTGAATAACACTGCTCCCTCTGATCCGCTACGCTGTCCAAAATGCAAGTGCTCGGTCAGAACGGTGCTCAGTTCACGCCCAAGGGCATATCGAATTTCACTAAAGAATTTCATGAGGTGCACGAGCACAGATAGAAAACACACCTTTGAAGGCTCGTGCGGCGTTTGGAAAAGTATCAAACGCCTTTGACAGAATCAAGCAAGTTGAAGGCGAATGTTTTTTTTTCTTTACTGATAAGGTTTCTTGCTTTGCTGTCTAGAGATAAATTTTTCTCTCCTGCTTAGTACAGCAAAGTTTGAAGCTGATATATCGCGTGTTTCTGCGTCGTCTGTTTCTAAAAACAAGAGAATTTGGGTTAAAATGAACATTTTCTTTGACCGACGTTCATAACACCGGTGAACGTTAGAACTAGTGCAATTGTTGCGAACACAATTGTAACTTCATTTGCAAGCAGTCCTTTTATGGGGGCATTTAGTGATTGCGTAATTGGCGTGATCAAGGAATCAACGCATAATCTTTTGCTAACAACTTCGCGCCCATTTGCCTAGCAGCCGTTTCCTGAAACGCAGACTTCCCCGAAGGTGTGAATTTATTTGCTTTTCAACTTACATCTATTCAATGCGTTATTTTGCTACCTTTGAAGACGTATTAGCTCAAGCAGCATTGATTTTGCAACTTTTTGAAGTGGTGTAAGGCGTCTAGGCAGTAACAAAAGAATGTCTTGCTCCGAGTGGTAGTGTTCAATAAATTCATTATTTTCAAAACTTATTCAATATAAATGCGCGAAATTCCTGATCATTCGTGATTAAAGTGCAAATAATGATGTTAGTGGCTGGTATAAAATTTTGTGTGAACTTGTCTTAATTCTCCCTGGTTTAATAAGCTGACACACTTATAACAGAGCCATTTGAGCATTGTAACTACAGTGTTAAAGTCAGAAATTTTTTTCTGATCACAGCTTTTCACATGTGCTGCCGTTTTCTCAGCAACGGAATCAAATTTCTGTACTGAAGCTGTATATCGCTGAATGCCGAAGCTATAAGCAGCGAAAAGAAGCTACTGTTGTTAGGTGCTCCTTGTTACTACGACGATGCGAATATACTGCACTGTGTACAATGGAGAAAACTAAAGAAAGGAGGGGGAACGACAAAACTCGAGCAAAATATAGACAAACTTCTCTCAATCACGGTGTCGGAGATGTCTTACTTTTTTTAGCATGCGCTTTTTGGTAAAAACAAAACAAAACAAAAATGAACACGTCTTTTGATGACTGCTTGTTTTATGACTACCATCTTTCCTGTCATTGCAGGTTTTACATGTCGCCGCCTTGAAGAGAGACGGTGTTGGGCTTCAGTACCGCGTGAAGAACTTGGTGGTCCCATCCAGCACAGCTGCTACCTCTTACTAGACCCCCTAATGACTCCGGCAATGTTGTCACTCAAGTCAGAGCTTCCCATATCGCCGCCAGATGACGCAGCCTTCCGCAGTGGCACTTCGGTAGGTTTCAGTGAGGACGATGAGCTCCCAGATGAGCGCTCCCCAACATCCTCCTCTCAGGAACTGTTGAGCCCGTGCCCTTCGTCATATATGGACGCTGATGATTTCGACGACGTAGAGTCCGGCGACTCGTCCTCGACAGCCACAGTGTCAACGGTTTCCTCGAGACGCAAGCGGGCCTCGAAACCTTCAGCGCGATCAAGGACTTCGAGCGCCTCAACAACGCTGAAGGCACCAGTGCAGGTCAAGATGAAGAAGACGCGGCGGTTGAAGGCAAACGACCGCGAGAGAAATCGAATGCACAATCTGAATAGTGCCCTGGATCGCCTTCGCTGCGTATTGCCCACTTTTCCCGACGACACCAAGCTAACCAAGATCGAAACACTTCGGTTCGCGCACAACTATATTTGGGCCCTTTCCGAAACGCTCAAGCTGGTCGAGTCCAAGGCTGAAAAGAAAGACTCCTCGGAGCTGGCTCAGGACGCGCAAATAACGATTCCGGCGCCACCTGCCACCGCTACTGAGTCGACGACGTTGGCAGCGACGCCGATGGCTGCGAATGGGCCTACGACACCTCGAGGATACTACACTCCTCCGCTGTCCGTGACTTCATCTCCATCGCCCGCGAGACAGCACACGCCCTCTTCAGCGTGTCTAGGGTCGCCCTCTACGCCCTGGAACTTGTCATCTTGCCCGGGTTCTGTAGCCGTGTCGACGCCGGCTAGTTCTGTGGACTTATCAGACTCCTCGTGCTCTGGATCCGAGTGCGGCTTCACAACTTACGAGGCCTTATGAGGAATGCCTGCGCCTGGCATTAACGCAGACAATGGCGCCGCGAGTGGAGACTATGCGTGTGAGCCTCGTGCGAGACTGAAGCGAACATTAAGTGCGTCGCGGGTAGGCGAACGAAGGGGGAAAAAAAAAGAGAGACTGCTTGCAGAGTGCGTGGTCTTAGGTGGTCGAGCCAAATTACCAAATACCTTCCAACAGTGCTTATAGAAACGACGTGGACATTGTGGCAATCATCCAGATACGCGAATAATTTAAGTCTTCTGTATTCCGTGCTTTTTCATAGCAGCAATATATATTTTTGTAAGGTGATGTCTACAACTAAGGGAGTTACATGCGTGGTGTATCAAATAAGCGTTCTAAACATCATCTTATAAACAACCGTGCAGCTGACAATATGCAGCTTTTGTAAATCAACTTTTTTTCTGTGCAATGTTGCGAAAGTTAAATTCATTAGTCTTTTTGAATTTCATGAATGTGTTGTAAATTAAGTAGAGGTGTTTCTTTCAATGTATCGCGCTCGTGCAGGACTATAAGAGAGAAAAAAAAAGATTTATTTAGAGGGCAGATGCCCGCATATCGCCAATGTCAACATAACGTATTAAGAAAGCTACCCTCAAGTTAGGAATCGAAAATATGTTTAAGAAAACACCAGCCATTTTACCTGACCTATAAAATCATCTATTGCCTTGTACCTAAATGCAAGTAACAGTAAGCATTTTGCTTCATTTTTTTTGCTTCCCATGAAGTACTAGTACCATGTGCCTATGTAAACATTTCAAGATTTATGGGGCATCAAGTTTACAGTGCCCACTTTACTGCGAGAGTGTTGCATTATTTATGTCGTAATAACTTTTCACCCTGAATAAAAAATGTTGCTGTACAGAAATTAACGTAACCCTCCCTGACTCTTCCTTTACTGCACAAGTGACTTGCCCGTCATTCAGCCATTTTCAGTTCCTGTCTTCTTTCCGGCTCAATTTTCGTGCACCCAAAGCCTACAAGAGGCCGCCCCTCTAATGCATGACAAGCGTTTACCTTTTTATTGAAGGAATTGCACTCGTGCAGGGCCAAAAGAGAGAGAAAAGGATTTATTTAGAGGGCAGATGCCCACATATCAATGCAGCTCGTTAGGAAACAACTTACAAAATATATCAGCACACATTACATT
The DNA here is from genome assembly GCF_013339725.1 of Rhipicephalus microplus. Taxonomy (NCBI): domain Eukaryota; kingdom Metazoa; phylum Arthropoda; class Arachnida; order Ixodida; family Ixodidae; genus Rhipicephalus; species Rhipicephalus microplus. Next base: position 191,108,245 of record NC_051166.1, read on the forward strand.
TTTTACAAACATTTGTTAACCATAACATGCGTTCAGGCTTTTGAAGTTTTTATGCATGAATTAACTAGGAAACATGCAACAAAAACCAGCATGGTGTACCCTTATAGTTAGAAGGGCGGCAGAGCACAAAACTATACAAACTTACACTAAAAAAAATTTTTAAGCATTATCCATTGACCTCACCAAAAAAAGTCGTTGTTGCACAAAGTTGAGGCAAGGCTTTATTTCTCTGAATTTCCTTAACATATTACCCGCAGTATATCAACGTGACTTCATGGGTTTTGATGTAGTTTCCTCATTTAAATCATCTCGACTCCAGAGCGATGACGCCATATTTGCAAAATTTTTTCTTTGCAATTGCATGGTTGCTATCGGTCGGTTACCTTCGCAGTCGTGCCCAACATTAAGATTGTCTTAAGTCTGTAGCGTAAGAACAACTTCGTGGAGCATGAATCATGTACCATTGGATCTTGTGTATCTCAAAAATGCTTTGCCGTCTTTTTTCACCTTATAAACGAGCTACTGTAGGACATAGATGCTGTATACTTCACAACGACACGGAGAGCCGATCATCAGACGCCAATCGGACGATGCCAACCGAAGACTTTTATTTATCCATGTTTGCTGGCCTGTGCCAAGCTTCCTGTGACGGTAAAATTTTGAGTTCCCGTTTTCTTTCTGCTATTCATTTTTGTAAGAGTAATTTGTGAGTACACTCAACTATTTATTCATACTTATTGCCCTTTAGTACGTTTGCAAGGTCAATCTGAACGCTTGCTTCTTCTTTTTTTAACACAGTCATAGCGTTCAATGCGTGTAGCGTAGCAGTTGAGTAAACCTCCATGTGTTGCCTTATTAAAGACGATAATTTTCCTTGGCGACCTTCAACGTCAAAATTTTGGTCTTGCTGTCTGCCTGTCTTTCTGTCCGTCTGTCTGTACTTTTGTCTGTTTGTCTGCGGTAACGATTGCCCTAAAGACAACAAACGATATTTTAAATGGCCGACCCCGTTCGCAGTGCCCACCAATATTGCTCAAGTTTCAGCGTTCGTACTTGTGCAATCGTCAATTAAAAAGTAATTATTGCCTATATCTGAGGCATCATAACAACACGTCGATGTTTTATTTGTGTGCCTTTATACTAGAGAAGGCACACACAAGTAATTCTAAGGATCATACCGTTTATCACGCTGCGCTGACAATGCAACGCCATGCTCAAAAAGGCAAATGTTTCCAACGCTTTCCTAAGACGACATGGTGGTGGCATCTGCCCGTCGCTTTGCGTTCTACTCCTAATCGTCTTCGAGACAGGCGCGCATCTTTCTCCGCGGGTGCTAAAGCCTTTCTTCGTTTTCGAAGATAACTGCCAGATGGCACTCTTGTCTAACGTGCCTCGATGCGCTCGTTCGCCTTCGCTGCACGGATCGAGACTCTGCAACGCAGCGCTTCCAAAATACAATTCACCTGATTTCTCGCACAGAACATCAAATAAACGTTTTGTTCACTCTCTCCACACGCAATACAGTCGTCTTTCGACAATATTTGCAATAAAACATGCTGATACGGGGCCAATTTTTTTTCTCGCAATCCCTTTTGTTACTTTGTTTGTTTCTTTGTATAATTTCTATGTGTTTATGCCTGCGTGTGTGTCGATGCGTGCGTGTGCCTGTACCCTCATCTAGCATTTCTCTAAATGCACATAGAAGCAAACGCCAAGAAGACACTAGCGAGAAAGCACAAAACTACATTGACTTAATACTTGAGAGAAACACCAAGAAATGAAACCTCTTTTTAAATGATATAGCAGCTTAAGCGAACCAAGTGAGACGCGCCAGTGCAGGATGAACCAACTACTCCCAATCTTCTCCCAAGTCATAATTTGTTTTATAGTTTTATTGTATGGCCAGGTCATGGTGTTGCAGTGTCGTAATGTCACTGTCCCCAGATGGTCATCATGATTGATAACATTTGCTTCGATTATATCAGCTACATGCATCAAATAGCGCACTATGAAGTCTTCGTGCATCCAGTAGAAATGTATCAAGCGACAAGTCGCAAAAATTACCTTTGTTCAAGTGTTAAATTCTTTATGACCTACTACCTGTATGCTTCCGACACGAAATCGGGAACAGAACGTATCTCAAGCAGTTGAATAGGTGACAATTTACAAAAAATTTAACAGAGTAACAAAAACAAGAATGTTAAGTGTACGTTAGAAAAAAGAAGTTAATGGGCAGTTAAAGTTGAGGTTTTACTTCAGCAGAAAGCTCTGCAGCCCCTCAACAGATGGTCGAAGTAGGTTTTTGCCTTTATACCATGATGTACGCACACAGCTTTCTGCTGTGTGTGGAACGGCCAACTGTCACACACATTACGTGGGAATGTGAATCCGAGCGCCGAAACATTATTTTTTCTCTTTTTAGAGACTGCATCTTGTACAAGGCATTTGGAGACCTAACTTGTTAGCAGGCGTCGGGAGAGCCTACTAGCTCTGCTCGATCAAGCCCAGTGGACCATAAAAGTCATTGATTCCCTGGGCTTAGTATTCCTCCCACTGGCCCAGAAACTGTATAGTCAATGAAAGTTTACACGACTGCTGCTCAAACTTTTTAAGCACTCCCCCCCCCCCTTTTTTTTTCGTTTTACTCTCGCGAACACTGCAGAATGAAGTGAGCGAAATGATGCACGTGCATCTTGTTCATACTTGCGCGCTCACTTCATTTCTTTTTTCGCACAGTTTGGCTTGGACCGCACAGGGCCGCGAAACATTGACATTGAAGGTTTTTGCCTTGAATTGAATATAAACATGATCAAGACAACTAGATCTCATATTTGCAAAAAAAAAAGAAACACGTTTTGCGAATAGTACTATGACCTGATTATGAGCAATATTAAGGTTAAGCTACGCGATTGAACTTCTCCGACGGTTTTTTCAATTCTATGCAGGAAATGTTGGCCAAATTTGGCAGGACAGCTTGTGCCTGGCAAACTAAGGGTTCCTAGGGGGATATCAGGCCCCTTGCGACACTGCATTTATGAGAAGCGTTGGCAACGATGTTTCAAGGAAGGAGACCTGCTGGATACCGTCAATGTTAGTCAGCGCCCTATATAGAATAACATAGTTGAATAATAGTTGATGGTTACTCCGACCTGTGAAACAAAGGATAGCTCAGCAAGGACTTTAGTGCGCTTACGTATTGTTGGCGTGCTCACCGGTCAAGCAAGCTATCGCAGACCAACGCTGTCCTGGCTTCGTCGCCAAACCGGTCCAGCGTAATGTGGATTATGCGCCCGCTTATCTTAGTCATTTTTGCAGCGAAATGCATTGCGCGTCTTCAGATATTCGTGAATCTTCGTCGATGTCAATAAAGTGGGACAAGACGAGAGTGATGCAGACGAAACATAACGTTGCTCCGTTGAAGGTCCGCACACCACTGCTCTAGAAAAAAAAGTACTTATTCCATATTTGTGTGAAAGTTCTAGAAGCTGTTGCCCAGCTCCTTTTCAGTGAAGGCGGGTAGTGCAGATCTCACGAAATACATTTATTCGCAGCATATTAGGAAACCAGTGAACCGAAACTAGAAATAGCGATGGTTCACATTATGTGAGACTATGCATGCAGATAAGAAGAAACGCCTTCAGAAAAGTGAGAGTTGAACAAAAACCACAATGCTGAGGAAACGAAAGATAGTCGGTGAGGTGCAGGAAGCGAATAATTTCTTTCTTAAGTGTTTCTTTCCTCCGCTTGTTTCGCCCTTCTTTGCGCCTTTCGCGAAATCAGTGAGCGCGAAAGTCGGATGCATGCATCGGGGCTGCCGAGCGGAGAGTGCTATTGTGGGGGGCACCGTGCCTGAATGGAGGCAGAAAAGCGCTGCGCCATAGGGGAATCGTGAAGGGAGTGGTGCGGGAGCACGAACCTCAATAAACACAGACAGCGATCATAAAAAAAGCAAGCATATATGCGGTGAATTCTGCAATTCTAGGAACAGAGTAACAAGAAACTCACACACATAACAGCTATCCCAGGATGGAGGCAGAAGCTAGGAAGCAAAAAAGAAGCAGAAAAATGAAAAGGAAAATTTTCACGTTATAGTTACACAATAAAACTATTCCCTCGTGTGCAAGGAAACGCGGTTGTATAAACTACAATGCAAAAATGAAGAAGTTGGTGTCAGCGGCAGGAAGAGAAAACGAAAGAAGCCAAGGAGTCGTCGAAGCAAGAGAAGGGAGATATAGAGGGAGGGCTCGCTACCGAGCCCGTAAACATTGGGGGAGAGGAATGGGCCGGAGGGAGGACGGTCCTTCGGGAGGCTCCTCCATTCGAACCCGGTGACCTGTCGTACTGACCTCGGCAGCTCCCGTGAGAACGGGGATAGAAGCAACTAGCGACGCCGATGATCGGCGCTTCATTGCGTCTGCCAGGGGTAGCGAGGCAAAGTGCGAGGCGCGTCGCTCTTCGAATGGTTGGGAGAGGAGACGGAGGCATTCTCGGATTATTCCTGGGAGGCTGCTTTTGGCTCGTCTCCACCAGCGGAAAGGAGGATGCACAAAAGGGAGTAAGAAGGATGCTTTGGTGGCCCTCATAGCATGCGTAACTGTTTCCTCCTAACGGTCCTGGGTAAGAGCGTACGAGTTTGATAGTTTGATACAAAAGGCGCCTGTCAACAAGCTTTCGTCGCTCAGTGTAGAAAACGTACACATGTAGAAACAACATGGTAGAGGGTTTGAATGTATCGGTTTGCGTGTGCGTGCTAGTGTGCGCGTGTGCTTGCGTGAGCGTGTGCGCGTGTGAGTGTAAATACGCGCACATGTGTGTGTGTGAACGCGCGTGCGCGTGTGCGTGCGGGCCTCTTGACGGTACCCTTGAAACAAAAACTGAAAGCAAGGAAATCCTTACTCGGCAATATTTCGTTTTTTTTTACCACTTTACACTGAACTAAACTTTTGATGCTGTAGCACCGAAAAAATGCAGTATACTATAAATACTGCGTCCAGCACTCTCTTTATAACAACACAGTTACTTCTGAAGAACACATCAATGTTATCACACTGAACTAAACTTTTCATGCTGTAGCACCAAAAAAAAAATGCAGTATACTATAAATACTGCGTCCAGAACTCTCTTTATAACAACTCAGTTACTTCTGAAGAGCACATCAATGTTATCATAGTCATTTGTTTTCATTCTCACGCCAATGACCACGATAAGTGTAATTTTTGTTTTAGGTTGTATTTCCGTACCAACCTTGACGATAAAGCTGATCTGCTGACCACCGCTAGACCAGCCCCACTGCGACTGAAGTTGGTAGAAAATCAAATCACACAGAAAACACGGTTGCCTAGACACGTGCACCTTAACTTATTGTATATTTGTACACAGATGAAATTAAGACATGCTTCGGAAGTCATACACATGGTGAACTGACACATATATCAGTATTGTTTACATAAAAAAAGGATTCAGCTATCATCCTCGTCCTGGAGTCATGATGGACGTAACTGTCGAATGAATGTGGCTTATTGTATTCCATTTTCTGCAGCAGAGTATATATCGGGCAGACTGGATGCTGCTTGAATGTGCGCTTGCGAGAGCATTGCAACGCACTAAAGTATGCACCTGCTTCGCACATGTCTGCGCATTGCGCAAAATGTGGTTATGCTTCGGAAGTTGGAACGCACAAGTTTGCACAACATTTCACTCCATCCGCTGCAGTATAGCCTATAGTTTGCTTTGGCATTGCGCAACTCGCTCCCAGTCGAGAGTTTGATGGCGGCCTTGAAGGCTGTTTTTTACGGTAGTTTAATATTCGCGAAGGCAGGTGTACATGTATTTATGAGTACCATAAAATATATCAGGTGGTGAAAATGGATAGAGATTCTGCCTCTATTATGGGTTTGAAAATTATACGGCACTTGCAGCTAGTGATACACCACATTTCATTGGCTTTGACAAACTTGAACCTGCATCGTTGCCGATGCGCGGACAGTTCCGGTCTATGACGGAGCCTGAGGACGATTGTTATAGCACGAGAACAGAACGACGACAAACTGACAAGAAGGAGACGAGCGCTAACTTCCAAGGAGGGAGGTTAGAATTTCGCGCTCGTCTTCTTCTTGTCCCTTTGTCATCGTTCTGTTCTCGCGCTACAACAACCGTAATGTCATACCAACTAGCCCAAACCACCACGCTTCGAAGCCTGAGGATTGAGGCACATAACATGCAACTGCAGGCCATAAACTATTGCTAATGAAAAATAATTTAATTGAAAAGGTTTGTATTTGAGCAGGTTGATAATTCCTCGCTGAAAACAGGGTAAACATCAGGATGTAAGAAAGGATGCACTAGCGCTGACTACGTGCGTTTATTTTTTCAAGCAAAAATACATATGCTTCCTGACGACGGGAATAACCAAAAGAGGAGTAGGGAGAGGGGAAATGCAACCATGAGCGAGCACCCCAACCTGTCTTCCATTTTGCCACACTCGTTTGCGAAGATAAGCAACCACCACAAATTTGTGTTGCCATTTTCGTTGCCATTTTTATTTGCTTCTTGTTTAGTACAGCCGCACATGGAATGGTCAAGTTGTTCCCTGCTTCCAAAAACAGGAAGCATTAAGATGATTCATTGCGCTAAGCGTATTTGTACCGCAAAGATTGACCAGACACGCATCGCGCGCAGTTACTACGATTACCACGCGCGGGAAATGCACGAAGCTGCTGTGATTTATTCCATGAGGCCTTCCTAAATAATCTCACCATGAGCCACACTAACCAACAACGAGAGTAATTATCGCCGCAAAGGAGTCCTGCTCTGTCAAAGACAGACTGGGATGCATTCGCTTGGTTTCATTCCCTCATCTTTTCGTTATTCCTTTCCACAGGAAGCGTACAAATCTATGTTTGCGAAAATAAACGCACATGTTTGTAGTCATGCAATGTCGGTCTTGTTCGTTTTTATTTTCCCGTTTGTTCACGCTGTTTTTGAGAATAAAGTTTTTATTTACGGCCATATAACATTTTGAACATGATTACTCCTCAATGCTCCCAGTGAACGCACGTTAAGCACGGAAATGTCAATACAGGCAGTTGTCGACGACTATGCGTGCCAGTTTTCCAAGGTTGTTGTTGTATAGCACTTGTCTGCGCTTCCGAAATTCAATGTGATTACACAGACTGGTCGACTTGTAATCATTGACAGCTTGCCATGTTTGATTTCCGGGACACGATATTTGCGTCCCATACCGAGCGCTTTAATCTAAGGGGGGCCTCCTGATAAAGCAACCGCTAGCAATCATCGTCGTCACGAGCCAGCGGGGTCAGTGCACATCTGTGCTAAAGCCAGAAAATATACAGGTTCATTTATTAAGCGCTCATGTCTGGAGAACTTTGATTTGATTGATATGAGGGGTTTAACGTCCCAAAACCACTATATGATTATGAGAGACGCCGTAGTGGAGGGCTCCGGAAATTTAGACCACCTGGGGTTCTTTAACGTGCACCCAAATCTGAGCACACGGGCCTACAACATTTCCGCCTCCATCGGAAATGCAGCCGCCGCAGCCGGGATTTGAACCCGCGCCCTGCGGGTCAGCAGCCGAGTACCTTAGCCACTAGACCACCGCGGCGGGGCTCTGGAGAACTTTACCTAGTAATACCATATTGAACACGTATATTACATGCATGATGCCAATATAACAAAAGAAGAGCAACATTCATTCCCAAGATAGCCACCGAACAGTTCTCATGGTTCTTTGACACTTTTCAAGGAGTCCTCAAACTGGCTCACCAGAGACGTGTATGTAGTCTCAGCGTCAAATGAAAGCCGAACAGCGGCAAGCCTTCGCGATGGCTTAGAAGTGTGGCAAAAACGCAGTCATCAACGGAATACAGAGTTCAACATAGAAAAAGTATGCGGCATGCTCCCGGGAAGTTGTCTATAGGACCACCCTTTCATGCGGTGCTTGTTATGTCGGAACGACCGGAAGGTGTCTGAACGATCGGCTGAGAGAACACGCTAACGATGTCAGAAACGGGAAAGATGGTTTTCTGGCTCAGCACTGCACTGAGTGCAATTGTGTGCCACTTTTCAAGGACACAGCGACGCTGTACAAGCACAAAGATGAGCGCACCCGAGTCATTGTCGAGGCCGCGCAGATGGCATGCGTACAGGTGTCATGCATTAGCAAGCCCCCCGTGGCTCTGTCCGAGAAGGAACTCAGGTTCCTCGAAGCTTTCGGCGCGCGCAAGTAGTTATATTATCTTTACTTTTCTGTTTCGTTTTCCAATACATTTTTCTTTGCCATTTTTTCTGTGCTTTTGTTTTTTTTTGTTTTTCTCTTACTCATGTTTCTGCTCTTTGTGCCATATGGCTTTTGTCACATGGTATTGTCTCCTCTATACATTTTCGCGCTCTGCGCAATAAACTCGGTTGGAAGTTAGCGCTCGTGTCTTTCGTGTCCTTCTTGTCTCTGTGTCGTCGTTTTATTCTCGCGCTATAACTATCGTAATCCTTCGCGATGGCGTAGTGCGTTTCCTCCAGTTATCAGCATTGACAAGCGCGTGCATCCTGTTCGGCAGCTCCGCGCATGTATGAGTGCCTGTGCATGGTGATAAGCGGACGGGGCGCACTTTACCATGGTGAAGGCTTGCCGCTGTTCAGCTTTCATTTGACGCTGACAGTAGAATTACAAACAGATGGGCCACGTTTTGCAAGGCCATGCACAGGACCATTTACTCTTGTAAATCGGTATTCAATTGTATTTCGGTTTTCCTTGAAAATGAAGAAAACATTAGGGGGCGGGGGCGCTACAAGCAAGTGTAGGGATCAAGGACAGCAAATTTTGTAACCGTTGTGTAAGCGCAGGAACAGAGTAGGCATAGCATTTAGTGTGTCGAAACTCATTGTTTAAAAGTCTCACTGTGTAGGGAGAATTCTCAGTTCGTCACACGGTCGTCGCTACACCATGCCTGTATAGTTGGCCTTGGCAAAGTGTTACGAAGGTGCTGACAAGTTGAAGACTGCGAGGGAGCGCTTCCCATAGATGAGCGCTTAGTTCAGTTATAGTTCAGAGCTTGTTATACGTTCAGTGCTGAAGTTAGCCCCATTCACTTAACAATACCTATCCAGCGTTGGACGTATAATAAGCGCTTTGAAAACCCGACGAGCCAGCGTCGCTGTGCAGAAAACAATTCCTGAGCATTGCAATACCCGTTGAAACGCATATACTGCGCACTTTTTGAGCGCGAATCAAGACTACTGCAGAACGAGGGCCAAGAGTCTATATACCAAATAAACGAAAGTCGTCTTGCAAAATGACGGAACAAATGAAATCCCGAAATAAAACAAACACTGTATAACTTCGCCTATCGGGCGTCAAAAAGTGGAAAATATAAGAGTGAGCCTGATATCGTCCGAAGCAAGCCATTGACATATTATCACTTGCAATAAATGTTGCCCCACCTCTAATTAAGGCACGAGTTGTTCGGACACCTTGCCCTTCTTAGTGGAATCAAAAAGTATAAATTTATTACGCTTCCATCTTTCCAATAAAAACATTGTTAGAAAAGAAAGGCTATAAAAACAGGTACAATAAAAAATTCGGACACATGCATGCTGAAAATGGAAATAAATCAACAACGCGCACTAAAGTCGCACTGATTTGCCCAAGGACATGCACCGTTGGGTGCACACAAGCAGTGTCAAGGTGGAGGGCAAACAAACAGACTTGTGATTGAGCGTGACATGTGCGGAAGCAGTGGCAGCAAAGATTCGAAGCAAGAGCACCACCGCCAAGCAATTTGCACTGGTAGGCGTTCAGCGCTACTCGTGCAAATGAAAGGAAACGGTACGTAGCAGTGGCTCAACAGAGCCATCGAAAAGTGTTTCGTAGAACGACTTGCGCAGCAATCGCACCACACAAAAGCTCTCGAAAAAGTCCACAACGGGATCGAAACAGGGGCCGGGAAAAGATAACGCAATAAAAATATTAAAAATGGGGACAAGGTACGTAAGGAAACAAGGATACGTCGAAGAAACCTTGTGTTCGTAAGGTATCGGTGGTGACTCCCACCGACTGAGCAGAGCGCAGAGAATAGGAGCGCTCGGTCTCTTTCCTTTCCACATTGCCAAGAGGTTCACAGGACTTCGCGCAAGGAAAAGCTGAATGACGCCCGACTGTCAAACGCTGACGTGCGGGTGAAGAGAAGACGTCCCCCTGTCTCGAATAGCAGGCTCTTTCATTGTGCGGACCCCAGTATCGGGAGGAGGGCGCGTAGCTAGGCTTGTTTCCTCCTGCGCGTGTGCACCGTTGTGGTGGTTTCGCTTCCAGACGAAGCAGGCGACTTGTGGCTTTCCACGAGCGACGCCCGCATTGCCTGCCTATGTCAAGACGCCTGAGCAGTTGCGTGCACCACTTAACAAGCTGCGTAACCACTATAGGTGTGGCCGTGCTGCGAAAAAGTACACTTCGCCTAATTGGAACAAGTGGGCTTTAATTGGACGTCTTCTTACTAGGAGCATGAATTTAAATATGTTTCACCGCGAATGACGTTTTCCTCACTGATTACAGTGCAAAAATTTTAAAACGTTGGATGCTTCGCCGAAGAATTGTGTCGTACACGGCACGTCGCGGATTGTGCTGCATGGATTTACCTAGCAAAACCGCGTGCGACGCAGCCTGGAAAATGATTCCCATGTCTCATCGAACAACGGTGCCTCGACCAGACAGGCTCTCTCCTGCCCTCGCTTGGAGCCCTCCCCCAACCTCTCGCCGCGCCGTCTTCAAGACTCGGATCGAGACTGTCTACTAGGGGCAAGGAGGTCGAGCACTTGGATTAAATATGAATGGCAAGGACCGAATGCACGGAGATCCCGTACCTGAGGATTATTCAAAAATGGATCTCTGCAGCTTCCCCACGTTGCTGCGGCGACGACAGGAAGGAAGGCAGAGGAGCCCTAAGGCAGGCCGAGTGACGGCTTGAGGAAACACGACGGGCACTGTCACGTGCCTCGACCTTTCGTTTTTGAGGAGACGCTAGTCTGACACCCATGTCCCCCGAAGCATAAAGTACGGCGCAGATTAGGAATGCTAATCAGATGGAGCTTAGCGGGAGCCATAACTTGAGTACGAGGCTTCCCCGAGCTGGATGAAGCTAAGGGTGCACAAAACGACACTTTTGACGCGCTTGTCAGATATCAATGCCGTGCTCGCCCATTGCACGTGAGGAAAGAACTCTGGCGATTATCGAGGTTGTCGACGCTACTACAAACGACGCTGATTTTTCGAGTGCTGCTGACATGCAACTTGCAAGGGAGGCAACTGCTTTTAGAATAGAACTAACTGGAAAAACATTTCGTCACGTCCGGCTTATATACGCTGCATCACACAAAGACCAGATTACTGCACTATTTGACGAGCAAAGAGGAGACGAATGTAAAACAGCGTTTAAATGTCGACGCAAGAACTGCTTCCATTTTCTTCTCTTTTCCTCAACCGTAGGCTTGAAACAGTACAATAAATGACTTATTGTTATGTAGTTTATCGCACGTTAGGGCCTCCTCAAAGATAGGTCTTCCGATCAAGTTAGTTATCGAACATACATCCATCAGCTTCGTTGACGTTCTTTACGCTTTTCCTGATCCTGCATTGCAGGAAGGTTTCGAGCAATTTTCTTGTAGATATTGCAGATGCGCACATACAGGAAAGTAGGCCACGTTAGAGCTGGCCACGTTCTTATTTTAAGTTGTAAAACTTTACTAGCCTTATTGTTTAATAGATACTCATAAAAATACCACACAAAAACATCCTATTCTACGCAAAATAAATATAAATGCGAAACAAACTCCATCAAGCGACATCAGAAGTTATCAATACAAATGCACAATAACTTTAGTATATATATATATATATATATATATATATATATATATATATATATATATATATATATATATATATATATATATATATATATATATATATATATATATATATATATAAGGGAAAGAAGTGTATACCTAAGGGTTCGTTTTTCCGTGTTTTAACACTATATTAATGAGATCTAACAGACAGTAATGCCAAGGAATGTACAGGGGAAGTTATTAGTACGAATAGAATGTAAATAAGAAGAAAGAAAAGTGGATGAAAAAATAACCCGCCGTGAGCAGCCGTAGGCCTGCTCACGGCTGGTTATTTTTTCATCCACTTTTCTTTCTCCACACGGACGGACGGACGGACGGACGGACGAGCGGAGCGTCCGTCCGTCCGTCCGTGTGTTCGTCTGTGCGTCCAACCGTGGGTCAATCTGTCCGTCCGTGCGTCTGTCCGTCTGTCTGTCTGTACGTCCGTCCGTCACGTGAACACTTCAGGTCCCACCATCTCGAATTTTTCATCATATATTGAATATATACAAGTACCCCCATCTAGCGGACATTCCAATAACTAAACAAATGATGGATACCTACTACATGCATCGAGGACGCACGACCCATGGCTTAGGAAACTTCGACATTCGAAAAACTAAACGAGCGGTGGCTACCTACTACATACCACGAAAACGCACAACCTTCGGCTTATGGAGCTTCGCCCACATAAGTCTATCCCCCACCGGTGTTTACAAACGATAACAGTGCGAACGGGTGACGTCATAAGGAACTAAAAAATACGATATACTTCTTTACTTGTAATGAGCCATAATTGTATTATCTAATATATTGATGAACATGTGGGTTTTAATGTACCGAAACCACCATATGATTATGAGAGACGCTAGAGTGGAGGGCTCTGGAAATTCTCATGACCTGGGGCTCTTTACCATGCACCAAAATCTGAGCACACGGGCCTACAGCATTTTCGCCTACATCGAAAATGCAGCCGCCGCAGCTGGGATTTGATCCCGCGACCTGTGGCACAGCAACCGAATACCTTAACCACTGTATCACCGCGGCGGGACGGGTTATCGATTATAGATACTTCTTTTTTGTCTTTCGTACTTTTGTATATTTTTAAAAAAAAGTTGCTCATTTTCTTTTTTTCAAGGGCATTTGTGTATAGCGCTTAGTAATTCCGTCTAAAATTTTTCAGGATTTCAGTTTTTCACATATTTTTTATCTTGCTACTGCAAATAGCTGATGACTGTAATGCGTTATTTTAAAACTCATGTTTTGACATATGTTATACTTTTTGAGTTTGATTTTTGTGTCCCTTACCCAAACTTAGAACGAAATTCCTATAATTGTTCCACTTCACTTGATCAAGTATATTGGGTGGAAGGACCTTGGTCAGGCAGAAATAATCTGCCTATAGTCCCTTCCACCAATAGGCAATCTTTGTTTTTGTCGGAAAACACTGTGAATGAATGAATGAATCACTAAAGGCCTATTGCAAGCACAGTTGGTAAGTGCCCCCTACGCCATAAATACTCCTTTTGCGAATCAGCGAAGGGCCACTTACGCAGCCGTAGTGCAACACGCGAACCTACTCAACTGTTTCCTTTGTTTATTTAAATATTGTCACGTGGTTGTGACGTGAAAAAAGACAACAGTCAGCGTGTCAAAGAAGCAGCTCTTTTTTTGGCCAAACTTGTGGCCGGAAAACTGAAGCTCAGACTACAGCAATACACATGGGCACAGATAGCGGTGAACAGAGTGGTAGCCGTCGATCAACCGACAAGAGCTGACGTGCGTCTGCATTTATATGCCGTAGAATTATCTAACGTTATCGATAATAGCCACGTAAGTTCCAGAAGAGCCTGTCATGTTCGCTTTGTATGCGTAATCGCATCGAAAAATTCAACGATTATCTTCATGGTTCTTAGTGAATTTGCGTGCTTGCGCAAAGCAGCACTTACACGTCAAATGGGGCGATAACAAAACGGGAGAAAGAAACTTGACAATATGTCTAAGCGCTTTGTATAGAGAGGTCCTTTAAAACACCTGCAAGTTACCAATTGATTGACATGTGCGGTTTAACGTCCCAAAACCACCATTGATCATGAGAAATGCCGTAGTGTAGGGCTCCGGAAATTTCAACCACTTGGGGTTCTTTAACAAGCTTCTAGTTCTAGCTTCTAGACAACTTTTTATTTTCTGGCAAAATCGCCAGGATACATCCGGAAAGACGTCAATTTTAGCCAAATGTCGCTAAACAATAATGATGACAATATTTTTAGAGTCTTCGGTTTTTTATCCGATAACACACGAGAAGAAATTAGATTTTATTGAAAGAATATTTTAAATAAGTTTGCGTTGTGGCGAAGGAAGTTCGACTGCACTGCTACCGCCTGGCTACGTCACTGTGTGCTGGTTAGCAGCTGAAGTCCACCTGTTTGCGGTGAACCGTGAGACGTTAAACTGAGCCGGTTCAGTTAATTCAAACGATCTGAGCCATTCGGAGCTGCTTTGCCCGTCTCTAACTGCAACAGAAGGAGTGCTCCGAAAGGCCACAATGAACGCTAAAGATCGCAACGTCACTAGCAGCTTGATCCTGTATTCATTGGGCTCATTTATTCAAGCTCGTTCCGAGCTTGAATAAATGTTCTACTGTTCTCACCGTTGCCCAATTTTCTGTGTCTGTTTTAGAACAATCTACCTCAAATTTGGAAGTCAGCAAAAAAACTCGCTAAGGCTCCAAAGAGCCAGTATTGTCACTAGCATGACTCAAAAGACACTGAAGTTTTGTGACTATCTCGCTAAGTTAACACCACGGATATGTGATGCGTTAAGGAGACTCCTTCCTCTACATAGAATTCGTAGAGTATTTGTTTCTTTAGTTTGTGTCAAAGCAGATCCAACTTTTTTTTCCCTTTTTGCTATGTGGTAGAACACCTGCTTGCCACCCAGACGGTCCCGCTTCCATCCACACTCGAAGCAGAAAATTTTATTTATTTATTATATTTGAATTGTCGTCAATTTGTATGTCACGGACAAGATCACTTTTCGCTCACAATCAACGACGCCGACGCAGTCACTTATGCAAAACGAGCTCTCTATATAACGCTGTCACGTTTAAACAGCTTTACAACGCTAGGCATACCTACCTCCAAATATCAAGGGCAGTGCACTGCCGATTTTAACTGCAGCCACAGAGGAATCTCCATCCAATATCTCGAGAACACCCACCAAGGTGGTCTAGCGGCCAAACCATTTGGCTACTGACGTACCCGCAGGTCGCGGGATTCAATCCCGGCCGCAGCGGCCACATTTTCGGTGGAGGCGAAATTGATTGAAGCCTGTGTACTTAGATTTGATTTCCCATTAAAAAACCCCAGGCGCTCGAAATTTCCGGAGCTTTCCACTACGGCATCTTTCATAGTTATATGGCGATTTTGGGACGTTAAACTAAAACAACGAAACTTCTCGGACAAGCACTGTCATGTACGAAAGATTATAAATAATTGTAGCCTAACGAAAGCGCATTTTTATGCCTGTACATTTACATATGCTGAAATAATATCATCGAAGTGATTCCGGCTTGAACGAGAATTTGAAGCCTCAGTCGACCAAGCCTCAATCGACTGTCACATAATTAGCATTAATTAGTCTTTACAGTTACCACATAATCAGCGCACAGATAATTAATGGGCATGGAATTATTTGTACTTGTAAAATCTTGTCTGAATTTTATTTCTCGATCATCGCGTACTTGTAACCTAGCGAGCAGTAGCAGGCAACACTCGTCACCTCGACTGTGAATGTGGAACGTTTCTTTTTGATTGATGACGTCCCGCATGAGGTTAACTTTACGAGCGATCTCTTTAAAATGGGAGATCAGGCCAAGCGTATTACGTGTGGTGCTTGAGAAGCAAGTCACTAAAGCAAAGGAACAACACTCTTGGCGAGCGAGAGTTGCCGTCGTTCGTAACGTTCATGGCTTCAGCGACATACCCTATTCAAGAACACTTTTCTTTCAATTCTGCATTTTCTCGGAAACTTCTGCCTACTAAGGATACAGCAAGTTACCTGCAAATTAACCCAAAAGGCTGTTCTGTGAGCCTTTTATTATCACATCAACCATCTTATCTAATTAGCATATACAATTTGTTTTCAATCAGTCTAGCTTCCAGGAAAAAAACAGATTTAAGTGCAATAGAAAAACCAACAAAAAAGTAGCGTATGGGGCCATTGTTTCACCACACAAAAACAATGAAAAACCACTTCTCTATATGCGACATAAGTGGTTAAGGCCGCCTACGCATCAGGCCACTTATCCTCTTCAAACGATACATTTTTCATTCACTGGAATGTTGACTTTGAATCGTGGGAACCGAGAACACCTAGTTTAACTTTCCCGACTGCACAAGTCGGCCCACTTCCGCCAGTAGCGAAGAGGACCGGCTGACTTCGTCAACACCCGGTGCCAATGATGACAGCGCATGAGTGGTGGGCTCCCACGGCGGTGCTCTTCTCTAGCGATTATGTTTCGGCGCGGCTATTCGCGCCAGCGGCCAAGCAGTGCTTTGCATATGCGCAAGCACTTCATACGTGCCAGAATGGACGACCAGCTATCACGATGGCCCCGGGGACAGAGAAGCCCACGACGCGAATGGAAACCTTGGAAAAGCAAACACGTGAGCGCAAACACTTTCGACTCCCCTCGATATTCATTCCTGCTGTTTGAGGGAAGCGAAGGTGATCTAAAAAATTGATCAAATAAAAAAAGGACACAGAAGCAAATATTGTACTTGACGTTTCACAGGAAGTAGATTGATCGTATAGTACTACTGAATGGGAAATAGCTCTTTAGTCTCGTGAGGATATATATGGAGAAGAATTCATCTAGGGCGCATCACTGATCTGGTGATAGTTAACTGAAGCTAATAAATGCGGCCGAATTCGCCTGTAACTGTTCTATACTTCGGATACTGTTTTTTTTTCTTTTTTTTTACAAAGCATTGTGGCTTCAATCGGCAGTGTTTTTTAGCCAGACGCACTGATCCAGTGCACCAGTTTGAAACAAAGTCTAAACTACAAAGTATGTGAGAAAAAAGAAAAAGGCAACCTTAGTAGTGTGGAAGTCTTGGAAGTTACGCAGGAAATTTGATTTGTTCTGCTAGTACATACGCGTTCAACTTTCACTCTTTATGCCGATGTACGCGCTATCGGTAATGTGCATGCTTCATATCTTCTTCCTTTCTTTTTTTTTTTTTGGTAACTAAACGGACGAGGTTACAGCATCGCCGCTGCGCATATCGCTTTTATTGATTGCAGGCGCTCGCTCGACGGAGAATCATGGTCACGTCATTTCATGTTATCTTTTATTCATATCTCCTTTTTTTTCTCCTGCAGTTCTCTTTGGAGCATCGCACCACCTCCGAAGAGGAGAGCTTTCGGCGCCTGGTGTTTGACTTTCGCACCACGGCGCCGCCTGAGAGCGATTGCTTGTCAAACCTCGAAACGAGTAGGGGCTAGCCGTACAGGAAAGCGCTGCCTACCGTATACTTAAAGCAATTTCAGCCCCCATCTATCGCAACATGCGTTTCAATGTCCACACACTTTCGAACCAGGGGAACAAAATTTAGTGGCACCCGCTCACGCGTCAAAAATGAAATAACGAAACCTGCGCCTGTGGGGCGAGTACTTTACGCTCCTCGATACATACAGCGGAATCATGAACTGGTCGAGCGGCATGTGTGTGCACATCGCGCGAGATGAAGACACGTGGACATGCTGTTAGCTTGCGCTTTTAGAGATTATTGCATCTACCGCAAAACCACTGTGGAGCTTGGTTTAGAGGAAGCTGCTCGTTTTCCATCCTGTCCTGTTTTGCGAGAAAATGTTGGTGGTGACGCAGGGTGAGCGGCGGCCGCGTGTCTCCCTGCACGCGCGCAATTTTCGCCTTCATTGAGTGGCGCAAGTTTGATGTTTGTTCTTCACACGCTTAGCAGTTGCTTTAAAAGGTGCCAGACGAAAAAACACACTTAACACACTCTAAAAACTGCGGAGGGTATCACAGGAGTAAAAAGGCCAAGTTACTCTTCAAAGTGTTCTACTCTCGCAAAACATCAGATAGAGTGAAATTCATTTTCGCCCTGTATGAACGAGAAAGTGAAACATCTTTCTACTCTTCCAATTTTTGAGAGAGTGAAATGCCCACATACTCTTTAGGCGTGAGAGATTAAAATGCGACTATACTATTACTTTTAGATGCGTCGTTACACCGCGAGTGATTAGCACTACTTCATAACCACACACATATGCAGTAAAACGTACTGCATTTGTTTGGTGAGGCGTTCGAGACGAATAACAAAAGAACAGCATTTCCAGCACGCGCCAGTGAATTTCTGCGCACTGAAAGGCACTTCGAACTCTTAATATCCACGTTTTAGGGGCGAAGCTCTTTAAAACGGCACCCGTTTGTCCCTCATTGTCGTAGTCGTAGTCGCAGTGTGTAAGCAGTGTTACATTTTGACCTGCCGATTAGTACTGTGCGACATTGTTTATTGTGATACTGAATGGCGAATTCATGGCGTCTATGCTTCAACTACGTTGCAGGAACGCCAAAATTTTTTGATCATGTGCGACAGTACATGTTCAATGAGAAGAAGCTCACATTGGTAGGATATATTAGTTGTCTATTGAAAGAAAGAAATAGATCGAGCAGTCGCAAGTCCAAAGACAAAAGCAGTGATGTGCTGGTGCAAATGATTGGAGACTATGAGTTAGAAGGTGTTGAAGAATGCCTGCAAAGTTACCGGGCAGTTAAGTTTAACCACTTTCAAGGTGCAAGCAATGCCCGATTAGACCGACTGTACATATTAGTTGACATAATTGCACAATGTAGTTGCTATAACGTTGTTCATATTGCCTTTTCTGATCATTGCCTAGTAGAGTGCCAGATAGGTGCGAAGAAAGAATACACTATAGGTTTTCATGGGATCAGCGGAACATTAACTCCCATATTGTGACAAGTCTTTCAACGTAGTTGTAATGAATGAATTCAAAGTAATTGAGGAAGCTCATGTAGAAAAAATAGGAGAAGAGTGGGACCTTTTTTAAACAGTGGATCAAAATGATAGCGATTGAGCGATCAAGTGTCCTTGCCTTCGAATCGAAACAGAAAAATAAAGAGCTTAAATTGTTCTTGTAGAAACTGACAGCACTGGAATGTGAAAAACCTGGTGTGTATGCCGAGGATTTGCGCAATATCAAAAACAAGCTAGAAGTCTGTGATTAAGAGTTCTATCGAGGGGCCCTAGTACGAGCCAGAGCAATGCAAATGAGCTTAGATGAAAATCCAAGGAAACGGGCACGCAGACTCGAGAAAAGTCCTGCAAGGTGAAACCATATAGAAACTTTTCTGTGCAATGGTGTAGAGAGGGCAGACAATGAAAGCATTGAACGGGATTTTTTTAAGCACTACGAGGCTCTATTCGCTACTAGACTAGTTGAGAAGGAGATGTTTTTTAAGAGTCATTCCTCAGTAGAATGCCGCAGTTGTCTGATGACACAAAAGTGGTGTTAGAACAGCCTGTATCACAAACGGAAGTAGAAAACGCCATAGATAATCTCAATCCTGGTAAGTCACCGGGGACTGACGGCCTGAGTGCTGTGTTTTAAAGAAACATTTAACAGTAATTTATCTGGACTGCTTTCAGAAGTTTATAACGAGTCATATACACTCGATAGTATGCCTCGGTCTTTTAGTGAGGCTCATGCTATTTGATACCAAAGGCCGATGAGAGAGAGGAGTTAAAAATAGTTTCGTCATATCTGCCTATATCATTAACTAATTGCGACTGCAAAATTGTGATGAAAGTACTAGCGCGGTGACTCCAGGGCATCATCAAAGAATTGCTCGGGTCTCACCAAACTTGCGGTATTATGAGACGTTCCATTGTGACCAATATATAGAAAATGCCATGCATTCTCGAGTGTTGCGACGCCACGGAAGGACGTGTGGCAATTCTGCCGCTCGATATCGGAAAGGCATTTGACTGTGTCTCTCATGTCCTGCTTCTTCCCATACTAGACCATGTGAATGTGGATTCGGTAATCAGAGACGGTGTGGCTTTGGCATATCGAAATTGCCTGACACGTTTAGTAATTAATAATACATTAGGGACCCCCATTAGCATAAGGCGTTCCGTCCGTCAGGGATTCCCGCTTAGTCCTCTTTTGTTCAGCATCTATATGGAAACGTTATGCTTAGCAATAAGTTTAAACAGCAGCATTCATGGTTTTAAGTTGCAGGCATCAGAAGTTGAAATTCTGGCATATGCGGATGATGTCGCAGTTCATTGCACAGACAAAAAAAAACTGTGGCAGTGGTTATCACTGTAGTGAAGAGTTTCAGCAATGCCACTGGTAGTCGGGTGAACTGGGGAAAGTGCTTGGGTTTCTGGCACAGATAGTCGTCATCCACACCGGATTTTTTTTTTTTTTGTCAATACGAAGTGGGGGACGTCACCTGTCAAATACTTAGGGGTACCACTAGAACACTACAAAGGCAATGATGACTATTGGCAAGAACAGACAAGAGAAATACAGTTGAAGGCGAGTATAGGTCGCAACGGAATCACCTATCAATATTCTTGAGAGCTATGGTTTGCTATTTGTTCTTTGTCTCGAAACTGTGGTACGTGATGCAGGTGTTGCACTGTTCACGGGTCAATATACAAAACTTCCCTCGTGTATTTGCAGTGTTCGTGTGGGCCTCATCTTGGTAATGATGCAGTCGAACTAATTTATTTAGGCGGGTAAAGAAATGTGGTTTGAGAATGCCACACCTATTCTTAAGGCAACTCATAAACAGGTTGTTTTTCTTTTTTCGTAACGTGAGTGATTCATTCCTGCGTATGTGGTGTGCCAACTGAGGCTCACGAGAGCTTTACCTAGATATGTAGTGAGTGCAGACCACATGAATGGCACTGTCTGTGGATATCTCAAGGAGGTGATCTTATGTATCCTCTTTTTGACTGTCACATTTGCTAATGAGTATTTATTTTCAGTGTCACGCAAAAAGCTGTACAGAGATGTTTGTGATACAATTTTACGCGTTCTAATGTGCAGGGCCATATACAGTGGAGGTCAAGGGTAGGACGTGCTAAATAGGGTGAAAATAATGCAAGTGCTCCTGCCACAAAGACCTTATTTTTTAGGCTTCACACCGGCACTGTGCACACCAAGGTATTTCCCGAAGAGCGGGGTGTCTTTGTACCGTGGGAGTCAGATTGTCCTTTGTAACAAGCCAAATACTATTGACCACGTCTTTTTTTTTTGCATTGCTGGGAAGGAGCGTATTTTTGGGATGTATTACAAAGGACAATCAAAAAGGAATTCCCGCTAGACCCTAAAGGTATCACAATTCTGCCGATTGAAAATGAGGATGGTTTGCCATTTGACTTAATATAGTGAACAGGCCTACACTGTTTATGGCGGGCCCGTATGGCAGGATTTTCTATGATTCAGATGCATTACCCGCATGAATGTACTTTCGTGAGTGCATGGGGAAATTTCTGAATGTTATGCAAACACAGGAATCTGTTCCTGAGTGGTTGTCGAGGGTGGAACCCCGGACAGCTCTCAAGAAGTTTGAAAGCTAGTGTCTATTCAGTAGGACTGCCACCACTTGTTTTCGTGACCTTTGCGGCATTGTTCATGTATATAGTGTGTGGAAACAGGCAATAAAGCAAAAAAAAAAAGTGTGGTGTAGCGGATAGTGTGGCGGGCTAGCAGTCTGTAGTACTTCTACAGGTTGAAGGTTCGAAGCACACTCCATTGTGTTTCTTTACGTTTTTTTTTCTTGTTTCTTATCGTGTTCTTATTTAGCTATTTTTAAAATCTGTCCGTGCGGAAATCCGTCAAAACAATTAAAAGC
Source organism: Rhipicephalus microplus (assembly GCF_013339725.1). Lineage (NCBI taxonomy): Eukaryota > Metazoa > Arthropoda > Arachnida > Ixodida > Ixodidae > Rhipicephalus > Rhipicephalus microplus. The sequence goes on from NC_051166.1 coordinate 191,130,059, forward strand.
CTAAATTCTGTTCAAGTGTTGCTATTTTTTTTTTCGTGAGGTTTACTGTTACTTTCTTAGGCGGGGTCATGCTACTCTGCTTCGAGCAGCGTTATGCTACTCTGTTGAGGTGAAGCGCTTTGACCCGTTCGGGAGAATCACTGTACTCTGCCTCAACAAGAGGTGATTTACTCTGGAAAAGAGTGAAATATGGGACCAGAAAGTACCTTCCCAAAAACAGTGCTCAGCACTCTCTTAGTTTTCAGAGTGCACAATCACTTGCTGTCCGACTAACGACGTCGTTTGAACTATAGCCCCCCCAAAAAAGAAAAGATATCAAAATAGCAGAATAAATGTACTTAGCTTTCGTAAGACGGAAGCCTATCATGCAGGCTATTCTTGACGAAAATGAAAATTCTGCACTTGATGCGAAGCATGGCTGCTCTTTGCACCTCATCACCATGTGCCCTTAAGTTGAAAGTAATGTAATCCTTAATAAGGCACCGCATTATTTATATTCCTTTTGTCCTAACACAACCTGCAACAGTGGGTGGTGCCTCTTCATATAGGCCCGTTCTGTGTAATTTCTTTTGGAAATAATTCTACCTTCAGCATAAACATTACCTATATTAAGTTTTATATAGGCCTGCACTACGTACGTTTTCTGGAGATATTTTCATCTTCAACATAAATATAAAATATACTGAGGTTCCTGGCAAGTGGAAAGAAGACAAAGGAGGTGCTGGTAGAATGTCACTGACGAAAAAGTTGAGAGAGATATTGTTCACGTACTCAGCTTGAGTGCCGACGATAGTGAAGTCCACACGGAAGCTAATAACTGACATGATGTTTTATAGAAAAGATGCAATGGCAGCCTGAAATTGAAGGGAATAGGGCAGGCACGTCTTTGAAATATTTTAGTTGTAACGTGATAGGAGTGATGACTTGAAAAACGTTAAGCATTTTCACTGAGCATTTTCACGAAGACTAGTTAAACAGTGGAGCTGGTGGCATTATATTGCTTCTTCATTGTTTTAATTTGCTGTATAGGAGTATGCCCCCACTGGAACTGCTTAACTAGTCTACATGACGTTAATTCAATAAAGCAGTGCATATTTTGAATTGATAACTATCAATGGGCAGGAAGGCAATGGTGAGGTTCGCCCAATTTTTCGGCGGCGCATATGTAACAGCATCGTCTTTTTTAGAGGGCTGGAGCTCAGAAGTGGAGCTTTCCCATTTCATGCGGCACATACCCTGTTGGAACTGCTTGGGGAATGTCTGCCAGACTAGCTTTATAGAGCTTCCTTATTGTTTAGTGAAAAGAAGGTGAGTTTAGGGGCTTCCCTTATTCATAGGGAATGTACTCTCTAAGAGCTGCTTGGCGCATGCGCGATGGGCTAGTGCGGCTCCCAAAATCCACAAGAGAATAACCAAGCTGTATACATAAACACCCAGTGGATATACGACAAGAGGGTACATACCACAAAAATTGGAAAAGTCCCACTACTCCCCTCCATTCCAATAAAAAAAATCACCGCCCAAGCACTCAGTACAAATGCTGAACCAGCGAAAGGTGAAACGTGCGGCCGCGGTGTTTAGCAGAAGGTTAAACCCGACGGGGCACTGAAGCCTTTCTCAAGTAATGGTTGAATATTCATTCTTCTTAGTGAGGTTAGACACACGTTTTGTTTGGTTTACCAGAGTGTTTATTAAAGACAATAGTCTTTTTTGGATACTTTGACGCAAAACTTATGATCTGCCTCTCTGCATATCTGTATATTTGTCGGTCTTTATGTCCGTCTATCTGTCTGTCTGTTTGTCCGTCTGTCTATGTGCCTGTCTGTGTCAATTTGTCTGTTTGTCACATGAAATAGATTTTGTCTTTGCTTTTTATTTTGTTTGCCTTAAACGCTTAATGCCACCACATCTGCATTGCAAACCAGTATTGCTTTAAAGTCTGCGTTGTTAATTTTTCGTAGTATCAACTAAAAAGCAAATATTGTGCATATCAAAGAGAGAAGATCAACACGCTACTATGGGCCAAACAACGAAACGTTCCTTTCTTCAGTAAGGAAGCCTTCATTTTTGTGAGGCCGCCTTATGTCACTCTGAAAGCTTCCTCACTAAGCAGCCCTCGGTGAAGGCTTCCTTGGCGCTTCCTCAGCTTAAGGTTGCTTTGGGGCTACCTTCGTGCGCCCTTAGGTGCGCTCCTTGCCCTGAACGAGCGCTTCGCCTCACAGCTAGCCCACGTGATGTTTTCGTTTTCGAGGCAACCCTCTCACCCCACCCCTGTGGGGAGACGCGAGCGGCGAGCGTGCGTGCACTGCACCACGGAGGAAGGAAAGGAAACCTTTTTCCTTCCTCCGTGGGGCGTTTCAGTGTTGCTACAATGCACCACGTTTTGCGCTCAACTACGGTGGCTTTTCACATTCAGTAGTCGTAGTTTGAAGAAAGCGTACACGCGTCTCTATATTAACACTTCGATTTGGAAGTGATGTGGTGACCCAACTTTTTTTTACAGAATAAACGCTTGTGAGCAAAGCTTATATTCGATAATCTCGAACGCAGGAGCGCGGCAACCATTCCTCCCGCGAAGACGGGTTAAGGGAGCTTTCAGAGTACGCTTGCTTCCTCCGTCGGTACTTGGTTGTAAGGAAGCCTCACGTAAGGAGAGGACGCGGTCAAAGGAAAGGAACGTTTCGTTGTTTGGGCCTATAATGTGGCGTGTTTCTTTACGCTGTAAAAGTTACACGTAATTTTAAGGAACGTAGTGTTTATTGCGCTAAGCTGACAATACAACGCTATGCACGAAAAGGTGGTGGTTCCTGTGCTTCGCTAAGACTATGCCGTGGTGGCACATACCAGCTGCGCGCATCGAGGTACTTTAACGCAGCGCCTCTAGGATTCCATTCACCGATTTTCGTGCGCAGAGCATCCAATAAATGTTTTATTCACTCTCTTCAGACGGAAGACTATCATCATGCGACGACATTGGCAATGAAACATGCAGATACGGGGACAATTTTTCACATGCCTCACATTGTACTTCGCATGAACACAATCATGAAGGATTGTAATGAGCTGTTCAATGCATTTCGCAATGTGTTAATAACAGTGGTTGTTTTCGAACCACAAGCGGCCACAGACGTCGCTGTAGAAGCCAGTGTGCCACAGGAGGAACTCCCGTCGAAAGTGGGCGTTCGCACAGGCGAGCGCGCACCCGCATCATCACATTGACGCCGCAACGCCGCGTTGTTACAAGCGTTTGAAATCGCGAGTTAATTCGGCCGCGTGGTTTGTAGTATCCGTTCGTCACCGGCACTTGCATTACGGTTCAGGATTTAGCGCAACTTGTAAGGCTGTCGCATCATCAGTAGACTGTTGCTGCTGGGACTCGGCCTCTCAGACCTGTTTTTGTGCCCGGACTGCACCATCGGCTCAATGCACGAGAGCTTTCTCACGTTTCCACTGTTGGAGTTCCTTTACAATTGTCCGTGATATACCCATGTGGAAGGCTTCGAGAGAAACTCGCTCATGTTTGGCGCCGTGGCTGCGATGAAATGAACGACTTACGTCACTCATAGCGCAACTAATGGCACGTATGTTTGAATACGACACTGTGAACGACGCAAATGATAATTCAGTCAATGGAGAGTACTCGTGACACCACTGCCGGACGGTTTTTCTTTTCTTTTAGCCATAGGCAGCTTTAGCTGTATAATGACGAAGCTGTATACAGTTAACCTAGTGGGTATGCACCAAGCAGCATTTTGAGGGTAAGTACTACAGTAATTGTGAAAGCACCACTACTGTCCTCACTTTCAATAACAAATGAAGCTGTATAAAACTAACCTAATGGGTATGCGCCATGCAGCTCCTATAGAGTGTACGAAAAAGAGAAAATGAGAAAGCCCTACTGCTCCTCTCCATATTCCACTAAAATTGACGAAGCTGTATGCAACTAACACGTGCGAAGCAGCTCTTAGAGAGTACGTGCCACTATAGATGTGGGAAGCTCTAGTACTTTTTCTATCCCAATAAAAGATGACAAAACTGTATACAACTAACCTATTGTGTATGGTTCGAGGAACTCTCAGATGATACGTGGTATTGGAATGGCCTCGCTTTTAACCTTCTGTATAGAATGGAGGTGTGAAGCCCCACTTGCAACCTCGATTTCCGGTTGACATAGGTGCAGAGGTCCGTGTCGTTCCTGCGGCGTGACTATCCAGGCCAACGCTCGCCGAAAACTGTACCCTTAGGCAGCCAACAGCTCTACCATTACCACATATGCTTCGCGCTCTCTTACCAGTGCTTCGGGTCTCCAACGCACCTTCCGATGCGTATTTGTTGTTGCGTATGTGCGCATGGCCATATTGGGTGATGATTTTCTGACCCCTTTCGCTCTCAGGGTTGACCTCAGCGCACATCGACTCGTCGATAGATCGACCAGTATTCCCATGCAAGGTATATTCGCAATTCTTACAACTATCACTGGAACATCGCCCCAAGTACCATTATCTATGTTCGCCTCAATTCCGCCAGAAGATACAGCCAGCACGATACCTTCCAAACTTGAGCTGCCATTACGTCACGCATCATGCTGTCACTACTGGCCCTCCAGTATTTTGCCGACCCAGATGCCTCTCTGGGAACCACCTTGACATCGCCAAAAGAAAATGTGACCACATGCAGCAACTGGGTATTTTTCCGTCCTTCGTCGAGCAGTTGTTTGGCAGCTCGGCAAATGGTACCAAGCGTGACCCAGGAAATTGTCGCCCGTGCTATGACTACCATGCTCTCAACGCGCGAACCATCCCTTATCGCTATCCCCTCTCTCACATTCACTTCTCTGCCAACCTCGCAGGGGCGGTGATATTTAGCGAAATATACTTTTAGAAGGCCTACCACCTGATTCTGGTTTAGCCAACAGGTATCCTTGAGACTTCAATTGTGACACTACTCGGGCTTATGGAATACGTTCGAATGCCGTTCAGGTTGAGAAACGCCGCTAAGACGGTCCAGAAGTTTATCAACAAAATAACCCGTGGATTAGCCATCATATTTGCATATCTAGATGACCTCCTGGTAGCTAGTGTTTCCCCCTAACAGATTTGCAACCTTTTGATCCTCCTATTTTCTCGGCTCCAAGAACACGACCTTCTCAAACCAAGCACCGTTTGTCTTTGGTGTCAAAGATATCGACTTCTTCGAGCATATTGTGACTAGCGAGTGCATCGGACCACTAGACAAAAAAGTTAAAGCCCTACGCGACTTCCCTCGCCCAGAATCTATTTGAAAACTCCACGAGTTCCCTCAGCGAAAACCAAAACTCTGTCCCCCCAGTTGACTTGGGTGTCTGAAGCCGAAGCGTCTTTCCAAGCTGCAAAAAAAAACAATGTTTGACGCCACACTGCTGGTGCATCCTCTGCATGTTGCACCAATGCGTCTTATCCCCGATACATCTAGTGTGACCGTCGGCACGATTTTACAGCCGTCACAACACAATACCTGGTATCTACTTGGCTTTTTCTGACAGAACCTGAAACCTGCCGAAACACGCTACGGCACGTTAGGTCATGAGCTGCTAGCGGTATACTTAGTCATTCGACATTTCAGACACCTGCTGGAGGGCTCAAGCTTTCCCGTCCTCACGGATCTCAGGTCTTTGACATTTGCTTTTCGTGGTAATCACGACACCTTTACCACACAATAAATACGGCCCCTCCATTTTATCTTCGAAGTCACTGTGAACGGCCGATACATTGAAGGCCCAGTCAACGCGGCCGCAGATTCCCTCCCCTGTATTAACTCAATATCAGCGCCTACACTTGACTTCGAAGAAATCGCCGCGGCACAATCTAACGACGTTGAACTTCGGGACATCCACTCATCCACTACCTCACTGGAACTGACCGACGTTCCCCTTTCATTTTCATCAGGCTGAACTCAACCATTTGTCCCTCTCCAAGTTCGCCGTGACATATTCAACAAGCTCCACGGTGCCAGTCACCCCGGAGTTCGTGATACAAAGCGTCTCATTACGACGCACTTTGTGTGGCCGAGTGTGAACTCTGACGTGTGGCGCTGTGCGCATGAATGTCTTCAATATCAACGATCTAAGACGACACGACACACGAAATCACCAATTCACTCATTTCGTCATCCCGATGCTTGGTTGGATCACGTTCACATTGAAATCGTTGACCCACTCCCACCGTCTTGATGTGGTCGCTGCATCCTCACTTATGTGGAACCGATATCCCCACTGGCCTGAAGCTTTTCCTCTCGCTAACATAACGGCATTTACCGTGGCTTCAGAGCTCGTGTCAGTGGCTATATCTCACGCTTTAAGTTCCTCAGCGTTGTTACCGCCAAGGTTGGCCGACAGTTTGAATGCGATCTCTTCTGCAAACTGACGGGCGTGCTCTCAGTCCACCATATTCATATTATACCGCGTACCCCCCATCGACAAATGGATTGGTTGAACGCTTTGATCGTCAACTTAAAGCCGCCTTGATGGCTCGCTATAGACTTGAAAAAGAAACGACAGAAACTAATACGAAAGAAGCTAATCAATAATCTAGCACTGAGAGGGAAAGTAGAGGAATTCAGAGTCTCACTTGAGAACAGGTACTCGGATTTTATCGAGGAAACCAGCCTTAGCGTTGACGCAATGAATGATAATCTGACGTGTATCATTACGGAGTGTTCAGTTGAAGTTGAAGGAACGGTACTTAGACAGGACACTGGCAAGCTGTCTCAGGAGACGAAGAACCTCATTAAAAAGCGTAAAAGCATGAAAGCCTCAAGTACAGCAGACGAAATAGAACTGGCAGAGCTTTCGAAGATGATTGATAAGCGTAAAGTATCCGATGTAAGAAGGTATAACATGTAGAAATTTGAACACGCTATGAAAAACGGAGGAAATGTCAAAGCAGTGAAGAGGAAACTTGAGATAGGCAGAAATCAGATGTATGCACTAAGGGACAAAGAAGGCAAAATAACTACCAATATGGATAGGATAGTTAAAATAGCGGAGGAGTTTTACATAGACCTGTATAGTAGCCTGGACAACCCCGACCTTAATACTATAAGAACTAGCAGTAACCCAGATGGCATGAAGTCAGAAAAGCCTTGGAGGCCATGCAAAGAGGTAAAGCTGCTGGTGAGGACCAGGTAACATCAGATCTGCTGATAGATATAGGACAGATTGTGTTAGAAAAACTAGCCACTCTGTTTACGAAGTGCCTTCTGATGGGAAGAGTACCAGAATCTTGATTTATTGATTGACTGATTTGTGGGGTTTAACGTCCCAAAACCACCATATGATTATAAGAGACGCCGTAGTGGAGGGCACCGAAAGTTTCGACCACGTGGGGTTCTTTAACGTGCACCCAAATCTGAGCACACGGGCCTACAACATTTCCGCCTCCTTCGGAAATGCAGCCGCCGCAGCCGGGATTTGAACCCGCGATCTGCGGGTCAGCAGCTGAGTACCTTAGCCACTAGACCACCGCGGCGGGGCTAGTACCAGAATCTTGGAAGAATGCTAACATCATCCTAATACACAAAAAAGGAGATGGCAAGCACTTGAAGAATTACAGGCCGATCAGCTTGCTCTCAATAGTATACAAGCTATTTACAAAGGTAATTGCTGACAGAGTTGAGAAAACATTTGCATTCAAAGAACCAAAGAAACAAGCAGGATTTCGAACAGGCAACTCAACAATCGACCACATTCATACCATCAATCAGGTAATAGAGAAATGCTCAGAATATAACCAACCACTATACATAGTCTTTATAGATTACGAGAAGGTGTTTGATTCAGTAAAAATATCAGCACTCATGCAGACACTGCGGAATCAGGGCGTCGATAAAGAACTTATAAACATCCTGGAAGAAATCTACAGGGGATCGACTGCTACCACATTGCTTCATAAAGAAAGCAACAGAATACCAATCAAGAAGGCTGTAAGGCAGGGGATACAATCTCCCTAATGCTATTTACCGCGTGCTTACAGGAAGTTTTCAGAGGCCTAGAATTGAAACAGTTAAGGATAAGATTTAATGGAGAGTACCTTAGTAACCAGTGCTTCGCCGATGACATTGCATTGCTGAGTAACTCAGGGGACGAATTGTAACACATGAATACGGTGTTAGACAAGGAGAGCAGAAAGGTGGGTCTTAAAATTAATCTGCAGAAAACGAAAGTAATGTACAACAAACTCGGATGAGCAGTGCTTCGAGATAGGTAATAGTGCACGTCAAGTACGAAATTTCTATGTCTACTTAGGGCACGCAATAACTGCGGAGCCCAACCACGAGATTGAAGTAAATACAAAAATAAGAATGGGGTGGAGAACATTTAGCAAGCACTCTCAAATTATGACAGGTAGATTGCCACTATCCCTCAAGAGGAAGGTATATAACAGCTGCACCTTGCCGGTACTTAGCTATGGAGCATAAACCTGGAGACTTACAAAGATGGCTCACCTTAAATTGAGGACGACGCAGCGAGCAATGGAAAGAAAAATGGCTGGTGTAACATTAAGAGACAACAAGAGAGCAGAGTGGATTAGGGAACAAACGGGCGTTAAGGATATCATAGTTGAAATCAAGAAGAGGAAATGGACATGGGCCGGGCATGTAGCGCGTAGACAGGATAACCGCTGGTCACTAAGGGTAACTAACTGGATTCCCAGAGAAGGCAAGTGGGTTAGGGGGAGACAGAAGGTTGGGCAGATGAGATTAAGAAGTTTGCGGGTATAAATTGGCAGCAGCAAGCACAGGACCGAGTTGACTAGCGGAACATGGGAGAGGCCTTTGTCCTGCATTGGACGTAGTCAGGATGATGATGATGATGATGATGATGATGATGATGGCTCACCAGACTCGTTCATAATAGGCTGAAGAGCTTCCTCTCGTCCTGCTTGGCGTGCGCTCGTCTTTCAAATAAGACCTTAGCTGCACAGCTGCGGAGTTGGTGAATGGTACAACACTGCGTAGGTATGGGGAATTTTTCGCGTCAGGCACTGTCATCCCGCCCGATCTAGGCAGTACGTTGAATAGATTCGTTTCCTCTTCTCACGCCTGCGTCTTTGTCCTAGTCAGGATGCATAATCGACTGACGCTTTTGTCAGCAAGGACTTGGCTACAGCGAGCAACGTTTTTGTCCCGCGTGAGAGTAGCCAACTCTTCCTTACGCCTCCATACGGCGGTGTCACAAATGAGCGCTCAAGAAAGCACGCACCTCCAAATTCTAGCAGCGGGGACTTTTCGCGGTGAGATCGGGATAGAGGTGGCAGCACCGTTCCCTCGAAAATGTGGATAGGTGGTCAGCAGCGCGTATACAAATACATGCAGCGGCACTTCGTTGCGTGTGATCCGAGCCAATTTTCGGCGGATAAATTGAGTTGACTGCAGTTTACTGTTAATATCTACGCTCCTCTCGACTGAATCGGTGGGCGACACCTCTCTAAGGTTAACATTACCCGCGAGTAAAGCGCAATCTGCAGTTCATAGGAATGCTTGCTCTGGGTGACTCTCTTCACGCTTTCGCACTAAAACACGTCTTTGCTGTGTTTCTACGTAGTTAGCTTGTGTTCCGCCTACTACGCACTACTGTAGCCTGACTGGACTACTTATTCACATACTTGTCATGTGCTTAATAGAAAAAAATAGAGAAAGAAAGATGGTAGGAAGCCCGCATATCTGTTCCATTAGTTCAGTACCAGCGTTCGCGCCTTATACGCATATAATTTTTTTCTCTCATTCTGTTCACCACAAAATGTATTTATTGATTGATTTGTGGTGTTTAACGTCCCAAAACCACCATATGATTATGAGAGACGCCGTAGTGGAGGGCTCCGGAAATTTCGACCACCTGGGGTTCTTTAACGTGCACCCAAATCTGAGCACACGGGCCTACAACATTTCCGCCTCCATCGGAAATGCAGCCGCCGCAGCCGGGATTCTATCCCGCGACCTGCGGGTCAGCAGCCGAGTACCTTAGCCACTAGACCACCGCGGCGGGGCACCATGAAATGTAGGGCAGTCAATAAGTCTAGTCAGGAAAACTCAGTGGCGGACGGCGCCTTGCGCTACGCTGCTTTTACCACGTGTACGCACATGTTTTTGCACCAGTAAGAATATCACAATATTTAGATAAGAGTTCACCAGAAAGATTTCATCGATGGATTACGTGCATGACAGTGCGACAACAAAGGCCTGGTTAATGGGACAAGCATGTTTTTAGACAAAATTGACCACTGCCTTCCCTCGGTCATTGACAATGCCACACAAACACTGAAGACAATGTAAAAAAAGAAGAAATTTTGAGTGAAGTCACACGACAATATATATGTGACATAGGAAGGCAGTCACTTATGGTAGAGGCTAATAAAGAAGAAGTGAGAATGAAATAAACACAGGAAATTCAGTATGGATGATCCGCCCGACTTATGACCGATCCCCCAGAGTGGGTAGGTGCCAATGATCTAAGCATCATCATCATCATCATCATCGTATGAGCCAAGCCACGGCTACCATTCTTTATAGCGTCACACAAGTCTACAGGATGAAGACCTGCCAGCCCCTTCATCAGTCGCTCATCATCGACGCAGTTTCCCACAAGTTGCCCTCTCTCAAGCAACACACAGCGAATAGCACCATGTCAGAATCATGGGACGACCTTGACCTCTCCAAGTACACCGGATCAGTGAACGACGGACCCGCACAGGACTGGTTTAACCTATTTGAGCTCCACACCGCCGCTGCATCTTGGTCGGAATGGGAGATGATCACAAAGTTTACTGACTACATCTCCGATGAGGCATTTTTTTTACCACACCCACATCTTCGAAAGCGACGAGTCATGGCAAAAGATAAAAGAAGAGATGATTGTCCGTTTTAGCGACTACGACAAGGACTTCCTCATTACCAACCATCTGGAGACAATGACACTCGGCCGTTACAGTCCACGCTAATTTCTCAATGGTCATTGCTTTTCATCAGGTTTCTCTTCCAAAAAGCCGGTATTTTCAAAGTCATTGCTCCAGCATACGACACGAGACGTTGCTTACCCACCTGATGCACTTCAGTCTTCGTCTCGCATACGTGATCCAGCACCTGGTTTTCCATCACGCGGCTCTTCAAGTGCTCCTGACGCTCACTGTTTGCCTTATAAGGTGGCTGTGTTCCCGATAGATGAGCTGACGCATCAGGAAAATATCCTGTCGAGCCATGCTCCTTCCGCACTGGTTCATGCATCACCGTCCGGTGCCTACACACTCAACAGTCGAAGCAACACCGAAGGCTCAGACGCATCGAACGTCGCATGGTGCCAGGCGCAAAAGCCTCTCGTAGTGAACAGGATAGAAGAAGCTTTTGAAGAATTTCTACCAACTCTGAAGCATTGTCTTCAATACCCGAACTGCATGACAACAGCCCACAGACTACTAGCCGCCGACTGGACACCACATCAAGTTGTCAAGAAAACTGGCGCTAAGTTCAAGAAGGGCTCCCACCACAACATGTTCCACAGCAACATCAACAATGCCACTAAAAAGAAGTCCAAGAATGGCAGACACTCCAGTGCATACACCAACAAGGACGACAACGCAAAGCAAGCCTCTTAAACATATTCAAGACATGAGGCATCTTCGCATAAGGAATCGGCGCCATAAACACATTTGGCACAAGAGATCAAGACTGTGCCTAAGATTACAGCCCCGAAACCTCAGAAAACACAGAACAAGACAAGAAGTCACCAGTTCTACTTCACAAAGATTCATACACCATCCCATCAGTTTACGACAGCGAGCACGCACGCAGGAAAAGCAGCGACGCCTATGAAGACCGAAACTGCGAAGCCTACCAACGTCGTCCATTCGTCGCAAGAATGGCAGCTATTTCATCAATTTCTACGCTCAGGGCATACTTATGCTGTCCCGAACGCAACAGCCAGCCTCGCCTACCAGAGTTCTCGCTGATGTAACCAGACTGCTACCCTCTTCTGTGAATTCGTTTGTGTGTGCCAGTTTACAGAACTGCCTTGCCACAATGAACTACTTCGTGTTTGGACATTCTCCGGTTAAAGACTTGGATTCTTTGTGTTTTGTTGCTTGTAACACGCGCATAATTTCGGGGGGAGGGAGAATCCTGTGACGTAGGAAGGCAGCGACTGATGATAGAGGCTGACGAAAAAGAAGTGAGAATGGAATAAAAATGAGGTATGAGCCATGCAGGCCACGTCTCCCAGTCATCATAGCGTCCCGTATATAAGGCATGCCATCTCAATTTCCAATGCCTGGGCTTTTTAAAAGCCTAAGTATAAGTAGCGATGTGTCTCAGTTTATGTGATACTAATATTTCTATGTAGTGGTACCACGGCCAGATAAACACAACTAAGGCTCCTCGCATGATCAATAAACTACAGCGCAAGTACATGGCCTACAGCTCTTTTTTACAGCGAATGCTGTTATGAAATGATATCTCGAGTGATGCGCAGTTGCCCACCGCCACCACCGCCGCTGTCAGTTACCACATCGCGCGAATTAAGAAAAACCTAGCACCACTGGCACAGTGGGGCTCGAACCCGGGTCCGCTGGGTGCCAGCTCAATGTTATACCACTGAGCTACGCCGGTGCTTCTGACTTATTGAAAAACTTGGCTTTGGCAGGCTTGATGTCGTGAAAGCAATCGTGTTAGTACGACTTATAAAGCGTTATGAAACAGTGAAAGAAAAACCAGTCGTCGGACAATGCGAATAGCGTAACGAGTGAGCCGCCCAATACTTGAACCCATTACAAAACCTTGTTCTTGTTCGCCTATTAACTGTGGCGCATACCCACTTCAGCCATAATTCCTCATTGTCATCAGCCACTGCGTGAACAATTGGCACGGAATTACTTGCAAATATTTAGCTGATACCACGCTTCTCAGAAGAATGACGAAATATAGGATAGCGATTATCGGCCTACTGACTACAAAAATTTATTATTGATTCCCTTGTGGATATCAAGCAAGTGTGCTTGCAGTAGTTACCTAATGAGCGTTTTGAAAAGGCTCTGAAAGGCCGCTCTTCTAGCTTTCGCAATGACTCTGCTGCGCCCTCCGCACAGGCCTGTCGTTTTTTTTTTATACCCGAGTCACTAAAAGACGCTTTGTTCACACACTATTTAATAGACCTCATGTATTGTAAGATGCGAAGATCAATTCGCTTTCGCTTGAAACAGAGAGCGGCACCGACTCTGAAATTATTCTGATGAATGGAGTCTACGACGACAATAAACATCACTCTGGAAAGTTGCATTCGCCGACCTTGTTACAATGCATTAGCAGCAGACGAAAACCAAATGCTTTCGTACGTCGTTTCAGGTATACGTATAAACAGTTACACTCACGCTGACATGACCGGAGAAACCACACTGAGAACGTGCATGACGTACGCGCACATAGAAATACGACGTGGCTAGCAGGTGACGCACGGAGCAATCTACACTTCGCCTCTTCGGCCAGTTGCCGCCAGGTGGCGACTCTGCTTGCTCTCGTGGGCAATATCGGGCGCCGTTCGGACGCTACAGAGGCTGGTGCAACGAAGAAACAAACATTAAACGAAGCCACCCGCCCGCCTTCTCTCCCCCTCGAAGGCGCTGCCACTATGCCGACCAACTTCCTCGCATATGTCGCCGAACGGTCTCTGCGAAAATCTCGAAGGAAAGGGGTGTGGTGATACAGAGTTGCGTGACGTTAAGAGAAAAGTCCCGCCCTTTCCATGGCCTTGACTGTGCGATGCGCCGACGAAACGACTAGAAACTTCTAAAACCCAGGGCGAATGCATGTAAGCCAGAAGAGGAGGGAGCCGCAGCAGATGAAAACGAAAATTCACCAACGTGCGAAGAGTAGGAGATGAAGAGAATTTTCCACCTGCGGGATGAAGGCTTGGCTTACAAGAAGAATGACTGTGCGCTTACCGCCCGTGGGCCAAGACGTGTTCTGCAGTCAATCGCGCGAGTGGCCGACGTGTTACCGGCGAAGAAGTTTCGTTATTGAAGAGCGCACATTTGAAGACGCGAGGTTTCCTGGAAAAGAAACTTCGGGAGCAGCGGAACGACAACCGGGGCCTGACTTTGAGTGAGTTTTACCTTGAAGAGAAGCATTCAAGCTTTGTTCCAAATGTTTTGGACTGAATTAGTTTGACGAATATTTTAGTCTATAAGTGTCTTGGTAAGTTAATGCATGAAATTGCATCGTAGTGCGTGTTGTTGTTTGCGTCCTTGTTTTGAGTGTATCTGATTGTATTGTATAGCCCGTTGTTTTGCGTATCTCGTGATTGGTGACGCATTGTATTAGATTATTGAAGAGTGTGCATGGTTGTGTGTTTATTCTGCCGTAATTAAGAATCTATTTGTGTATTGTTATCAACTCTCGGCTCTGCTTCGTTAATTCTTTGGACCACAGCCGGTGTTCACTGGCACGCCCAAAAAGACTGATTCTAAATTGTCCGTGCTTTAGTTGTGCGTTTTGGGGGGCCGACACGTACACCCTTACAGTCAGCCCGGCGATTGCCTCCCAAATTCACGACACTAGAGACAAACGGCTCATTCAAGGGCCTCAGCCGGACAAAAAAAACTGCTACCATCTTGCTAAGTGGACGTGAAGAAAACGTGGTGATCGACAAAGTCAAGCATGCCTACCTTGTGACAACGCCAGAGTTGTGTGCTTTGAACGACTTTGCCACCGCTGAAACGCAGGTTTCACCCAATCGCCAGACCTCAAAGACTTTGTTTTGGGCCAGTGTCACTTTCCTTGTTGTAAAGAGGAGAAGCCCTCCAGTGGTCACCATCATCTTCATTGGCTGCCTTTTAATTATGGCGTGTTCAAGTGCATGTGCATGTCTATGTGCTTTGTTTCTTGTGCGGCGTGGTCCGCAGTTCAAAGAAGACAATAAAGCTCAGTCTTCTGCTCTTTCCAACTGCCTGAACAGTTTTTTTTTGTTTTTTTGTTTTTCGCTCGCCGCCACATGGATGATTTTAGAGTACCTAACCTCGGCATGCAGTTTTCCACAAAACTCGTTGGTAATATAGTGAGAAACTCTAAGTACCATGGTCCCCATAGGTACGTTCCAAAGGAATTGGAAAAGCCCCACTACTCCCCTCTACTGTACTAAAAAGTGAAGCTGTACGCAACTAGTTTAGTGGGCATGCGCCAAGCAGCTCCTGGAGGGTACATGCCACAAAATTTGGGAAGGCCCCACTACTTCCCTTCATCCCACTAAAAAATGACGAAGCTGTTCACAACTAATCTAGTGGCTCTACGACAAGCAGCTCTTATAGGGTACGTTCCACAGGGATTGTAAAAGCCTCCTTACACACCTCCAGTTCATAAAAAAAATAAAAAAATGAGCTGTCTGCACCTGAGTGGCGAAACGCCAAGCAGCTATAAGAGGGTATGTACAACAAAAATTGGGAAAGCCTGACTACTCGCCTCTTTTCCACTAAAAAATGACCACGCTGTATACAACTAACCTACTGGGGATGCACCAACCAGCGCCAATAAGGTACATGCTACAGAAATTCTGAAAGTCCCACTTTTAATCTTAAGCCTACTGAAAAATGACGAGGCTGTGTACACTAAGTAGGTATACGCCAGCCAGCTCTTAGAAAGTACGTGCCACAGGAATAGGGAAAGCCCCTCTACTTCTCTTCATTCCACTAAAAACTGATGAGGTTGTACACAACAAACCTAGCGGATATGCGCCGAGAACCTCCTAGAGGGTACGTGATCTAGGATTGGGGAAAACCCCACCACTCCCTTTTCTTCCACTAAAAAAATGACAAATATGCACAGTACTAACCTAGCATGTATCGCCAAGCACTCTTAGGGTATACATGCCCCTGGAATTGGGAAACTGCTCTACACCCTTCTTTTTCAGTAATTAATGAAGAAGCTTTATACAACTAACGTAGTGGGTAGGCGCAAAACAGCTCCTAGAAGAAGTGTGCGACAAGATTTGGGTAAAGCCCACTACTCCCCTTTATTTCACCAAAAAATGATGAGCCGTATACAACTAACCTTGTGGCAATGTGCGAAGCAGATCCTATAGTATGCGGAAGTATAAATTGGGAGAGCCACACTATTCCCCTAATTGCAGTAAATAAATGTGTACAACTAGAGTATACGCGAAGCAGTTCCTCGGGAATACGTGCCCCAGGGAATGGGAAAGCCCCACTACTCACCTCCCGTTTAATAAAAAAAACGAAAGTGTATAAAAAACTAACCTATTTATTATGCGTTAAGGGGCTCCTAAATTAAAGCTACGTGCCACAGGAGTATAGCGAGAGCCCCCAATTTCACCTCCAGTCTGCTAAAAAAATTTTGAAGCTATACACGCTTAACCTAGTGGGTATAGACTAAGTACTCCTTTGAGAGTGCGTGCCGCAGGAATAGTGAATACCCCTGTTCTTTACTCCAGTCTGCTAAAAGATGACGAAGCTGTATACGCTTAACCTAGTGGGTACAGGCCAAGCACCTCTTTGAGAGTACGTGTCACAGAAATTCGGGAAGCCCCACCACTATGCTCTATTCCTTCAAATATAACGAAGCTATAGGCCCTTAACCTGAGAGTTTCCAAAAATTATCTACACGGGACTCTGGCGCTGCGATTGCTCAGCGATCATAGAAATGGTGGGTAGACGCGGATTCGCTTAGTCTTCGTACTTGCGGGCCTCGAACCTACTTGTGGCTTCGTTTAAATCATGGTGTCTTGGTTTTGTTTCGAATGAAAGAACGAATGGCTGTAAACATCGTGGCAAACATTAGACAAATACGTGGACTACACATCATTGCCATGTTTGCTGACGCGTCGTGCATTGCAGCTCCCATAGACACTATAACCAGAGTTCTCTCTATCTGTATTGTTAGGAAACGAGTGTGTTTAAGGCCCGCAAGTGCGTGAATGCCAAGGGGCTCTTTGGGGGTATGGCCCACAGGAATCGAGAAAAGCCCACTACTTTTCTTCATTTTACTAAAAATTTACTTGGCTGTGTACACCTAACCTAGCGCGTAGGTGCCAAGCAGTTCCTATAGGGTATGTGCCACAGTAATTGGGAAAGCCCCACTACTCTTCTACTAAAAAATGGCGAAACTAGCAGCATACAACAAATATAGTGGGTATACGCCAAGAAGCTTATTCAGGATATGTGCCTCGAGAATTTGGAAAACCCACTACTCCCTTTAATCTCTTAAGGAGTTGCGAGTCTGCAGAAAACTAACCTAGTGGATATACTCTAAGCAGCTCCTAAAGCATACGTGCCAGAGGAATTAGGAAAGCCACACTACACACTTGCATTCCACTGAAGAGTGATGAAGCTCTATGCAAATAATTAGTGGGTATGAACCGAGCTGCTCCAAGAGAAAACTTGCCAAAAAATTGGAAAATTCCTACTACTCACCAGCCGTTCACTAACAAAATGGTGAAGGTGTACACAACTGACCTCTTTGGTGTGTTATAAGCAGTTGTTACAGAGTACGTACTCCAGAGATTCGGAAAGCCCGCCTAATTCCTTTCATTCTACTAGAGAGATGCAGAATTTGTAGTGAAGAGAATTGCCCACTACTGCAGCGACATTGTCACGTTGGCGCGAAGCGTGAGGTAAGACTGCCTGGTTGCTGCTGCGACGACGCCCGTATACCCGGCCAGCTCTTGCTGCTTCTGTCCCGACGCTGCTACCACTTTTCGCCTGGCATTTACATGATATTTTAGTGGAGGCTGCTGCGGATTTCCCCGACCCTGGAATTGCGTAGCCGAAAGCTGCCGTCCGTCATGCTTGACAACGCTGTCTTCACCTCCCCCCCCCCCCCCCGGGCCTCGCCACCAAGAGCCTGTCCCGGTGCCCAGCTCCTGCGAGAACCCGACATCTTGAGCAGCACAAACGAAAAATACGTTGATGATTGGCTGGAATCGTATGAACGAGCCAGCGCTACAAACAAATGGGATGATGTCATGAAACTCAGTACCTTGATGTTTTATTTAACGGATGTCGCCAAGCTGTGTTACAGAAACCACGAAGCGGACATTCCTACTTGGACGACCTTCAAGACCTGCATCCAGCTGTTTTTGTACGCCCTGGGGTGCGCAAACTTCGCGCAGAAGAACGCCTACGAAGCAGGTCCCAACAAAGTGGTGAGACATTCACCAGCTACATCGACGACATCTTCGGCCTCTGCCGGTGTGTTGACCCGACGATGGTGAAAACTGACAAGGTACAAAACATTATGAAAGGCATTTCCGACGACGCCTTTCAAATGCTCCTCTAAAAAACCCTGCCACTTTGTCCGAGCTCATCGAGTTGTGTCAGAGTTTCGACGAACTACGACGACAGCGTCTTCTCACGCGACGCCCTAACGTCCCAGATGACACTCTCTCAAGCCTGACAACCACCTCTGACTTTCAGTCGCTGCTATCGCAGATCAAGTAGTTTGTTCGCGCTTAGGTCGCTCGTCAGCCTGATTGTGTTTCACACAGGTGAAACACAATCAGGCTTCATGAACTCGAGACGACAACGGTAAGCGCTTTCGGCTCCGACTGCTGTTCGTGGTGCGCCGTTCCACAAGAACGATTAACGTGTGTTCGTGGGTCCTTTTAGTGCTTCCTCGTGAATCGCGGGTGTTTCGCTCACCGAAATTCGCGGGTAGCAGCGTAAAGACGCTGTGTTCGGTTGTCAAAAGCTACGTATGTTTTTCGCACGTGCGTGTGCTGTAAGCAATCTCGCTTATTTGTGTCGCGAGGTATACGCGTGTCAGTGACATCAGCCTATTCTCAGCTGTTTGAAAACAATGCACTTTCGAACGTTAACGTTGCATGGTTACTTTAGCGTGCCTACTCTAAAATTTGCATTTCGTACGCGTGAACTTCCGTGGGCTGCACGCTGGGGCAGCAGCACCTTTTTAGGATTTCGACGATTACTTATTTCCGCAATTAGAATTTATGTGCATTATTTCGTAATATAGAGTGGTTTTTACTCATTTTGCAGTCTTTTAACTGATTTTATTTATGGAGTGGCTACTCTTACCTTTATTCAGCATCACACCGCTGTTCAAGTGAAAACCGAAATGCGCACCAAGCTCAAGTATGACGTACACAAATTTTGCGGTGGACAGGTAGGTCTCCCTTCAAATAAATAATGCTTTTGCGCATCTCTTTCGCGAACGTCGACGTGCAGATTGGGTCAAGAAATGTTGCAGAACGAACCTCAAAATCTTTATTGTTACTGCATGCAGTTGCTAATTAGAAAATGGAGATTTTTATAGCTGGTGCATTATCTCCAAAGCAGTACACTGCATGGTTGCCTTGGTCATGGTTCACTGTTACAAATCCATGCTGGAACATGAGAACTGTACTTAATATTCAACAGAGTGAGCAAATGTTGGTGGTATACGCTCTCCTGCTGACTGCTACACCTGACTTGTGTATACTTGATGTTCAAGGTCATCGTTAAATTACACAACCACTAATCAAGCATCAACCAACCAACTTTGAATTTTGATCTTTCTCTGTCTTGCTGCCTTCCGTTTGTTTCTTTCTAGCCATGTTTCCTTTAAATCATCAGTTCAATTTCTTTTGTAGAACACGAGCATCAACATATAGGCCTGTGTTTCAGTACTGTCACGCATGCACTATAAAGCGGCCGCACCGCGAACACGAAACTTCTCAGCTTCCGCAGTTCTCATCTCTGTTTTTTTTTCTCTCCCCTCCCTTCACGCGCATGCGCTGGAGAACTTGAGTGGGCGCACGGCTCAATTTCTCTTATGAAAATTGCTTACGAAATATTTCGTCCATGGTTTTTTGTAGAAATAAGACAATGAAAATGTTATTGCAAAGTGCTCAACAGAAATATTGTTTACGGAACATTTCGTTTATGGTTGTCTGATAGAAACGAGACAATGAAATTTTTAGTGCAAAGTGCTCAACAGAAATATTGTTTACGGAATATTTAGTCCATGGTTTTCTGATATAATTGATACAATAAAATTGTTTTTGCAAAGTGCTCAACAGAAAATATTGTTTACGAAATACTCCCTAATGGTATTTTAACGAAATGAGTCAATAACATTTTTATTGCAAATGTTCAACAGAATAAGAAGGGTAAGAGTGCACTGAATACGAATACACAAAGAAAGGCCACACACACACACACACACACACACACACACACACACACACACACACACACACACACACACACAGCACTACTTTCAACTTTTGTGTGTGTGTGTGTGTGTGTCCTTTCTTTGTGTATTCGTATTCAATGCGCTCTTACTCTTCTTAAACATGGAATAACAACATGCCCACCTTTCCACCTTAGTGAGCTCAACAGAAATATTTTCGAGGAAGTATTAGAGCAAGCCAATGAGTATTGCGGAACCATTGATCAATTGAGTCAATGATTCGGTCACAGTCCGACAAAGGAAAATCAACAGTCATTTTCAGAAGGGAGCATTCATCAGACTACCACCATCTACCACCCCCAGGCGAATGGCTTGACAGAAAGATTCAACCGTACCCTTGGCGACATGATATCTAAGTATGTTGCCTCAGAGCACTCCGATTGGGACCTCATTCTGCCTTTTGTGAATTACGCATACAATACTGCTCCACAGACGACTAATTAAAGGGCTTTCCGCCATTTTTCCTGTTATATGGCGGAGACCCTTCCACCACACTAGATACCATTCTGCCCTACCACTCCAATTCATCCGAGTCTACGCCCACCTCTGAAGCTGCCCGCCGCGCCGAGGAATGCCGTAAGTTCGCCCAGTCGTTCACAACCATCGACCAATGGACACAAATATCTTGGCGTGACGACAACCACCCGTACCCTAACTTTGTTCCGGACACCCTTGTGTGGCTTTGAGGTCCAGCTGCCCCTACAGGCATTTCTTCAAAACTTGTTTCAAAATACCAGGGACCCTACAGAGTTCGTTGTCTCGCAGACTTCACCTGTTGACTACATCGTCAAACCCGCTACGCCATCCACGCACCAGCGCTTTCGGGGTCGTGAAACCGTTCACGTACAGCGGTTGAGACCATATTACAATCCGCTCGTACTCAGTTCTCCGTGAGTCGCCAGGATGGCTATTTTTACGACGGGAGATCATATGTAGTGAAGAGGAATGCTCAATACTGCAGCGAAATTGACTCGTTGGCGCGAGGCGCGAACTGGGTCTGCCTGCAGGTTGCTGCTGCGACGACGCCTGTATACCCGGCCAGCTCTTGCTGCTTCTGTGCAGACGCTGCTACTGCTTTTCGCCTTGCATTTACATTATAAAATAAGTTAAAGGAAGAGAAAGGGAGGTAACCCTAAAAAACTGGGTTGCTACCCTGTACAGGGGTGGGGAAATAAAGGTCGAAAAGATGACAGAGATAAACAACCATAAAATAAATGAAGAAAAAAATACACATGCAAACACATGCAGGGCATTCTGATCACAGTCGTTCGGAAAGACTGGTTGAATGCAGGAAGCGCGGGAGCGCCTTCACGGCCTTTTTTTTATTGAAATAGAAAATAAACGAAGGGGTATTTGTCACCGTTACTTGGTGATGGCTACCCCTTTCCACTTAGTTGGTGCAAATAAAAATATGAAAAAAGAACAATAGCATGTATACATATATGCAGTCCTACACGAGTGAGAGCAAAAGTTCTCCTATATGGGCAGAACAAACACGTAGACGACACGCTCACTTTTAACTTTTGTCCGCTCAGTATTCATCGCAAATCTTCGTTTCTTCGAAGAAATGTTGCAGCACCTTCACTGCTTGGCCGTTTGTTTTGGATGGCCATAGAACTAGTATTTTATTCAACCCGAATGGTCGCTCAGGATCTAACCTATGCAGTTCTTGTTCTAGTCGCCTTCGGTGTGTGTCGTGTTTTGGATAGTCGAGCAAGAGGTGACAGATATATCCTCGTCGTCGTGGCCGCATGAACATGCTGACGATGTTGCACGATGAATACGAAGTAGGAAGTGCTTTGTGTAAGCAGTTCCCAGTAGTAGGTGATGAATGTGTGTGTCGATACGTCTTGGGAGGTATTCAAGATTAGGATCAACAGAATATGGGATCGATTTATTTGTTTTGACTGTGAACCAGGTAGACAGGCATAATTCACGTTTCGTTGTTCTTAAAATTCTATTTACATCATATTGAGATACCGGAATGAGGCACGCTTGCGTAGAATTATGAGCGGTTTCCGCCAACTCATCCGCCATTTCATTTCCCTTAATTCCGCAGTGACTGGGGACCCACTGAAATGCCACTCGATGATTCGACTGCGTAGCTTCTGAGAGCTCTTTTAGTATAACGTATTCTATACGCACATCAAAGTGTCTTGAAGTGGCACTTTCCACACATGCCAATTCTGCCAAAAAGTCTGTAATTACCACCCATTTTCTTTGCGTCGTTGACAGTTTAACAAAGCTTATGGCTAGCATAATGGCTACGTGCTCCGACGTTGTTGAAGAAGAGAGGTGACCCAACGGACATGCATATTCTTCGTGCAATTCCGGAATTATGAATGCTGATGTCGCTGTCTCTTTGGTGACGGAGCCGTCAGTGTACACGTGAGTCTATCCTTGGTACCTGTCAAACAGATGATGTGATGCCAACTGCTGAGCGGCAACGGTTGGCACTTCATGTTTACTGCGAAGTCCTTCTATTGACGTTTCAATAGTTGGCAGCTCAAGCAGCCATGAAGGGTAGTTTTAGTCCAGTGGCCAATGTGTCGACACAGGAAGCCGGGAAATGTACTGTTGGTACACATGGTGTATTTGCGCTCCAGCACGGTTCACGATGTTGGATATGAGCGGAGGGGAAGGGTGTTGCGTGACTGGACAAAAGAGGTGCCGACATCTCTCCACATTTCTAATTGCTATAAAGTAGGGTTCTCTTGCCTCTGTCAGTGTCAAAGAACTTGATGTTGCATGTGGAACCGCCAGACATATGCGTAAGCTTCGTGCTTGTAACAGCTGAAGTCGGTGTAGCGGCGTCTGAGAGATGTTGTGGAGAACTGGCGCAGAGTAGGCAATTTTCTGTCAGATTAGTGCACAATAGACGTAGAGGAGAGTCGCTGATGTAGCGCCCCATTTTGTTCCCCCGATGCGACGTATAACATTTATGGTGCTGTTCACTTGATTCTCTAGATCAGCAATATGCTGACTCCATCTGAGTTGGCTATCTAAGGTAACGCCAAGGAAGCGATGCTTTCGTGCGATTTCAATTTTCTGGCCATCCACAAAAAGCTTCAAGTCTTTCACTCTTTTTCTCGTGAATGGCAGAACTACAGATTTGGCGTGAGAAATATGCATGCCTCGCTCTTTGAAGTAATCACTTATTGCGTCTAGTCCTTGTTGAAGCCGTTCTTCGATCACTTCCAGTAATTTGTGAGACGTCCATATGCATATGTCGTCTGCATACATGGATATGTTCAAGGCTTCGGGCAGTACCTCTGGAAGTCCTGCCATTGCAGCATTGAAAAGACGCGGACTTAGAACGCTTCCTTGGGGTACACCTCTGCTCATGTTGAAGCGATCGCTATTTCCGTTATTGGTTGAAATATATATTTGTCTGTTACATAGGAAGT
Organism: Rhipicephalus microplus; assembly: GCF_013339725.1. Taxonomy (NCBI): domain Eukaryota; kingdom Metazoa; phylum Arthropoda; class Arachnida; order Ixodida; family Ixodidae; genus Rhipicephalus; species Rhipicephalus microplus. The sequence goes on from NC_051166.1 coordinate 191,153,683, forward strand.
TGGCGATCCATTGAAGGATACGACCGTGAACCCCTAGTGAGGTTATCCCGTGCAGCACAGAAAGGTGGCTCACAGAGTCGAACGCCTTCTTAATAGCTATGAACGCCGCAAAAGCCATGTTTCCACAGCTCATCTCATGTTCTACAAATGTAACGAGGCCGAAGACGCAGTCCATGGTGCATCGCCGTCGTCTGAAGCCAGGCATCTGTTCTAGAAGGGAGTTGTTAGCTTCAATCCACCACTGTAATCTTCTGTCAACCATTTTTTCCATTACTTTAAATACACAGCTAGTGAGGCTGACTGGTCGGAATGAGTCAACCGAAAGCGGTGATTTACCGGGCTTCAGTAGTGGGACGATTCTCGCGACCTTCCAACACATTGGAGCGTACGCCTTCGTCCACATGCCGTTATATATCCGTAGAAGAACTGGCATGCCGTTGGGTCCTAGATTTTTCAGAATACTGTACGATACATTTTCGGGACCGGTTGCCCTTCTTACGTGTCTTACGTGGGTTAGTGATAGAGCAGTACGCAACTCTAGCAGAGAATACGTGTTATCCAGTTGAGCATGTGATAAAGTGTATGCATCTTGGATTTGCTGCTCTACCGAACTAGGCAGTGCAGTAGTGTTGTAAACCAATTGCCCAGTTCCAGTCAGCATTGTGCAAAACTTATTAGAAACATAACGTTCGGATCATTCAAGAGATATGGCCAATGCTCTGAATGGGCTTCGCTGGGATACTGGAAGCCTTAGAGCAGTGATTGTTTTCCATATTTTCGGAAGTGGAGTAAATGGGGTCAATGAATTGCAAAAATCATGACATTTTTTCCGACCTAACTTTTGCATGTGTCGGTTAGATTGGATGTGTGTTGCCTGACTCTTCTTATAATCTTCAAGCCTCCCAGTGCGGTGATAGCGACGTTCTGCTCGCCTTCTAATAGCTCGTAGGTGCTCATAGTCTGCCTCTACACTGGAGTGGCCTGCTGGGACAGCTGTAAACCTTGTCACACGGGAGTAACTGCTTTTAATGCAGAACATAAATGTATCCAGTTCATTGACTCCCATCAAGTCACGTCCAGTATGTTCACGAAACAGTTTCCAGTCAGTTAGCTTTGAAATCAATGTGGTCGTTTGCACTTGCATACTTGGGTGTTGCATAAGAACTGGGTAGTGATCACTCCCTTGTGTTTCAAGGTCTGTACACCAGTTCATTTCTCGTGCAATGTCAGGAGAGGCTATAGCCAAATCTAGACAGCTGGCATAATTACTACCTCTTAAAAACGTTACTGATCCATCATTCAGTACAACAAGACCACATCGATCAATTTCTCTTTCGAGTGTTCTCCCACGTGAATTGGTATGAGTACTGCCCCACGTGGTATTGTGCGCATTGAAATCTCCACAGAGGAGGGTAGGTCCCTGGGCCTTACCAAATAAATGAACCAAAGATGATTCAGAGATGCGTGTCGATGGTTGCAAATAAACACAAATTACGGTGATGGTAAGTTTCTGGAATTAAATTTTGCACCCTAGAAATTCTGGCACGTCCGAGTCCGACGAGTATAAAACAAAAGAGGGTATGTCGCGCCGTACGCATAACAGTGCCCAGCTTAAGCCTGGATTTCTACTCGATGCATATGTGACATAGTTAGAAATCTTAAAGTCAGCGCCAACGTTGGTTTCATTTAAAGACAGAACGGGGAAGCTATACTGAGCAACCAGCTTCCTAAAATCTGCGCTTTTGGACCTAAGGCCATTGGCATTCCACTGAAACACAGCTGTGTTGCGGAAACAGTTGTTCATTTGTAGAGCCATTTTGCTATACAACAATTTTTTGTTGTACTGCTAGAGGCTCTAATGAAAGGACTGCGCTCACTTCTGGTAGGTCATTGGCCTGTGGAAATACACGCAGGATTGCCTTCAAAGCAAGGAAGAGCATCGACATAACCATATCCACATCACTTGTTTTCGGGGCACGTTGCCGTTGTGCCTTTGGCTTTGGCGAGGTGAAAGGTGTAGACGCTTGGTTATCCTGAGTTGCTGACGGTTTCGGTGTCCTGCTGTCGCTTGTCTGCCTTTGAACGCTTGGTGATCGTCCTCTACGGTTTGTTTTTGCTGTACTTTTGTTTTTCTGAGCTGAAGCACACTTGGCTACCGTCGCATACGACAGCGGTGATGTACTTTTTTGTGATTTTGAAGTCACAGAGAGTGGATGCACAGTTTCGGGATTCGGACAAGGCGATCCCTTTTTTTGGAGCTCTTCCAAGCAAAATTTCTTGTCGCTTTAGACGAGTAGCTGCCTGGTGTTTCGGACAACCAGCGTATGACGCTACGTGGTCTCTATTGCAATTGGCACATTTGGGATGATTCCTTGATGCACATTCTTTGTAATCATGTGCTCCTGCACATATTTTGCAGCAAAGTTGCCCATGGCACGATTTGGCAACATGTGCATATCGTTGACACTTGGAACATCGTGTAGCGGGCTGTAGGTACTCGTCCACCGGATGACTTGTGAAGCCTAGGAGAATGCTAGGCGGCAGTGGCTTGTCGGGGGAGAACTCAAGAATTACACTGCCGAGTAAATGTGGCTCTGCTGAACCATCTTCACGACGGAGCCATTTAGTCTGTCTCCTGACTGAGATTACACCACTGTCTCTCAAATATTCAAGCAGTTGATCTTCACTGTATTGCACTGGTACTTGTCTAATCTTTCCTAGGTTCCTCACATACGATTGCGGTATAAACGGTGCCACTTTAAGACCAGCAACATGTGTTAACTCAAGGAGTCTGGAGGATGCAGTAACTGTAGAGACACTTACGGAGAAGTTGCCATCTCTGTTGACACGGAACGATTCCACTTTCTCTTTAGCAGCAGATACTACTTCCCTGGCTAGTTTGTTCGGATTGACTTTCCAGAACGAAGCGCTAGGGTCTGTCAGCTTGAAAATTACGGGTATCCCTGCTGGTCGGGCGTTCTTGTACGTGACTGTTGTGAAAGGCCTGTCTTCTGCTTCTACATCACAGTTCATTTCCGCGGAGTCGATGATTGTTGAATCGCTGTAATCCTCTTGATTATCAGTTCGCGCCTTCTTCGGAGTAACACACTCGTCGTCGGCGTTAGGTATCGACGAGGGGCCGTCACAGTCCTCCTCGTGTCCGCGAAACACGGGATTATCTTGCTGTTCGGACGCATTCATCACTTCACCTTCATCTAATGGGTGCCGAGAAGAATGGCCACCACCAGTAGCCGAAGCTTTCGGTTGTCGTGGCACCCTAACATAAGGCTTTGGCGCCTTGGGGACGTGGCGCCTGGTGCACCGCGAAGGTGGTGGCTGAATCTTGGCAGCAAGATGCAGAAGACGAGCGAGAAAACTTACAAAATTGGCCTTCTTATGCGCCATGAAGTCCTGTCGGTAGCGCAGGATTCTTTTTAAAGACAATAGTCTTTCCTGGGGACCTTCGCCGCAAACATTTTGGTGTCTGTCTGTCTGTCTGTTTGTCTGTATGTCTGTCTCTCTGTCTGTACGTTTGTCTGTTTGTCCACTCTTAGCGGTATTCCAAACGGCATCAAAGTGACCAAACTATACTCTAAACGGCCAACTCCATCCGCAGCGCCCACCAATATTGCTCAAGATACAGCGTTCATACTTGTGCGATCGTCAAATAAATATCAATTGTTGCGCATATCTGAGGCACCATAACAACACGTAAATTATATGTATGTGTATTTTTTACTAGAAAAGGCATACATTAGTAATTTCAAGGATCGTAGCCTTTATATTTTTTTAAAAAAAGTCTTGTTGTCCGTTTGTTCTATTGCATTGCAGAGTGACAGTCTCTGGGAGCAGTAATGTGGACAATCCCAAAGAACATGCCAAGTTGCTTCGTCACTGTCGCAATGGTCACATGCAGTAGTGATGAAATGCCCCAAAAATAATGAAACAATATATTCTTAACCTGGTGGGCATACGCTAAGCAGCTCTCAGAAAGTACGGGCCACAGAAATCGAGTAGGCCCCGCTACTGTCCTGTATTCCACAAAAAAAAAAATGACGAAGCTGTATGCAAGCAACGCTCCGCGTTTTGCGCCAAGCAGCCCTTATACATGGGTTTCACGGAGGTTACATCGTGGAACTAGAGGACCGAAAACTGCGATGTTTAAGAACATCTGTGCTCATGCAGTCGAGAGCTTTACAGCCGCTATATGTATTCTTTGAACGTGCCCCCGGCTTCACCTTACCTATTTGCGCTATTTTCGGATGTAGACCAATAAGTTGATTGATATGTGGGGCTTAACGCCCCAAAACCACCATATGATTATGAGAGAAGCCGTAATGGAAGGCTCCAGAAATTTCGACCACCTGGGGTTTTTTAACGTGCACCCAAATCTGAGCACACGAACCTACAACATTTTCGCCTCCATCGGAAATGCAGTCGCCGCAGCCGGGATTGTATCCCGCGATCTACGGGTCAGCAGCCGAGTACCTTAGCTACTAGACCACCACGGCGAGAGTAGACCGAAAATTTGAATTTCTGCTTTGAAAGTCAAGACATAGCCACGCGTTCAAAAGTATAGCTTGCCCGCGACTACAATAAATCAGTGCGCGCGAACCAGGAAGTCCAAGAAGCGCTGTAGCACCTGACTGGTATGCATTTAAGAGACCGACTCGTGTCTTTTAGGTTACTTTATCACAGGTAAAGGTATTTGCTATTTGTGCGCAGGTCGAATACGTTTAATTATGGACGTGATAACGCAGATTTTTTAGAACACTGCCCACATATTCACAGCAGCTTACAGCCGAGCTTATTTTCTTGAATGCGTCTCGAGTGACTCAGTTTGCCCTAACAAAGCAACTTAAGTAGAGCTGTTATCTTTAAGGAAGACCTTTGTGTATAATGAACGACGCAAACCCAGACTCAATATCGAGCCTGCTGCTCGGCCACAGCCGTTATGACTGGACTACTGCCGCATTATCTGCGCATTTTCACCGCAGCAAAAAATGACAACAAAGTGAACTGGATGCCACTGTTGCGGGCACGCCATCCACGAAGTCTGGAACAGGGTCCGAAAGGGGCATTTGTGCCTACCAAACAACACTAACACTACATCCTGCCACCTTACCACGATACAACACAGATTCGCACTCATCAAAACAAAATCTTGTTGACGCCCAGGTGTCGGCAAGATTGACTTCGAGCGTGCTTCCGTTAGGTGACGAAAGAAAGCAAGAAAACAAGCTTCGACTGTAATCTGAAAGAGCGTCGTTAACTTCGCCTGGAACGACAATGCACTGCAAGAAAAGCTGCTTGGCTGCTATACGCAATTCTTCGAACCGCTGCTAAAGTATTGGTGGCCGTCCAGAGACTTGTAATCCTCATTTGTTGCAGCCTGTCGTGATGTGTCGAAAGCGCCAAATAATTCGCAGTGTCGCCGTGTGTCATGACAGGCAACCGATGGACGTTCGGGGCAGCGTACTTGCCGATGTGCCGATCTTAAGGGCCGATGCGAGTAACGTAACTTAGTCAGCCCTACAAGCTCTTCAAAATACGGCAGGCAAAACGCCTGCACGTTTTCTTTAGCCACGTCACCAAGAATAAATCGAACGACGCCGACAAGCTCCGACATGGCAGCACGCTGCAAGCGCAACCTGACTACAGGGCAAGGTATATGTAAACTGGTAGCGTAACTTCAATAGAAGCCCATGGATCCAGTAGTCGGCAGCTCGTTGCCACCGTCGCCATCTACGAGAGGAGGGGACAACTAACAGCAAAAAATAAAAAAAATTAAAATGACGTCACAACCGGAAGTTGTAGCATCGTTGCACAATTGTCCTACATGGCACGAAATTGAAATTTTCCCAATTGCTGTCCTGCTACGTGCCTTTATTAATGTGCGATTTTATTGCGCCTTAATTTTGTCTCGCTGATTGCATGCGAGAGAGAAAACGAACAAAAATAGCAAAGATTGAGGAAGTAAAGTTTTTTATTAACCAAATGACGTACTTGCTATATGCACAAAAAAACTTCGCCGAGGCAATCGTGAGACAACTGCTCACGAGCACAGTAGCATAATAGTTCAAGAAGTCACGTTGACCAATCGTTCAAAACCACTGCAGCGAGACAGCAGTTTTGAAAATATAGCTTTGGCAGCCGTATAGAGTACAGCGTCTATTTGCTTAGCCTGTCGCGTTCACAGTCACGAAAGGCGAAAGCATGTCGGCCGTGTGCCAGCGAAAGCAGTCAGAAGTCACTGGAGCGGCTATCTACACATTTTGTGAGCTAGTTGAGCTATGAAATGCACATAAAAAATAAGTAAACTTCTGAAGCTACGCACAAAACCACCACGGAAAAGTGAGCGATGCATCGTTCACCTGGTGGTGCGCCGAACCAAAAACACGACGAACTAAACACAAGCTCTGATAGCATATCGCCTGGATACGAATGAAAAACCGTTAGCCTATGTCACCAGACTGCCTGCATGAGCCCGCTGTTTCTGTAACCAAAAGAATAAAAAAAATGGGGGCTCAATCACGCACCAAAGACCGAAGCTTATTTAAAGTGATCTACTAATTTTTTTGTAACAAACAAAATAGAACTATTAAAAACGAACGTCTAATTATTTTTTTCGCTATTTATCCCCCCCCCCCGCCCTCACCTAGTCCCGCTTTAATCGTCACGTGGTTGTTGATGTCTGTAGCAATAAGTTTCAGGCCTCTTTTCGTTCCGAATTTCACAACCTATTCAGATTGACGTTGTCAAGGGTGTATAATACCTCGATGCGTGCGCCCCTATCCGACTCAGTGTTTGTTAAAGGGCCACTCACCACCCCGCATTTTAAGACAAAGGGGTGATTTTCTCCTCTCCTTTATACACACGATGCATCTTCTTCGCTCCTTAGTTATTGAATGCACGTGAACAATATCCGCACTAAGCGCTAGAGCCTATCAGAATTTTGCGCTTCTCAGCTGCACGCTGTTATCGCCACTTGCGCAGTTGTAAACACATAAAATAACGTTTGATCGGTAAATTGTGCATAATAATCATGCGCGACAATGTAGAACGAATGAGCGGCTGCATGGCCAAGCAGTGCAGGAGACAAATCACATGTCATATTTCGCGTGTATCAATCAATCGAGAGCATGTACGCTGTAGACGTCACGGAAACTGCTGTCTACGCCACAGCAGTGCGCCAAGAAGGACGAGCAATATTAGGGGAAAATACTGCGCTCTTTTTTGTATATTGAGAGCCTGGTGAGTGGCCCTTTCAATTTGGTGATCACGCGCTTGAAAGCCGGAAACGGCGTCATGCGCAACCCATGTATTTGGTGCGTGTCACAGGATTAGGGAAAGCCCCACTACTCTCCTCCATTCCACCAAAACTGACAAAGCTATATACACTTAACCTATAGTGGGTGTACTTCAAGCGACTCTTAGAGGGTACGTTCCAAAGATATTGGAAAGCTCCACTATCCTCTCTATTCCACTAAAAAACAACAAATCTGTGAAGCTTTCAATTTCATGTAGCCCGTAACCTCTAGGAGCTGCTTGGCGTACAACTTCTAGGGTAGTTAACTGCCGATGCTTCATTTTTTTAGTGCACTGGAGGTAAGCAGTAGATTTTTCCCAATTCTAATGGCACGTACTAACTGAAACAGTAATAATTATGAACGTCATCGTCATCCTCATTTATTTTTCCTTAAAGGCTCCTTATACATCAGGAGGGTGTTACATAGGTAGTGAAAGAACAGAGATCGGGTAGCATCATCAAAGCCCCTCTCTCAGAAAAAAGCAATGGCTATTCAGACGCCAGAATTGAAATTTGAACGAGAAAGAAAAAACAACGTCAAGCAGCTTTGCCCTAATGGTGCCACGCCTGAAGAACGTGTGGAGCGAGGCCGTCTTCCATGTCTTTCTTCGTTTTTTTTTTTGCGTTCTCTCTACTCCTTCTTTCGTGCTCTCTCTTCAAACTTTTCTGTTTTTTTTTCCTTACCTATGTTTGCTTTTCATTTGTCTTCCTATTTTTTCTCTTACTTTTTTTATCTATTTCTCGCTTGCTTCCACTTACAATTTTTATATGTGCTTTCTGTTAGCCATATTGGCGGTTTCCCCGCTTTATATGATCATCAAGGCAGTCAAAGAACACAATAGAGAATACTTATTTTTTGGCGCCAGCATGCGCTCGATATCCTACAGTTGGCTGTGCTTTATGTAGTCTCTGTTACGTTAACTTTATCATCAAGATGTTGGAAGAACAAGAGGAATAGGACTTCTCGTTTGCATGAGCACTTTGCTAAATAAGCGGCAGCTGGCTAAGCTATATAGGATTTAGCCTGCGTTACGCCAAGTGACGCCGACAGCATGCGAAAGCCTGGCTCTCTCCGGTTATCATCATCATCGTAATCATCATCATTATTACACCATCACAATCATCATCATCCTAAACCTGTCTGCGCCCACTGCAGGGAAAAGACCTCTACAATGTTCTGCCAATCAACCCAGTCCTTTACTATCTGATGCCACGTTATGCCTTCAAACTTTTAAATCTCATCGGCCTACCTAACTTTCTGTCTCCCTTTCGTACGTTCGCCTTCTCTGGGAATTCAGTCAGCTACACTTAAGGACTATAAACGTTATCCCGCCTACGAGCTACATGCCAGGCCCATGTCCATTTCTTCTCAATTTCAGCTATGGTATCCTGAACTCCCGTAAGTTTGCTAACCCACTCTGATCTCTTCTTGTTTCTTAAAGTTACACATTTCCTTCCCATTACTGATTTTCCTTTCCATCGATTAAGGTTAAACCCTCTTTGTAGGCCTGCACGTTTCTGCTTCATAAGTAAATACCGGCAAGATGCAGCTGTTATATACTTTCCCCTTGAGGGATAGTAGCAGACTACCATTCATGATTTGAGAGTTCTTGCCGATTGTGCTCCATGCCGTCCTAATTCTTCTGGTTATTTCATTCTCACTGTTCTTATCAGTGATTACTACCTGTCCTTATTAGACGTATTTTTTTACAACTTCAAGTGTCTCGCCCCCTATCGCAAAGTGCTGCTCGAGAATGTTGCATATTACTTTATTTCTATGCAACTTAATTCTCAGACCGACTTTATATGTATAAAGAGTTATATACGTACGTATTACGAATTTAAACAATATTGCCTGCTACAGTGTCTATTACTTTATCCTACGATGTCATAGTGCAAGTTTTCAGGATGCAGGTGCTTTCATGTGCTTCAGAAGAACTACTGCTTAGCTATAGTTGGTAGTGCTCACTGTAAGACATCCTGCCACTAGTATATTCTAAAACCCACACACACAAGAGATACGAACACGACAAAGTTGGAAGTGCCGCCCAAGCCGTCGTGTTCGTGACTCTTGTGTGCGTGGTTTTTACCAACGGCTTAATGTCACGCAGCTTTCATATGGCTGGTCCAAGCTTTAATAGCACTCGCTCGAAGCAACGCGACATATTTTTTGTATAAGGAGAAAGTGTACAGAAAACCATCATTCAAAACTAACATGAGTATGTAAGAAAAGCATCCACGTGAAGGCCAAGAGTTACTTTTATTCAAGTGGGCGAACAAAAATGGGAATAAAATACCTCAGACCAACCAACCGACGTCTCGATAGTGACATCTACGCTTGTTAATGGTGCCTCGTCATCCTTCTCGCATTAACCTATGTGTGTTAACTTTTGATTTCCCGTCCCATGGTGTCGCTGTCGTTGCTTTCATTCGCAACACAAGGTTACTCCACGGGACTTGACGTCAGCAACTAATGAACTTGAAATATCGAGCTAAGCATAACGAGGTACCTTTGACAAAGATATATAGTGCCCCTGTCGACACGTCGGCAGGCTAGTCGGGGGCATTTTAGTTTTATTGTACGGCCTCTATTGCGCATTTTGCTTTTACCCCTTGACTCTCGCCTATATTTTGGACTGTTCTAAATTTGCAAGGCAAGTAATGCGTGAACACTTTCTATGGTCGTAAACATGGTCACATTCAACAACAACAAAAGCAACTGCCACGAGAACGCCAATGAATGTACAGCCACCCCATCATACGTTTACGTTTGAAAGGGAGATTTTTTATGTAAATCAATAATGAGATTGCACTGTATTCTGTAAGCAAAATTATGGCTTGATATATCATCTAGAGAAGTACTTGCAACTCGCTAATGTATTTCAGCAAACGCGCCTCAGAAGACATTGAAATATAATCCCGAAAAAATGCCCTGTATGATTACCTCGGTCCCAATAACAGTGCGGGTCGATTTACTCACCCCCTGAAAGAACTGTTAACATTCTTGTGAATAAGAATGAGCTGTACGCGTATCACGGGCACTACGGCGTACCAAGCTGAGCATGACAATAAGCTCGGGAAAATACGCACACGAAAATCGAGAGAATTAGATTTCGCGTCGAGATAAGGTGCGGTGCTCTCTACAAAGGCCAGTCAAGCGGCTAACGGAAATCCATCACCATTCATCGGAACGGGAGATAAGGTACGCGGGACCCCCATGCGTGGTTTTCGGGGACTGTCTGCGTGCTGCATGCAGTTTGAGCAGCGTTACTCTCGAAGACCTTATCGTTGAAATCAGAACGTTGCTCGGTGACGTCAAACCAGCAACAGCGTAGGAGCAACCGCGTAGAAAAAGGGCGAGCTTTAGATTTAAGGAAGAGGGAAAACAGCAATGAGCAAGTGAAAACGAAAGATCACAGCTTATAGGCCATTCAATTCATTCTCTCCGTACTCTGTGCCCTCTCAGGGCAGAACAATGCAGCGTTCATGCACGAACGCGTTCGGTGCTATAGCTGAATCCTTCATTACGCTTTTCACGTCCCGCTAGGCCATGGTAATGCGCGCTACGTACGTTTCGTTCAGTTTTGCTCAATGCACATATAAGCTTGCTCAGGGTATATGGCACACAACGCACAGGGATAGAGACCTCTGTTATAGTTCAGTCAAAGCAGAAAATGCAAATATTTTTCAAGGCCCTTCTCTTTGCGTTTGTGCGCAATTAAATAGCCCAAAATAGGTATACATTGACCAGATATTTGGGAAACTGAAGCTCACGCATCACAAGAAGTTTGAAGCAAGTAGTCTCCACTAGATATACTTGCTGGAATGAAGCATTCAAAACAGTGCTGCTATTTTTTCTGGACGATCAATACCAAAAAGCACCATTTCTGCCAATGCTCGATTCTTTCAAACATACAGCTATTTAGTACAACGGCATGCGTGGTAATTCACAAAGATCTTTCGCTCACGTATACGCACGCGCCTTGTCATGCGAGCAACCTAAACATCATTTCTGGGTTCAATCTGGCTTTTCTACGCATATTCTTATGCTTCAGACATAAAATGCGTGGCCCCAGGACATTTTCTAAGAAAAAGGAAGTCAGATGGATAATTTTACGCCTCTTAAACAAAGCAGACATTCAACTCAGCTCGATAATATCGAGAGGCTGCGCACAATATGGGGCTTTCTCAGAGTGCGTGCTCAACTATGCAGATGCATATCATCGTCAGCTTCCCACTGAAGAACCAATGTCCATCCCATATTTCTGATTGATTGATTTGTCGGGTTTAACATCCCAAAACCACCATATGATTATGAGAGACGCTATAGTGGAGGGCTCCAGAAATTTCGACCAGCTGGGGTTCTTTAACGTGCACCGAAATCTGAGCACACGGGCCTACAACATTTCTGCCTACATCAGAAATGCAGCCACCTCAGCCGGGATTCAATCCCGCGACCGGCGGGTCAGCAGCCGAGTACCTTAGCCTCTAGACCACCGTGGCAGGGTATCCCATATTTCTCAATTTAATCAGGTACTGTGGTGTAAAATAAAGCTGCGGCCGCGTTATCTCCGCAAACTTTTTATGCTCCTCCACTCACCAAACTTTTCACCACCCTTTACCGGACAGAATTATCATGTTATATATGGGTTAAATTTTCCGCAGCTGCACAGTAATCGTGCCTCGGTGACAGACCACTATGCTATGCGACATAACAACAGAGGTTTAGATCCCACTTCATAAGAACCAATGTTAGGATCACACATCATCAGCGAAAGGCTTACATTTCCGCGTCAAGCGAGCGTACAGTGAAAAACTGGCTAACAGTAATTGTTGTGGTTTAACGTGCAAAAACTCCACCATGATTATGAGGGACGCTTAAGAGGAAGCCTCTTGAAGTTTTCACCATCTGGTGTTCTTTAGCGTGCACCTAAATTTAAGTACACAGGCCTCCAGCATTCTGTCCTAATCGAAATGTGGCCGCCGCGGCTTGGATTAGCATTCACAACCTTCAGGTTAATAGTCGAACACCTTAACCACTATTGACTACCGTGGCAGATAAGACAAGAAATGAGACATGTGTGCAGGTGCTCCGAAAGTAAAACGAAGCAAGCGAGCTGTGGCCAAGCTACTAGCACAGCCGTTGAATACTTTTAGTGGTCATGAAGGTTCGGTGAAAGTTTGATATAGAGACAGGAGCAACCGCTAGGAGACCCCTCACTCACAGCGGGGCATCAGAGTGGCCGTGGCGCAGCAATTGCACGGCACGCGCCGGAGCTGTGAAACGTTAATAACTGTAGCCGAGAAGGTTTAATACGTATCCAGAGGGATGGTAGTTTCAAGAAAATTTGGGAAAGCTCTAATACAGTGAAGTTTAGCGTAGAATGAGACCTTGAAGCTAGAAATTTGATGACACGCTGGTTTCACTGTAAGGTCGGCTACCGCTATAAAGGCATGACTATTTTTTCCCCTTAAGCATCTAGTGAACTTATGTGTTATGTGTACAATCCAGACTTCTTCAACGACTCTGCTGGTATTTACCAAGTCGCGGAAGTGCAGTGGTTGCAACTTTTGACAGCGCACATCCAGCCTTACAGGTTACATATATATATATATATATACCAAAAACTAAAGTGATGCTGGGTCCGGGTAAGATTATCCGTGGGAAGAAGACGCACGCACGAAGTGATTTTATTGACATTTCGGCCGCGGGTCCGGCCTTCATCAGAAGCCTTCTCATAATAGGCCCGCTCATAATGAAGCCCGCACATAATAAGTTCACGTGCTACGTGACGCCAAACATGCGCATATGAGTGTTTTCACACTCGTCGTTTGGCTTATAGATGGCGCTGACTGTCACTCCTACTTCTAAATTCACATATAAACCCAAAAAACTGGATGGGGGAAGGCCGCTGTGGTAGCTCTGTGGTTAGAGCATCGAACGCGTTATTCGAAGGTCGTAGGTTCGATGCCTGCTCACGGCTGGTTATTCTTTCATCCTCTTTTTTTCTTCTTATTTACATTCTATTGGTTCTACTAACTTCCCCTGTACATTCCTTGGCATTACTGTCTCTTAGATCTCATTAATATTGTGTTAAAACACGGAAAAACGCGCCCTTACGTATAAACTTCTTTCCCTTATCTTATGTATATATATATATATATATATATATATATATATATATATATATATATATAGTGTGTGTGTGTGTGTGTGTGTGTGTGTGTGTGGTGTTTATATATACGAAGATATATATCTCAAAATCGCCTCGCACTTATTAAACTCACGGCCACTTTGAATAAATTAGTGCTAATTTAGCAAGTGATGAGGATCAAGCAGTACTTGATAGGAGGTTTGCATCGTTTTTGTGTTTTTCTTTGCGTTAGTTTATCTAGCACGTTATAAGTTCGGTTGGCCATGCAGTGTAGTTTCTCGGTCCTTTACTCTGCTGTAGAGCTTACTCATGCTGTGTTTTTCCTGTTTTTCTGTATTGTTTTTACAGTAAATAAAAAGGCTTACATGCCTCCTGAAACGGGAAAATTGACCGACAGTGTTCCGCGCCTGAGGCGTCAGCATGTGACGCAAAAAATAATCTTCTCGTGGTCATGGCGCATTGAGCTCCAAAAGTAACTTTTCACGCTTTCACAGCATGCGCAAGATTTCTACAGCATTGTGGTGCAAATTCTCTTGCGCCATCAAACTGGCAAACTTCTATTGGTAGTGCTAAAGTGTCTGTTGCATGCAACAGATGTGTGCTTAGATTTTTTTATATTTACTGATACTTAGGGGATTTGAATGCAATCGAATGTCGATTTGCTTAAAATATTAGTGGTTATTAAACTTTTTCCTAAACATCAGAGCTATAGTTGCATGACTCTAATTCTGAGCAAGAAAATTTTGAATTGGGACAAATGGTCCTCGAAAGTGGTTAGAATTTTACCCTTCATGAGTGCAATGTATATAGTTTGCACAAGTTTTATTCTTTTCTTTCTTTTTGCTCTCGTTTTTCTCTCTCTCTTTCTTTTTCAAGTTTTTTTTCTTTTTTCTGTCTTAATTTTTTTGTTTTTCCCATTTTCCTATTTTTTCTTTTCTGGTCTCGCTCTGTTGTCTTTTTTTATTCATAAAGCAAAATTCTCAAGTTTTTTGTGGTCTTTATTTTTTTACTTCTTCTCCTTTTCCTTCTTCTTTCTTCTTTTTTCTTTTTCTTTTTACTTCGTTGTCCTCCTTTTTTTTATCTGTTTTTTTCTTTTATGCGTCGTTTGTTTCACATATTTTCCCTTTTACATTCATTTGAACAGTTCCAGATAAACATTACCTGTGAAAAGACAACCATTTATTAATAATAATAAGTTCTTATTATTTGTAGAATGTGTTACAAATAAGAAGGAGCATTCGCTTTCGTTCTTTTTATTATTGTTGAATTCAATATAGTTCTAATCTCTTCTCTCCCGTTTTTCATGAACCGTGTACATCCTAAACAGTACCCACCTCATGACGGGTCCCGTCGACGCTTGTAGGCGGGAGAGCTCTGCATCTTTTCGCACTATGCAACTACGTCGTGCGGCCGTGGAAAATTTAGGGCACAGCGTCAGCCCAAGTTTTGGAACGTCATGCGGTAACTTCACCACACCACCTCCGATCAGCCACTGGTCCACGCGAACGAGGTCATTCTTATCGAAGTGCTTTTTGCACACGTGAACGTTTGGGGAAACAAATGTGCAACAACCAGTTTCTTGTCACGGCATTGCGTGCTTACACTTTTCCCACCTATCACTGTACGCCGCGAAAACTCGGAGACTTTTTCGTCAATTCTTTTGTAACGGGATCGACAACCAGGTACCCAACAGGTATACGCTATCCTTCCTGATCTTCAGGTACAGCCCACTAGGCACAATAGTAATCATACGGTGAAAAAGTACACGATGGCATGCCATGATATTGTGCATTGACTCTATAGCGCCACCAGCAGGCAGCTCCCCTCCGGTGTGCCCAATGGATAGATAAATGGATGCATGTATCCGGCTGCGCCCTTCAGATGGGGCGGCGGCTCACGCCACCTAGCCATAAAGTTAAGTACTATCACCATGTGTTGAAGGATTGAATGTCACTCGCACCTTCATTGTAGCCACCAGTCAGTTAGGCTCCTCTACGTTATTTCTACCCATTTAAAGTCTGTTTTACCTTCACTGTCTCTAAACCCCAATGCTTCGAAAAATTCCGCGCCATTATCTTGGACACTAGTGTGGAGCCTTTTTCAAAATATTAATAAATGTTCAGCAGTTTCCTACTACTCTCTACACGCACTACATAGCGTGTCTGTGCCTTCGTATTTGGCTCGGTACGTCTTTGTCTGCAATACTCCCGTTCTGGCGTCAAACAGCAGAGAACTACAGCGAAAATCATCGTAGGTCTTTTCTTCTACAATTCCCTGCTAGAAAGCTCGGTAGGTCTCCAGGGATGATTTCATAAGCCTTCTCATCTTTCACATGTCCCTCTCTGTTTCTTTCACCTTCTTTTTAACCAATGTTTCCTTCTGGCTTGATATTCTGCTGTTCTCTAAATGCTTGCCTGACAATTTTCGAGTTCGCTTCCTCAATTTAGTATCAACATTCTTGAGGCACAAGTAGCTGAACATTTTCCCAGCCCAACGCTCCGCTCCAACTTTTTTCAATCACTCCTCAAATTCTACCTTGCTGCCAGCTTCCCTGCACTAAAACGACGTCCAATCCGTGTCTCCCTGTACTCCCTGATTTGGGGTATACCCGTGTGCTCCCAAAGCAAATCTACCTATACCACGTTGTTTAATTTTCAAACTTGCTTGAACCTCTGATCTCACGCAGAAAACCACATTGCCGAACGTCCAACCAAGGACCATGGCACCTTTCTAAATTCCTCTCACAAAGCTATACCTACTGTAGTTCCACAGTGCCCTATTTTTTCCATTACAGCTGCATTCCTGTTACCCTTAGTCGACACGTATCTTTCGTGCTCCCTTAGGTACTCAGCTCCGTTATTTATCCATACACTCAAATATTTGCATTTATCCACTATTGTAGCATGGCTTCCTGTATCTTATGCTGACTGCTTTCGTTATCACTAAAAATCATGATTGCCAATTTTTCCCTACTGGACATCAAGTTTAACCTATCTCCCTTATTACCAGTAGTCTGTTAATTCCTACAGATCTTCCTTGTTATCGGCTATAAATACTATATCAACTGCATACATTGATGCTGGTAATGACTGTTCAACGTGTTTTCCTTGCTTGGAAAAAGAGAGGCGGAAGCCGAGTCGACTCCCCTGTAATTTAGCTTCTAGTCTCTGCAGATACAGCATAAATAAGAAAGGTCACAAGGGACATCCCTGTGGAAGCCCAGGTCGTATCTCTATAGGTTCGAATGCCTGTTCTTCCTCTTTTATAACTACCTTCTTACTTTTATAGATATCCATTAGCCCCGCGCGGTGATGTAGCACCACCCCGCGGCCTCCGCTCACATGCAGCGCCCAAAGCTCTCCCATAGAGTTACGGTGGAGGTTCATGACCGGCAAAAGTGTTGAAGGACTCTGCTACTAGTAAGTACACAGAGACCGGGACAAATAAAACGCACTGTGTACACTTTCTCTAACGTACAACTGTAGTGCAGACAGCCCTGTAAGTACAATGTGCCAACGATACTGCAAGCTTCTGTACAGCTACAGCAAACTGGGAGCGCGGAAGAAACACAGACACGAAGCAAAGAGGAAGCACACAGCACAAGCGCTCACTAACAACTGGTTTATTCTCACGTAGAAGGACATAAATACACAAGGGTTCTCATGTCAACAAGAATAAGACGATAGCGTGAGCAGCATGCGTGGCGTTCATTCGAAGCACTTGTCTAAGAATTATCTAGATAGTTAAACTCACAGTCAAGTAGTGACAATGACGGATGGCTGATACATTCATCTTTATTTCTGGAAATCTGATACGCTTCACTAATTTCACGCGTGGTTTGAAAGAGATCCCCGAAAAGAACATGTTTTTTCAAACAATCGTTGGCATTTGCAGGATTTGCAATGTGAAGCTAAAATGGAAAAGAAGTACCCTTCAAGAAGCTCAAATGCTCTCTAAAGCGTACATTCAAACATCGCCCGGCTTGGCCGATGTACATGCGACCGCAAGATAGCAGTATTCCATACACCACTCCTAAAATACACCTAACAAACTATTTCGCATGTTTCTGCCAAAACTCTCTACCTTTAGATGCGCCCTTCTTTGCACCATGGCATATACACGGCCCAATTTATTGGGTGCAGAGAAAACAACGCGCACACCAAACCAGTTCCCCACATTTTTAGTCCATGCGCCATTTTATGAATGTAAGGGGTGACGGCCACGCCTTTGTTTTCTTTATTGCATTCTCACTGTTTCGCATCATCCGCAGTATTCTCTCACACACTGATGCAATCAGATACGGTGGGTACTATGTAGATAATTCTTAGCCAAGTGCTTCGAATGAACAACACGCATGCTGCTCACGCCAACGTTTCTAGACTAGGTAAGTTGCAAAACTGAGCGATGTTGCGCGGCGCCGCCGCTGCCAGCGACAAATGTGGCTCTGCTGTCGCATCCGGATTCACTCACTGCATGCTCGCTCACAGAACACCTAGCTCGCTCGTATCACTCCCGTAACCTCGATTGCCTGTGCATGTTGCAGTGCGTCGATATCTGTGGAGGCTTCTTTCTGCGTGAAGAGTTTTGTGCTTCAGCGTGCCCTGTTCTGCTTTGTACGTGTTGCGTGTTTTCATCATGCCCAGATGTTGCGTTCTCGGCTGTAGAGTAACTACAGGAAATGAGAGACACCATGATGTTTCTTTTGTGCCCACGTGTACCTGAGCCGCGAGAGGTATGGGACCGCGCTATTCCTCGTGCGGATAAGAAACTGCCCAGCACCTCACGTGTGTGTGATATGCACTTTCATTAGAAGGACATCCTGAAGACTTTCACTCACGTCATATTGTAAGAAGGTACAAATCGCAAGAGAAAAGTGGGACCTCGCAGAAGGATGCGTTCCCCGAATATTCCCGAATTTGCCCACTTACATTTGTCGCGGGGCCAGTGACAAAGAAGCGAAAGCTGACCGATAGGAGTGGGCCAGTATTTTTCAGAATGTAATCGGCGAAAAAAAAAAGACTATCTCCGAGCACTGATGTCGAAGACACTGAAATAAGACCCGACATGCCGCCAACTAGTCGCGTCATTTCGCTTCAAGACATAGAAAACGCTTGTTTGCATGCTGGCGGAAAGTTGTTGAGAATGGCGAGAAACACCACAAGACGTCTTGTCTTGTGGTGTTTCTCGGGCTCAAAAAAAAGAGTGCTATTTGTGCATAAATTCGTTGTCGTCGCAGAAGACACGACAGTCACCATTAGCAGCCGTCACCATCTCTTAGCCAAGTCGCCTGGCAATGCAGATACCATCACCCAATGAGCCGAACTTCTGGAGGACATAGAAAAGCTGCAACTGTGTTCATGTTGTCCCAATGCGTCAGCAGGCAGACTCGTGAGTAGTGACTACGAAGTGCTCACCGATACCCCAATGTGCGGTCTCTGCTCGAAGCTTTGGCTGCAGCTGTGTTAACAGGTTTCATTAGAGGAACTCCAGAAGAAGCAGAGGGAAGACATGCTCAAGAAAATGGCCACACACGTAGCTTTTCAACGGTCTAGGTTGCTAAAGAATGTGACTGACATGAAAAAAACAGCTGACTACATAACCAGACAAAAGCCACGAGATTGTGCCACATAGTTGTAATTTATTTTCAAGCCCGAAAAACACAGCCACAAAAGACGATGCCAGACATTGTAATTGGGTTTTTCGCGTCTAGAAATCTATTGCGAACGTACACCAACTAGCAACTAACCGACAGACTCGTATGTTATGCTATATATATCAAGCATTGTTTATTGTGGGCTGTTCAGAAAGCCATATTTATAGTATTCTTGCCTTACACCGCTAAATATTACGCAGTATTAAGTTTCTGTGGCAGCACAACAAATCTCGATAATATACCTTTGGCAAAGCTCTTTCAGAACGGCCGCCACGGCGTCTTGCCACGACGACTACGCGTTTTCGTCTGCTAGCGGAAGCTTGTTGCGCCGCCAGCGCCACCAAACCGGAATCTGTCCCGGCGCCGTGTGACGAGTAGTCAGACGCGGGGAGTTTTGCAACTTACCTAGCCTAGAAACGTTGGCTCACGCTACCGTCTTATTCTTGTTGACATGCGCACCCTTGTGTATTCATATGTCCTTCTAACGGGAAAATAAACCAGTTGTTAGTGAGCGCTCGTACTGTGTGCCTCTTCTTTGCTTCGTCTCTGTGTTACTCCCGTGCTCCCACTTTGCTGAACAATTATAAATTACCAACTACCCCACCTTTCCATCCAATTGTTCTGTACAGCTTCCATACTCCCCTATGGGTATGCCAAGAAAGCTCACATCGTAAAGCGAACTCAATGCCCATGGTCTTGACATCAAAACTAGGAGACTTTCGACCACTCACGAACCACTTACATGCATCTCGCATTTCGCCACTTCCTGTGATGAGTGTCAGCCGATAGGGCGGCCACGCACTTTGCGGGGAAGTGGCTACAAAATAATGCAGGACGTGTTGTGATGGTCAACTTCAAAAATTATTTTCTATCTCCAAACAAAAATAACTTTAATAAAATTGTTTAATTACCTAATTATAGAATGACCTATCAAACGCCGGATCTTGAGAAGTTTTTGTTGAACCGCATCAGTACAAAAAATACGGTCAAATAGGGGCTAACCGCATATTTATGCCAAGTTCAATTTTTTCGGAAACATTTGAAGTCCATTTCGCCCTTGAAAACTTCTCTGCAAAGGTAAAGTATTCTGAGAAGCACAATATTATCAGTATTGCTTAGAGAGTTGCAGCTAGCATAGGAAAAAAGGGCAAGCTTTGGATATTTTTTTCTTTTTCGAAAAGAACTAGCTGCTGCGTAAAAGCAAAAATTTCGTAATGGTTGAGAGCAACTAAACAAAACCACTTTAGTAGATCAAGGGGTGTTTTAAAGTTCCGCAAAGAAATATTGATTTTATCTACATTTTTCTATTCTGAACTTTTTGACAATAGCAAGCGAACTTTGAAGGGGCGCTATGATCTTGGAAAAGTTTTTTGAGCAAAAATGTTTCGGCGCAAAACTCAATGGGGTGTAAATTTTATCGGCAGAATCTGCGATGGTCGAGCGTCACGTCTGGTGGGTAAGACATTTGGCATGAAACAACTCACTCACTCACTCACTCACTCACACACACACACACACACACACACACACACACACACACACACACACACATATATATATATATATATATATATATATATATATATATATAGAGAGAGAGAGAGAGAGAGAGAGAGAGAGAGTTTTTTGCTTCAATACAGACGTTGGGTCAATACCACCGCTCACGATTATTAGTGATAAAAAAATTTCTCAAGCTGCTCGACTATGCTGCCGCCACTGACTTGGAACATACTAAACTCTAGCTGTAAGGAGTGATTACTTCACCTAAAAATAGTGACCAGTCTGCCTAGTTTTACGCGCACTTCCGCATTATTATCCAATATATAGATTAAAAGCTGATATTTAATCAAGTACCATGGCAAATGAGCAGTTTGCGCCGATCTTGCTGGTAGGTAATACATGTACCAATGCAAGGGAAAAGGCATTAAATAGCTAAAAAAATTCAGAGTGTTTCTTTGTAGTGTTCAGTACATTTATTCATTATTCTGAAACGTTTTGATAGTTTAGTTGGTGCGCGGTATACAAAAAAATATAATGCGAAAGGAAGACATTTGCCAAGTAGAACAAGGCCACTTGATGACCAGACTGCCACGAACGTAAGAACAACTCCCCCCACCCCCGCCCCGCAAACTACACACACACTCGTTTGAGAGGTTGAGAGCTTTGACTCAAACAGAGCTCTACACCTCCATTGCACACGGAGCCCAAGCAAGCGTCATTCACCACCAGCCACTCGGCGGGCTTAAATAACCACGAAGGGCTCGCACGTGGTGATCTGACCGGCTCCACTCTGTAGGTCGGTGGCGCACATGTGTGGCACCATAACAGAATGCTCTGGACCGGCTGAAACCATTGAGTTTTCACCGCATGTATATGAGAGTGCTCAGGTAGCTACAGTGCAAAGGTCTCGACGTTGTCTTTTACTAAGTGCACATGTGCAGTCGCGCCAAATATGAGTTGCAGTATGCCAACCATGCTCAAAGTGGCGCCAAAACTGCATGGTGGCCCCGCCTTAGAAAACAATCAGTCTCTGAACAGTGTTTCGACTACTGGTATTTGTAAAACTAGTTAAAAGTTTGTCAGTGTGACAGTATAGGCTTGGAGCCTCTTCAACCATGGCCACCATGTGGCAACTGATATTGAGCACTACTGCACGTACATATACAGGGTGTCGCAACTATATTTAGCCAGATTTTAAGAATGTCCCAACGCACCTAATGACTTCACGGCCAAATGAATTTTGCTTGCTATTGCCTAGAGTACGTCCCACCGTTTGGGGGGAGGGGGCTTTCATAAATTGTTTATTTAGTCTAGTTTAACTAACTTTAGAAGCAACAACGAAGGGCCAGAAGTTTATACGAGAAAGATCCAGGTCACTTCGCAAAACGTCCCATTATACAGTTTTTCGGATTCTATCCAGTAGATGTATTTTCATGCTTACAACGAATGCCCAAAAAATTCAAAAAGTACCCACGACATACACGCTCACGCACCAGTGTGCGCTGATTTATTGATTGATTGATTGATTGATTGATTGATTGATTGATATGTGGGTTTAACGTCCCAAAACCACGATATGTTTACGAGAGACGCCGTAGTGGAGGGCTACGGAAATTTCAACCACCTGGAGTTATTTAACGTGCACCCAAATACCAGTGTGCGCGATTATTCTATAGTGCTCTCTAACGTTTGCATGCAAATGATCATGAAATTCGCCTGGTTGTGCCGCTTTGACAGGACAGTGGCGATGGTGGTAACTGTGCGACGAACATGTTTTGCTAGCGGCAACACCAGCAAGCGTTAACCACTGCGTCTGCGTATCGCTGTCATGAACCGGATCAATGGAAACATATTATTTGTGCAAGCAAATCACGAAGCACTGCAGTCACTGTGCGCAAGCGGGTATGTCACGTGTCTTTTTTTATTTTGCGGGCATCTGTAAGAGCAGAAAAACATCATTACTTAATCAATATAAAGTTAGAAGCTGTCAAATAAGACGTATAGCAACCCGATCTACAGCTTTCAGCTTCATAAGTTGGTTATTTAAATGGGCTAAGTAAGCAATTAAGCAAAGCACAAAGACAGCCCGACTTATTTCAACATTCATCCACACGCATTAAGCCGCGTCGTCACTGAGTGTGCAGACAATTTTTAACTCTGGCTAGAATTAACTATAATAGCTGAAGCACTCTGCTTAGCCCATTAACAAGATGCTGGTGATTATCTAAAGCATCTGACCTAGAAACACAGTCTGCACAGCCTACGCCCATTACCATGTTCCCTGAACAAACCGGCCAGAAAATGCCCTACAGACCAATTGCATTGATTGAAGAAATGCGGTTGGTTTCGACACAAAGACACCGATTCATGGAGCGAACAAAAAAAAACAATGTGCGTGGTGCCTGTCAAACGCTGATGAATGTTTAAAAGGCCGTAATTTTAGTGGTGCACGGTTAAGCTTAATGCACATTGGCCCCTATTAAAAGTAATCAGTTCTAAAGTAACCTGAACCAGTTTTTTGGAGAGTTCGCAATCAACGCACAACACAAGTTCATAAACCGGCAGGAGTTTTCTAAGTTTTAAAGAAGCTGTTCGAACGGCGTTGTTATGCGGGCATACACGCCACCTCCAAAGGGAGTTAACACAACTAAACTCTGGTTATTTACAACATGAGCTAACTACAAGCGGAGCAGCGATCACCCTTCGACTTTGTTCTTTTCCGTATTGTTCGAGCCATGGGTGCAATGCCCTCAGTACACTGTATATAACTAATCTTGTAAACCATGTCCAGGTAAAAAACTCCAATTAACTTGTTGGCGTTGCAGCGCAGTTTCACTCTGGTGGTAGAACACTCGCAATGGAATGGGTTCAAATACAACCACTGCCAACTTCCTTGATTACCATTGTTATTTTATTGAAGCGTGTCATTTTCAGACATGCCTAAGTATGTGCTGCATAACATATTAGAATAATGAAATATGCAGGCCCGTTTTCACAAAACATCGTTCGCAAGAATTACTCGAGAGAGAAAAAAAAATTCGCAACTCCTGATTATGGAAAAACAATTAATGGAGATAATGAGCAACTGCAAAGGAATACAAACGAAGGAAAATATGCATGAATTTAGCCCCTGGAGCACAGCAGGCTCTTTTCCTCATTTGGCTTTTAAGTACGGTTGATTGATGAAAATCGGCCATGCTACGGAACATAATTACCTATGCCATGTATATATAGCATGCTTCAAAATAGGCGAATTTATTCGCTAATACTATATGAAACACCATTTCTTTCCGGAAGAACGCTTCGCTGTTGTCGCGACAACAATAGTGAGCTGAGTTCAGGATTGCATTTTCAAGTGTCAAGCTCAAGCCGATAACTGCACACATATTCTGGACGGCAGATCTTTTCACCTCGCAGTAAAAATGGCGTAGTACCTAACCAGGCCAAGCTGTCTGGGCAACCAAGCCAGGCAGCATCGCATAATGAAGTCGAGAATGCCGAGGCGCCACCATCTGCAGTGGTTTAGTCTAATACAATTGTGAATAAAAAGGAGCAGGTGGTTCCCGTAGCTTGACTGCAAAGGCTCTGAGGTGGCTTAATATATATATATATATATATATATATATATATATATATATATATATATATATATATATATATATATATATATATATATATATATATATATATATATATATATATATATATATATATATATATAATTTTAGTTTTGGGTATTTCCATTGCCTCACCTAGTCGCGCTTCAGCAGTCTTCGGCAGGCATTGATGCCTGTGGCAATGGGTTTTAGAAAACTTTCGTTCCTAGTTTCACGACCAGTCAGATTTACCCATGGTTGCTAGTGTACATAAATACATACTTTTGGCACAGCTAAGAGATGGCGCTGCAGTCTATTCATTGTGTCAAGATGAGGATATCAGGTCCAGGGCAAATAAAATATATTATAGGGTGCTATTTACCCTTAATATTACGTCAGGATAAAGAACATCCTTGGCTCTTCTTTAGCTGGCACTGTTATTTGCAATCAAGGTAATGACGCCAAGTAAATATTTGTAAATTCTCATCAGCACAGAGATAAGCAGTGAAATGATTGAACGTGGATATACTCCGAGTAAATACGACTACGAACAATACGCCCTTGAACTTATTATAAGGTTCACTATTTTTACCAACTGTGTGCATGTTGTTTGATACACTCACTATATATAGAATTTATCTGACACAGAAGACAACGGCAACATGACCTGAAGTTAGAAAAAGTGTCTTGCACTAATGACTATGCCTGAAAGCTACACTGGCCCTACCAAGAAGTATGCAGTTCACGCTGCAGTTGTTCCACCACAAGGCTAGCTGCGTAATTTTGCGCTAGTGCCAAATTTAGCCATTCTTGTGCTATCTCAGCCTGTGCGCGGCAGATGAAAAAAGGAGATATCAACCTTTTGGATTCTCTCACGTGCAGCGGGAAGGACGACGATCAGGCATCTGCTTTGCATAAGCCGTTTCTAGTTATTTTTTTTGGAGGAGGGGGGCGGAGGGGGGCTCCTTTTTCAGTGGCGATTTTTGTACTGCCTTCAATCTTTCTCTTCCTGCGCTCACGTGAGCGCTTTTTTTTTTGCATGTCGATGTTTAGCAAAGCTGAGAATAAAATGCCACAGTAGCCCAAGGTAAGGACACGCGCTGCAGTGAAGCAGACCACCGTACATTCAGGTGTACAACGATTGTCCGGGCGCACGCGTCCACAGTACCCTGAACGCTTTGTTCACTTCCCACACCCGAGTCGGCTCCGATTTCGTCTCTACGCCCACGCACACAGCTCCCAACAATCGCGATCAGGTAAGGGTGCCAAAGGGTACACATACCGCCCGCAGGCTGCCCTTGGGAGCACTCCTGTTTTGCTGGTATCATATTTTTCGTGGTTATAGAGTGGGAAGTAAAAAGAAAAGGAGAGACCATCACAATGGGACCACCACAGCAGTTTCGAAGCTCTCCCAGAACGAGCCATAGGGCTCCCGCTCTTCTGTACGACGAACTTGTAAGAAAGCAGTCGCGCAGTGGCTATGGTCGACTGTTCAACGCAGCAGACGAATGAATAGAGGGCGAGCAGCGAAAGAACAGTTTGAGGCTGGCCGAGCACGAAGCAAGAAATATGTATCGGAGCTGCCTGCCTTGGGGGAAGATTTGAATGGCCTCTGTGTTTCGACAGTACACAATGTTCACCTGTGTCTTTGCTGCTCCTTTCCAGCCTTCGTAGGTAGAAGAATCTACGGTAGCCCAGTGTAGGTTTCCAGTCAGCGTCGATTCAGTCTCGGTCACTGAACAAGTATCGAACACGCTTTGTGTTCGCGTGGTCAGCGAAGAGCCGTGCACGCTCCCTTTCTTTCGTTCCTTGGTGACTGAAAGAACACGCCGAAATGCGTGAACTGTGATGGGTTGCTACTACCCGCGTTCACTGTGCGTGTGCATGCAGATCCTTCTTTCTACAAACTCAAAGTGAGTGTAGTACATCAGCCCGTGCTATGGGGACTATTTGTCGAGCTTTTGACGCTCTTTTGTGGCGTTTTTCCTGGGCGCATAGTTATCTTTGTGCGTAGGTATATCCTTCTCAGGCTTGGCCTCTAGACGTTTGCGTTTCTGCACGGGTTTATTGACCTCAAAAGCACGTGAGGTCAAGTGGTTTTACGATGGCTGAGCCAGACGACAACTGAGGTCATGAAGCGGTAAATTGAAATTGAGAACCATGGGTCACTATGTTGACTTCCACACACCTTCATGTCCCTACTACCAACTGCTCATTTTGTGTCGGCCAGAAGGCGCCGTATTGAGTTACCTGGAATCTAAACAATGCCAGATCTTCTGAGCTCTGGTAGCATATCCATAGCACCAGGTGTGTTAGCGTTCTTCCCATCTTATATTTACAAGACTGATATAGAAATATGCCAGATTAATGGGATGCAGGTGTTGTGGTAGACGGAACAGATTAAGCATGACATTATTTGTCACAGAGATGTACTACGAACGCTATCTTTTAGATTCCTCGTCGTCCCGTTCTTTATATTCATCATCACTCTTCAGAAGTTATAATTTATAACATTTTTATAAGCGAACCTATTTTACCGTAGAATAGATTTATATGTAAAAAGGGTTGGTCACAAAGATATTGCTATAGTGCAGCCAGTAGCAACAGCCAATACCCAACTTTCATTGACGTCATAACACCAATGTTTGTCAGCCATTGGTGAACATTTTAACCCACCAGCTAGCATGTGATAAAAACGTAGTTTTGTCACAGAGCACGAATTTCCAAAAATTCGCTTTTGTAAGAGCTATCTACTACTTCCCACCAGTAAGTTGATTCTAAGCTGCTCCGTCGCTGTTGACAAAGCCAGTAGTACAAAGTTATCGACAATACTCACATATACGATGCATATATTCAATATAGCATGAAATGCAGCAGTGTATATCGGCAATTTCCCCGGGCGTACCTGTAGCTATTTTTAGCCTTCGTCAAAAACGCACTGTTCCTCATTGTTTCATCTTAGCGGAGTGCAGTCTGCATTTGACCACCTTCAAAGAAAAAAATGGGTGGGTTAGCCGGGTACAATAGCATCGTGGTAAAGTTTTAGGGGAACACTTGGAGAGTGCATGGGGGTTTCATAGGAATTATTTAGTCTTATTACTGTTTCATTCTATACCAGTAAATGCAAAGTGTTCTCCTCGAGAGAACTTCATTGGATCCTACACATATGATGAGTGCTCATTGTAGCTGTAGTGTAATTTTCTCTACGTTATTTTTGTCCTTGTTTTATAATATAAAGCTGAAAGTCTCTTCAACTGACAACTTTGAGGGTCTCTTCATGAATGAGCCAGATAGCGAGCGCTGACAGCTCGTCTCCAACTCTGCGAAGTATCGTGCGAATTTGTTTACAGTGGCCCGAGCGTGATGGTGACTATCCTCGTCCTCTTCCGACGCATGCACGCAGCTATCAGAATGGATAAAAATGCGCTAAAGGAAGAGGGTCGTTCTTTAGCGTGGCAAACATTACCAGTGGAACTCAGGTACAGTGTCTAGAAATATACTAGCAGTATGTTTCTAGACACTGTAACTCAGGAACTGCGCCGTGTAGTCCAAGCGGCAGACAGAAATTACGGGCATTTTCTCCTCCTTTCTAGAATCACTCAATCCAATCAAATCTGACCGGTGACTGTTGTGCCACCACATGAAAAATGAGGAAAGCACACGTGTCGCGAATGTCGGCAGATCCGTATTTCGGGATGAGGCTCCGCCTCCTTTGTAACTGCGTTGAGAATACTCGCAGTATTTCTTTCGATTGCTATACTCGCTTCGAGTGCTCGTTCATTCACGTTTGCGTAGAAAGCGTCAACAACTTGTCATTATTTAGTACTCTTGTACACTTTGATGTCACCACTAGGACACTGGGCATTTAACTGTAACTCAGGCTGCCCCATATGGTGAAAGAACAATACAGCCCATGCTGTATATAGCATTCACACCCCCCCCCCCCCCCAGCTTCTTCTCGGTTGTCTTAAAGACCACGCGCCAACTGCGCCACCCACAATACTATAATCGATGTAAAGCATAAGACAAGAATGACCAAAGAGAAAAGGCACACGGTACTAACTAGCATAACGCTCTATTTTCTTGAACCGCATATTATGAGGCTTTTTCTTTAGGCATCTGCTTGTTGCTTCCTAAGCGCTTTCTAAGCATTGCTTCCTAAGCGCTTAAAACCTCGTTATCTCAAGGAAGAAAAAAGCCATTCTGTGCGCGGATTATCATTATTGTTCATTCTCACTGGCAGGGAGTGAGTGCGAAATCACTTGTGTAGTATATATAGTATTGAGAGGCTATGGTTACGATATTCATTACGTACTCTTCGCACTATCAATAGATATAGTAGCATATAAATAAATAAAATTAATGCTTCAAATAATGTTAAATGTTGGGTAGCGGTAAGAGGAATCAGCACAGTAACCTTTCATATATTATATACGAAGTGCCCCAGCTGACGCTATTGCCAGAGCCTGAAAATATGTCAAATCACTCTACGACAAACCGACCAAATGCTGTGGCGTGGAGTAAGCCACACTTTTTTCCTGTTCTGCGTAATTGTCTAATTAGGCACGTTTAATAAAATAACCTTTGAGGCAGCGAAGCTGGATGAAAGATTCAAACGTGAAAGTTGCACACATTCCCTGGAATTGTGGTAATCTGAATGTGGAGCCATCTCTCAGTGGTAGGAACGGCAGCCTGCCGTAACTGAATGGCAAATAGTTGAGAAAAATCATACCTTCTTAAAAAAGCTAGTTAACAAAATGACTCCGGGTTACATGTAGCAGAGACCCACTGGTACGTTTTGACGAAATTGCACTATTGCACTATATAGTGTGTGGCTTCCCAGGATAATTGAACGCGATGTTCTAATTGAACGGACGTTCTAAAAAGCAATTTCAAACTTTCTCATTAGAATTCTTGCCCAGTTTTTTTTCTTCAAAAATTGATAAACTCCACATGACCAATTAATTTTAAACAGGACCCAGAAGCTAGTGTGCCTTGCTGCACGCAATGGTCTGCAACATGCATTTCGTCGCGTTGTCACAGAATGCACCGGCATATTTTTTATACTGCCTTGAGCAACCTGATACAGATAATGTTTAAGCAATTATGATATAATAATTCATAATGGTAACATATAGGTCCTTTCAGTGTCATAACTGCCTGAAATTTGGGCATGTCAAGGATGTATGTACAAACACCACAGTATGCCCATGATGCGCTGAGCCGCGCACTGCATGTGAATGTCGGACAAGAAGTCTGAAGTGCGCCAACTATGATAGTTCACATGGATGTTGCTGCGTCCAAAGAATACCCGTGGATTGAAAAGAAAATCGTCACTATCAAACAAATGGTCAGAGGCCATTCAACTCACAGAGAGGCTGCTGGAAGCGTCAGGCGTCGGTGTAGTTACCAACGCCGACGTGCTAGACAGGATGTTGCCCGATTTCCATTTCATTCGAGCACGTGTAAAGTTGAGCATGAAGCGAAATGAGGTGGAAAAGCCCAACGCTGTGACAGCACGGACTGCGTTGCCGCGAACAAAGCTTGGAAGGAGCCCTTTCCCAGGCCTCACCACCCAACACCTTCCCCTGACCATATTTTAGTTGCGAACGCATCAAGGGTCAATCAACAGATCATCCCAATGCTGATATCCCTCATCGCTGTTATGGCAGACCTGCAGAAAATCCTGGGAATTCTTACTACTCGAAGCTGGTTATAGGTGTTAGACACGCGAGCCTGGTCCTCGCCTCTATCCCGTTGAGCCATGGCTGAATATCTACAATCGTTCCGCAAAGATGTCAGAAGCATCCGCAATCCAGTGGAACGCCAGAGGACTTAAATCATGAATTTCTATTCTCGTCAGTACGTGCTTTCAACGATTTCCATATAATCGTAATTGGGAACCGAAACTATAAAAAGATATCAGGCTAGCAGACTACGTATGACCCAGCCCCAACCCGCTCCGAAAGCAGCATGTAAGGTCCATGTGTATATTCGTCAAGAGTTTGCCTACATTATTCAACCGGAGTTGCCTCATGATGAAAACCGATATGTTTACCTGACTGCGAAGCAGGAAGTCCTTATTTTTTCATTTGTTCGTGTCAGGGGCGTAGGCAGAAATATTTTTCGGGAGAAGAGTGGATCACCTCTCATTTCGGAGAGGCGGGGGTGGGGGTAGGGGGCACCTTTTTGAAATGGTCATTTTTCGCTCTGTATGCCACGACGGAAAAATTCGAGGGGGTGGGGCATGAGACGTGGTGTGCTCCCCCCCCCCTCCTGGCTACACTACTGGTTGGCATCCACCTATGTCTCTCCGACCGTTTTGACCGAAGAACAACGGATGACATACTTGCGAGCATTCCCGGTCCGTGGATAATTACAGGTGACCTGAACCCTCACCATTCTATCTGGAGTTCAAAAGTAAACGCCATGCGCTGGAGACTGGCTTGATTTGTTTCGGCTCATGACCTGTCTCTACTTAGTGGTAGGAGCTCTATATTTCTACGAGGATGAATGTCCAGCAGCTGCTTGAACTTGACGATTGTGTCCCGTCGCTTCACTACAAGAGTGAAGTAGACATCGCAACACATGGTAGCGACCACATCCCCAGTTACTTTACCAACAAAGGCTTCGGTAGTGGTCAACCACCTAAAATCGTACAGCAGATTGAATTTCCAGCATTCGCAATCGAAATTGAAGATGCTTGTCAAAAAGGCTTACCGTCTAAGATTAAGCGAGCGATTAAGAAAACAGCGATGAGTGCGATGAACACTCTTACATTTTCTTAAAGGCCCTCGGAAACGGACGTGCAGTTACAGCTACTCCGTGCGCTCCGTGGAGCTACTCCGTGCACTCCGTGGAGCTACTCCGTGCGCGTGTGGAGCGCAGATATCATCGCACAAAATCTCTTTAAGATCTATGGATAGCTAGGCGCACGCAATTGAAGATCCAGAGTCATATGTACAAAGCGAAGCTTAAACGGGAGGCGAAGATTTGAGAGTCTCCGCATCCTCGCAAATCACTTTCTCAAATATCGCGAACCGTGCACCCCGTACGCGTTTCTCTCGAACACTGTTTTCTGTTTAAATCCCCTCCACGTTTCAACACAAAAAGTATATCGAGGTAGCGGGAGAATTCTGTATGAATATTTCAGACCCATTAACTGGCACAAGACCCATACATGAACCTGCTTTTTTTCATAAAATATCTGGACACGGCTCTTTCTTCGTGTAATCAATCGTTGTCACCGTGCCATGGCTTGATGGCGTATCATACCACCTTTCATGTAATCTCGGTGATAAAGCAAGAAGTGCTTTGCTGGACGTGTCAATCAGTCTTGGAAAGATGAAGCAGTACCCAGAGAATGGAAAACAAGCCGTTTGGTTTCACTTCTATAACATGAAAAACACCTCTAGACCTGACGTTGTACCACCCAATAGCGCTGACCAGTTGCGTAGGGAAGCTGATGGAGCGAATGATCCTGGCCAGACTCGAGCGGTTCCTAGAACGCTACAGGCTATAAGCCGACGCCATTGCCGACTTTCGTTGCCTTTGTAGCTCAATTGACAATGTCATTGACCTGGTGGCATACCTAAACAGCATAAAATGAATGGGAGACTATATGTTGCATTATTTTTGGATGTCAAAGGAGCATGCGACAATGTTTTTCACGAAGCCATACACGACGCATTTGAGTTGATTGGTTTGAGCGGGATGGTGTACCACTGTATCTGTTGCTACCTACATTTGATATTATTGTTCGTGCTAACTGATGATAGGCCAACTTCTGAGCATTACACACACCATGATGTTCCTCAAGGTGGTGTAGAATCTCACGCTATTGAACCTAGTTCCAATCGGTCTAGTGGAACACATACCAGATTCCGTGACCATATCTATCTATGCAGATGATACTTGTGTTTCGAGGTCAGGAATAACACATCCTCGGGTACGTGTGAGGCCCCGCAAAGCAAAGACTTGTGTATTGGCGTACCTTAGAAAACACAGCCTTGAGATTTCCTTTTAGAAATTAGCGCTGGTTGCATTCACGTGGAAACTAATCATGTAATATGCCACCACTATCATTGGATGAAATGTCTGCTACGCGAAGGTACACAGGTTCTTGGGGGTCACTATCAATCTAAATCTTTGTTGCAGTTCTCATGTGACCACGCTAAAGAAGCACCTAACGGCCAACGCATATCTTTTCAAATTCATCGGAAGAAAAACGGAGGGAGCGTCAGTGCACATGATGTTGCAGTATCTGGGTTACCTGTGGTACAGCTAGCCACTTCTTATGAATGCTTGCAAAAATAGTATACGCACAATCGAAAACGGCCCGAGCCAGGCACTCCGAGTTTTTCCTAATTTACCACGTTGCACAGCAACAGCGGAGACCATCGCAATCACCAAAGATCATCCAGCCACAATGCACATTACTCCGGAGGCGCTTAAAGCGCATATCAGACACCTTGTCACACCCCTGCAACCACCTTGCTTTGCTTCTAGGATCGACCGAGGGCCTCTTTCTGTACAAGAATACTGACTTACCCCGAATGCCTTCCAACAGACCACATGCCTCCGAAATGCACCCTTAGTGTTCGGATCTATACAAAACTACGCTTGACAGTGCCAGAGCATTCCCAAGAAGGCAAAGCTGTCACCGCCAGCTTTAAAGCACCTGACTCAGCTCATGCTGCAAGAAGAATACAAACACTATGGTAAACTTTAGCCGGATGGCTCGACACCTGTTGTAGGATCTGCTGGATCATTGGTCATCCAAACAAAAGCAAAAAGCATGCAGTTTCGAATGACACACGAGGCAGCATCTATAGCATCGAAGCTCACGGTTCTCCGCAGGGAACTCCACAGGATTTATCCAAGAGTACCGCTGAAATCGAGCATTTATACTGATTTTATACCAATTCAAAACCGACTCTGCAGAAGAAGAAAAGAAGAAGAGAAAGGAAAGGAAAGGCAGTGAGGTTAACCAGGCTAGAACGACCGATATGCTGCGCTATACACTAGGGAAAGAGATGAGAGAGTTTTAAAAAATATGGAGAAAGGAGAACACACACGATCGAAGTCGCACGCTGCAGCCATCATAACACTATTAGTCTATAACCGCCGGTTCAAGTCCGTTGCCATCAAAAAGCTGAGGACTGCTTTCATCGCCTTCACTTGCGAGAATCTCTCTGGGCGACATCAAGACTGGTGGGCGCCGTATTAGGTCTGCGATTTATGCGAGCTAGAACGGCTGCTAAAGATGTTATCTGCGCATTGTAGCGAGGACAGTCGCAGAAGATGTAGTGTAGTGCCTTCTCGCTACCACAGTTGTCACAGAGGGGGTTGTGACAATGATAATGACTTCGTGTAGGCCACATTTAGCCATAAACGGCAAAGTATAGTGGCATCATTGCGGCGTAGTCCAGTAGGCATCCGTAGTCGTAAAGTGTTTCGACTGTAGTTGAGTTGATTGCGCAGTCCACTTTTGTATTCCAAGTGGAGAGAGTGATTTCCCTTGGGGCCACTCAAAATTGGCTGGCAGCGTTGGTCCTTCATAACGGTATTGCCTCTAGGATGTCGCCTTGAAGCGCTGATCGTGCAGCGTTCTCAGTGTTTTCATTACCTATCACGCCGCAGTGACTTGGCAGCCACTGAAGTGTGACGTAGTGACCTTTCTCAAACGCAGTACAGAGAAAACATTGAACCTAAAAGACCAGCTGTTGGTATGGTTCGTGCCGCAGGTCTGATAGTAAAGATTGCTGAGCTGCGTTCGAATCACTGAAGACTGACCAACGTTAAGGCTGTTCGTGGGTGACTACGTGAAGTGCAGCGTGAAGATCAGCGAGCTCTGCAGCCGTCGATGACGTCTAGTGGTCTGTCTTGAAACTGAAAGTAATATCTTTTGCGGGGACGACCACTGCTCCAGATGAACATTGCAGAGTGGTTGATCCGTCAGTATAAACACGTACGTAATTGGCATACTTCGCATTCAAAAGCATAAGGGATAGCTGTTTCAGCACTGGTGATGCAAGATCAGATTTTTTTCTGATGCCGGTACGATGAGGTTCACTTCAGTTTGAATGAAGCACCACGGTGGTACTGCTGGTTTATATATGCGGGGCTGAAGCCCGATAGAAGATGGATGGCAGATTTAGAAATTGTTGCACAATATAATGCCTGTAGTCTCTCTGAAGGCAGTGTTGCAAAGTGATGGCAATATACTTGAGAAAAATTCTTTAGATGGGCTCTCAAGGTTTCTACAACAATGTGCGTTTGTACTGGATGGTCCCGTGCAATGGAAATAGTAGCTTCAGTCGGCGCGCACTTCTGTAGGGCAAGGCAGGTTCTGAGAGCCTGAGTTTGTATAGCCGGCAGCGTGCGAATATTAGTCTTGCAACTATTAGTCAGTACAGGCAGAATATATCTGAAAAGACCGAGATACAGTGATCTGTACTGCTCCAGCATTGATTCTACCGACATGCCCCAGGTTTTTCCACATAGGAACTTGAACTCCTGTGAGATCGCTCCAAGGCGCTGTTTCAAGTAAGACACATGTGGACTCCACCGAAGGTTTATGTCTATGATCACACCCAGAAATTTGTGGGTTTGGGCATAAAAAACGGTCCATGCTTCAATAAAAATGGCGTAGTGCGTCTTTGGTTTGCGTGTCCCAGCTAGCGCAAAAGTGATATAAAACTGCTTTGAAGCGGTCCGAAACGAACGTCTTCTAACCTTTGTTTTTGGGTGCTTATAATCTGCTTATCCGACAGGAGTGGTCGTATATGTCCACTAATGTCCGTCGTGGAGACACACGAAGAATGTCTACAATCATTCTTTTAGCAAGTCACAAAAATCTGTTCCTCTAAGAAGCTATTCGACAAACACTGTAAGCCTTGAAAAGTAGGTATAAAAACCTTTCACAACCCGGACTGTAATATCCTTTTCATTTTTCTTTTATGTCATTCCCCATACTTGTTTCCCTTCCCCGTGCTTCTATGGTTTTGTCATTTTCCTCTCCCAAATATGCGCTCTCTTTCTGGTACATATTCGGGGCAGGAGAACAAGTGACTGCCGGCACGTTCTTCGTACTTAAATGACGCATAATCTCAAGAAATAAATTATGCGAGAGACAATAGTACAGTGACAAAAACTTTATTACATCCCAAGTGAAATTACGAAAATGGCCATGAAATACACGCAAGTGTTGTGAGACCATTTTTCACAACAGGAAAAAGACGGCAGATCTGCCTAGATTTTCACGTACCGTAATGAGCTCAAGTGTAGAATATGACTCGAATAGCTGGGGAGAATGCACTTATTATAAGCTCACTTGCCACAGACGTTTATTTCAAATATTAGTCCACAGGTCCATTCCTCACGCACACTAAATGCGCTAAAGCGACAATCAATGAGAAGTCGTATTCCACAAGTGCTGACCCTGTAATATATGCTAATTTGGTAGAACATTATTCCACAACAGAGTATTGAATCAAAATACAGAGATGCAGGTAGCAGTTCCTCGATATCGCGCTTATCAATAGTGGCAGTGAAAACCTAGCTATGTATAACCAATAAACAAAAAACAATGACAATGGTTCAGATCAAGCGCCAACTTAAGTGAGATAGGCCAAGATTTATGCCCGAACTACACAAACAATGGCCCTAAAGCTCATTTTCGAACATTTAACATAAGAAATTTTGCACAGCTTGAAGTAAGGTACATAGTTAGTCGAGCGCAAATATGGCCATCTCGCTAGCACTCCTTTTGGATGACGTCACGGGAATACCTCCTAAATAATGACGCATAGCATCTACGACAAATTACGAAGCGAGCAGATAATTGGCCTAAACGGCTCACCAAGACGCTTCGCAGGGACGTTGCCGGACGTTGCCAACACACAAACAATCAAAACCTTCCACAACTGCTTGAGAACATCATCATAGACCAAACAACTTAATAATCTACAGTGACCTTTAATTGCCAAAATGTCCGGAAGAAAAGTAAAAAAAACTAGAAAGTATTTGCATCTATTATTATTCATACAAAAATCAGCAAGTAACCTCCACAATAAAGATGTCGTAATTTGGTTGCTGTAGCTCTTTTAATAAACAACTAGGGTAGCTACAAACTGCGAAAAATAAGAAAAGAGAACTTTCTTCAAGCAGGATGGCAAGTTGGGCCAGTTGAATTACGTTCATAAATGAAAAGTTTGTTGATTGGTTGATTTGTGGGGTTTAACGTCCCAAAACCACCATTTGATTATGAGAGACGCCGTAGTGGAGGGCTCCGGAAATTTTGACCACCTGGGGTTCTTTAACGTGCACCCAAATCTGAGTGCACGGACCTACATCATTTCCGCCTCCATCGGAAATGCAGCCGCCGGAGCCGGGAATCGAACCCGCGACCTGTGGGTCAGCAACCGAGTACCTTAGCCACTAGACCACCGCGGCGGGGGAAATGAAAAGTTTGTTCAAGCGCACTGAAATACAGACGGACAGAACGGGCTGACAAGAACAGCGCTTGTTCTTGTCAGCCTCTTCTGTCTGTCTGTTTTTTAGTGCGCTTTCACAAAATTTTCAATTGAGAACTTTCGTATATCCATCTATACCTTATAGATGACCACGCGAAGAGCCGAAACTAGATTTCACTGTACGACTACACAGAGTGCGCCAATGATAGCTAACCATGGGTGAGCGACGTGTTAGAAAATATTTCGATTCTGCACGAGGTGCCGAGTTTAAAGAGAAAGGAGGATTGAACATGAAAAGGAAATCTATGCCACAAGATTCAACAAGCGCGTCGAGACGGTCAAGACGAATTGTCAGCACTGAGAAAAAACGTCGAACTCCCCCTCTTAAAAAGCGCCTTTCATTATCTTGCCCTAAAATTTTCGCAAGAAAAAAGCGCATCCAGGCCTTCTTCATATGCATACCTGTGCGAGGAACGTCGTTAGCAAGGTTATCTTATGCACAAGGCTGTTGCAGGGACACGAAAAGTACGTGAGACATATGTGTATCTTAAAATTTGTTACATGGTACAAACA
Organism: Rhipicephalus microplus; assembly: GCF_013339725.1. Taxonomy (NCBI): domain Eukaryota; kingdom Metazoa; phylum Arthropoda; class Arachnida; order Ixodida; family Ixodidae; genus Rhipicephalus; species Rhipicephalus microplus. The sequence continues at coordinate 191,190,945 of NC_051166.1, forward strand.
GCTAAAGCTCATTTGCATATATAAAGTAGATCTATCAAGTGGTCAATGAAGATTATATGCATTCAGCTTAGTGAACACAAATTAAATATAATAAAAATAGTTTCGTTCATGCGCATTCAAACATGAATGAAAACTGTGAGAACAGTTATGTTTCAACAGCTAAATAATTTATTGAGCATAAATGAAGCAGTTATACACTACTGAAACCGGTCGTGAAAGAAAATTCCTACTACAAAGCAACACATTATTTGGTTATTTATCATTCTAGCGACTCTAATAAGGAGTACAACGCAACAAAAATTGCTTACCTTCAGATATGACAGCCTGTCGTTTATACCGAACCCATAAAAACCCCACATCACAGTATCATCTTATATATATATATATAGCCATGCATCTTTCCGTTGGAAATCTAAGGCCTAACAGTCAGTCGGCGTAACGGTCACTCCACAGAAACTTACTTGCAATCGATTGGGCCCACAAGTGTCACTTGGGGTGAAGCCTTTTTCGCGACTGCGTCTGTACTCTTAAGAACCACGACACAAACATAAAAAAACTCAAAACAGAATATAACTGATGGGCGTGACCTCGCATGCTGAATCAGCGAGCTTAACTGACAATGACAATGCAGAAACTGAAGGAGGAGCCCGAATGGATACAAGATCAACGCTAAAAATTTCGGGAGTAATCAAGTTAGACAGTTATCTATGCTAGTAAATTACGTGAAGTTTTGAAAGCTCTCGAGATTGCTGAAGCTGTGTAGATGCTCACGCTTTTATTATTGCGCGCGTTACTTCTTTTATCGAAATGAGCGATCGCGTGCGCAGGTTTACTTCAAAATCAGTTCACGGCGGTTCAAAAATGTCCGTGCATATTGTTAGGACCGGCGCCAGGTCTGACAATGGATCGGCGTTCCTTTTGATGTTCCTTTTGAGTCGCCAAACGGGTTGGCGGCCTGTGTCCGCCATGTATTGTTCCCACCTGGCCGGAGGGTGCGGCGTCCTGCCGCCGCGGCGCCGTGAGCAGTTCGGGAGACCACCGGTGCAGCTTCTTCTTTGGAAGATGACGGCGGCGGCGGCGGCCGGGAATCGTCCCGCTAATTGAACGAATCGTTCGGCACCATTTGAAGCTTGTTTACGGCGGCCCCTTCGATGGATGCAGTCATCAACTTCAGACCCCTCGCCCAGCGACACACCTTGACGGGGGGGGAGCCGCGTTCGTGCCACATGGCCGTGCGGTGACCACGCTTCAGTTTTGAACGTTCGCGTGGACCGTGCGTGCTCGTCACCCTCGCGGGTAATGTGTGGTCCGTGATTGGACGGTGCCCTCTGTACGCGGTCCCGATCTAGGGATCTGGGGAGGACAGACCCTTTATAATGAGCCCCCACGGCTCATTCGGTGTGCTTTTTCGAGTGGAGAGCTCGCCATGTACGAAGAACGCCACTATATATCTAAACTTTCTTATTGACCTCTCTCTAATGTAAATAAACGTCTGTTCTCTGTTTTCCCATATAAGCATTGCTTCTCGCTATAAGGGACGAGTCCGATGGGAGCCAGCTACCAACGACGAGACCCACAGGACTCAGGTCCCAACAACTGGTGGCAGCGGTGGGATCGAGCTCATCGACCAGGAGGCAATGCTGAGACCTGCTGTCTGGAGGACCTAGAGTCGGACAAAACTGCTTCGTGGCATCACTGACAACACTGGAAGGAACGCGTCCGAATTCATGACTGCATAGGGTGAGTGCACTGCTTTTCTTTGCTGAGATATCACCAGGCTTTGCGTAGGATTGTAAACAAAGCAGTGATTTGGTAACGGTGGACGGAAGTATTGATAGTACGTCAAGTTGTTTAGTTAAAAGAGTTAGCAGCACCAAGGACCGCCATGAATTTGAAGGGACTAAAAAAACCAGAGTTGTTAGAGTTGGCCCGAGAGCTGGGCCAGGTAATTGCCGAGACGAAAAGAAAGCAGGAGATCATTGACGCCATCGAGAAGATCGGGGCAGATGACGAGGAGCTGAGCGAATGCTTGGAGGCTATTACGCAAAGGAAAGAGGAGCAGAGGCTCCGTGAGGAAAAAGAGGAGCAGAGGCTCCGTGAGGAAAAAGAGGAACAGAGACGTTGTGAGGAAAAAGAGGAACAGAGACGTCATGAGGAAAAAGAGGAAAGGGAAAGAGAACGTATCGATCGTATGGAAATGAAACGCCTAGAAATTGAACTAGCAAAGGCTCAATCAATGAACGGAGCTAGCGCAGTGGCACGAGAAAGAGAGCGCCCGAATGACAGATTTGATGCCATCCTACGCGGTAGGAGGGGACATGGGTCTTTTTCTGGTGCACTTTGAGCGCACGTGCGAGAGGGAAAATTTTGCTAAAAACACGTGGCCCCAGCGCTTGCTTACGCTGCTGCCGTGTGAAGTAGCTGACATTATAGCCCGTATGGGTAAAGAAGACGCAGACGACTATGACAGAGTCAAAGCGAGTCTGCTCAAAAAGTACAGACTGTCAGCGGAGGCGTTCAGGCGAAAATTTCGTGAGATCGAGAAAGCCAAAGACGAGTCATACCCAGAGTTTGCGTACACCTTAAAGGTAAATCTGGAGGAATGGCTTAGAGAGGAGGGTGCGCTTGGCGACGCGGAAAAGACTCTGCAGTGTTTTGCGTTGGAACAATTCTTTCGGCGTCTACCTGAAAACATTAGGTACTGGGTTCAGGATAGACAAGGAGTAGATACTATCACGAGAGCGGCAGAGCTCGCAGAGGAGTACGTAAATCGCCGTGCCCTCGAAGGCGAGGATGTCCCTAGGAGGGAGATTAGTAAATATCGGGCCGACAAGCCTCCGCGATGGACAAAGTCGGGTCGGTATATGCCGAAGGAGGGTTTACACTCCAAAGGAAGCGGTGATGAGAAAAACAAGAGAAAGGAAGAAGCACCCGAGAAAAGGGCGGAAGGGCAACAGAAAAAGGCGTTCGAGGCCAAGAAGCCGATAGTTTGCTATAACTGCCAACAGACGGGGCATATTTCTTTGGGTTGTAAGAACCCGAAAGTTGTGTTAATGTCACTCTGTAGTAATGACGAAAACATGAAATTGCTAGAGCCATACATCCGAGACCTAGTCGTGAACAGCCAACCGTGCCGCGTGCTCCGCGATTCGGCCGCCACTATGGATGTAGTGCACCCGTCCTATGTCGAGGAGAGTCAGTTTACAGGAGAATGCGCATGGATAAGACAAGCAGTAGAGACAAACAGTGCATGTCTCCCAGTAGCAAGAGTCCGCATCGAAGGCCCTTTCGGTGTTCTAGACACTGAAGCTGCCGTTTCGGCACATCTCCCAGTGCAATACCCGTATTTGTTCTCAAATAAATCAGAGTACTTGCTGCGACAAAAAGGAATTGGGTTCAGTGAGGGTATCGTACAGGCCTTAACTCGATCCAAAGCAAGGGAGCTCGCCGCTCAGACAGTTTATAAAGATCCGGTGGCAGACGAAACAGCTTCAGCGGCAGAGCCTTCTTTACCTGGCACGAAACTGGACCACCCTATAATGGAGCCTCAAAACACAATATCTAAAGAAAGATGTAAGAAACCGGATGAATCCGAGGCATCTCGAGAAGTAGAATGCACTATAAAGCTGTTAAATGTAAGTCCTACAGAACTGATAGTGGAACAGGAAAATGACTCCACTCTCCGTAACCTAACGCCAGACGCGAAGGAAGGGGTGGCTAAGCAAAACATTCAGTTCACCAAGAAGGGGGCGTCTTGTACAGAAAGTACACGAGTCGAAAAGGAGTTCGGTTTAATCAGCTAGTCGTACCGTATCCTTTCCGCAAGGAGCTGCTGCACCTGGTCCACGGAGGTTGGTGGTCAGGGCATCTCGGCATCAAAAAAACAAAAGAATGTTTGCTACGGGAGTTTTACTGGCCCGGCTGCTTTCGGGAGGTGGAGGCATTTGTAAGAAGCTGCGACACGTGCCAACGCGTTGGCAAGCCAGGAGATAAGGCTAAAGCACCTATGAAGCTGGTCCCCATTATCACAGAACCGTTTCGCAGGCTAGTTATAGACACAGTGGGTCCACTTCCTGTAACGCAGTCCGGGTACCGGCACATACTCACAGTGCTCTGCCCGGCCACGAAATTCCCGGAAGCAGTACCGTTAAAGGAGCTCAGCTCGGAAGAGGTAGTTAAAGCGCTTTTATCTATCTTTGCACGTGTAGGCTTCCCTGCAGAAATTCAGTCCGACCAGGGATCTGTTTTTACAAGTGCACTAACCTCGACATTTCTAGAAAAGTGTGGTGTTAAAATCATCCACAGTTCAGTGTACCACCCTCAGTCAAATGCTGTAGAAAAGGTACATTCAGTCATGAAACGGCTGCTACGCGCCCTTTGTTATGAGCAAAAAGAGGATTGGGAGGCTTGCTTGCCCGCAGCTATGTTCGCGCTTCGGGTCGCTCCTCACGAATCAACAGGGTTTTCGCCTGCGGAGCTAGTTTACGGACGTGCTCTTCGCTCCCCACTTCGCATTGTTCGAGAATCTTGGGAGGGCCGGGCGGACGACCCTTCGGTAGTAGCATACGTACTTGAGCTGTTGGACCGACTTCACGCAGCTCAAGAACTAGCGGAGCAGGAAATGCGCAGAGCTCAAAACAACGCTAAGCGCTATTATGACAAGACAGCCCGGACGCGAAGCTTTCGAGTGGGGGAAAAAGTGATGATACTGAAACCCTCACTGAAGAATAAACTTCAGGTCCAGTGGGAGGGACCTGTTGAGGTAGTTCAGAAATTGTCAGACACAATTACTTGGTTACTGGACTGGGAAGGCGTAAAACGCAACAGGTGTACCACACTAATCTGCTCAAACCGTACCAGCAGAGGCATGCCGTTGTAAACATGTCGCTCAATCAACCGGAAGAAATGCCTATTGATTTCCCGGAGTTAACAACAGAAAACAAAGACATTGGCGAGACTATTAGTAACCTGGTAGAACAGGCGGAGTTGGAGCCAGATCAGAAAGCGGAACTGAAGGAACTATTGTTTGACTTTAAAGAAACATTTTCAGACACACCTGGCAGAACCAAAGCCCTAGTTCATGATATTGAGCTGACATCTTCGGAACCAATTCGTTCTAAAGCTTACCGCGTTTCCCCGAGGCAACGGAAATAATGGCCGCGGAGATAAACCGAATGCTCGAGCTAGGAGTGATCGAGCCCGGAGAGAGTGATTACACCTCGCCTCTGATCTTGGTTGAGGTCCCAGGGAAAGAGCCGCGACCGTGTATTGACTATCGGAGGCTCAACTCGATTACAAAGGACCAAACTTATCCAATTCCGCATATTGAGGAAAGACTTGAGCAAGTCAGCAGTGCCAATTTCATCTCGACTTTGGATTTAGTCAGGGGATACTGGCAGGTGCCTCTAACTGAAAGGGCTAGTAGGCTTGCGGCGTTTATTTCCCCGATGGGAACATTTCGGCCGAAGGTCCTTAGTTTTGGATTAAAGAATGCCCCTTATTGCTTTTCTGGCCTAATGGACAAAGTGTTACAGGGTATGGAGGACTTTGCCCTCCCGTACCTAGATGATATTGCTATTTTTTCTTCTTCCTGGATAGACCACATGAAACACTTGCGAGCTGTGCTATGTCGTCTGCGTGAGGCCGGCTTAACAGTGAAGGTTGCGAAATGCCAATTGGGGCGCGCTGAGGTAGCTTATCTAGGGCATGTAATAGGCCAAGGCTACCGCCGGCCGTCAGAAGTAAAGCTGGCCGCAATAGACAACTTTCCCCAACCACGAACCAAGAAAGACATTCGGTCGTTTCTTGGATTGGCCGGTTATTATCAAAGGTATATCCCGCGTTACTCTGACATTGCAAGTTCCTTGACAGACGCTCTTAGAAAGACTGAACCCCAGACCGTAAAATGGGATGGGGCCAAGGAACATGCATTTTCTACGCTAAAGAAGGCACTAAAAAGTCAGCCAGTGTTGAGCGCGCCTGACTACTCTAAGCCGTTCATTCTTCAGTGTGACGCCAGCGACCGGGGTATGGGTGTCGTGCTTTGTCAGAGGGGAGAGAACGACCAGGAACACCCTGTACTGTATGCCAGTAGAAAGCTTTCTGTTCGTGAGGAAGCATACAGTGCCTCAGAAAAGGAATGTGCCTGCGTTGTTTGGGCTGTGCAGAAGCTAGCTTGTTACATCGCCGGTTCTAGGTTCACAATAGAGACTGACCACTGTCCCCTCACATGGCTACAGTCCATGTCATCGAAAAACGGCCGTCTTTTGCGCTGGAGCTTAGCTCTTCAACAATACACCTTTGATATCCATTACAAGAAGGGTAAACTCAACAGCAACGCAGATGGTCTGAGTCGTTGTCCCTAGTACCCCGAGGGCTTCAAAACGATTTTCTGCTTTCTATCCTCGATTTGAGGCCCACTAGTTTTCTGTATTTATCCAATCATGTGTCAAGTGTTTTGTTTAATGTCTTCAAAAGTGGCTGATGTGGTGTTGCGACTCGGCGGGGGCCACAGGAATAAAGTTGAGGTAGAAGGAAATGACTTCCACAGGTGAATCTGAGTCTGGTGATTCTGAGTAGAGAATTGCCGTGTGCTTGCTTGTGTGTGGGTGTGCTTTCGGCGCAGTTTCCGCAGTTCCTCGTTTGTGGTGGGCGGAGAATATGGTGGAGGGGTTCACCTCATCCCTGCGAGCAACGCCCTCTTGGTCGATGATCATCGGATCCAGTGTTCGGGACAAAAGTAATAGAGGAAGAGCCGACAAGCTGCAATACAGATCCCGCTGCACAGTACCTGCTGGCCACTGCACCTCGGGATCTTCTTTCCCCGGCGGAGAGGCTGTTAGGACCGGCGCCAGGTCTGACAATGGATCGGCGTTCCTTTTGATGTTCCTTTTGAGTCGCCAAACGGGTTGGCGGCCTGTGTCCGCCATGTATTGTTCCCACCTGGCCGGAGGGTGCGGCGTCCTGCCGCCGCGGCGCCGTGAGCAGTTCGGGAGACCACCGGTGCAGCTTCTTCTTTGGAAGATGACGGCGGCGGCGGCGGCCGGGAATCGTCCCGCTAATTGAACGAATCGTTCGGCACCATTTGAAGCTTGTTTACGGCGGCCCCTTCGATGGATGCAGTCATCAACTTCAGACCCCTCGCCCAGCGACACACCTTGACGGGGGGGGAGCCGCGTTCGTGCCACATGGCCGTGCGGTGACCACGCTTCAGTTTTGAACGTTCGCGTGGACCGTGCGTGCTCGTCACCCTCGCGGGTAATGTGTGGTCCGTGATTGGACGGTGCCCTCTGTACGCGGTCCCCGATCTAGGGATCTGGGGAGGACAGACCCTTTATAATGAGCCCCCACGGCTCATTCGGTGTGCTTTTTCGAGTGGAGAGCTCGCCATGTACGAAGAACGCCACTATATATCTAAACTTTCTTATTGACCTCTCTCTAATGTAAATAAACGTCTGTTCTCTGTTTTCCCATATAAGCATTGCTTCTCGCTATAAGGGACGAGTCCGATGGGAGCCAGCTACCAACGACGAGACCCACAGGACTCAGGTCCCAACAATATCCATGCGGAAAAAAACGGCTGTTTAAAAATCTGTAATATAGCGGTATTTTGAAGTTCTAGTTAAATTTACTGAAATCTACTTAAAATATCCGTATTGCTAAAGGCTAAGCAGATATATTTGTAAAAACACTAGCTGTAAATAAGACGATCATTGTAAGCATCTTTAAAAGTCGTTCTCATAGCAGGGTTTGTCATCTTTGTTATATCCTTCCTGCAATTGACGTCTTTATTCTGGCATGCACTCAGTTTAGACGACTGTATACCCCCTAATAAGATGAATTATGTCTCTTTTGTGCTACTGTGGGTGAATGTGACTAACGCGCATTTTTCGGGGATATTTGGAGGTCTTACTTGCCGAGGTAGCTCGCCGCCAAACTTGAAGCTTTTTGAAGCCTCGCTCGTATCTAAAGGCGTGGGACGGCTGATGTCCAGACACACATGTCATCTGCGTATATGGATATCGCAATCGTACCTGGCAAGTATTCAATCACTTCAATGACGGCGAGGTTGTATAGAACGGGGCTTAGTACTCCCCCTTGGGAAACGCACGGCTAGAGTATGGTGTCACGTGGTTGGGCCGTCGTCGGTTGACACAAAGAATGGCCTTGATTGAAAGTAGCTAGCGATTCATCAAAATCTCTAGCACCCAAGCTAACCATGAAATGGAATGAAGAAACTTTATTGTAGTCCTGGGTAACGACGACGAAGTGCCTCTGTAGCTGAGTGCTTACCGCTCATCTCCAGGCTTTTCTGTTGTTTTCGCATTTCTACGAGGAACATACAGTACTCTGCTTGTCGAAGATGGAAGAGGATTCGCCTGCACGGCCACCCGGTCTGCCGGCGTCAGTGTCGGCAGCCTCGAGAAAGCGGAACAGCATTTCCAGTGACAGCGAGGCAACCATCATTCACACCACCGAGAGCGCCAACAGTTCCGATGATGAATACGAGACTGTAATGAATCAGAAATTGAAGCAGAGGATGCTCAAGGTCTCTATGGACGCAGTTGCGAAGACTCCGAAAACTCACCGAAGTACACCGTCCTTTTCTTGCCCACGCAGCTTTCCATCAGCATGAGATTGCTGAACAGCCATGAGACTGCTTCAGAGATCGAGGCACTGTTACCGAAAAGTATTGAAGACATCAGAGGGAATTCGCAGAAGAATGTTGTTGCGGGGGATGTCATTCAAGTGTCTGCGTTAGGTTTTCTGGGCAAGGTCACCGTTCTCGTTGGCATGCACCTTCGGACGGTCGTTCCGCTAGGGAGACGAGGAACTACTGGCGTCATATATGACATAGATGTGACCATTTCGAATAAAGATCTGCCGATTCTCATAAAGCCTACCAATTATGGACCCGAAATCCTTCAGGTATGCCAACTAGGAAAGTCCCGATACGTGAAGATTGACTTTAAGAGTGATCGCCTGCCGTCACATGTAAAGGTGGGTCATTTTCGCCATGCTGTGCGGCACTTTGTTCCTAAGCCGCTTCAGTGCCGAAAATGCGAGAAATTTAGTCATGTGAGTGCCGATGGTGGAAATTCTACAACACGTTTCCATTGCAGTGCACCATATTTGGCCGAACAGTGTAATGCTGCATCTCAAAACTGCCCGCATTGCCAAAGACCCCATGACCCTTCATCGAAGGAGTGCCCGAAAACTAAGGTAGGAAATTTTGGTTTTGCAAAAAATGGTCAGGAACCATTCGACTCACCGGGAAGTAACTGCTGTCATCAGGCGACATTGTTCTCGTCGCAGACGCTCATCAAAAAAGTCTGCCTACCGAAGCGTGCTTGCAAGCCGTTTTTGGTGGAATCTAAATCGTTAACAACGCTGAAGACAAACACGTGCACTGAAAATACTACAGCCGAAAAAAACTGTGGAAGAAGCATGGCCGTCACTTCCAAGAATCACTGCTGTGGATAAGGTGCAAAGCGCACCGGTAGCACCGCGCTCCGCATCTAGCCCAGATGAACCTTAAGAGTACGACCATAAAATTTCGAGTATGATCAAGTCTCATCGATGCAATGCGCACCCTTGTAGGTGATATGAACACCCCAACAGCACGATGCGCAGTGGAAGTATTGGATGCCCTGAGTACACTGTTTGCCAACCTTGTGTAGGCACAATGGCTCGTCCGCCACCTCCATTCCGAGAAGAAGTGCGTAGTGCGACGGTTTTCTAGTGGAATATCAGAGGACGGAAATGACGGATTTCCTGTTTTCGACGGTATGTTTTCTTCAATATATTTCCTCTATTAGTAATATGCGAACCAAACCTATCAGAAAAAAATCAAGCTCTCTGGCTACGAATCCTTCACTTCATCGACTTGTGGTGAACCCAGCAAAGTAATTGCATATATTCGCTTATATCTAACCTACATTCCGCAGATGGTGCAACTCCACAACGAAAATCAGTACGTGTGCTTCCATGTTACAAAACAGAAGGTAGCCTTCATGCTTTGCTTGTCGGAGCTTACATCTCTCCATCTGTTGAGTTCTACGATGAAAGACTGCATGACATCTTGACGGCTACACCCTGGATTATCACTGAGGATTTTAATGCTCATCACTTCCTTTGGGGCAGTACCAAAATCAATTTCAGTGGCCAGAAACTCGCTCACTTTGCCTCACGCCACGAACTTCACATTATGAATGACGGCAGTCCGACGTATATACGTGGTTTTAGTTACACAGGTTGTTTGGATTTGGAGCTGGTGTCACGGAAATTCACTCAAGAAGTACAATGGTTCACCGATATTGAGACTCACGGCAGTGACCATATACCAACTTCATTGAAGGTCATAGGTATCGCAAATATCTCTTCTTTGGTTCACAGAAAAGTTAATTTGTCAATGAATAAGACGAATGTGGATGAGGCATGCGAAGTTGTCACGTGCGGCCTGGAGGAGGTAATCGGAAATGTAAAGGAATCTGTTAAGAGCACTATTACGCACGCATCAAAGCTCATGGAGTTTGATGTGGAACTTGAGCGATTACGAGCCATTCAGTGGCGGGCTGACAGGAGGTACAGGCGCACTAATTCAATTTTGACCTTAGAGGTGCTCGACGTTTACAGAAGAAAATACAACGTCGAATAGACAAGCTAGAGGGCCAACTGTGGAAGAAATTTTGCGAATCTCTCGATCCGCGCAAACCGATGTCTCGTATATGGCGAACGGTACGTGGTCTTGGGTCGTATCCACAACAACGACATCCATTCCGAACACTGGCTCTCCAACAAGACCGCCTGCAAGTTGACGTTGCCGAAGATTTCTGCGTGAGGATTGTGGGTGATGTGGTCACCATGAGTGATGAGGTTCTCGGCGATGCTCCTATAGCGCGTGTCCCTGAAATAAATGAGCTTTTCTCACTCGAGAAACAGGACGCGGCCCTAGCAACCTGCAGGCGCTCATCGTCACTTGTGCCAGATGGCATCACTTATGCCGCTTTATGCCATCTTGGAGGACGGGGCTGCGGCGTACAACTGGAATGCTAAAACCATTGATGAACTGACAGCGTCGTTCCTGATGGGTGGAAAACCAGCCGCTTGGTACCGATCCTCAAGTGTGGAAAATCACCGATTGACCTCGCATCATATCGACCTATTGCGCTGTCTACCTGTGTGGGAAAAGTAATAGAAAGAATGGCCCTCATACGCCTCGAGTGGTACAATAGAGCACTGCAATATATATTCAGAGGCTATGGCTGGTTTTTGACGAGGCCGTTTTTCTATAAACAATGTTATCGACCTTGTGACCTCTGTGCAACAACATAAATCGCTCAAGCGCATATCCGTTGATATGTTTCTCGACATCAAAGGGGCCTACGACAACGTAATGCACGACGCCATTCTCGATGCCCTGGAAAATATTTGAATCGGTGAAGAAGTGTTTAAATGAATTCGGGGCTACCTATTGAAGAGATCATTCTTCATGCACACTGCAGAAGGCCGCCCCATAGACCATTACACCTCTCGTGCTATTCCACAGGGTTGGGTTCTCAGCCTTACTTTGTTTAACCTCACGATTATTAGACTTGCCTGAGTTCTGCCACGATCAGTACCTTTCTGTGTACGACGATGAGATGTGCATCTAGGCTTTGGCAGTGACGCAACCCCAGGTACGGGCAAGGCTTCAAAAAGCCGCGAGAACAACGTCGAAGTATCTCAGTGCATGACGGCTTCGAATTTTCCCCGAAAAATGCACATTAGTTCCTTTCACTCGCAAGGCGATGTTCTGATATCTCGTTTCTATCGAGAATGTCAGAAGTTTGTCTACGAGATGTCATGGATTCCTGGGCATCAATACTGACAGAGATCTGTCGTGGAGTGGTCACATCGCGCACTTGAAAAGAGGCTCAGTTCTACCGCCTATGTAATGAAATTGTTTGCCGGTAAAACTTGGGGAACACCCGTTTCAGCCAGGCTTGAGCTTTACAGAGCGCTCTTCTTAGGGTATTTTCGGTATAGTACACTTGTGCTTTCAAATTGCGGAAAAACCAACAGGCGGATTCTGCAAAGCATTCAAGGCCAAGTTCTTCGCACATTTTTGGGACTGCCTAGGTGTGCTAACACGGTCGCAACTATCGCCATTGCCAAAGACCACCCAATTACGACCTATATAACTGTCGACACACTAAGGGCGCTTATTCGCCATATATCCAGACTGCCTTACCACCATCTTGCTAGCCTGCCACTGCAAAGACCGAAGGCAGAGTTCTCCAGAGTGGTGGTGGTTAACCAGCGTTCCGTGTACTAAAGATTTTCATCCCCAACCATACCGCTATGCCCAGAGTGGTGCCTGCAAAACCTCCTGTACACTTTGAAGTGTCTGGGATAACCAAAAAATCTAGCCTGTCATCAGCAGCCCTAAAGCAGATCTCATTGGACCTTTTGCATATATCATACGAAAACCGAACTCATATTTATACAGATGGTTCAGTCTCGGGAAGTGCGACGGGCGCTTTTGTGATTCCATCTCGATCAATCACCATCAAGTTAAAGACTTCACATATCACAACATCTACGGGCTGCGAGCTCGCCGCCCTTCAAGTCGCAATTAGATTTGTTATGCGAGAATTCCCTGCTAAGTGGCCTATCTTCTGTGACTCCAATGTGGCCCTTCAATGTATGAGAAGTCTACAACACAGCAACTACCATCAGATGGTATCTTAAATCAATGAAATCTGTCATCGTGCCACTAACAAAGGACATGACATAATCTTTGAATGGCGGTCTGGTCACTGTGAGATTGGTGGTAACCACCTCGCTGACAACGCTGCCCTTTGTGCCCATGACGCAGCACCCACACTGCTGATACCCCTGTCAATTATAAGGGTCACTGCTGCAAAAGAACTTCGCCACATCGCGCGTAATGCCACACTTATGCATTGGAATCTTCCACTGAACTCCACTCGACGCCCACAAAACCTCGCTACATCAACTCGAGTTACAGCTGCCATCAAAGACTTCACGATGGGACGCTACAATGATGTGTCGGTTGTGGGTCGGCATTGCCTTCACCAATTTATTAGGTTATTGCATTGGTATGGCTGACTCCCGCAACTGTGACAACTGGCATTGTGTATAAACTCTCGACCATGTCCTGTGCCAATTTTCCAGAATTTTAAGATCGCCGGACTCTCCAGTGTGCCTTAAGGAGGCTGGATGATCGAACCTTTACTCCGGGGAAGATCTTAGGAGCGTGGTCTTCAAGTACTTCAGCCCAGAAAGCCTGCCCCGCCGCGGTGGTCTAGTGGCTAAGGTACTCGGCTGCTGACCCGCAGGGCGCGGGTTCGAATCCCGGCTGCGGCGGCTGCATTTCCGATGGAGGCGGAAATGTTGTAGGCCCGTGTGCTCAGATTTGGGTGCACGTTAAAGAACCCCAGGTGGTCTAAATTTCCGGAGCCCTCCACTACGGCGTCTCTCATAATCATATAGTGGTTTTGGGACGTTAAACCCCAAATATCTATCTATCTAGCCCAGAAAGCCACATGAGCCCTCCCACAATTCTTGGGGCCAACATCACTGTGAGACAGTCCGAGAAACCTGAATTGTGTGGGTGGTGTGTGTGTTTTGTACAATGTGTATCTCCTCCTCCTCTTTCTCTCTTTTTCTCCCTCATTCCTCTCTCCCCTGTGTAGAGATGCAAACTGCACTCAGTCAAGTTAAGCTCCCTACCTTACTGATATTTTTCTCTCTACCTCTCTCTCTCTTATTTTAGTACTGCCGGACGTGCTTAGCGCCTAGCGGGCTCCTCCTACGTAGGGACAGACAGGGTGTACCTGGCGGCCGCTTCGGGAGCCTGCTGGACAGCCCATCGCTAGTCTGCGAGAAGTGAGCTCCTGAGGGACCTCTCCCACTTGTTTAAGGTAGTGTCGGGATCAGTGTTTCTACACTCTCAGAGCATGTGTGCGAGTGTTGCCGTGTGTCCACACGAGGATCAAGTGTCACTGGGGTATGCATCAGTATAATAAACGTGCAGCCTGGCAAGGTTTGGGTACCTGTGGGCCTGTAATAGGCGTAGCGTTAGCGCCTGCAGTTTGTTAAGTTTGGGATGTGGGGGTAGAAAAATTTGGCGTTCAAGGAAAAGTGGTTGATGATGTCGTTGTACATAATGGGTGCATCCCGATTGGTCTCTAACTCGGCGAGCTAGGGTTGCCCTTGTGTAGCGCGGTCGGTAAATACGCGCGCTGCATCATGGGTGATCTCTTTGAGGTTAGATGGAGCACCCAGCACCTGGCCAAGATGGGTGGGGAAACAGATGACAGTGTGGTGCCTCAGGTCACTCGGGTCCGCACTGTGGATACATAACGCCTGGTCAGAGAGATGTTGCCACGTTGTAAGACTTTGGTGGCCGGTCCAGAGTCACTGTAGATGTGTTCCCATTTGCTGTCGAGCATACCTATAGCTAGAGCTACTTGCTCTGCTACTTCAAGGTTTCCGGTGAGGATTGTGGCAGAGTTAAGAATCTGCTGCGCGAATGATACCAAGATCGCGGTGAAATCTCGGTTGTTACGATAGGCAGCAGTGTCCACGAACGAGACGTTGCCCGCTTCCATGTTTGTGTGCTTGAGAATGGTAGTCACCAGCGCAAGGCGCCAGCTTCTGTTGTATTCGCGATGTCTATTTCGCAGAAAGGGAGCGATCGTTATAATGTCGCGAATTTCACGGGGATCAGAGTCAACTCTGGGGGACCCCGGGCCATCGAGGAGAAGAAGCCGAGCTCGTGCAGAATGTGGCGGCCCACCTTGTTGGTCACGAGTAGGGTGAATTTCACACGTTCCTGAGCCTCGCCGATCTTTTCTAGCGTGTTATGCACGCCAAGCTTGAGTAATTTGTGCGTTAGAGTGGTGATAGGGAGGCCGAGGGCTCGTTTGACTATCTTGCGAATAAGGGCATTCAGTTGATCACGCTCAGCACGTAGTCATTTGTGTATAGCGGCAACGTAAGTAAAGTAGCACAAAACAAGCGCGTGTACAAGACGCAGCAGGTTGTCTTCTTTGAGGCCATGGCGCCGGTTGGCTACTCCACGTACGAGTCGTATGGCGTTCTCAGTCTAAGTCCTGAGCTTCTGTACTGTTTGGGTGTTGGTTCCGTGGGACTCGATGATCATGCCGAGGACCCTAATGGTGTCCACCCTGGGGATTGTACGACCATCTCTGGTGTGGAGGGTGATATTGCGTTCTGCCGGAGATTTTCACTCTTTGGGCTTGGCACCTCGGCGTTTGGGCAAATATATCAACAGCTCTGACTTTGTGGGTGAGCACCTGAGACCGGTGTGTTCTAGGTTGGACTCAGCGGTTTCATGGCTTCTTGCAGGGTGTACTCAATGAAGCCATCCGAACCTGTGCGGCATCATATGGTTACATCGTCCGCATAGATAGTGTGGTTTAGCCCATCGATTTTTATAGTCGTTCGGAAAGCCCGATCATAATAAGGTTGAAGAGCGTCGGCGAGAAGATGGATCCCTGAGGAGTGCCCCGCTATCTGAGCTTCACTTCTTCCGACACTAGATCTCCCACGCGGAGGTCGGCTCTGCGTCGATGGAGGAAAGAGTGTATAGAGTCGTAGAATCGATGCCCAGACCGAGGTCTACGATCGTTTTCAACATGGACGAGTGCATTATGGTATGGAACGCCTTCTCTAAATCAAGACCGACTATAGCACGAGTGTCGCGAGTGTTCCTCCATTTAAAATGTGATGCTTTAGGAGTAACACGGTGTCTGGAGGTGATAATTCTGCTCAAAAACCAATCATGTGGGGCGGGAAGTAGTCGTTATCTGCGAGGTATCAACCACCCTGTTGAGCACGACGTGCTCAGCCACCTTGCCCAGGCACGACGTGAGAGATATGGGGCGTAAGGGATCTGGGCTCGGTGCCTTTCCCCGTTTGGGGATGAGGAGCGTGTGAGCGAGTTTCCAGGCATCCGGTATTTCACCCTTTATCCATATTTTGTTAATGGCGTTGGTGAGGTAAGTGACGAAAGCATCGTCCTAGTTGCGTAGGAGTTTTGGTCTTAGTTGCGTAGGAGTTTTGGTGACGCCGTCGGGGCAGGGGGCTGAGCAGCCATTGAGCTCATGCAGAGATTGGCGCACATTTCAAGAGCACCAAAATGGCCTCGTGTTGCACGATGTCATATGCTCTTTTTGTGGGAAGAAACAGGGCTGCACGCAAACGCTTGAAATCTGCAGTATGTTTGACCTGCTCTACATCGTAAATCTGAGAACCTATTAGTGCTGGAAATCCGACAATTTTACCATAACCTAATAGACAAAGGGCGCAGCGTAACTTATCAGTGGTTACGAGGTCACTGCAGAGTCACGGATAACGAGCATGCCTACGATTCAGCTCAAAATGGTCACGAATATGGCGTGACGGAAACTATTCTACTGCCGAGAAGCAACGCAGCAGCAAAAGTAATACGCTTGCGCATGATACCACAAGGAATATGTCGAATACACCCGGCTTTCTCGATATCGGTCTTCACCGCCTGGATGTACATCTACAACTTACTCTTCCATCTGGCTTACCTTGATCTGACACTACCATGCTCAGCCGCATGTGGCTTGGGGTTACTTCTATAAACGCCTTTACATAGCATATCGGATGGGCAGAATGTGCTGCATGTGAACTTAGCTGCACTGATAAAACCATTGAACTTGTGTTATGTCAGTGCCCTCAATACAGCTCTTAGAAACAGTCCCTCGCGGAAGTGGTTACACGCCTCCGTGACCAGCCGCCTTCTGAGAAATCAATCCTAAAATGCCAGAAAGATATAGCTTCATGCTTGAAAGCGATGAAGGCGCTGTTGATGTCTCTGCGAGCGACCCGCCTCGTTGAACGACTGTGACACTCCTGCATGTTTTTTGTGTGTTCCTGCTTCTCTCTCTCTCTCTCTCTTTCTCTCATTTCTTCCCTTTTTACTTTTCTGTCTCCGCTTACTCCTTCTCCAAGGCAGGGTGGACACTCTCGGCTGGATTTTGCCGCCAGCGTCGGCGTCAATGTCATGCACCGTATATGTATACGTATCTATATATATATGAAAATGCAAGAAAAAAACCAGAAAAAGGCACTCAGGCACAAGAAACCGAACGTGGTACCTCTGCTTCGTGAAAGCGAGGCGTTAACCACTGAGCCACCCGTTCAAATGGCAAGCTATTTATATCTACCACTTACCGCTGCTGTGTTTTCGGCATTACCAGAAAGATGGCGCCATGAGCGCACGTCGTCACATCGCGCAGTGGCGCCCGCTCTAATCTCCTACCGCGTACTTTTCCCGGCTTAGAGAAGGGGAGCGATGCTCCCTCACGCGCCCTTATCTTGCGGTGGCGAGGAGGGGAGGATTGTACGCCTTGGCTGGCCTCGGGCTTTATGTGGAATGATTCTGCTGTAGTTACCAGGTGCACAAAGCTCACTTCAATCATTGCACTCTCCGTTCGCGAAAAGCGCGCGCTTTTCAGACTCAGCATAGTAACAAATGAGACGCTTATTCGCGTTTATTCATACCTGTGAGTACGTTTCGTAAGCAATTTGTGCGCGAGAAACGCCGGGCACGTTTCCATCTGCTTTCCATTCTGCGCGTGACCTTTCAAAGTGTTACTATTGTGTTCATTGCTTCGCCTTTGCGGTAAAGCTGTGACTTTTTTTTTCTGTTAAACTGCATTTTTGAATCACATCTCTCTGTATATATACAGGTCAATAGCAGATGTAAAAATTGTAATTAGTAGTGAGTAGTAACAATGAGACCAGGTTTGCGTAGCTTAAAGCTTAATTGCCTAAAATATAAGCGCAAGAAGATGGCGTGAACGCAGTTATATGTCCAGTAATTCTACGCTTCGCCCTTGAAATTAACATGCTGTACGTACGAAAGAAGATGAATTGTACGAGGGTTCTGCATTATCACAACCTATGAAACTGACAGACAGTTCCGCCAAGGGAAGCAGTGGGCACATTGCTTGTGGTTCTTTAACAAGTGTATTGACGCTCATCTAAATTGAAAGAAACTAAAGTGCCCAAGAAGTCCCTTTTTCCATTGGTCGGTCGCGAACCCCCAACCTGCAAATCGCGCATGAAATGCATATACCATTTGACCTACGACGAAGGGTGCTCCCTCGTCCACCATTTTGTACGGAATTTACGTGTTTTAATACTTGGGAGTGTTGATACACTAAAAAAGGTGATGTTAAGAGGAGTGCCTTCTCTGTTTCTTGTCGCTTTTTCACGCAGTTTTGTAAGTATGAAAAAGATGAACGGGGGAGCGTCTCCCGTCGTAGCTCTAATGGTAGAGCATCGGACAGGTAATACGGAAGCATAGTCTAACGTATGGTGAGTGCTCGCCAGTGAGTGTAGACTTCCGTTTAGTAAGGGAGAGATACGGTAACGTACTCGTCACAGCCAGTGTCCATTTACACCAACTTTAGCAGATACGCAAATCTAGTAACGTTACCCTACACATCCTAGACATGAAAACTATGTATTCTAAAAAATATTTTCTATTACTTACACGAACATTCTTTTGGCTGCACGAGCGCTATTACAATCATGTCTTGCTTACAAAAGTGTGTAATCAGTATCACAAGCAGTATCGTTCATCGATCTCTTTTAGCAGCTACCTGCACGATGTCGAACCTGCAACGATGATGGTTTACAAGCAAAACTACGCTACTCTTACGCCTGATTCACACTGAAGAATCCGCTTTCTACAGCGGCCGCCATTATCCTGTCGCCCAAACACAGCGTCGCTTGCACTGGACGTGCACCATACCGCCAAATTCGCTGAATAGTTATATCATGCCATCTGCTGCCGAGTGAACAATCAATCACAGGGTCAACGCGGAATGGATGCCGTTGCCGCAGCTCACAGACGAGAGACGCCAGCAATGCTACGCCAGTATGTATTGAGATCGGGTGTGCAGACTTCAATCTTTCGCGCACTTTCACAGCTTTAAACGACTATGCTGACGACCGAACAGGAAGAAGCAGCATTGCTTTCTTTGCTGGCAAGCCGCTGTCTTGTAAGCCATGACGGATAGAGAAAAATTGTCGATGCCAGCAGTGTTGGCGCGTTTGTTTTGCTTTGCAAGACCGCGACAAGCTCGGTCACGACAATTGCTTCCTTCTCATGAGATTGTGACGGGAAGTACTACCCAGAGTGAGCTGAATTTCATTTGGTTACATTCAGTTACGTACACTGCAACACAAACAGCGAGTCTAGCTTGTCGCCATTTTTTTTAATTCTTCGATGAGTGCTCCTATTGGTTCAAGGCGATCAGGTTTGGTGGCAGACACCACAAAAATCAGTCCGAACGATCGGCACGTTGACGGCCCTTTTGGTGGATTTCGCCACCGCCGAACCAGAATTGGCGCCCTTTCGGCGGCCACAGTGCTCAATGTGAACGAGCCATCAGTTAAGCCGGTATTGAAACGGAAGAAATGCAGCTGTCTGTTAAAAGTGGTGTGAAGTGTATTAATATCCAAAAAATTAGGCGTTTGACCTAGCGCGAGGCTTTCGAGTGCTTTGAAGAAAACGTTGATGCGTGTACACTTCACCTACGTACCAATGCTATTTGCTGTGTGTCGATTCTTCATCCCCAAATAAATTTGGGAACATCAAGCACTAGAATGAAGGCATGAAGTTCTGGCGAGTGGCTCAGGAACAAGGTATACCATTTACTGCTATTCGAAAACAAAAACCGAAGCTTGTAATTTCAAAGATGTGGACGCTCTAAAAAGCACTTAGGCCCGTTGAAAGTGGTAAAGTGCATTGCTTGCTTGTGCTTGAAAGCACAACCTTCCAGCACGTTCAAGTTAAAACAGCTGAGACGTTGAAGAGCAGTGCGAATGCGCTAAGTCCACTCCCACACAAAGTTTCATTTTCGCTTCGGGCCAGCTGCCTGTCACGCAAATAAATGTTCATGAGTTTCATGTCTCCAAACCACCATATGGTTATGAGAGACGCCGTAGAGGAGTGATCCGTAAATTTTGACCACGTTGGGTTCTTCAACGTGCCCCTAAATTAAAGTACCCGAGCCCCAGGCATTTTCGCCGCGATCAATAATGCGGCCGCAGTGGCCAGTGTTCGATTCCGCTACCAATGTGTCCGCAGTCGAGCACCATTTCGCGCAAATTTGGTTTGTAAATAGAGATAGGTAGGCATCACAATAGAATAGACATCATTATTGTACTTATTCCTGCTATTTAACTCCGCTCCTAGTTTTGCAGGGCGAAGTTCAATTATCCATTGGCACCGGAGTATAAAACACTCCACCGGAATGGTTCCCGTGGAGCATTGTGATCATCGCAGACAGCTCTAAACAATATCTCTTTGCTGGGCTGCTTGATTTAGCATCCGAAATCAACTCTGTAGTGTCCAGGCACTTTAAAATCTCAGAGCTGCAGCTAGCTATGCCTACTTGCCTCAACACACGCGCATCATGGCCGCCTAACACAATATGGTCTTAGTGCTAAGTATTCATTCGGGTCGCCAGTTGCCTGAGTGCGAAACTGCAGGCCCTAGTATATAGATGAGCCCTAGTTTTAATATATTTATTTGGTTAATTTCGCACATATATTAGTCTACACTTTTTTTTCAAGTCTTCCTTATACACTCCCAGATGCATCATTGCGGCATTGCTGAGAATGGTGGGAATTGTGGCATAAAGGATACATACACACTTAGTTGCACGTTACCCAAATTTACTACTTTTTAAACCACTTCTTAGGTGACGATGCCTTCAATAACGTGTGATTCTGTTGGATACACGTACAGCTTTTTTTATTGTTGTTCTAGTGATCACCTTATATGTGTCATTTTTTAAAACCGAAATTCGGCAGACCCCATGTATCTTGGGAATCTACGATCTACGTTATGCGACGCATGCAGAGGAAAGGTGACTGTTGTAATTAGCGAAACGTCGACAAATAACGCTCAGTATTTGTACAATTTCTGTACACGCAGATATATGTGCAAACGTCACACTGTTTTTATGAAAGCAGTGTGACGAGGCCAACAGCAACATGAGTATTAGCAGCATCAGAAGTGATAAGCAAATATGTAGCGCTTGTGCTCGAGAAGATGGTCGATGGTAGCTCTGGACACTGCTACATAAACCACTTTCACTGGATGGCACTTCACGACAATTGATGTTAACTCGGCATGACAACTGTATTATAGGAGAACATATGTAATCTTCACCAAACTTGATATTCAGCATTGCAACACAGATTAACGTTTCACACATTTTACACCTGAATATTGCATTTTTCCAAAGCAGTATCGAAACCTATCATCGCTCTTGTGTAAAATGCGCACGCCGAATGCTTGCCACGCAAAATGCTTGCCACCCAGAATGTTTGAGTTTGATTCCTGCTGGGGCCCCGATATTTATTCTTTGCATTCGTGCCAATGCCAGTTTTTTTTTCTTTACGCCCTCGCGTTCCAGGGCAGACATACTGTCAATCACCTGCGCCCCGTACCCGCAGACCTGTGCAACATACCCACCCGTGCTATGCCGGTATGGGCCACACCTGTCGGGCGGAAAGGGTTTGACGACGTACGTGACGAGATTGTCACATTATTTATTAATCAAGTTGTCTTGCCCTCCAATACTAATTTCGGTTCACCTCAAGTTAAGGGGGTTATCATGAGAGCACCTAGACGTAGATAGATAGATAGATAGATAGATAGATAGATAGATAGATAGATAGATAGATAGATAGATAGATAGATAGATAGATAGATAGATAGATAGATAGATAGATAGATAGATAGATAGATAGATAGATAGATAGATAGATAGATAGATAGATAGATAGATAGATAGATAGATAGATAGATAGATAGATAGATAGAAGATGTGTCTGCAGTACGCAAAGAAATTATTTGCATTTATTAATAAAAACTTACAGTAAAATTTGCATAGCGTGCAGTGGAGGCGAATTGCGAAAGACAGCGGACCTGGCGGGAAGTTCTGCCTGTTGCTGTTTTGCTAAGTTTTACGACTTTTTTCTTTCCTTTTTTCTGTATTTATTATATATATATATATATATATATATATATATATATATATATATATATAATATAGCAGCGAACGGGCCGTCTTAGACCGAGCGCGCACACACCCGATGATGATAGTGGTGACACCCAGTGAAGATGAGGACAGGAGGGCCCTACATGAATGATGATGATTTTGATAATGCATATATGAGAAGAAGCGCATAATGAATGCCCACACTAATTCCCCCCACATCGAAGCAGCCAACCTGGTCGTAGCAAGTCAATGTAACAGAGAACGTCGCCTGAAAGGCTTCATGCGAGACACGTGCATGATCTCTGTGATGCGGTGACGGCGGTCTGTTGGTTCGACAAGTGGAGTCACACGATGATTAACGGGCGAAGTCTGTTCAATAACTATGTAAGGCCCAATGAAGTGTGGCTTAAACTTTTCGCACAGACCAGGTGTACAAATAGGTGTGAACAGGAGCACCTCGTCACCAGGTCGGAAGAATACAAGTTGAGGGGATGCGTCACAAATGACTTTTCGATCTTGCTGTCGTGCTTCCGTGTTTGTGCGAGCACGATCGCAGCGCTGGGCTAGTCTTGAAATGTATTCCTCGCTGGAAGAAGGAAACGAGTTGACGTCACTGTTGAAAAAGAAAACGTCGAGGAAGAATGTAGGGGAACGTCCATAAACGAGGTAGAACGGCGAATAACCGGTGGGGCACTGAACGGCCGTGTTGTAGGCAAAGGTGAGGAACGGTAGAAGAGTGTCCCAGTTTTTGTGATCTGAGCTGTTGTAGACGGCTATCATATCAGCAAGAGCTCGGTGAAACCTCTCGGTGAGACCATTGGTCTGAGCGTGGTAGCTTGAAGATGTCTTGTGTATTATTCCAGAGGCGCTCAATACTTCATTTAGAACTTCTGACAGGAACACCCTTCCACGGTCACTCCGCAATATACGAGGGGTGATACGGCGCAGAATGATGGCGTGCAGAACGAAGTCGGCAACTTCCGAAGCATAGGCAGTTGATTCAGACGTCGTCTCCGTGTAACATGTCAAGTGGCCTACGGCGGTCACTATCCATCGTTTGCCAGTAGATGTGACGGGAAGAGGGCCGTAAAGGTCGACATCTACAACCTCAAATAGCGTTGTGTGGCACGGAATTGGCTGCAGAGGCCCGGCCGGTGCAGTTGTCTGGATTTTACGACGCTGGCACAGGACACAGGAACCGACGTAACGCGCGATGCTAGTAGAAATACCAGGCCAGTAGAAGCGACTTCGAATGCGGTTGTGAGTTTTTTGAATACCAAGGTGTCCGGCAGTGAAGTCCGGACATCTTTAACAAGTCCGGACATCATCCAGTTAGAGACGAACGGAGTCCAGCGAATCAAGGCACTGGAATGTCGCGACGACGTCAGCGATTGTAGCTGGATTTTGCGCAGCGAGGGCATTAAAAGCAACAGGTCCAATGCCTTTCAAGATGTGGTGTACTTTGTCAGATCCCGGCATAGATGAATTGACACGCCAGCACAGTGAAAGGACATCCTCAATGTAGGAAGTGTGAGATTTGCCGGGATGTTGTCGGCGAGTATCGAGGGTCCACTTGGCGACTGCGGACCGAATGGCCGGTGTGCCGAAAACGTGACAAAGCTGCTGCTCAAAGGTCGCCCAGTCGGGAAAGTCAATGACGTGGTTGAAATACCATGTCATCCCCACACCGGCCAAGTAGAAAGAGACGTAACGGAGGTTGGCGCTATCGGCCCAGCGATTAGCAACACTCACGCGGCTGTACTCATCGAGCCAGTCCTCCACGTCTTCCCCGCGAAGACCGGCGAAGATAGAGGGATCACTCTGGTGGCTGTGTGCGTAAACAGGAGGCGCGGCTGAAGACGGCGGGGGAGAGATGGCAGTGGCGATGGCAGCAGTGCCGGCAGGCTCGTTCTGTGACATCCTGCCTTAGAGTGGGGGCAATCGGCGGCCTGAACGCAGCTCCAGGGAGTCGAGCGAAGTGGGAGAGGACCGAGGACCGAAAATCCACCTTCACCACGTATGACGTCTGGGTTGAGACAGTGACCCAGACGGATGATGATGATTATGATGATGCTTATGATTATATATATATATATATATATATATATATATATATATATATATATATATATATATATATATATATAGTGGGAGTAATAATTCAATGGGCCAGTTAGTCTTCGTGAAGGTATGGGATATGGCACAACGGGAGCGTTGTCAACAAGGATAAATATATTTATTTCCCAACAGTTTCGGGAGGGGACCTCCCTTCATCAGGGGATGAGTATAACTCATCCCCTGATGAAGGGAGGTCCCCTCCCGAAACTGTTGGGAATAAATATATTTATCCTTGTTGACAACGCTCCCGTTGTGCCATATCCCATACCTATATATATATATATATATATATATATATATATATATATATCGTTCGCGTAGGCGCTGTTCTGCACGCAGCTTGCGCACTACGGGGCGATCAAACACAGCTGCAAGGGTGGTCTCGAAAGCGGCCCAAGTGGCAAATTCAGTACGGTGGTTTGTGAAGCACAGGCTGGCGACGTCTTTGAGATAAAATGGTACGTACTCCAACTCCAATTTCGAGGGGTCGTCCCACTTGTTGGCAGCGCTCACCTTTTCAAACAGCTGAAACCAGTCTTCCACATCTTGGTCCTCAGTGCCACTGAAGAAGGGGGGATCCCGTTGGCGCAGGGTGGTAGGTACGATGACCAGTTGAGATTGGGCCGTGCTTTGCAGGGTGGTACCTTGCTCGGTCGTCTGATCAGGCATTGCTGATGCAGTAGGCAGCTTCCGGCTTCGAAGTTCCAGGTTTGCGTACCCAGCACCACCACCACATTGCAAGGGAGTTTAATAGCGACGCCAGGTAGTAGGCAGGCAGCCGGTGCGGACAGAAATGCTCGAGCAGTTCAGCGTCTACAGCTCGTGCACCCACTCGCGCTTCGCACTCAGAGAGAGATGGTCCCACTAAGCAGTGCCTTGCGAATTCCCCACTACATTATATATATATATATATTATATATATATATATATATATATATATATATATATATATATATATTATATAATATATATATATATATATGTATGTATATATATATATATATATATATATATAGATATATATATATATATATATATATATACGCGTTATTCGCGCTATTATATACGCGTTATTGGAAGGTCATAGGTTCGATTCCTGCTCACGACAGATTATTTTAACCCACTTTCTTTCTTCTTATTTACATTACATTAGTTCTAATAACTTCCCCTATACATTGCTTGGCATTATTGTCTGTTAGATCTC
Source organism: Rhipicephalus microplus (assembly GCF_013339725.1). Taxonomy (NCBI): domain Eukaryota; kingdom Metazoa; phylum Arthropoda; class Arachnida; order Ixodida; family Ixodidae; genus Rhipicephalus; species Rhipicephalus microplus. The sequence continues at coordinate 191,216,355 of NC_051166.1, forward strand.
AATAATAATGTGTCAAAACACGGGAAAACGAGCCTTTAGGTATACACTTCTTTCCCTTATTCATTAACGAGGGTCTCGTACTGGCAGACTTGGTGCCACTAGGTTTTATACAAGGGACTATTGGTCAGCTGCCCGTTCGTAATAAGTTCACGTGCTACGTGAAGCCACACAGGCTCATAAAGGGGTGTTCTACACCCGCCGCTTGGCTACGGATGGCGCTGATTGACACTCCCACGTTTAAATTCACATATAAACCCAAAAAAGTAGACGGGGGATGGCCACCGTGATAGCTCGGTGGTTATAGCATCGAACGCGTTATTCGAAGATCGTAGGTTCGATTCCTGCTCACGGCAGGTTATTTTTTCACCCACTTTTCTTTCTTCCTATTTACATACATTGGTTCTAATACCTTCCTCTATACATTCCTTGGCATTTTTTCTGTTAGATCTCATTATATTGTGTGAAAACACGGAAAACTAGCCCTCAGGTATACACTTCTTTCCCATATACAAGCATAACAAATGGAGTGTATGCTGAGGGCTCATTTTTTTCGTGTTTTGACAAAGCAGTGATGGCATTTAAAAGACAATGTCAACAAAAGTATAAAGGAAGTTAGTAGACCTAATTGTAATATTGTAATGTATTTTGTAATGAGGCCACGAACCAAACCTGCGACCCCTTCGAATAACGAGTTCGACACTCTACCAACTGAGCTACCATGGCGGCTATCCACCCAGCCACTTTATTGTGTATATATGTGAATCAAACGTGCGAGTGTCAATCAGCACCACCAATAGCCATGGCGGCGAGTGTGGCCCACTTTTTGTGAGCCTATTTGGTTGCACGTGAACTTATTATGAGCTGGCAGATTACCAATAATCCCTCGTATGCAATCGAAATACACCAAGTCAGGCATAAAAAGACCCTCGTTAATGATTGGCGGAAAGAAGCGTATAAGGGATCGTTTTTTTGTGTTTTGACGCAGTAATAATGAGATCAACGAAATAATGTGATAATAATGAGCCAACAAAAGTTTGGGGGAAATTATTAGGCCTGATTGTAATTTAAATTTGAAGAAAAAAAGTGAGTGAAAAGAAAGCTTGCCTTGGGCAGGAATATCAGAAAGGGTGTTTGACTCACAAGTGAAAAGACATTGTTTATTGACGTTTCGGTCGTCCGTGGGCCTGACCTTCGTGAAAATGAAACGAGATATTATAATGGTTACTACTTACATGCCGGTTGGTCGCATAGAGAACACATAGGTACAATCTTTACACGTGAAAAATTGTATAAGAATATATAAAAATGCACATAAAATGCATAAAAAATTTGTCATCATATTCCTCGTCAGAGTCACGCACACGCAATAACAAGAGGGGTGAACAGCGATTGAGAGCATATGTGACGACAAAAGTAAAAATAATAATGAAGGGGAATACGAAAAAAGAAAAACAAAGTAGGAAATGAGAAACGATGAACACGTATAAAACAGCAACTCGACTGTTATGAAAAAAAAATCCTAAACATATAACATTCAATCACGGTGATCAACACACATGACATATTAAGGACTCGAAAACTTTAACATGCCGAGACTTTCCTTAAAACCGAAAGCAATGGTGCTGAACTTGTGGATAGACATGACTCCCAAACTTCTCTGTCACGCTGAGAGCTCAAGCCTGACTCGCGAATATTAGCTTTTCTTTTGCTGAAGGGATGACCGGGAAGCACAACGTGCTTCGATGAAGGTAAGTTAAGAAGAGAAATTGCGTGGGCCTCACCATTACTAAAACGTAGACAAAACTTGGTTTCGGCTGGTCGTAAGTGTCGCTTTCTAAAAACAGAGGACTCCAGAAGATAGACTCTGCTAGATGTGTCACAGCAACAGTTGCCCTTTACTTAAGACTGAAAAGACTGGAACCTGAGGTGGTGTCATGAGCTGAAAGTGATGTCATGTGCGTGCATAGTTTTCAGCCTAAATTTGGTCTAGTAAATAATATATATATATATATATATATATATATCGGTATGTCCCTTACCTTCACGAAGACTAACTAGCCCATTGAATTAGTACTCCCACTATATATATATATATATATATATATATATATATATATATATATATATATATATATATATATATATATATATATATATATATATATATATATATAGAGAGAGAGAGAGAGAGAGAGAGAGAGAGTCAAGTAGATTCTCCGTGAGCGGTCACAACGTGGTTTATTTCGACGTTTCTGCCTGGAGTCTGGCCTTCCTCAGACTGCTGATGAAGGCCAGACTCTAGGCCGAAACGTCGAAACAAACCACGTTGTGACCGCTGACGGAGGATCTACTTGATTATATGCAACGCTACGGCCACTCAACCACCATGCCAGCCTATATATATATATATATATATATATATATATATATATATATATATATATATATATATATATATATATATATTCTAAAAAAAAGGGAGCGAGAATGGAGAAACGGGCTCCGTTCCTCCTTCGGCGCAGCGACTTCCTCCCTTTCGGGCGCTTTGCCCGTCGCGCCCTCTCGCGGCAAGGACCAAAGGAGCAACGTTCCTCCTTCAGCGTTCAAGTTTCTCCTCAATCACGGGGGTCTTGCTCGCGCGCATGCGCACGCCAAGCCTATAGCCGGCCGCGGCCAGTCGCGAGCGATTGCTTTTACCTAAGATTGTTGTAAGCAATGCAGGAGTGACCTTTTCTTTTGTTTTATTAGTGTAGAGTAAAAGCCTCTCTTTTTTTATCGTCAGGCACTCGCACGATGCTGCGCACACTTCCATGTGTGTCTCGTGTTGTTTCATACTACCAATTTGTCACGAATACAAGGAGCTCTGCTTCCCAAGCAGTCTTGCTTTATCGATTACCTTAGAATGTAAAAAAAATAATGAATTTTTTCGGTGTTGACATACTTGGTAAGCCCACGCATTTTTAGTTTCGCACGGCACCAACACCACTCATGAATTCAACGAGGCGCGTAAAAAAGCATCACACGTAATTTTTCAACATTATAGAAAACCTGATACCACTCTACAATCCATGCGTGAAAGAACGATCATATACAAATGATAGAGTTATACGTGCCACTACAGCCATATGGACGTTCTTTGCAGTTTAGCCCCATTCTAATACGGCTGCCGTGGCCAGAAGTTGAACCTGCGTCCTCCAGCATAGTCACACGACACCAAATAAGGCTATGCTACCACGGCAGGTGAAAGCACAAAGGGAAACAGGCTGCGAAGTTTCACCGAGCGTTTATTCGCCAGACTAGATTACAACCATCACAAACTTTTTAAACATCATCATAACTAAACTTTTGTGAAAAGTGAACCAATGACTTCTGTAGGTTAAACCAAATTCTCAATCGCATTCATTTTGAATTGCCCATGCCAGCACTGAGAAGTAGGAAGGAATTATGCACGCGAGCAGTATGCCTTTGTCGTCCATGATTCTTCTTTGTCGTGAGAAACTCAACACAAAATTCACTTCTAGTAACAGCTGTGCACAGCAAGTAAGTACTAACGCTCACTGACCTTTGTGAAAAGAGTATTCCGAATCCAGAGTAATAACCACCACAGCCCCAGCGCTAACAACAAAACTGTGGCACGCACTATGATTGCAAGTTTACACGCGAGGCGAATCGCGAGAGGCATCTGAAGTAGAAAAGTATGCAGGCACAACATTCTATAAAGTTATAGTAAACTTGCGCACTGCCGCGATAGTTCCTCATCTCAAGTATTAGAGCTGCCGCGACGCCAACAGCCACTGTCATAGCTCACGAAAAAATACCGTCGGATGCGAGGTCATCGCTTATTTCTCTCGCAAGACCCACGTTGTAACGTACGTACACACTGCTAGGACGGTCGTTACCTCATCAAAAACATTGTCATTGAAGGGCTAGTGGTGTACTGTATCCATGGCTAACGGTCACACTTGTGGTACGCACGTAAAAAGAATATAAGCAAACGTTAAGACGAAACAACTAAACGAGGTCGACGTGACCACAGAACACCTACCGCGACGGACACAAAGTTTGGTCTGCATGCTGCGCCCTCTCCAATTACCAAGAAGAAAAAAAACCTGACCTCCGAAATGGCTAACGCGCGGCAAGTGTTTGCACTCTCGGAGGCTCCAAGAAAAAAAAGTAACTGTGGCAGTGGTGGCAATGGCGCAGCGTTCGGAATGCCATGGGCATTCTATGCATGGCTTGGGAGTATCCGCCTTCGTGAAAACCTGATAAGCTCTATTAATTATTTCGTTCATAATTGTGCAACGATTGATAAACTTATGTGTGGCTAAGCATCATATACAATATATTTACGTGTGCGCATGTTGTGATATTGATACAAAACGTAAAAAAAAGTGTAAGAAAACCTACTTGTAACCTGTGCCACTCAGGTCAGTCGAAATTCATCGCTATATAAGCTGGTGCGCTTCTATAGTAGGGTGTGAGTAAACACGTCGAGGTGTGGGCCGTTAATGCGAATGGTTCATTGTGCTCTTGTTGCGTACTTGTTAGCGTATATGATAGTGTACTTGTTGCGTACTATATGTGTACGATGTGACCATGTGTGCATGTGTAGCTATATGGATTGCATCAGCACATATTAGGCTTCCGGTGTCCGTGAGTAATCCTGAATGGGTTGACGCGTAAACCTCCGGAAGGGAGCCGTGATAGTGGGTAATGACAACGTACGTCGCGGCAGGCAATTTTTTTTTTAGTTTTGTTTAGTCCCTTCAGATGGCGCTACCTACCACCTACTTCATTGCTATGATGCTCTCACACCTCCAGCTACTTATATAACGTTGAACGTCTATCTATCAAAGCTGCACCACGGATTCGGAATGGTTTCGCTGCGATCGAGTGCACGGTTTGGAGGCACATCTCGTGACCTGCGGACCCGTAAACGCATGGATAACGTCGCTACACTATGTGAATCTGCGAGAAATAAATACAGCAAGCCTAGCATGCACTCTTCAGGTGAGGGCTCTGCAGAATACGTGTCTTTCGGAGTGAACGTGACTTCGCTGACCGAACGAAACGTACTTGCTCCGTCGTTCTCTTTCGCGATGTGTTCACCGCCACAGGTTCGTCTGCTTGTTTTTATTATCATTTCATTCAATATCAAGCTCACCGGGACCGTTTTTTGTAACTTTCAGTGCCGTGTACTCCTTACCAGTCGAGAATCGTTGCATTTGCTAAGCCTACTCGCTTCGCCGGGGGGCAGCCATGTTGATTTTCATAAGGAGGAACGTGTTTCTCCGTGGATGAGGGAGCAACGTTTCTCTATTTAAAGACGAACATTGGGGACATCGCCGTTCCTCCCTAAATGGAGAGAATGTCACTCCATTTTTTAAGTGTAATATATATATATATATATATATATATATATATATATATATATATATATATATATATATATATATATATATATATATATTAATTGTACCGAAGCATAGTGGCGCCAGCTCTGTGCCAGCGTGAAAGAAGACGTTGACGTCCGTGTGTGGCTCGTGCTTGCCGGGTTCCTGCCTCTACCAGCTTGTTGCGGTTAACGTTTCTGGAATAATAACCTGTGTTTTTACGCAACCTTGCTCGTTGCATTTAGTGGAAACGTGCTGGGTAACGTCCTGGAGCTCCGCAGCCGTAAGCTACCTTCTCAGTCCACGATGACCGAGCGCGTCGATCCCCCACAAGGCTCTTCCACGCTGCCACCCGTCATGTGTTCTGGTGTACTTCGTCTGCGTGACCCACCAGTATACAACGGCACTGAAGATCAAGATGTCGAGGACTGGCTGGCAGAGTACGAGCATGCCAGCGCGATTAACAAGTGGGATGACCCTGCGAAGCTGATTCACGTCATCTTCTACTTGACGGATTTGGCCAACCTATGGTTCACCAACCACCAAGCCGACATCCCCACCTGGTCGGTTTTCAAAGAGGCCGTCACCTCGTTTTTCGGTCGTCCAGCCATGCGTAAGCTTCGCGCTGAACTGGGACTGCGGGGACGATTTCAGCGAAATGGTGAGAGCTTCACAAGCTACATTGAGGATGTGATCAGCCTCTGTAGGCGAGTTGATGACAGGATGACGGAGGCTGACAGAATAAAGAACATAATGAAAGGCATTGATGACGACGCTTTTCATATGCTTGTGGCCAAAGACCCACAGACCGTCACGGCCTTGATTCAGTTATGTCAAAGTTTCAATGAGCTGCGCAAGCAACGAGTTTCTACACGTCGCGCTAATACGCAGACAGCTGATATTTCGGCCTTGGAGTGCAAAAGCAGTGGCCCCGACTACAGCGTGTTAATGCCTCAAATTCAGCAGTACATCCGGGAGGAAGTTGCTCGACAGCTCTCTCTTGTCGCCACCATCAACGAGACCCCCACAACACTGGATCACTCACTTCGCCGTGCTATTCAGACGCAAGTTGCCGAGGCTCTCCCTTCGCCCACATCCCCAATATCAGTGGCTGCACCGCTGACTTATGCAGAAGCCGTCCGCCGACCTTCTGCCCAACCGCCGCTCTCTTCATACAGTCCAGCCACCAACTACTACAGGTCACCAGTTTCAGTTTATCCGGTAAATCGGCCCATTCCACAACCTCGAGCAACTGCCAACTCTTGGCGTACTCCGGATAACCGGCCCATCTGCTACAACTGTGGTATTCCAGGACATGTCGCGCGCTACTGTCGTCGCCGTGGATTCTATTTTAATGATGTGCAGCATTCCGGCAACATATCTCGGCCATCAGAATCGCATGTGACACCTGATTCGCATGACCCCCGCTCACGTCGACCAGACTTCAGCCGACGTCGATCTCCTTCACCCCGTCTTCGGTCTCCTTCCCCCATGCTTCGCCGTTCCAACCACGCCCAGGAGGAAAACTGACAGTCGCAGTTCCTGAGGCAAGAGCTGCGCCACCGACGAAATTTCCAAGGCCTCATCTATCGCCCCCTAACGAGATTGCCGTGTTTGTGGACGGTTTCGCCACAACTGCTCTTGTCGACACAGGTGCCGCTATTTGTATAATCAGTGAAGTGTTATGCCGCAAACTGAACAAAGTGACGACTCCACTGGTTGAAATTTCTTTACGCACGGCGAGTTCGCAACACGTCCGACCTTCTGCCACATGCACTGCTCGTGTTGTGATTCAAGGAGTGCTTTACATCGTAGAATTTGTCGTCCTTCCGCATGCGTCTCATGAAATCATCCTGGGATGGAACTTTCTTTCCGCTAACCATGCGGTTGTCGACTGCGCTCGCGCTCAACTCGTTTTGTTTCCATTCAGCACGACATTCATAGATCTCCCTCGCTCACCCAAAAAGGTGATCGTCACCGCTGACGTCGTCATTTCTGCTTTTTCGGTCACCGCGGTATCTCTTTTGTGCAACTCCGTTTCCGATTCAACTGCCCTATTTATGCCGTCACAAGAATGCGCTCGTCGCCGGAACCTTGTCGTCCCGTTTGCCGTCATAACACTTGCCGATGGCTCCAGTGCCGTGTACGTGTGCAATCCGTTCCCTTGTCCCGCTGCCTTATTGCATGGCGAATGCATTGGGAGTCTTGACACTTATGATGACATCTTTCCTTTCGATGCCCGTTCTGATACGACACCGATGTCCGTGGATGCTGTCACAGCTGGCACCGCGCCCTCACTACCTGACGAAGACGTTCTGTTGCGCAGCGTAGACACCGGCCTTACGCAAGACCAGCGCAATCAGCTCATTCAACTACATGACCGTTTCCGCGCCTCCTTCGACCACGGACAACCTCCCTTGGGACGCACGTCAGTTGTCGCTCACCATATCGACACCGGTCATGATACTCCACTTCGTCAGCGCCCCTACCGCGTCTCGCAGGCCGAGCGTGACGTCATCACTCAACACGTCGACGAGATGCTGCAACGTGGTGTTATTCAGCACTCACACAGTCCTTGGGCTTCGCCAGTGGTCCTCGTGCGAAAAAAGGATGGCTCCATCAGGTTTTGCGTGGATTATCGTCGACTAAACAACATCACACGCAAGGATGTTTATCCTCTGCCACGCATTGATGACGCCTTGGATTGCCTTCAAGGTGCGGAGTTTTTCTCTTCACTGGATCTGCGCTCTGGATATTGGCAAGTACCAATGGCTGAACCAGACCGTCCAAAAACGGCGTTTGTGACCCCTGACGGCTTATATGAATTTAATGTAATGCCCTTCGGTCTTTGCAATGCGCCTGCGACTTTTGAAAGAATGATGGACAGTGTCCTCAGGGGACTTAAATGGCACATCTGTCTTTGCTATTTAGACGACATAGTTGTATTCTCGGCGAATTTCGAAACTCATCTTTCCCGTCTGGAACAAGTTCTCCAGTGCCTTACGGAAGCCGGGTTGCAACTTAACTTCAAAAAATGTCGTTTTGGCGCCCGCAAACTCACAATTCTCGGCCACGTCGTTTCAAAAGAAGGAATATCGCCAGATCCTGCCAAACTGCGTGCCGTTGCCGAGTATCCTAAGCCTACTACCCTAAAGAAGCTTCGTAGTTTCATAGGCTTGTGTTCCTATTTTCGGCGTTTCATTCGCAATTTTGCCTCTATAATTGCCCCTCTGACTCAGCTTCTCTCCCGTAGCACGGACCTCTCTGGCTGGAATTCCCACTGCGATGAGGCATTCACGGCGCTACGCCGGCTACTCATCTCTCCGCCAGTTCTCCGCCACTTCGATCCCAATGCACCCACTGAAATTCACACGGATGCAAGCGGTGTCGGCCTCGGTGCCATTCTCGCTCAACGCAAGGATGGCTGCGACGAGTACGTTGTCGCCTATGCCAGCCGTACACTAACGAAGGCAGAGTCCAACTATTCCGTCACGGAAAAGGAGTGCTTGGCTATCATTTGGGCTATAGGAAAATTTCGCACCTACCTTTACGGACGCCAGTTTGATGTTGTCACAGATCACCATGCCTTATGCTGGTTAGCGTCCATGAAAGATCCTACTGGCCGCCTCGCTCGTTGGGCTTTACGCCTTCAGGAATACGATATCCGTGTTGTTTATCGCTCAGGACGCAGACATTCAGACGCCGATGCACTATCCCGTTCTCCACTGCCTCCTGACCTTGCCTGCTTATCAACTGCCATTTGCGATTCGTCATCGTTGAGCATCACTGATATGCCATCCGAACAGCGCAAGGATCCCTGGATCAATTCTTTGCTCGACGTCCTCTCTCACAGTTCGTCAGAAACGACTTCACGCTCCCTCTCTCGTCAAGCAAGACACTTTGCTGTCCGTGAAGGCTTGTTGTATCGCCGCAATTACGTGACGGATGGCCGTAGGTGGCTCCTTGTCATCCCTCGTCATTTGCGTTCGGACATCTGCGCTGCCTTTCACGATGACCCCCAGTGTGGCCACGCTGGAGTATTTAAGACTTACTCTCGCCTTCGTCTAAGATACTACTGGCGCGGCATGTATCGGCACGTTCGCCAGTACGTTCGGTCATGCACCACGTGTCAACGACGCAAGACGCCTTCTCACAGCACTGCTGGCCCTTTGCAACCCTTAACCTGCCCAGCGAGACCATTCGACCGCGTCGGAATTGATATTTATGGTCCTCTACCCAACTCTCTTCGAGGAAACCGGTGGATTATCGTCGCCATGGATCATTTAACACGCTACGCTGAAACATCTGCGCTGCCTGCTACCACTGCGAAAGACGTTGCGTCCTTTCTTCTTCACCATCTCAGTTTGCGACACGGTGCACCTCGTGAATTACTCAGTGACCGTGGACGTGTGTTTCTCTCGAACGCCGTCGACGAGCTCCTCAAGGCATGTCGCACTGTCCATAGGAAATCCTCGGCATACCATCCCCAAACCAATGGCATGACAGAACGCTTTAACCGTACCCTTGGAGATATGCTTGCCATGTACGCCTCTGACAACCACACTAATTGGGACCAAGTGCTCCCTTTTGTCACGTACGCGTACAACTCTGCGCCACAAACAACCACTGGCTTTTCTCCTTTCTTCCTTCTGTACGGACGTGAGCCATCATGCTCCATGGACACCATTCTCCCTTACAGGCCTGATGTTTCCGAAGCGACGCCTGTTTCCGAAGCAGCTGCTTATGCCGAAGAGTGTCGTCAACTCGCTCGCTCATTTACCGCACAAGACCAATGGCGCCAGAAAACTGACCACGATTCCTCTGTGTCTACTGTACACTATAACCCAGGAATGCTGGTTTGGCTCTGGGTCCCGTCTACCCCTCCCGGTCTTTCCCCGAAGCTTTCGTCGAAATACCATGGCCCCTACCGTGTGGTGCGGCAAACATCTCCTGTCAACTATGAAGTTGAGCCCATTGATCCACCCTCGGACCAACGCTGCCGTGGGCGTGAAACAGTACACGTATCACGCCTCAAACCGTGCTATGACCCCCTTGTCGTGTCCTTTCCCTAGGTCGCCAGGTTGGCTCCTTTCTGCGCGGGGAGTAATTGTACCGAAGCATAGTGGCGCCAGCTCTGTGCCAGCGTGAAAGAAGACGTTGACGTCCGTGTGTGGCTCGTGCTTGCCGGGTTCCTGCCTGTACCAGCTTGTTGCGGTTAACGTTTCTGGAATAATAACCTGTGTTTTTACGCAACCTTGCTCGTTGCAATATATATATATATATATATATATATATAATATGTGCTATCTTCTAACCCCTCTTCTACTGTTTTTATCCTCAACCCCACGTCTGTCGTGCTCATCCTCATTTTCCTTTACCACCTCCTTACTATACAATGTATACTTCTAAGCGTATGCAACCTCGATCTGCAACTTTGCGTCACTCTCGTGAGGGATAGAGAGAGGTGTTCTACACTGCATTTGGATCGCTTTCGAGATGCAGACGCGAGTTATACTTTAGAAGCTCTAACGCCTCCGAATAATCAACGTACCGTGTTTCTGTGTTTACGTCTGCAAAGTAATATAGGAAAGTCAGTGATAAATCGCAATTGACACAGAGACAAGCGCTTGAAAATCGGACGCATTTTTTACGTCATGATCACTTTAACATACTGTGATTAGAATGGAACGGTCAATGAGATAGAAGTATTTCGACAAAATGATAATGGTCAGATATATCTAGTGAAGGTGGCGGGCCATTACAAAACCTACTTACAAAAAGCACGAGCAAAATAACTCCTGTTCGCACTAATCAGCGCCACAAAAAGCTTAAAGCTTTGCTCTAGACAGTAAGGAATGGAAAGGAAAGCTGCACCAGTTGTAACGGAAGCAATGCAAAAGTTAAACTGATTGAACAGAATGAAGGGAGCACGTGCCGGTTCATGATATTGATAATTCCTCTTCGCAATACACAACGCTACAAAAAACCTGAAGATCGAGCTCCACTCTTATTAGCTATAATGTGTACTGGCAAGAATTCCAAATTTTTTAGCAAAAAGTGTATTGTGCTGGGTTTTACCACAGCTACCATCACGATTATGGCGTTGTAAAATACATATTAACAAATTACAAATAAAAAACGAGATGAAGGTAACTCACAGCTTTGCCGCAAATGCGAAGCAGTGAACGCGACAGCTAGAAATTGGAAGGTCACGCGCAGAATAGAAAGCAGGTCAAGTCGTTCCCCGCGTTTTTCACGCACAAATGTCGCAAGAAAGGTGCACACAGGTAAGATTGCACGTGAATAAGCGTCTCAGTTGTTACTCTAGTGTGTCTGAAAAGCACACGCGTTTCGCAAACGCAGGCTGCAATGATTGCAGTGACTTTTGTGCGCCAAGTAACTACAACAGAATCGTTCCAGGTAAAGCCTGAGACCAGCCAAGACGTACGATCCTCCCCTCCTCTCCACTGCGAGATAAGGGCGTGCGAAGGAGCGCCGCTCCCCTCTTTAAGCGGGAAAAACTACGCGTGGGAGATTAAAGCGCGCCGCTGCGCGATGTGGCGACGCGCTCTCATTGCGCCATCTTGCTGGTAATGCTGAAAACACGATAGTTCCTCTTCGATATGCCGGTGAACAGCAGTAAGTAATAGATATAAATAGCTTGCCGTTTGAACGGTGAAAGACTTGCTTCTCAGTGGCTCCGTGGTTAACGCCTCGCCCTCACGATTGAGAGGACCCAAGTTATATTCCGCGCGCGGGGGCCTTTTCTGCTTTCTTTCTTTCTTGCATTTTCACATATATGCATACGTATGAATATACCGTGAGTGACGGCGACGCTGACACCGATGACGACGCTGGCGATGAAATCCAACTGAAAGTGTCCATATAATTGATATCGCAACAAAACTTCCGTCACTGGGCATCGAACATACGACCTCACGCTCCGCAGTACGTGGCGCAATACCACAAGGCCACAAAGCGTGCATTGTCCAGCTCGCTGATGGCGAGCTTTATCTATATACACCCTATCCCATTGGGAGTCCTCAAAGCTTAGCAACTTCAGTGCATTTTTGTAATAAGTAGCAAAATGGAACGAAGAGCACGCGCGATGGGTGCGCTCTAAACTTTTTCGCCCGAGGCATTGCGATGCGCGTGCCCTCATCTCGCAATTAGGGTGCTTTGTACATCTTGTGCTTCCTCCTCAAGTTTGCTTTGAAATTGCAGCGGTGAAAAAGCGCACAAAGGTGAATTCACTCGCTGCCACGGCCGCGTTTATGAAAAGAGCACAATGCTAACGAACGCAGAAGAATTGTGACAGTTGTGTCCTCCTGTTTTGTTTATACTTGTGCGTTCGTTTCATACGTCTTTAGGAGCGTGGTTGTTCTGTGCATGCTTATTTCGTGCGTGCTCTCTGCTTGAGGTGCGCGCTGCGAGTTTCGAGCTGCTGGCAGTTCTTAGCGTGACGATACATTTTGTTGCTGTATTATTCAGGCATCGTCCTTGCAGCAAAGCAATGCAAAAAATGCAAAATGCAAAAATGAAAAAAAAACCTTTTTCCAAAAACTTTTATCCTGATGTTTACCTAACTAGCTCATGTACGAAATGTGGTGGTTTAGCAACGTTACGCGACATGCTATGGGAGTGCCCTTCGGTACGTGGCACTGACAATGCGTCGGTCAGCAAGCGGAGCCCTGATCTGAAAGTCCGGACATACAATCACAACTTTGGGCTGCCCAGCCCACGATGTGGCGGTAGGTATAGGCCTTATACTGTCCCGTCGTGGCAGTGGCCTGTGGTGTGCTAAAAGCACACCTTCGGGCTTTTATTTTAAATTTTTTGAAACGAAATCATACCGCAATCTTCAAGAAAAAAAAGAAAAGAAAGACTTTAGGTTCCAATGTCGGCGGGGTGGATCCTCAGTGACGTGCCATAGCTATGAGACATCAGGGATAGAGAGCAGCTAGCTAAGTAATAACGATACATCTTCTGCTCGTGGTGCATGTAAACAAAACGACGAGTCAATGATCGTCTAGTGACCCCGGCAGTAATTTCTGCGATTCAAGCAGCTCGTACGACGCAGAGTCTGCAAACTAAGTGAAACTATTTGTCTCGCCGGGCTGATGTCTATTGCTGTGGGGATGGCTTTCTGATGCTATATGAAGAAAACATTCAAACCAAAATAATGATTCTATACCTGTTTTCTGACCCCCGTTTATCAAGATCGCTCATACTGCACACTAAATAAATAAAAAAACGTCCCTTTTACGATGGCTTAAAATCATGTCAGTACTATTGTGATTCTTAAATTTCAATATAAATTGCAATATAATTACCACAAGACTATACTCAAAGAGTCAACTAATCTTCAGGTCTATTCAAGACTACGCTATTACTTGTAGAAAATATAGCCCTTAGACATTACCGGTACATTCTAAAAAATTATTAACACCCAACACAGCATCCGTGTATACATGAGATGTAGGCGTACGCTTCCGCTCTGAAGTAGATCCAGAGAGATATGCTCTCAAATGTTTGATCGAATAGTGTTTCAGGTTTTTTCTGTATTTAGCAATTGGCTGGCATCAAGCTTACGATCAACTGTGAGGTGCATGAAGCTGAAATACTTTGTTATCATCAATTCGCTTTCGTTTCCTTTTTTTTAATTGCGAAGCATTTCTTTGCAAAGTTCGGCGACTTTGAGCGTATCTATCTATCTATCTATCTATCTATCTATCTATCTATCTATCTATCTATCTATCTATCTATCTATCTATCTATCTATATATCTATCTATCTATCTATCTATCTATCTATCTATCTATCTATCTATCTATCTATCTATCTATCTATCTATCTATCTATCTATCTATCTATCTATCTATCTATCTATCTAGCCGCTTACGTTTGGGTGCTCTCGTGGTCACCACCTTAACTTGGAGTGAACCAAAATTAGCATGGGAGGGTAAGATGATTTCGCGAATATGACGCACTGGTCAAGACATTAATAATGTCACAATCTCGTCGTGTACGCCGTGAAACACTTCCCTTCCAGACAGTGGCACATACCCACGGGCGGGTATATGCCGTTGGTCTGCGAGTACGTGCCACAGGTGATTGACACTTAGCATCTACCCAGGAACGACGAGAACACACATGGGCAATTTTAACGCGCGAGCGTTAAGAAACACCAGACATCGGTAGCGTTGACCCAATGAATGCAAAGAATGAACGTCAGGGTCCCAGCTGGAATCGAGCTCAAGCACTCTGCGTGACAGTGAAGCGTTTTACCATAGAGCTACGCCAGGTCTCGTAACTCTTTTTCAAATAGACGCCATAATCTTCATGAAACGTCAATAGTGGTTGCAGTGCTGCTTACCCTATTTTATATACATTACATATGTACTCCTTTGGTACAGCCGCCACATCTACACTCTAAAAAAAGAGCGAGTAAAAAGGTGGTCTTTTTGCCCCACAACAATAATCGTCATATATATATTGCGTTTCATCCTTGCGCTATCGCCCCGCGCCTGGTACATTCCGTTCCCGATCGACATGCCCATTATCAGGGTTACACTGCATTCTCGATAGGAAAGTGGCCAGTGCCGAGTTTTTAAGAAAGGAAGCGCACGCAAGCCTGATGACGATTATTGTTGTGGGACAAAAAAGACACCCTTTCTACTCTATATTTTTTTTAGTGTAGCTGACGTCAGTTGTGGTTAGATGGCATGCGCTGATGTTGATTTATGCAGCAGTATCTAGGCCCACATCCTCACGAGCATCAGCGCTTTATATCAGCTTTGGGTGTTGCTCATACGCATGTTCTAGTTGGCATCACTGCGCAAGTGCAAACAACTGGTTATATAAACGTCTGCAACTCTTCAACATGTGTTTGTGCGTGCAACATTTGTACCTATATTTAGTGTCATTTCATGACGTGTCGCTCAATAAAAAAATTACAAAGCGGTCACCTTCCCTCCGCATGTTTCGCATAACGTCGATTCCCAGGTACGTGGGATATGCCGAATTTTTTGACGGTGGGTTTCCCCTGCATTCTCTCCACAAAGCGGCGTATCTGGTCCTCAGAACAGCTCTCGCAGAGTCGCATGGTGAACACCTATTCAGAGGTCAAGCATAACGTACGCTCTATAGAGATCGTGAACTAAGCTCCAGGGCCCCGGACTCCATGCCTCACACCTTTGAACTAAAGAGCTCGTTTCTGTTGAAGAGTGTGAAATAGGCATTAGGTACAGCGTGTACTGAAAGGAAGGACAAGCTCATCCCCACGAGTTGACGGAAAGCGTGCTTCACAAGAGGTCAGAGGGCCCAAAACGCGCACATGTGTGAAAACGCAGGAGGAACCACACGCGTGCGAGCGTTCGACAGCACAACGAACTGACTACAAAGGCAGCGTGATTGGCGAAGCGGAATCATCATCACCGCCTCTGAGTCGCTTCTTTCATGATTTGGGCGGAGCACTAGTGCGGTCGCTGTACTCTCGTATCACTCGCGAAGAAACACTTCAGCAAGCAGGGTGCGGCGACCGAAGCACGTATACCAAGCAACCCTTTCTGTATGCCGACGTCTCGTTCTCATGACAGCAGCATCGAAAAAAAGCGAAAGTAAATTGGCGGCCCTCTCTTCCCTCAAGATATAAGACCCTCAAGTCTACAGAGAGGAGAAAGCACCCTTCGGGTCACCTGGGTGAGCAGGCAACAGCGCGTGCCACCAAAACCGTGTGCACAAAGTATGAGGTACATTGTTAAAGCACTTTCCCTTTCACACTTTCCTTCGCGAAGTGTAGAGTCGCCGGCCGCTCGGACAGCCAACAGTCTTCTGTACAGAAGCCGACAGCGCAGCTTCTTAAAAGCCGTGTCCATTAGACGGAGACGTCTTAGCACCACCTTTCTTGCGTGCACTGAAGACCGGTGGTCCCGTGCGAACACGTTCAGATCCACAAAACTTTACTTTTTCTTCGCCACGGGCAACAGAGGTATAGAGTGATCTGGGGAAGAAGAATATATTTCTAAAGCTTTTTTTTCTGCCTTCCGTTTCATACCACTCTGTGAAACTTCCCCGAGAGTGGTTTTCCGCGGGAAAATGACAATACATGATGTACTCCCGTTTGTGGGCAACAGGCGCCTCACGTACAACGGCCTTGAGCACGACTCACGCTAAGGACACTTCATTCACAGACCAGTGCAGGCGGCGGAACAGTTACGCACTAATGAGTACAGTGTTCGCAAGGCGCCCGCATCCCTTCCCTCAACACGGCACGTCTCCACGTAGCGTTGCACAAAAGAAGAGTCCACGGTGTGTCACCGTTTCGCTTCTTAGTTTAGTGGAAGCAAAGAGTTTCTATTGTGATCGGTGGTCGCGCGTGGGTTGTCCAGTGCCTTCGAAGGAGTCTGCTTTCCCTCGTACACCTCAGAGTTACCCAGTGGGCCATTGTAAAGAACCATGGTCACGCCGACCGCTTAGCGCCGCTGGAGCACTGTGGCTTTGACTATGGGGCGGCACGGCTCCTAAAAGCGCGGAGACCTGCCTTCGTTTAGTTCACTACGCCGAATCTTCGGAAGAAGCAAGACAGGTCAACGTCGTTCTCTCCTGTTGCAAGTTACCACGCTTCAACGCTGGCTTCTCTCCCATGGCAAGCTTCACATGGATGGCGAAAAAGGAGCTCGTGCCCGCCACTTGGCAGCCTTTTGATCGTGGCGCATTTTCCCTTTGAATTTTTGTATCATTTCCCGCATGCGGCTTTTATGTCACGTCGTGGCTTCCTTTTCTTGTCCCGCATCGCTTCGTTCCCTTCGCTTTCCCGCGTCTTCCGATTTCCAGTCTGCCGCGCTTCAATTTGGGGGTCCGGGCAAGGACCATTTTCAGCCGCCTTTTCTTCGCTCCCTATTATTCTGCTGGCATGCCCGGACCTAAAAGTTGGGATGTTCTTGTTTGTCTTCTTCCACAATTCTCGTGCGCGTACTGTAGTTTTGTTTGCCAGTTTTGGTGTTGTTGAAATTGATATTTTGTTTCTTGCTCACTTATGCACATTTACATTACCTACTTATCAAGAGATGTGTTACTTTTATTGTGTCCACTATGCAGCTGTAAACTTACTACTTCACAATTATTATTACAACGAAGTCATATAGATGCCTCACCAAAGGCGAAAAAGTTACTGCCGCCGACAGCGTTATACGTGTGATGCAAAAATTAACATCAAGAGATTGCACTGCCGCGGTGGTCTAGTGGCCAAGGTACTCAGCTACTCACCCGCAGGTCGCGGGTTCGAATCCCGGCTGCGGCGGCTGCATTTCCGATGGAGGCGGAAATGTTGTAGGTCCGTGTGCTCAGATTTGGGTGCACGTTAAAGAACCCCAGGTGGTCGAAATTTCCGGAGCTCTCCACTAAGGCGTCTTTCATAATCATATGGTGGTTTTCGGACGTTAAACCCCACATGTCAATCAACATCAAGAGATTATTTCCCCGTATGACGCAATCGGGGCGTCCCGAGTCCCCAAAATTTGTGAACTCACTGTGACGTCACACAATCTGACGTCACAAAATGCCGTCATTACACTATGTCGTCACTTGGTCGAATGTGGATCGGTGCCCGCAGCACGTAAATGCTCGTGAGGCTCTGAACGCCTCTAATTCTTCCGATCCTAAATGTATTGCAAAACGTCGCTGGGTGCAGAAAGCTGTCCGTAAGGGGGGTGGGGGGGGTGGCAGGGGCGTATCAATACAGTCGAGTGAGAAGCAAAATATGAAGCAGATGGCTTTCACCTTCGAGCCATTGTATTACGCGAATGCATACGGGAGCGTGTGACTTTTTAATTTCGTCCTCTCAGTTAAGCTGAATCAATAAGGTTGGTGAGTATGTTTTAGTTCAGCACTTCAGTATGGCTATTGCTTATTAAGGCGGTGACATTAAAAGCTGGTTTCACAGAAGTTTTGCTGTCACCTTTATTGGTTGTGAGCCAAAAATAGCGAGGGGGGAGTCAATGACGAAAAGTGAATATCAAGCCGAAATCTTACCAAGGTCATCTACGTGACAAGCAAGCATTTTTTCCTCAGAACCACGCGAGAGCTTGAAACTTTTTTCCGAAAACATCCCTCTACAATTGGGTTGCGTAGTCTGAGGATTAACAATAACACAATTCAATATTGCATGCCCGAGGTATAAAATCACAGCGGTCGTCATGGCGCATAAATTACGTAACTAATGGGTCGTTTGAGTCCCACCCATTACAAAGCGCTCAGGAATAAGTAGTCATTAGCATAATCAACAGTATCAACAAAACCTGCACCTGTGTAGGTGAGCATATTACCTTACGGACGCATATAGCGGGTATTTTGCTAATTCGCAGAGTGGGCAATTATGGCTTTGTGGGCATTTCGCAACTTTACTTGCAGCAGGCATTCTATGATAGTTGAAAACAGCCTGTGTTACATTTAAAAACGTTACTTTTTTCTCGGCATGGTTGGGGTGCCCCTCGAGAGGCGAAGCCTGCGTAGCAAATAAAAGTAAATGCAAATGGGACCCAATTCGTTCTCGCATTATATACTTCAATGCGAAACGCAAGCGTCCTCCAAGTTTCTTTTTTATTTAATTACCACCACTCTAAGAAATCCACCTGGTATATGGATACCCTTAAAAACGGTTGACCTCAATGACACCACTAAGTTGGAGTATCAGCGGGACTGTCTCGTTATTTTTTTCAGTACATCGCATGCAGGTCATTTCCTTATAAATGCACACAGACGGGCCAGTAACGCTCCGGCACCGTCGTTATAACATTGAATCTGGTTAACCTCAACGTGTTTATGCCACTTTGACGACATCAAGGCTGCCATGTTGTGTCAATACTTTAATAAGACGTGTTCATGACGTCAAGTGCAAGCTGTCAATAAATTATGGTTTCCTTGAAACGACGCTTAAAAGCCATGAAACAGTCTACTGTCATGACGTGCGTAAGATATTGACTAAAAAAAGCGTTTGTCTAAATTTTCTCTATGTATACTACATAGTTTTCGCGAGTGTCCCTTCTGGCTGATAGTTTGAGGCTCGTGTAGGTGGCAAGTTGAGCTGAACAATATTTGGTGGTGGCTGATGAAGCGAATCTTCCAAAATGTCTAGCAACCAGGGATATGTCTGTATTTGTTGCAAGGAGAGGGATATAAAAGCAAAGGAAAAGTAGAGAGGTTAGCAAGGTTGAGCCCGTCTTGGTACCCTATACAGGAAAGGGATTTGATTTATATGTGGGGTTTAACGTCCCAAAACCACTATATGATTATGAGAGATGTCGTAGTGGAGAGCTCCCGAAATTTCGACCGCCTGGGGTTCTTTAACGTGCCCCCAAATCTGAGCACACGGGCCTACAACATTTCCGCCTCCATCAGAAATGCAGCCGCCGCAGCCGGGATACAAACTCGCAACCTGCCGGTCAGCAGCCGAGTACCTTAGCCACTAGACAACCGCGGCGGGGCCACAGTGAAGGGAAGAAAAGAACAGAGGAAGAAAGAGAAGTAAAGTAATACGCTAGCACGCATAGCAGCGTGTACCACGTATGCCCAGAAAGTCATTAAACTGTGAGCTGTCACAAAGTACGGGTTGACTTCAATTGTTTTAGATGTATTACACAGCCACCCAGGATATTAAAGAGGCCATGACATACATGGCCACCCAGCAAATTACAGTTTTCCGTGGAAAATGGAGGTGGAGGATCAAATATCTTTGTACACGTGGGAAAAATGGACTGTAAAAAATTACTGCAGACCAAGATAAGCCGCAGAAGTATATAGCGTGGGCTGTAAACTCCACCCATAGCCGGTGACCACCACTTTGCCATGGCTTGCGTGGCATCACAAGCTGTAAGGAGCAGTAATTTCGTCTATACTACCAAACAGCACTTTCCACACGTGGTCAGTGTGTTCAATGTGTTGCGAGTGTTGCTTGCCGCGTGGTCCGCACGTGTCAGTGTGTTTCAAGTGAATCGCGGTTTGTAACCAGTACCATCTTCATGTCGTCGGCACCATGATCACCTCACGATTCGGGCAGTGGTTCATCGAGCAACAGAAGCCGCGACGACGTCATATGCGCCGCGCGATTGTTCTTCAATCCCATCGCCACCAGCTCAAGCGACGAATAAACAGTCAAAGATGGGGTGAACCCAAATGCCAATGACCTCGGCGTTGTGCCAGACGTTGCAGACGGCCTTGTGCAATGATAAGTAGCTTTATTTCAAGCATGCCAGGTTGACAATCGAGCTTGGGATACGGGGGTCTGCCGACTCTGCATTCGTGAGCAAGTGTTACCTTGCGCAATGGAATTGGTAAAGCCTGCATGTTTTTATTTGCTAACATGCATGAATGCATGACTTTCGGCGCTGATCATAAAATTAGTGGGCGTAACAATGCCGCGCACAGGAATAGTTGTTTTTCCATCGGCTCTTGCATGCGGCGTATGTAAACATAAGCCGAAGCCATTTCCTGTCCAGTCGTGGCCATTTCCTGTCCATCAACATTTTTCGACCAACTGTCTGCACGTCTTTCGCAATGAAAACCCGTGTCAATAAAAAAAATAACAGAACTTTATTTGTTAACCCACCCCTTATGTAATACCCCCTCGGGGGTCTTCAAGGAAATAAAGTGAAGTGAAGTGAAGTGAAGCGAACGGTATAGGAGTGCAGCGCTAGAGTTACTCACGCTA
This sequence comes from Rhipicephalus microplus, assembly GCF_013339725.1. Lineage (NCBI taxonomy): Eukaryota > Metazoa > Arthropoda > Arachnida > Ixodida > Ixodidae > Rhipicephalus > Rhipicephalus microplus. Next base: position 191,237,454 of record NC_051166.1, read on the forward strand.
TACATTTTGGTCGAATCTTTGCTTGAACTCTGTCAATTACATTTGGTTCCGGTAAAAAAATAGGAAGTGTGACCCTGAATCATGGCACTGCGTGCGAATCGTTTCTATAAATACTTATCTGTAGTGGCAGATGGCATACGCATCGCACACTCACAGGACGCTTTTTGACCTCCGAAATTGCTTGCTGCAAGTACCAGCGCTACATGGGTGACGCGGTGGGATTGTTTCAACCCCTGGAAGTCATTTAGTTCCAGTGGCAAGTTGAAAAACGCAGAAAAAGTTCGATTAGAAGCGCTGCTGACGACGGAACACGATCGTCCTTCGGAATGCAGACCATCCATCAGCTCGCCGATCTAGCGGCTCGTTACGTCACGGCTAGCGAGCGCACCTCTCTTGCCCGACTTTTAGGCCCTTCACTCGTTTATAAAAATATTGAATTGTAAGTTAGCCGCGCGAGAAAATGAATGAAAATTTTCTCAGCTTGTCTTTGAACGTACAGGTATCAAGCCACACAACCCGGATTTTGGTCAAAAATTGGGTCCCTTTAAAGAAGGCTTGCAGAGACAGGCTCCAAGGTATCCAGAACTTTCAGCGTGCTTCGAGCTTATGATGTTGTGAATCCAGTGATAAGCGGCAGCATTGTACCTATCAACGACCTCAATAAACACAGCAATGACACGTAGGTCTTCGTCGTGGAGATCGTTAGTCGACTTTTGTGTCGTCTCTCGGTGGGAGTGCACCGGTGGTAAAGACGGCCACTCGACGACCGCCCACCGCCTCCCCCCCCCCCCCCATGCGTCTTTTCGGCTCTCCGGATGTAGTGCGTTTGCTGGTTGGGGTGGCGGAGGCAGTGGCGGTAGCTGCCGGGAAAGAGAAGTCAGGTGATGCGCTATATTATGCGATGATCAAGATTTGGCGGCAGCCTTCATAGAGCTTTCTTCGTGCCCGGAAAATCGTTTTTGGTTTTGGACAATATCAGCGGCTTCTTTGTGTGTGGAGCCATTCTTTACGATCTCTTTTTTTTATATAATGCTGTATTTTTTCTCCACTTCTGGACAGTCACTTGATGAAGATTCATGCGATCTGTGGCAGTTGGGGCATGTCAAGGTTGACAACAACAGGGTAATGCTAACTCACAAGAATGTCATTAGCGCAAGGCGTCAGTGCCTCTTTCCCGCGCATGTCCACAGCGGCCGCTTTTTGATTCCGGACAAACACAAAAACCACCGCAAGCTTAGGTTTAGGCGTGCGCAAAGGACCACCAGATAGTCAAAATAATATACCAAGTACTTCATGTCGGCATGCTTGATAATATCGTGGTTTCAGCACGTTAAACCAGCGGTTAATATTGTACGATTGTTTATTCTCGCACGGATGAGTGAGAAGGACCTGACGCAGGTCTCCAATGTGTGTCTGCAATCATCAAATGTTATCAGGTAATGAATGCGCCAACTCAGTCCACATCCACAGTGCATACGGCGCGTAGCTGCATTAGACGAAGCCAGCAGTTGCCACTTGGCCACAGGCCTCACAGTCACCCACCCCAAGCAGCTATTCTCACTTTTTTACTTGTACTACTTCTCACCATCATGAATTCTTGAAATGTGCGCTTGCACATATTTCCACGCGAACTATGTCCCAGCAATATTTGCGACCATCTCAAGTGTATTCGAAAAATATTATGCTGTTTAAGTGCATCGAAACACTAAATGGCTAGAAAATGTTGAAAAAAAAACGTAGTCACGTGAAAGTCTTCCAAGTTTCGCAGAACATTGTCCAACCGACGTTCGTCAGAAAACTTATTCTGAGAACATCCTTTCTCATATAAATACCAAACTTTGTTGGAATATTGAATTAAACGGTTAGTTTGAAGTGTTTTATTTTCAATATAATTATTTTCAATTTTTCTGCTATATATCCCTCCAAAAAGTTTGCCAAATTGCTCGGTGGTTCCATTTAAACCTCTAACACATTGCGCTATGTACCAATATCTGAGCTCTCAATGCATCAATATTCTCGATATCAAGTACCTCATTGTGGTCAACGGGGAGCTATAAAATTGTTCTTTTGTTTAAAAAATTACTCGATAAACCTTGCCATTCAGAAATACCTATTTATTTGCTTTCGACCGAGGTAAAAGACTGATTTTGAAATCATCGCACCATGTGGTGGAAATCGCTTCTGAGTGTGAATGAACATGAACATTTACCATTCACAAAATGCCATTTGCAAACTTCACTGGTTGGCACATATCTTTGGACTGGCATACGTATTTACGCAAAATATTTTGCGTATTTCACTTTTTCTGAATGGCACAGTAACATGTCTCAGCAGGAGGACAAGTCGAGCAAAGTGGTAATAATCTTGTATGATTGCCCCGCTGATCAATGCCGTTGTCTTTTCGTTTTTTTTAACATCATAGCCGTCTTGTTCTATTCCATCACTCATTGAGTGCCCTTCCACTTCAATGAATGAAGAATGTAATGTAACGACATTTGAATCAGGTGTTTATCATTCTTTATAGAACATGAGACTTCGCATGCGGTTTATTAATAATGGGTTGCATAAGGAGCTAAATGGCGAAGCATGACCATGATTCAACGTTACCGATGCTATTAGCGCTACGAGAAAAAGAACATGTCATTTCTCTTCACTCTAACTTAGCCAGGAAATGTCACAAAGCCATAGAAAAACGCTGCGGAGAGAATAAAGGCAGCGCAGAAAGCAAGAACCACGATGGCCGAAGGACGGGAACGCTTCCTGTCTGCGCCTGCTCAAGAAGACGCCGCGGCGTTTCCTTTTTCACGCGTCGTGGGTCATAATGGCAGAGACCCCGCTTTCGTAAAAGCGCGCGCTTTTGATCCTTGCGATGGGAGGTGGCACTGCCAGCGACATCGCAAGAGACACGCAACGGGGGAAGTGAACGGGACGGGAAGAATAGAACCTCCGAGGCGAAGTGCAGCATTAACGGAAATGGACGGCGGACAAGGGATTCTGAAAAAGGCAGGGCAGGGATGCAAAGTGAGTGCAGCAGAACAAAACCGTAGCTAAAAAAAAAAATACGCGCCCTTCAATAGAAAACGCGCTGCATTTTTCCAGCAATAGTGCCTGGTGATTCTTTTTTTTTATCATTTCTTTCTTTCACCCTCCCCGGTTTCATATTTAGCTTTCCCATGATATAACAAATATGGAAGGCTGCTCTGCCTCCGGCCATCTTTTAAAAAGCAAAGCTTAAGACATCGAAATTTGTCGCATTATAGAGGCACGCTCCAAGACCAAGCGCTGCATTAATAATTTATTCTGTCGTCTGCGGCTCCAAATAGAACAGGCTTAAGACTGAAAGTTCAAATGTAAGTTAAAAGGGCCTGATTCATTTACAGCCAAGATGTAAACGTGAGTTTTCCGAGATCAAATTGGGCAAGGAAGCACAGTATGGTTCCTTGCGTGATGCATGGTCGCTTTAAGGAGCGTAAAAAACGACTGAATGTTTTTGCCCACTGGGGTAGTAGGTTTTCTTGTAGCGTGCATACAAGACACCACTAATAATATAAAGGCACACCTGCATAGAGGGTGCTCATAATGCATGCGTGTAAGTTAGCAGACTATGCGTCGTGTCTTTATTTTGTCGTGTCTTGTATATTCCTTTCAAAGAAACCTACTGAACGTATGGTACGAAAAAGTCCACATCACATCCCTTGTGAACCTCGTTACTGGTGAAAGAATACGAACACTCACCCACTTCACAAAACCTAGTCAGCCAAACGCGCACCTTTTGCTATGAGAATCTGCCTATATATAAGCGTGATGTTGCGCTCTGATTTATGAAAATAATATGTGGCGATAACCTACTCAAAGGAAAAAACAGAGGGCGCGCAGTGCATATAACACATGGTCACCTCGAGCAAACTTTGCTTGATCCCAAATACAGCCCACTGGCATCAGATGAAAAGTAGGTGCATCACCCACCACTGTGGTAATATATGCCGTTACCGGGTCACGGCAAGAGTTTGTCTCTCGCTAAGAAAAAGTTTCATAAGCCCGTAGGCGCAAGGGTGGCTGCAACAGTCCCATTGTCACGGGAACGAAACCTAAAAGGGTCCGCATACTTATATTTATGAACATGTCAAAGCATTCCGTGCACTGAATTCATATTTTCACGCTATATACAGGGTGTCCCACACAACTTGAGCCAAGAATTTGAAAATGAAGGACACTTCAGTGGCGAATCGCACCAAATGCATACTACTCGCATTAGCATGTAGGTACTCAGGGCATTTTTTTTATTTCTCTCCATACCAATTATTATTTTTAATTACCCATTTTTATTTATGGGCTGGACACCCAAAATATGAACACTGAGATGTAGAGCGCTTTCAGAAACCACCGACTAAATTGTTTCCTTTACGATCCGTCTAGTGCTGTTATTTTTTCCACGTTGTAAAGAAAGCCTATAGCAGCACTATAGCAGTGCGCTCGCGGTCTGTCACACGGCTACTTCTCACGTCTCGCGGGCTTTCTTTACAACGTGGAAAAAATAACAGCGTGAGACGTATCGCACAAGAAACAATTTAGTAGGTGGTTTCTGAAAGTGCTCTACATTTCATTGTTGATATTTTGGGTATCCAGCTCATATTTAAAAATTAGGTAGTTAAAAATTAATAGTTAAATTGTATTGGGAGAAATAAAAAATATCCTGAGTACCTACATGCTAATGCGAGTAGTATGCGTTTGGTGCGATTCGCCACTGAAGTGTCTTTAATTTTCCAATTCTTGGCTCAAGTTATGGGGGACACCCTGTATAAGGCGCGCGCAATAATCAGAATGTGCCTTCAGCGCATAAAACCCCTGTAATAAAGATAGGCAGTGGAGACATAGGGAAGGGGTATAGGCATTTTGGACAAACAGACGCATGACTGGTTAGCTACCCTACAATTTCGAAACACGGGAGACTGTCTATTGCCCTAGTACAATCAATCGATCACTGAGTACGCGCCACTTAATCAACAGTAGCAATGTATGCGTCACCCTGTATACAGGATGCTGCAGGCATACTATTGATTGCACAGTGCCATGGTCGATGCAAGGATCTTTGGCTCTGCAAAAATGGTTATGGCCTAGTTCGTTCAGCATAGTGCCAATGACATTGCAATAGGCCTTAAAATGGTCACAAAAACAAGTGTTCTCTCGTCTCTTCCTCTCCCGTTTCTTAATTCCTCAATCCAAACCAAACTCGTGTTCACTTAAGCTGTTTGCCTGTCCTTTATTTTCTTTTCGGCCTCCTTTTTCAAATTGAGGAGTTGAGAATAGATTAAAGAGAGAGAATATTACGGGTGTTCCTTCATTTAGAGGTTTAAACTATTGGCAACACATTGTTCGCCGAGGTTGGCCGAGTTAGCAAATTGCTGTAATGCGGTGTTTTTTTCAGAGTTTGGCTTGCTATAGTTCTCATGGAGCTAGACACAACGCATGAGAAAATGCGTATACACAAGGTCAGGATGCACGTGAGTACTTTGCTGTGTTGAAGAGCTAGCTGGTTGATTGATTCCTTGCCAGAAAGCTTACACTGCATTCTCAATTAGTCGCCGCAGTGCGGTGATGGTGCTCAGCTGCTATATTTTAAGGTCGCGGGTACAATTCTGACCGCGGTGGTTGCATTTCAGTGGAGGCGAAATGCCAAAGGCCCATGCGCTGTAGCATTTCACAGCGTTGCTAACATGTTTGCCGCTCATCATCTGGGACAATTTTTAAATTTTTGTTGTATTATAGCGCCTTCAGTTGAGTGCTAGCTTTTTTTCTTTTTTAATTGACCACACTTACCCCACTGCGGGAACACTCTCGTAAATCCGTCTTTCCACGAAGCTACCACTCACCTACAGATTGCAACTTCTGTTTTAAGAGCCGATTTGTTAGGGAGTTTTAGAATAGCTTACGCTAAATTTGCGTTCGTTGTGGTCACCCTCTATTCCCGTCAATTAACGGGGGCCCGCAAAAGGATAGCCTACGATGCACGCGCAGTAGCGACAAACGCAAAATGTAGCGCAGGATATTTATAAACTGTCTGATAATGCAAGTTGTAGATGCATATACGTTTTTACGCAATAAGACATTTGAAATGTGAATTAACTTGATTTCTTTCTTACCTGCATGTTCAAAAAAGTATGCAGCAGCCTTACTTGACTAGACAGCTTTCGTGAACATTATCTTTAGAAAGCGAGTAAAATGCCGCAGAAAGGTTCTCTATCACAAAACCTTATTGACAATGGCAGTCGTGCAGCATTAAAATAGGTGCAAAACTATTAGAAACGAATTATATTTAGAAAGGTGTTTTAGATACATATAGGTATACGCTATTGCTCCGGCTAACGAGCCACAACAAATCAGACAACTAAGGTATAAATTTTTTTACTCCTTAGCAAAGATGGTAGAGAACTTCTTCTGTAATGATACACATGCATGATGTCGTAATAGGCATTTACGAAACAAATCTGCACTGTCACCACATTTTTAGGTGCACTACGTGAACTGTTATGTGAGCAGTGGATTCCGGGCTAGGGTGGCGAGGACGCATAGTCAGCCTGTGCCCTGGTTGGAAAGCGCCAGTTACCCGACCTCTGCGCGGTCTCAATCGTGGTACGCGCGTCGCTGACTGAACTTGCCCGCATCGCGAAAACGAATGGTAATGAGCGGGCTGTCGGGCACCCGGGCCACTGTGGCGTAGAGCCCTGCGCACCACTAAAGGCGACCAAGCCATGGCTCCAGTCGCGGCTGCGGTGCGCACTGGGCCGTTCCCTTTCATGCGTGAATACTCCTCCACGCCGCGGATTCGCACCTGCCTTTTACGGCGCAGGGGAGAGCGAGAGCGGCCCACGCTGCGTTTTCTTTCCGCTAAATATACATGGGCTTGGTGTGCGCGTGCGCGCATCAGCAAGCTTTTTGCCACCGCCCGCCGGGCGCAGTGCTACGTTCTTTCAGGGTGCCCAAGTCCTCCGCCCTCGCGTTCAGAAAGCCCGCAGAGTCCGCGCTTACAAGGGGAGACCGCTCGCTGTCGCGTGAGCAAATTGATGCATGTGACAAGGGGAGTGCGTGTGTTTTCGCCCCGAACAGTCCGCGGGTAATTCGATAGTTGCTTCGTCATGACTGGCCATGTGGACCGCAGCATTCTTTTATTTAATTTTAATTTATTTTTCTTCCCCTATATAGCTTTGTTTCTCTTTCTTTTTCCATATATGTGCGCGGTGCAGGGACAGAGGCACCGTAGGGAGATACCGCCGTGAAACGCCGCGTCTATAATGAATTACCCACCGCCACACGAAATCGGCGTAGCGTATGGAGTTCAACGCTGAGAGCCGGCGAGTGCGCAAGTGAGGTAGCACAGCAATCATTCGTAAATCATTTGCGTGAGTTTCAGATTTGCAGGAATTAGGGAAGTATAGTTTTCCAGAGGCAATAAATTCTTTTTAATTACGTACACACATAACGGCACCAATGTACTTACTTATCTTCTAGGCTCCAGGAATAAATAGTATAGAATGGAGTGGGTAAAATGTTATGAAATACAATATAACTGCATCAAAAGATAGGACAGCTAATAACATCTTGTGTTTTACGTCCCAAGACCACGACAATATTATGAGAGATGTGGTTGTAAAGGGGTTTCGATATGTCGGCCATCTGGTGTCCTCTAAGGTGCACAGTACACAGGCCTCCGCTATTTCACCTCCATCTAAATACGACCATCGGGGCCGGGATCAAACCCGTGACTTTCGGGTCAACAGCCAAGCACCATAACCACTGCTCCACTGCGGCGGACAAACTACATCAGGTCAAGCCAAGTGACAGCTATAAGAGGGTGATGGAGAAGTTGTATTGCTATGAACTATGTCCGTCGTGGTTATCATATAAGAATTTTAGTTTTAATGGTGACAATGCTGTGTTGAAAGTGACTTCAAAATTACTGGTACTAAGAATACATTCTACGATATTTGTTGTTTAATAAATTACCCACTTCGTGATGGTAGTCAATGCGTTTAGATGGGAAGTATGGTTTGGTTAGTTGCATGTCCATATGTTTTGCGAAACAAAGAAAAATATAGACATTTACACGAGAAGAAAGACTCAGTAAAGAACGGCCTTTACATCTGCAACGCTAGCGGTGAAATGATGGCTGCAAAAACCAAAACGTGATTAGAAATTATGTGTCACTTTTAAATGATGATTAGAGAAGCGGCTCCGATATAGCTGCCTAATCTTGAATTAATTTTGAAGGAAACCTTTATAATGTGGTATTCGAGAGGTCCAGATCCTGACCAAAAAAAAGTGCGTTCAGGCAGGAAGTTTTACGTGGTAAGCACTGGTAATGCCTGTCTGACGACTATAGGATTACCAAGATACGCTATAGGATATACAAAGTTAAGCTATCAATACGCTATAAGAGATGTGTGTAGCAGTGTGTTTGGATGAATATACATACTAATAATAAGTGAAATTATTATGATTGACTGTATCCTAATACGTTGTAGACAAAGACACAGTAATCTTGATTATTATGGTCAATATCTGAAACAATCTCTAAATCCGTTATGCATCACTTAGTGAAATTGCTGTAGTTGAATCACTGCTGTAGTTGAATCACAGCCGTCGGCGAAAAGACTAATGAAAGTTTGCAAGTTTATCTACAAACATTACAAAGAGCGGAGGACCCAACTATCACGATGTCTTGTCGAACACTTGAGGAAACTGAATTTTTAAACTAATATACCCCATGTGCTCAGAGTTGAGCGCACGTTAAAGAACCCCGGGTGGTCAAAATTTCCGGAACCCTTCATAACGGCGTTTTTCATAATTATGTGGTGGTTTTGGGACGTTAAAGCCCACATGCATATCAATCAAACCTAATATATAATGCCAAGAACTTAATGTAACCGATTAATACTGAAGTTAGTCATTGCATTTATTTTTCTTCCTTGGGACGACGTCTGCGTGAACGTATAGTTCAGCTGCCGTACAGGTTTTTTTGGTAAAGGAAAAAAGAACCACAACATATTTGCGTATATTGTGCGTGCACTGTGTGATGCAAAAAAAAAATAGAATTATGTACTTCCTGTTAGTAAGTCACCAAGGTACAAAGCTTCAACGTCATTCAACGCAGCGTTTAGTCATGTCAGCATTACTGGTTCAAAGCAAACTGTGGGTCTTCCAATAAAGCGTTCGATGCCCTAACCACTGAGCTATCACAGCGGCCTATAAACAGTGGGTCGATGGTCACTCGCGTGACTACAATTATTTAGGTTTTATCCCCCTCCCCTCTTTTTTTGAACACTGAAAGAGGGTCAGAAGTACATGGCTGAAAAATAAAGACAATGACCTTATAACGTCGCACAAAGGTAAGAAAAATAAAGTGGGATTGCCATGATTACACGCTCTCCGTGTACACGAAGACGAGTCTGGAACAGACACACTCTTCAGGTTATAATCATAGCTAATACGTGACGAACCTCATAAGATGAATTTCCTATACAAATTGTACGGTACCAAGAAGCAAGACACTATAACTATTGAGAAATAAAAACTGACTGAAAGACGAATCATTTATAGCACCCTGAAACTAACACTGAAGCCAAAATTGAATGCCAGAGTGTAATTATTAGAAAATCAATGAAGACTGCGTTGGGTGTCCCCCAGAAAAATTGACAGTGGCTTGGCTCGGCTATGGCGGGACATACGTATTGTATTCTACGGACGAACTGATGGACGAACGAACCTAGGATTGACGGACAGAAGAACGAACCACGGATGGACGGACGAATGAACGGACGTACTGACTAGCGAATGAGTGATCTCACATAAGCAAAAGCAGTCTGTGATAGCAGACTGCTTTTGCTTCCTAACGGTCTTGGTGCCCTAGTATTTCTTGTCGGTGAATGCGGTAAGCGAAAAAATTCAGTACTGTATATGGTTCTCGAAGTCATACTTTCAAAGCTGCTGTCTTGCTCTAACGATTTTTCTCGGTTGGGCAATGGGAACTTCGAACTGTTGTGCTTTGTTCTCGTGAACCGTTGTGTCGTGATTTTTTCATCTGGAAACTATGTTGGTGCGTATCGCAAGTACACTATTTGGCGAATAAAGCAGGCTTCCTTTCCCACTTTTTCAATTTCACATCTTCGATTCCGCGCCACATAATGTAAATGCACGATGTCCCTAATACGTCCGTTTGTAACATCATATTCTTTTATTATTTTTTGTGTGCCGCTAGTTGTCCCGCGGCGATGGCGGTGATGGCGGCGATGGCGTGGTGGTTAGAGTATCCGCCTCGCAGGCAAAAGGTCCGTGGTTCAAATCCCGGGGCCGCGCAGTTTCCAACCGGATAAAAAAAAATCGCGTGGTGATGGAACTGCATAAAGAAGCTTGGAGTGCGGCCTTACCGGCAACCACGGCCGAGAACGCACTTCCTCACCAGAGAAGGATTGGCCACCCTGTTGCAGTATCTGGCCAATAACTCCCACATGCATACGTCATTTAACTCACGGCCCTCCGTCCCCAGCGTTTGCGAAGCAACTGACCACGGCGGCGGTCAGATCTGCAACGCAGCAGAGGGTGCTAAGAATCTCTGGATCCGGACAGGCCGCCATTGGAACCTGAACTTGGCAACGTTTAAGGCTAGAACCTTATCTAGTGAGGGAAGTCTAGCTGTACTGTTCGAGGAGTTAGAGGGTGTTAAATGGGATATAATAGGGCTCAGTGAGGTTAGGAGGACAGATGAGGCCTATACGGTGCTACAGAATGGGCACGTCCTTTGCTACAGGGGCTTGGCAGACAGAAGAGAACTGGGAGTGGGGTTCCTAATTCACAGAAACATAGCTGGCAACATAGAGGAATACTAAAGCAATATTGAAAGGGTGGTAGGTATCGTAATTCAAATAAATAATAGATACAAGATGAAGGTGGTATAGGATTACGCGCCTACATCCAGCCATGTAGACTCTTCCGTTGAAAGCTTCTATGAAGACGAGTAATCGGCAATGAGTTAGGTAAAATCACAGTATACTATACTGATGGGAGACTTTAATGCAAAGGTAGGGAAGAAGCAGGCTGGAGACCAGGCAGTAGGAGATTATGGCATCGGTACTAGAAACTCCCGAGGACAGCTGCTAGCATAATTCGCAGAACGCAATAATTTACGGATTTTGAAAACCTTCTACCAAAAACGAGAAAACCGCAGGTGGACGTAGAGGAGCCCTAATAGAAAAAGTAAGAACGAAGTAGACTTTATAATGAGTGCACACCCAGGCATAGTGCAGGATGTGGAAGTGGTTGGCAAGGTACGATGCAGTGACCATAGAATGGTACAGTCTCGAATTCACCTAGACATGAAGAAGGAACGACAGAAACTGATACGCAAGAAGCCAATCAATGAGCTAGCACTGAGAGAAAAAGTGCAGGAATTCAGACTCTCGCTTCAAAACAGGTACTCGGCTCCTAGTGAGAAAACCAACCTCAGCGTAGATACAATGAATGATAGTCTGACGAGTATCATCACGGAGTGTGCAGTGGAAGTTGGAGGCAACGTAGTTTGACAGGACGCTGGAAAGCGTTCCCAGGAAACGAAGAATCTCATTGAAACGCGTCAAATCATGAAAGTCTCAAGTACAACAGACAAAATATAACTGACAGAGCTTTCGAAGTTGATTAATAAGCGTAAGGTATGCGATGTTAGAAGGCATAACATGTAGAGAATTGAACACGCTCTGAAAAACAGAGGAAGCGTCAAAGCAGTGAAGAGGAAACTTGGGATAGGCAAAAATCGGATGTGTGCACTAAGGGACAAAGAAGGCAAAATAACTACCAATATAGATAAGATTGCTAAAATAGCGGAGCAATTTTACAGAGATCTGTACAGTAACCGGGACAACCGGGACAACCACGACCTTAATACTATAAGAACTGGCAGTAACCCAGATGACACCCCACCAGTAATGATGAAAGAAGCAAGAAAAGCTTTAGAGAGCACGCATTGAAGCAACGCTGCTGGTGAGAATCAGGTAACATCAGATGGGCTGAAAGATGGAAGACAGATTGTGTTAGAAAAACTAGCCACCCTGTTTACGAGGTGTCTCCTGACGGGAAGAGTACCAGAGTCTTGGAAGAATACTAACATCATCTTAATACATAAGAAATGAGATGACAAGGACTTGAAGAATTACAGGCCGATCAGCTTGCCCTCTGTAGTGACAAGCTATTTACAAAGGTAATTGCTAACAGAGTAAAGAAAACAGAATTCAATCTACCAAAGGAACAAGCAGGATTTTGAATAAGCTACTTACCAATCGACCACATTCATACTATCAATCGGGTAATAGATAAATGCTCAGAATATAACCAACCACTATACATAGCCTTCATAGATTACGAGAAGGCGTTCGATTCAGTAGAAATATCAGCCGTCATGCAGACACTGCGGAATCAGGGCGTCGATGAAGTATATATAAACATCCTGCAAGAAATCTACAGGGGATCAACTGCTACCATAGTGTTTCATAAAGAAAGCATGATTTGATTGATTTGTGGGGTTTAACGTCCCAAAACCACTATTTGATTATGAGAGACGCCGTAGTGGAGGGTTCCGGAAATTTTGACCGCCTGGGGTTCTTTAACGTGCACCCAAATCTGAGTACACGGGCCTACAACATTTCCGCCTCCATCGGAAATGCAGCCGTCACAGCCGGGATTTGATCCCACGACCTGCGGGTCAGCAGCCGAGTACCTTAGCTACTAGACCACCGTGCGGGGCTTCATGAAGAAAGCAACAGAATATCAATCAAGAAGGGTGTAAGGCAGGAGGACACAATCTCCCCAATGCTATTTACCGCGTGCTTACAGGAGGTTTTCAGAAGCCTAGAATGGGAACAGTTAGGGATAAGAGTTAATGGAGAGTACCTTAGTAACCTGCGCTTGGCCGATGACATTGCATTGCTGAGTAACTCAGGGGACTAATTGCAACTCAAGATTACGAAGTTAGACAAGGAGAGAAGAAAGGTGGGTCTTAAAATTAATCTGCAGAAAACGAAAGTAATGTACAACAACCTCGGAAGAGAGCAGTGCTTCGACATAGGTAATAGTGCACTTCAAGTTTTAAAAGACTATGTCTACTTAGAGCAGGAAATAACCGCGGAGCCGAACCACGAGATTGAAGTAACTAGAAGAATAAGAATAGGGTGGAGCAAAGGGTGGAGCACTCTCAAATTATGACAGATAGATTGCCATTATACCTCAGGAGGAGCGTATATAACAGCTGTATCTTGCCGGTACTTAGCTACGGAGCAGAAACCTGGAGACTTACAAAAAGGGTTCAGCTTGAATTCAGGACGACACAGCATGCAATGGAAAGAAAAATTGTAGGTGTAACCTGAAGAGACAAGAAGAGAGCAGAGTGGATTAGGGAACAAACGGGGGTTAAGGATATTAAAGTTAAAATCAAGAAGAGGAAATGGACATGGGCCGGCGTGTAGTGCGTAGACACGATCACCGCTGGTCATTAAGGGTAACTAACTGGATTCCCAGAGAAGGCAAGTGGGCTAGGGGGAGACAGAAGGTTAGGTGGGTAGATGAGGTTAAAAAGTTTGCGGGTATAAATTGGCGACAGCAAGCACAAGACCGGGTTAGCTGGCGGAACGTTGGAAAGGCCTTTGTCTTCCAGGTAGGCTGATAACAATGATGATGACGATGATGATGACGATGACGATGAGTTGTCCCGCGACACGTAGAGGGCGACGGTATCGATGAGCAGCCAATTGCTTTAAACAAGGCGTTCTACAAAACGGTAGTTTCTCAGCCTGTTTACACATACATTCACTTCGTCTCTGCGAGTGGCCCTCAGGCGCTCCAATGTTCGCTTCAACAATGGGCCACTTAGTACATTTAAGAAGTGCACTTTTTTATGCTTTTAGTGTTTAATTACTTGGTTATTACAGCGGAGCTGTTATGCTTCTCATACCGCTGTTACGCGTTCGCTAAAAGTAACATCATTAATGGTCTCTACCCGTCTAGCACGTACAAGGCAATAACAAAACCAGCGTGCACTCTCTCCATTATCTTCTGCTTCGCTCCAAGATTATGTGGGCCGGACGCGTAGTCTTCCGCTGCGCCGATTTATGCGGCGTTACACGCTCGGCTGGGTGACCACAGCAGTACGGACAAAAGAAACAAACAAATAAACAAAAAGAAAGAAAGAAAAACTGGAAAAAAGAGAAATGGAGGGAAGAACGTGAAAAAAATAAAGAAAAAAAGAACGAAAGACAACAGAATAATTGAACAAAGAAAGACACAAAAGAGATAGAAAAAAGAGTAAGATAGAAAAAGAAGGAACGGGAGCAATAAAGAGGGAGAGAGGTACTATCAACACACCATGCAACAACAAAAGTTTTCGGGATGTGCAGTGCGTGGTGGAGCGGCGGAAAACTACTGCATTGCTGCGTCGTCTACCGTGACGTGCACCATGGTGCTGCGATTTTCGGCCACGGATTCCGAGAGTAGATTCAGCAGCGGCGCGTTGTCTAAACGCGCCGTTGCTAATCACCGAGGCTGCGTACGGTTGCCTGGACACCTCGCCGCGGGACAGCAGGTGGCGTAGGATTGCAGTTTTGAGACGCTCCGCCACGCGCTGCACATCGCAAAATTTTGTGCTGTTGACAGTACCTACATTAACATCTAGTGGCACATGTACATCGTAGCTACTAACGCCGATGGTCATCATTCAACCCATGTGGTAGCTAAATTTGTGAACATGCGCACAGTGAATACCGCTGAAAGATGACACCAACAAGTATACATAATAAGCACTGCTGCTGACAGTACCTACATTAACATCTAGTGGCACATGTACATCGTAGCTACTAACGCCGATGGTCATCATTCAACCCATGTGGTAGCTAAATTTGTGAACATGCGCACAGTGAATACCGCTGAAAGATGACACCAACAAGTATACATAATAAGCACTGCTGCTGACAGTACCTACATTAACATCCAGTGGCACATGTACATCGTAGCTACTAACGCCGATGGTCATCATTCAACCCATGTGGTAGCTAAATTTGTGAACATGCGCACAGTGAATACCGCTGAAAGATGACACCAACAACTATACATAATAAGCACTGCTGCTGAATATGCACTTTTTCAATGTCTTATATTAGGGAGGGAAACGACACGGTGTGCGCACCCGAGTATTAGGGTAACACACACGCCTGTGTTCATGCGTACACTGCCACACTGCACTTCAGCAACGCAGGAGGCAGAGCCTCGTATAGTTTGAGTCGCAAACGCGCGCAGGCATTCCAAGTGCCGCTGGCCTGTATCGCTCCACTTAGGTACAACATTCACAGATTGACATCGTTGTCTTTCTGGGGTGCTTATTGCAGAGGTTTTATTAATCGGTGCTACCACACTCGAAGCACTCATCGGTGCAGAAACGCCGTTGCCGCATGTTGAAGCTGCATTACGGCGACAACAAGCCGTCACTCAAACACGCAGCGAAAGCCAAAGAACGTAACAGCGTGTAGGGCGACTTCCCGATATTAGCACGCCGAGTGTTTTTCGCTGGTATCGAGACGCTTGTATTTTTCGCAGGTATCGAGACGCTTTAACTTTGGCCTCCCAGATAGCACACCGGCAAGAAAATTCTGCAGGCTCGCCATCTCGGAGGCTATACTTTTACTACGTCACCACCGATTCGTTCTCGATCGGCGCTATAGTGTCATGCCGCTTTACTTCCCTTCACCCACTCATAGACGGCAGTGCCGTCCCGCAGAGCCCAGCCAACAGGAAGCACCGTGCCAGAGAAAATGTGTGAGTAATGTAAGGTGCATTTGTGGAGCGTCGTTAACCTGCCTCGGTATATTAGCCTGTAGGGCGTCGGCCCCTTATCATCGCTGACCGAGAAGTCGTTTCTGGTGGAGGAACAAGATTGAGACCTTTATTGCGTAGATGTCTGAATTAATTGCTGTTCATCTCACTTTGCTGTTTAAGCGGTGAAGGTTTAGCGGAATATTTAACCATCAGCATTCCAATGTTGACATTCTTAGCGGCTCGAAGCATGCACGTCTCGTGCCATAAAAAAGAAATCAAAACCAGAGGGCATTACGTCAAACAACCAATATAACCAAACTTGTCACTGAAGCCACTGCCTTCGCCTTCTTTATTCCTCGCATTCTCAGCCGAACATCACAACTGGCCGGAAATGCTTGATTTTCAGTAGTTTTAGTCATCTTTAAAAGACAGGGGCTACAAACACAGAGACGACAGAAGTCATGACACCACAAAATGTGTGCATAGTGTTTTGCTCCCCCCCCCCCCCCCCGCTCGTCGTAGCTCTGAAGCTTGCCGCGTGCTCTGGCATATAGACCTGTTTTAACTCCATTGTTGGCTACAGTGTTGTCGCAGAATGCTCTAGTCTGTTCTTTTTTTTCATGCCTCATGCTGAGTGTTCTTTCAGCAGTTCCGTGCACCACGAGTATGCTCACGCTGCTGAGAGCTATGACAACGCAGTCAGCGACGCCGGCGGCGGCTTTCAATTGTGGAAAACGCTGCCAGCAGCGAAGAACAGCGACAGACCCCCGCTGAGATGCGTACGCGCGGTGTGCTATGCGACTCACAGCGATAGCGTATGACGTTGACTCAGAATGCAAGAGCATGGGCGCGGGTAAGGGATGGGGGGGTTGTTTGGACGGGCACGAGTGTCGCAGCAGGGGCACTGTGGTGGGACTTCGCGCTTTGTCCCAAAGTCTCCGGGGTTCCCTTCCACCTTTCCGCCGCGCCGTTTTATTGCGAAGGTGGTCGCGAATGTCCCGAGGCAAGCATGAAAGAACCGGGTCATGGAGAGACGGAACAGCGCTGCGTCACTTCCCAGCTGCGCTTCACCATGTCTCCGCCAGCGTTGATTTGAACACGTTAATATGCGCTCGTCGTATTATATATTGCTGTCAAATATATGACTAGAGAGCACCATACAGTACCACTGCTGACTACTCGTGCATCCAGATATAAACTTCTGCGGCAACACAATAGTGTACTACACTACCAAGGCAAAAGATAAAGCGCATTGTTTCGCCCAGCAACCAACGTGTATGTATATTTCTGATTGTACAATACTGGGCTGCCGCCCTGCCGCTTTGGTCTATAGTGGCTAAGGTACTCAGCTGCTAAACCGCACGTCTCGGGATCGAAGCCCGGCTGCGGCAGCTGCATTTTACTTGGAGGCGAAAAAATGTGTGCTCAGATTTAGGAACACGTTGAAGAACCCCAGGTGGTCGAAATTTCTGGAGCCCTCCACTACGACGTCTCTCATATTCATATGGCGGTTTTGGGACGGTAAACCCCACATATCAATCAATCATCAATCCTGAATTCACTGTCACTAGTGTTAATTTCACGAAATAAATACACAGTTTGTTTTCATTATCGTCATTCAAGGAAACTTTTGCTAATCAACTTACAGCTCTCTTAATTAGCTTTGATTCTCACATATAAGGACAGTCACACTTGATTTCACTTTCAGTGTGGCTGTCGCTCCCATAGAACGCGTACTCCACTTTATTATGGTCTACAAGCATCTGACGGTGCTCTGCAAAAGCTTTCTATGACGTCTGCTGCACCCGGAGAGGATTGTCTTCATCATCTACTCGATCATTTTGATTTCAGGCTTTCGCGAAAACAAAATGAGAGTTGCGCTAAAGCTGTCTCTTTTTTTGTTTTGTTTCACGTGTGTTGTATTGTCACTTGACGCCGAGACGCGTGGGCGTCCCTTGTTTTATGTGTACGCAAACACCACAGAACGAAATAACTGTACTGTGTTTTCTGAAAATCATTAGCACTGAAACACCTCCCGTCGAATCTTGCTTGTTTTACGCGGTCACATATATAAGCATAAACGTATGCATGTTTTCATATTTCGGCTTTTTAAAATTGCTGTGGTGCATGGAAGATGTGACATTGCGCTCACGATATTATTCTATAATTCTTGTTCTTTATTACTTGAGAATTTCTCCGGAACCACAAAAGCCGCTCATGTGTCTTGTAATAAGGTTATTGTAAAAAAGGCAACCTTTTGCGTCTCGCTACAAAACACCCTTACGGCAACCACTATACCATGCTCGACAATGCCGGATTGAATTATTAGCAGCGCAGTTTTATTAAAATGTAAGTTGAATTGTAGCGTTAAACAGAGGAATACGGTTTGTGCACATACTGAAACATTAGGTGCATCAATTTTTTCGCGGTTGCATTGATGTGGTGCACCTGGAGTATTGTTCGCTTCCACTTGGCGAGATACCGCACGTATTATTGCTTAAAGCCATCAAACAATTACTTTTTCTAGCTAAGATCAATGATAAAACGAGGGTGTGTGACTTAGCGCAGGACATGCGGACGTTTGGTTCAACGCGGCATCGCGTAAGTGCTGTAGCGGACACCCGCTGAACTGCAAGCGGAGATGCAGCAAATCATTGGCTATCATCGTATATGCTCTCGATGTTTGACATTTCACGTGCTACCTTGATATCATCGACACACACTTCTTTCTTTCCTTGTCGTTTCATCGGCTTTCATTTGTCCTCCTTGCCCTCAAAAGTGCCGAGTTTGTTGAATTAGTGCCATTTCTATCGTACCCCCTCAAGATAAGAGAATTTTTGGCCAGCAAAATGCACAGCCCAGAGAAAACTTCATGAGTTCGGCCCCTTATCGATGAGTGTTACACGTTGTTTTAAGTTACCTGCCGCAGGATATGAAACAATTATTTTCTTGATTTGCAAACTAAGAATACCTGGCTAAAATTGCCTGCCTACGTTTAGCAACGCTTCGTTGAGGCACGCATCAGGATTATGCACTAAGGCGGCCACATATTAATCAGACTGAAAATCTTATTGGAAGCAAAGCTAGTTTTCCCTGCAACAACGTAGTGTGAACCCGGATCATGACAAACAATTACTTGATAAGCGAGGCAATAAGAATAAAATGGTATTTCTTTGCTGAAACGAGCAAGAAAAAGAAACTGTATTATTCACCCCAAATGCTTCATGTTTCCGAGCCATCGACATTTATGTGATAACGACGTATACAAATAGAGCGACCATATATTTTAGCTCTTTGTCACCTTACTTTACACGGGGGGGGGGGGGGGGATTCACTAATAAATGTGAAATAAAAATTGTGAAAGGAAAAAAGATCTTCATTGGACGAGTGAATTCGCATCCTTTACGAGTTCTAGGTCACCACACGGCCTTCACATTTTGCCTACATGTCCAGAACACGAAGAGCCAGGGCATTGGCACCCCGATTTACAGCAAAAAAAAAAAAGCTTGCTTCCTGGGTCGAGGCATATACAGTTGAGTGTACTTATGAACCGGTGGGTAAATGGCTGCTGCACTATGCCTTGGCATGGCGAATGAAGACGAGTATTTGTAAACAAACACTAAAATTGCGCTTGTTACAGAAATTTGAAAAAAAAAAGAGAAAAGGGGTACGCTACGTGCCGCGCCACGTTCGCGCCGCAGCTGCAGGCCTCGGCACGCGTACGCGCCGGGACAATGAATAAAAGCGGGAGGAGAGCAAATAGTGGCGTTGCCACCCGCAGGGAGCCCGCCACGCGCTGCCTCTCAGCCCTGGTCGTTTGGGCTGGACTGCTTCGCGCGTTTCACTTGAGCGCATGGGCAGCGCGCTAAACGGTCTGTCCCGGTTCACTCCTGCAGAGGTCGCACGTGCAAGCAATTGTCGTCCACTTTCGTGTCGAGCGGGCAGCTGTAATGAAAATTAAATTAGTGATAGGAGAACAACGGGACATTTTTTTTTTCATTTCCTTCACCCAGCACCTTTTGATGTGCCATAGAGCTCGGTAGACGAATAAGGTTTCGCTAAATGGTGTTGACGCACCTATCGATCACTTTTGATTCCGTTTTTCGTACGATCCAATCAACATGTATTATACTCTCGTTATGGTTTCTTCCAAATGCCATCATTTTCGAAACTCGGTTAGTAGAGATAAACTTTCTGGTGGTGTAAACATTTCTGAAAGTGAAGACTAAGTGAACCATGTCATACACGCGCACACACAATGCACGCAAGACCGTGCGAGCCACAGCTTTACGTGAAATAAGGCTGTACAAGTGCTTCTGAGTTCGTCATATGGTGAGTTGACATTTTTTGTGAGGCATTCTTTGTTCTAATATTTCAGGCACTTCAAATGTAAAACTTATAATATTATCAGGGGTTCATAACATACGTCTTAAAACCGGGATATGGTTTTCAGGAACGCCGTAGTGGAGGGCCTCACAAGTTTGGTCCCATGGTATTCTTTAATGTACACTGGAATGAACAAGTACACGGGCCTCTGCCATTTTGTATCCACCGAAATGCGATCGCCGTGGCTGGGATTGAAACCGCGACCTTTTGGTTAGCATCTCAGCACCGTGACCAGTACACCAACACGGCCGCCACGCTTTGAATGTGAACGCGTAGCAAGAGAAACGATGGACAAAATTCAAAAGTATACGCGCCTTTTTGGTGGGAAGCAGAGGTCAGGTGTTGCCCTAGCTCTAAGAGCGTAATATTTTATCAAGTATTCCTCCTTCTTTTCATGATCTCTCAAGTGGAGAATTATTTTTACCATATCTAACTGACATTAGGGCTTATTGTTAAACTTTTAGATCGTGTGCAAATTATACCCAGTATATATCGTCCGAAACGCATTCAGCCATGTGCGGCTACGAAAAAAGAAGAAAGAAAAGTACGTGAGCTTGACCAGTGGTACTCTATTCAAGTAGAGCTGGCCGACATTGACGACAGAATCAGTCGGAGGCAATTTGTCAATCAGTATGGAGCGCTGAATACTGGGTATCCATTTGGAAACACCGTTGCACTCGTTCTTCCTGAAAAGGCTACGCTGCGTGCCAGCTTAGCATCTTTACCTGGCTATATGTGTACGAAAACAACAACAGTAATAATAATAAACACTAACTTTGAACATTCAATATGGTCAGGCGAATTATATGATCTTCGTAATTTTTGCTGTGACATGCCGCTTTTAACCGTCTTTCTAGGTCACTTCGAAATTGTAATATATAATAGACCAGTTGTGCGACGGGCTGTATCTACGTCTTTCATGGCCTCATATATTCACCACCATCTCATGATTAGTTCACGGTAGCTGTCGTTTATTCATTTTTTCCTTTTTGCTGGAATGCGAATTCCATCATTTCCTTTACGTTGTTACGAGCGTGATGCCACGATAGGTCGAAAAAACTTGTGCAGCTTACTGTTTCTCTCTCGCGAAATATTTTTTGTGCTTAGGACTCATTCGGGCTCAGACTCATCTAACATTTTTCTCAGTTGGACTCACTCGGACTCACACTCACAATTTTTTTATTCAGCCTCATTCGGACTCAAACTCACCAAAACATTACTCATACGGGCTCACTCAGACTCAGACTCATGACTTGATCTGAGTATGGGAGAGTCGACTCATGAATCTGATAGCCCAGAATAATCTTTGTTGACCATGATTTCAATGCTCTATAACACCAATATCCTACGTAATCGGCGCTGTTATTCGTGCCTTTTGATAAAGTGCCTACAAATGCTAGTTATGAATCTTCTTTAATCGATAATGTCAATTTCTTGAAAGAGATGGAATATATTTATTAGAACTTCCTCCAAAAATTTCGCGTGGGGAAAATTGGTTAAGCTCCCCCCCCTCCCCGTCATTTGTGGCTCTGGTCAATCAATATTTAATTGGTGTATGAAAGACACTGCTTTAGAATACGCGTATGTAGACGTGAGTATAAACTTGATCCAGGTAAGGCTGATAATAGGACTGGAGATTAGCAGGTATGACCGTAGGTCTTCAAAGGAAATCGAACTGCCTCAGACTCGCTCACGAAATATATCTTTCGCTTTGGAGTCACTCGGACTCTGACTGACCAAAATATTACTCATCCGGCCTCACTCAAACTCATGGCTCGATCTCAGTCTGAGTGAGTCCTAGAGTATCGACTTATGAGTGGGTTCGAAGACCTATGGCAGCGACCCACCACCGTGAAGGCTCCCACAGGCTTGACCTCAAGCACGAATACGCGGGAAAGTGCCGGAGAACTAAGCTGGAGTAGTTTGCAGAACACGCTACCCCCTGTTCAATGCCCTCTCCCTAGCTGGAATCGCTCGGACAGACACCGATTGCGTCCGTCACAGACGCCGAGTGCGTCCCCCAGAGAAACTGGCGCGTCACTCAGAGACGATGGATCCGTCTGAACCGCGGAGCTGCGCCCTTCTTCTCGAGCATCTCGGTGCCTAAAAAAGGCTGGCGCATCTGGCGTTGGCTGCCTCCTCGTACGCGTTTTATACATACGCTGTGAATTAAACGTTTCCTTTTCTTGTGGCTGCTTTTGCCTTGCCATCAAGAAAGGTATCACAAGAAATACCATGACGAATCCTTGGCTTAGCTTTGACAACGTCAAATTTGCTATCCTTAGGTGCACGTACCCTAGGGCACAGCAACGGGAAAGTGTGCGTGGCCGTGCAAGATTTCATTGTTCATCCTAAGAGATTTACTTAATAACCTCAATACCTAAAGGTTTTTAGTTAACCCATGTAAGCTATTAAAGAATTTTTTTTGATATCAATCATTTATTTGAATCTCAGTCAGAACTAATTCAAAGTTTTTTCTCAAAAGTAATTTACAAAAAAACAATATTTCTGTTAATTTTCTTTTCACCAGCATTTAAATATGTACATTTTTTTATTTTTTTTGTAAGCTACCCGATTCTTGGCCGATTCAATAGGGTCGGAGCCACGAGTTTAAAATCTACATGCAGCTACATCTACATCTACACTGCCCGATTCGTTGGCCCTCGCTTCACCACGCTACTTAATATACCCTGGGACTTCTCGTAATAACGTATGCAGTGAAAGCTCATTATCTCATCTCCGTTAATTCAGAAGAACGAATAATTCGGTGTTGTTCGCTTATCCCAGCCAGCACACGTACTTTGTTCAATGGCACCAAACTTTCGTTGAACCTGCCACACTCGTCTATTGTTATGGTGCTCGACTGCTCAGTTGAAGGTCGCAGGATCGACTACCGACCACGGCGGCTGCATTCTCGGTGGAGGCGAAGATGCTTGAAACCCGTGTATTAGATTTAGGTACACGTTAAAGAATCCCAAGTGGTAGAAATTTCTGGAGCTTTCCCCTACGGCGTCTCTCATAATCATATCGTGGTATTGGTGCGTGAAACCTCAAGATTATTATTATTATTATTATTATTATTATTATTATTATTATTATTATTATTATTATTATTATTATTATTATTCCTGATTAATTCAGTTTAATTTGGCCACCACCCGGTTACCGCGGATCATCCTCGAAGCACGACATGCACGAAACACCCCAATGTGCCTCGCAAAGCAGCAAGAACGGCGTTCTCAAGCAAATGTGATTGTTGCGGGCATTCAGAAAGGCATGGTCACCAACCACAATTGTGTTGCTGGTGACCAATGCTTACATGGCAGCGGCAGACGTGTTTTGTTTTCAATTTTACTGAGCCAACACGAAATGCGTGGGCGCTGTATATGTAACTTAGAAGTGTGGCAGCTTGGGCTAGTTGGTATGGCATGACGATAGTTATAGTGCGAGAAACAAAACGACGACACAGAGACAAGAAGGACACTCGTATCCTTCTTGTCTCTGTGTCGTCGTTTTGTTTCTCGTGCTATAACTATCGTCACGCTGTATATGATCGTGTTCATAGTCACTGAGGTAAAAGCTGACACAAACAGTAGTTTATTTTAGTCACTTGCCTTCAAAAGTGCGTAATAGCTATCCATGACTGGGCATAAGTTACCCAAGTTTATTCAACAGGAGAGCCGGTGCTCCCCGTTTTTTTTTTTTTTTTTTACTCTGGATGCATGCAGGCTGCGCGTGGCTTCAAAACCACGGGACGCTCGGTTTATGTCTTCAGCGACCACGGTTTTGCCCGCAGCATGCAGATGCAGCACTCATTTGCTTCGTTTTGACTTCGGGCAATGCACGTACTGCGTTACAGAACTCGCACATAGTGGAAGCTGCTGAAGGTGAAAAGTTTCAACCGTGGTCATCACGCTGGCATTAAACTCACTTCCTACGTTGTTGCTTTCGAACGATCAGTAACCGCCCGCCACGGTGGTCTAGCGGCTGAGGCACTCGCCTGCTGACCCGCAGCTCGCGCCACGGAATGCCGGCGCCACGACGGCCTCATTTTCGATAGAGGGAAAAATGCTTGAGGCCAATGTGCTTAGATTTATGCGCACGTTAAACAACCCCATGTGGTCGAAACTACCGGAGCTCGCCACTACGGCGTCTCTCATATTCTCACGTTGGTTCTGGGCCATTAAACCCCAGTAATTAACAGTAATATTATTATAACAGTCAGTTATTGGCTATTTTGCCTGCGGGAAAAAAGTCATGTGTGCGTAGTGGTGTTAATGATGACAGTAAGTAATAAGGGATGGGTACAAAGAGCCTTTCGGTTTAAGAAACTTTCTTTTTGAGCCACGGTCACATTGTGAACGAAGTCTCGAATGACAAAAATTGTGGTTTTTTGGGCCCTTTTTATTCAAAATAAATAGCGAATTTACTTATTCACCATGAAAACTAAGAAGCATATGTAATAGACAACTGTTTACTACTTTCTTGATGCTTTCGATCATTCCGACTTTGGTTGATTCAGAGAATTTTTCCGGTGTCCAACTGTGGCGTATCAATCGGACATTTTCACGTTCAATTGCGGCATTGATTAGGGACGTTACTATTAACTTCTCGCTATGCTTAGGAAAAAGAAAGTGAGACATGCGAAAATTGTTTCAGTGAAATTGAGAAATGCACTTAACACAGTCACTCCAATGATTCATGTTTATATTAACGAGTAACGTCACGAAAATGTATATATATATAAAGATTTCAAGTTATTATATTGGTATATGATCTGAACGTTTCAGTAAGAGGTAGCTGTGGTTTGTCAGAATTGTCATATATACAGATGGCTGATTGTTCCGCAATGCATGCCAGCTATTCACGTCTGCCACCGCCCTGTGGGACTTGTTCGTGATTATAGTTGCGACTGTAGTGTATACGCAGGCATTGTAATGCGTAAGTTGTGCCAAATGAAACAATTTTTTATTTTGATATTTCTTCCTCGGAATATGATTTCGTAGAAAACTAACGCAACTCGTGGAGAATAAATAATAAGAAGACTCAAGCTGACATTTGAATGTGTAGGCACATCATGGCATATGAAAAAGAGAGAAAGATTTTGCGTTACACATTACCAATATCTGCAAGGGCTATTAAGAGAAAAAAAAACTTACCAGGCCCCATAGTTATAGCACGAAATACCCGTATAAACATGGAGGCAGAGACTGCATTAGAATAGAGCACGTGTCTACCGCAGAGATATGGGGATGTATAAACATCATTTACACTCTCCGTTCCCCATCGCACAAAAGGCGCGCATTCGCGCGACCGCCGAGACGAATTGGCGGCAAAGTGCGTGACTTGTGCCCCGTACGATCTCTCAAAGAACGGGTCGTGTCCACATTTGGGAACTCATTCGTCTCGGGGAGGAGCTTCCCATTGAGGCGCCATTTTCACAGCAGGGGTCCAGCAAGCCAACCGCCGACCGTTGAACACTGAACGTCGCCACTGCTGCCGCGCGTCCTTGCCAGTCTTTTGCACGCAAAACTATACATGAATCGGTTTTAGGTCGATCTCTTTAGGTACGCCTCAGTGACATTGGTAGGCTTTTGACGACCGAATGCTAGCCCCGATCGTTTGCATACTTATGTAGACACTGCAACACGAACCTTACAATGGCAACGAAATACAGCTCATGCTCATGTTTTATGGGTGGCTTTGTAGTTGCTGTATACAAATTTTTTGTTTGTTAACGTCTTTTGAAGCGCAGCTGTAGCACCTACGGTGCGAGAGATTCCTTGAACGCATGAGAAACACCTTGTACAAAAACATGCCTTTGTTAACAGAATCAAGTTGATACAAATGCACACATTGTATATACTAGCAGTAACATTTGTTAAGGTTTTGCCTCCCGATACCACTATATGATTAAAAAGGTTGGATTAGCAAAAGGTTCCGGATATTTTCTATTTGGTGTTTTAAGCGTGAACTTGAATGAATATAAGAGCACGGCCTCCACAATTTCGCTTCCATCGAAATCATACCTTCGCCCCGTATTCGGTCCTTCATAATATGTATAGCTGCACGAGCTCATGAGAATTTTTGTGAACAGCTACATTCTACACTCCCATCCCGTTACTTGTCAAGTGAACATATTTTTCTTAAGAGAGAAAAAAAATTGTAATCTTTCTAGGTCTTTCGGTCCCAACGGGGAAGCGACCCACTTCAGGCGAGAATACTAGTTTGACCTATTCGACCTTAACAAAGTTCTTTTAACCATCCATTCATCCCTTCTGGCTCAAAGATAGGAATGATAACACAAGATACTAAACAGGTTCAGAGGACAAAAAAAAATGATAGATGGTCAGTTGGTACATTCCGGGAGCCTATAGTATTATAGGACTGAGAATACAACC
Organism: Rhipicephalus microplus; assembly: GCF_013339725.1. Taxonomy (NCBI): domain Eukaryota; kingdom Metazoa; phylum Arthropoda; class Arachnida; order Ixodida; family Ixodidae; genus Rhipicephalus; species Rhipicephalus microplus. The sequence goes on from NC_051166.1 coordinate 191,264,084, forward strand.
AGAAGACAGCCCGGGCGTTTGCTCGGAAATCAATTTTTATCAGCCAAAAAGAAAAACCAAAAAGGTAACGTATGTTGACGGTTTCTGTGCTTGTAAACAAACTGGCCCGCGCCGAATGGCCTACCCAAGAAGACTTCCAGTGCGCCACCTTTGGTAATACTTCTTCAATGGTCCCGGCGTTGTTTTCATTGCGGGCTTGAGTTTGCTGCTCTATTATTTCTAGCACATTCCTTAGTACACGTTTAGAGCAACGTCTAGCGGATATACACAAAGGAGCGCGACATAGCGCACGGCAGGCACAGGCGCGGCCACTGCTGCTGGTGATAGGGCTCGCGTGGCCGACAGTCGCAGCCCCCTGCTCCATGCTACCTATACTAGTGGCCGCGCAAACAAAAAACTCATAAACTCAGGGAGAAGTTTGTTAGCGAACCTAAATGGGCCAGTTTGTTCTGCATGTCGACGATGTAGGTGCACTTTGAAGACACGGACAGCGAATTGAGACAAGACACACCTGTCTTTTCCCTGTCGGCGTCTTCAAAGCGCACCCACATCGTCGACATGCAGGAGAACAGTTGCTCTCTCCACAGTGAAGTTATACAATTCGGCTTTTCGACTAGAACTGAAAACCTACATCCTCTCGAACCATGAACATATTTGTGCTTTTGTCCAAGCATACAACCTCAGGATAAAACGCTCATTTCCGCGCCTATGTCACACCGGGCACATTTTATAGAGATCGGCGGCGATCGGAATCGTTCGCGATCCGAAATGTTCACGTGACTGAGAAATTATAAAAGGTACTGATCATGTGGTGAGTCAACTGCGGCTGGGTTTCGTGAACTATTACGGTTTACTCACGAGTAAGCTGTTCATAAATCAAACTTTCAAGTTGTGCGCACCTAAACATACAATCCATATTCAAGCCGGAAGATAAATCAGCTAAAATGTGGCGATGTTAATTGAGGCAGAAAGACAGGCGATGAGTCATTTGCTAGGACAGATAAGAGCCCACTCGCCGGCGTCGCTTTCAAGCAAGTTATATGCAACGACAACACAACGTGGACACCGCGACGTACACTGTGCAGTGATTCATGTTGAGCGCTGCTACTTTGTGTACCACGTTGTTTCGAACAGTATACACATTATTGATGCCACTCAAACTATAACAGAAACGCCTTTGCGATAGATTTTCAGTGCTAGATTTCACATTTTTCTGCCCATTTCTGGCATCAGTACACGTACTTGCCACGAATGGAGGACGACAGCAACCCATGTGTTCCAGGTAATTGGGGGGCTTCGTCTAGGCTAACGTCTCATTATCACCTTTGTGCCATTAGTGTGGGTTGAACTTTACAATGTATTTAATGAAGTGGGCAAGACAAACCTACGCACTCTTAGTGGTAATCCAGTTTTTTTTTCACGTAATCGCTGCAATGAATCGCTCTTTCTATTGTAATCGGTAGGAAAACAATGGTTTGACTAGCATATAAAATTAGTTCAGGCTTGCAGACTGCCCCTGGCTTGACACAGCTGCAGTGTTCGAGATGCGAGTGCTTCTTCGGACTAGTTTTATTATAATAAAAAAAAATCAGAACACTGCAACAAAGGCTAAAACAACGCAACAGAAGCTGAACAGGAAGTTTCCAGAGACTGGCAAACGCTGGCGAAACCATCCACATAACAAAAAGAAAACAATACGCTCGCGCAGAGTGTGAAAACAAGTAAAGTAACAACACCTTGGTAATCAATAAGTAGAACACCAAACCTGAGCTTTTTGCAACATAAACTACATTATGGTATACTTCGGCCTTCATAAGGGTATTCGATTGATACGTGGGGTTTAACGTCCTAAAAACACCCTATATATATATATGATTATGAGAGGCGCTGTAGTGGAGGGCTTCTAAATTTCGCCTACATGTGGTTCTTTACCTTCCACCCAAATCTGAGCACATGGGCCAACAGAATTTTCGCCTCCATAAAAAATGCAGCCACCGCAGCCGGCATTTGATCCTGCGACCTGTGGGTCTGCAGCAGAGTACCTTAGCTACTAGACCATCATGGTGGGGTGGCCTTCATATGTAGCATCATGCATTATTATGTACTATTTCACATAAGGCAGCGAAAGAGTTGCGTGTTTCGGCAGCATGTTCAGCCTATGTATGTGCACATTATTATATGGTTCAAGGACAGAGAGAGAGAACTACACATCTAATATTTCAAAACCCGATATGTTGTCGTCACCCTTCGCGGGTGACCGCCTCCGTCGTGATAGCCATTTGCATCTGCTGCGACCTCCAAGAGGTACTATAGTTTCCACTGGTCCTTGCATCGGCACAGCCTCCAGTGACTCTTACTGCTCATTTGTTTTTGTTTTAGATGCAGAGCATCTTAAGCGGGGTTCATCCTGGCGTGCGGTGTAACCACCTTTACTGCGCACGGGAAAAGGCTGACCTAAGCAATGCCAGAACGTGCTCACGCGATAGCGCATTGCGGCCCGTGAGAAGGACTTGATAAGATGCTGTGGCGTCTCTTCCTTACGCTTTCTCAGTAAACATGTGATGGCGTCGGAAAACGAGATTATGCAGACGCGCAATAAACCAACGAATTGTATCCTAGTCAGAACGAGCAGAAACGCGCTAGCGCGTTCAGCCCTGCGCAAGTGGCTGTTTAGGAGGCGGTGGCATCTTTTCCTTACACGCTCTCAGCGTTAGATGCCTGCCGAGATCGCGGAGCAGCGGGTAGAACAGTGGAAGGCTCGACGTGCAGAAGCGCAACGTAAACGTCGATAAGCTGACGCCGAGCTCCGGTCTAGGAAAGCCCAGTGCCAATGGCAACGTCTGCGGGAAACTGCTGCGGATGAAATGCGGGCTCGACATGCCGAAACGCAACGGCGGCGTCAGCAAGAATCCCGCTGTACGCAACGCCGGCGTCGAAGCCAAGCGAAAGCATCGAGCCCACGCGTCGGCTGCGGACAGACGACGTGAGTCCAACGCCTCGATATGGGCACGTTGCACTTGCACAGACGGCACCCCGAAGGCGGCGCTGTTCAGCGCCAACGCGGCCATTTCCGCGTCCCTGGGGTGATAGCATTCCTTTCCACGTTGCACTGTTTGTGCAAGCGTCGTGCCTTCGGCGTGCGTTCGTGTGGAACTGCAGGCTGGCTTTACGGCCGGTTAAATTTTTCAAGGAAGCAGACATTATTAAATTCAAGTTTCAGAAGAAAGTAAGCCATGCGCATAATGTTGAAGAACTTGTCTCTGTGGACGGAAGCGTGTGGAGTATGGTGACAGGTCAGTGTGTGCTCCAAATGTGCATGAACCTTCCGTGAAAGACCATGAAACTGACAGTTAGCAAGCATTCTTTATGCAATAATTTCGTTATGTTCTATTGTTTTTTTTATTTTGAAGCGATATCGCAGCAGAGGCCTCATTGAAGCAACCTGCGATGGCAGGGCAGGCGTATAGTCGACAAGTGCAAGCGCCTGCGACAGTGGCCGTTTACCTGCAACAATTTCAAAGTAAATTGAAAACAATACATGCGAAAATCACGTGCGCTCCATATGAAAGTCGGTCACAACCGCAATAAAACAAAAAATACTGTTGAGAAATAGAAAACTGATTTTAGCCTGATGTTTTAAATGCGAAGCATTTCTTAGCGAACTTCATCGACTTTGAGCGTACCTATCTATCTCTCTCTCTATCTCTCTCTCTATATATATCTCTTTCACTATCTCTCTATCTATCTATCTCTATCTCTCTATCTATCTATTTTTCTAGCCACCTACGAATTTTAGCTCTCCTGGCCGTTTCTATAATGGTATCTATAGCACAATCATTGTGATGATTGATTGATTTGTGGGGTTTAACGTCCCAAAACCACCATATAATTATGAGAGACGCCGTAGTGGAGGGATCCGGAAATTTCGACCACCTGGGGTTCTTTAACGTGCACCCAAATCTGAGCACACGGGCCTACAACATTTCCGCCTCCATCGGAAATGCAGCCGCCGCAGCCGGGATTCGATCCTGCGACCTGCAGTTCAGCAGCCGAGTACCTTAGCCACTAGACCACCGTGGCGGGGCCGCAATCATTGTGTCATAACATGACTGTGACGAGCATAACTGACAAGTCATAACATGAAAATTATGATGTGTATGTCATGAATGTCATGATTTACGTTTCGTGGTCTTGCTGCTCTTGCGGTGGTTTTGTTCGCATGACATATTGCAAAACTGGTATGGTAGTGCATGGCGAACACAATTCACAAGTGCTTACGTGTAAATAATGTCTTGCGTGTCATGCAAGTGACAACTACACGCCAAGCTCATCTTGCGCTCACGGTCGTTTCGCTAGCTTCACGTATACCAAATTCGGTATTACGGGACGTGATTGGACGATGATGTTATATATTAGTGGTGCAAACATAATAATAATGAGATGCGTGGCATGTAAAAACATGACTACGTGCCATGCTCATGATGCGCTCGCAGCCGTTCAGCTAGTTTCGCATATACCAAATTCGGTATTACGCGACGTGAACGGATGACGAAGGCCAATGACATGTCGAAACATGATGATCATGACATGCGTGTCATGCAAGAACATGACGAAATACCACGCTTATGAAGCACTCGCGGCCATTTTGTTAACTTCACATATACCAAATTCGATATTACGTGACGTGAATGTACTACGAACACAAGTGCCAAAAGCAAACATGATAATCCTGCCATGGCAGTAGTTTACGGCATAATTTACGTCTGCCTCGCAACGTTGCGCTGATTTTAAAGTGACATATCGACTTCCCTCATTCGTGCTTCACATATCCTCGATTCCCACTGTGCGTGGGATCTGCCAATTTTTTTGTTATTTAAAACTGCCAAAAAAAAGCATTCGAGCATGACAAGCATGAAACAGCGTCGTAACAATATATAAACTGTGAAACAAATACATAAAAAATGAAAGGTATTGGTCATCTTTGTCCAGGCTAAAGAACGTGCTAAACACCCATAAAAGTTATCGCACGTTCCGGAGCGTTCTCATGACCGAGATGTTCAAGCCTTCTGGTAAAGTGACAGATAATTCAGTGGGTGATACGTTTAATGCTCCTGTTCATTGGCTTGAGGATTGCCCGCGAAATACCTACTGCAAATTCTTCTATTTTCTAAGAGCTACCAGTTTGTTCCATAGCGCTGTGCTAGAAATAACGAAAATGGAATATAGGCAGATCCCACGTACTGAGGGAATATATGATATGTGAAGCCCAAGTGAAGAAGGTTGATACGTTCCTTTAAAATAAGCCCAACGTTACGAGGCGGATGTAAATTATGCCTTACACGACCACGATGTCTTGATTGTCATGTTTACACGTGTCATTTACCTTCATCGTCTATTCACGTCACATGATACCAAATTTTGTATATGTGGAGCTAGCGAGATGGCCGCGAGCACGCTATGAGCGTAGCATGTAGTCATGTTTTACATGAAACACATGCCATGCTTATCATGTTTGGGCATGTAATTTACCTTCGTCGTCTATTGACGTCTCGTGATACGAAATTCGGTATATTTTGAGCTAGCGAGATGGCCGCGAGCACGCTATGAGCGTAGCATGTAGTCATGTTTTACATGAAACACATGCCATGCTTATCATGCTTGGACATGCAATTTACCTTCGTCGTCTATTGAGGTCTCGTGATACCAAATTTGGTATATGTGGAGCTACCGAAACAGCTGCTAGCGCCATTGGGCGTATGGCATGTAGCCATGTATTCCATGACACGTATATTGCCACCTAGAGTTGCATTTGTACCGACACTGTTCTTACCCACAACTTGGACTACGCGGATTTTCGACGAACACATCGCCACCCTGGTTCGGTCAGTGGCCCCCTGAAATTGGAGAATATGTGGCTCAGCAGCGCGGAACTTCGTCGTCCTTGCACAAGTCACGCTCCCCGTCACCGTGGCGATTTTCCCCAAATCGCCGTACCTATTCGAGCGTGGCGCAGGGTCGGTCACCCAGTCCACACCGGGAAAACTAACCACAGCGACCTTCGGGGGCGAGGCCGCTCATACTGGACAAGCTCAAGGCCTCCTACCGACGCTTCCGCAAACTGACGATACCCCGACGACGACAACACCAGCTGGTTCCACAAAGATTTTATTAGACATTCCAGTGCTGCTCGAAGGTCGCAGAGTCAGTGCTTTAGTTGACACGGGTGCGGATTTTTCTATAATAAGTGAAAAACAGGCTGCTCTCCGGAAGAAAGTCACGATGCCTTGGAACCTCAGGCCGAATCGTACTGCTGGCGGGCACATCATCACGCCACTCGGCGTTTGCACAGCACGAATACAGATTCGTGGTTCTACATTTGTTGTCAGCTTGAGCGTTCTCCATCAGTGTTCTCGAGACCTGATCATTGGCATGGACTTCCTGAGGGAGCATGGTGCTATCATCGACATTCGACAATGCCTCGTCACGTTTTCAACAAAGAGCGCCACACCAGAGCATAATCTCAGCCACGATAGAGTATGCCTGCGTATAATTGACGATGATGTGATGATAGCACGGCTTTCAAGTGTTATGGCTCAAGTGGCGTGTAACGAATCAGCACACGGTGAAATGGTGGCGGAGAGCAATCGGTCCCTACTCTTTTTTCAGGTTGTCTGCGTAGCACGAAGCCTAGTAGACCTCCAGGCTGGCCACTGCGAGGTTCTTGTTACAAACTTCAGCTACGAGCGCCGACATCTTTTCACTTGTACTGTCATTGCCTATGCCTACCCAGTAATCAATGTGACTGAGTGTTTTGCTTCCGAGGTGACCGATAATGCCGAAGCACCTCTTCAGTGTGTCGACGTAAATCCAACGCTTTCTGACGAAAACAAACGAAGGCTTAACGACCTGTTGATAGAATTCCACGCTTGTTTTTCACGTTTATCGAGAATCCGTCAGACATCGATTATCAAACACCGTATTATCACCTATGGCGACGCGCACCCTATACGGCAACAGCCTTACCGAGTTTCACCAACTGAACGACGCGTGATTCAAAAGCAAGTGAAGGAAATGCTTCAAGACGGTGTAATACAGCCGTCAAGCAGCCCTTGGTCATCGCCAGTGGTCCTTGTGAAGAAGAAGGATGGTACACTTCACTTTTGTGTCGATTATAGGAAGCTATAACGTCACGAAGAAAGACGTGTACCCGTTGCCTCGAGTGGATGATTCTCTTGACAGGCTGAGGCGAGCAAAGTACTTTTCCTCAATCAACCTAAAAAGTGGTTACTGGCAAATCGAAGTTGATGAACGTGACCGCGAAAAAACTGCTTTTGTAACTCCTGACGGTCTGTATGAATTCCGAGTGCTCCGATTCGGTCTCTGTTCCACTCCGGCCACATTCCAACGATTGATGGATACCGTTCTCGCTGACCTCTAGTGGATAAGTTGCCTCGTCTATCTAGATGATGTCGTTGTCTTTTCAAGAACGTTTGACGAGCACCTTCATCGCATTCGAAGTGTTCTTGAAGCTATGCGATCCGCTGACCTCAAGCCTGAGAAGTGCCATTTCGGCTACAAAGGACTGAAGTTCCTGGGTCACGTTGTGAGTGCTGCAGGCGTTCGGCCCGATCTCTAGAAGACTACCGCTGTGGCCGCTTTTCCAGCTCCGACAGACAAGAAAAGTCTTCGACGATTTCTGAGGCTCTGCGCATACTATCGCTGCTTTATCGAAAACTTCTGTAAGATTGCGGAGCCGCTCATCAGACTTACGCGTGAAGACACCCCATTTCTGTAGACTGACGAACAAGCGACTGCCTTTGCGGAACTGCAACATCGATTGTCTTCCCCTCCTGTGCTTGGTCATTTCGATGAGGATGCTGACACAGAGGTGCGCACTGACGCAAGCAAAATTGGTCTCGGAGCTATCTTGGTGCAAACACAAGATGGGACCGAACGTGTCATTGCCTACGCGAGCCGCACTTTATCACGTGCCGCAACCAACTATTCAACGTCAAAGAAGGAATGTCTCGCGGTAATATGGGCGATTACAAAGTTCAGGCCGTATCTCTATGGGCACCCACTTAAAGTTGTGACTGATCACCACGCTTTATGTTGGTTGGCTAACCTCCGAGACCCCTCTAGGCGATTAGTACGATGGAGTCTGCGGCTTCAGGAGTTTGATGTCACCATCGTATGCAAGTCGGGTAGAAAGCATGAAGACGCCGACACCCTATCACGAGCACCTCTGGAATCCGACCATACAGCTGTAGAAGACGACAGTGCCTTCCTGGGGAATCTCAGTGGGGTGGACCTCCTCAGTAAGCAACGAGCGGACCCCGAGTTAAGGCCGATCATCGACCATTTAAAAGGCCGCACTGCGTCTGTTCCTCGACCACTTTCCCGTACGTGGCCGTCATTTTGCTTCCGACACGGCATATTTACAAGAAAAACACCGGTGCCGGCAGCAGATGTTATCTTCTAGTCGTTCCGCAAGACCTTCGTGATGATATTCTATTAGCCTGCCACGACGAGCCGACGTCCGGCCATCTGGGATACTCACGGACGCTCGACCGGGTACAACAGCTATATTTCTGGCCAAAACTCGCAGCTTGTGTCAAACGCTACGTGAAAGGATGCCGCGAATGTCAGCGTCGCAAGTCACCACCTGTAAAGCCTGCAGGCCTCCTACAACCCATCGACCCACCGCGTACGCCGTTTGACCAAGTTGGAATGCACCTCCTTTTCCTTTGTCTCACTCTGGAAACAACTGGATCATCGTCTCAACTGATTATTTGACGCGTTACGCTAAAACAAAGCCACTGCCACGCCGTACAGCATCTGAAGTTGCCCAGTTTTCATGCACCACATAGTATTTCGTCACGGCGCCTCATTCATCATCACTGACCGAGGGACAGCGTTTACCGCAAAACTGTTGGACGACATCTTCAAGCTCAGTTATACGAACCACCGTAAGGCAACCGCATACTAACCTCAGAGTAACGGGCTTGACAGAAAGGCTAAACAAAACACTGGCTGACATGATTTCTATGTACGTGGATGTGCAGCATAAAACGTGGGACGAGATGCTGCCGTACGTAACGTTTGCGTATAACACCGCAACCCAGGAAACGATAAGGTTCGCACCCTTCCGCCTCGTTTACGGTCGAGAAGTGCAAACCATGCTAGACGCCATGATTCCTTGTGACATCGACCAGCACGAGCTGCTAACTCCTTATGTTGAGGATTACTTTGAGCGTGCAGAGGAAGCACGTCAACTAGCTCGCGTGCACATAAGATCGCAGCAATGTAAAGACTCCCAAAGGTACAACATCCACCATCAACCTGGCGACCAAGGGTAGGTTTGGAGTCCTGTTAGACGGCGAGGTCTCAGCGAGAAACTCCTGAGCAAGTACTTCGGACCCTACAAAGTATTACGGCGGTTGAACGAGGTCAACTACGAAGTCATTCCAGATGGAGGCTCGGCAACGACCCAGCGCTCCTCACCACGAACAGAGATATTGCATGTCGTCCACTTAAAACCTTGTTTTACGCGGTAATACTCGCCTTATTTGCCAGGGCAGCAAACATTTTATCTTTCTTTTTTTCGTTGTCCATACGGTCTCGAACGAACTTTGAACTGTATTAATGTTTTTTTTCTTATGACCAACCACAGACATTTTTCTTTTTTTTTAGCACCTGCATATGCCCTATATGCCACCTGCATATGCCACTATAAGTATCGCCCCGCCGCGGTGGTCTAGTGGCTAAGGTACTCGGCTGCTGACCCGCAGGTCGCGGGTTCGATTCCCGGCTGCGGCGGCTGCATTTCCGATGGAGGCGGAAATGTTGTAGGCCCGTGTGCTCAGATTTGGGCGCACGTTAAAGAACCCCAGGTGGTCGAAATTTCCGGAGCCCTCCACTACGGCGTCTCTCATAATCATATAGTGGTTTTGGGACGTTAAACCCCACAAATCAATCAATCAACTATAAGTATCGTTTCTCCCTTTCTTTTATTCCCTTATGGGCCCTGCTGTCATCTTGTGTATGAGCATCGAGTCGACGCTCTAATTGGAGGGAGAATAATGCCACCTAGAGTTGGGAGCCGGCAAGCCCTAGCGAGCCGAAAGGGGAAAAGAGAACAAAAAAAAGTGTGTGTTAGCGCTTTGTTTAAAGATACACGCTAGTGTCTTTCTGCCCCGCTGTTTCTGTCTTGTCTTCACGGCTCTTGGTGCGTGACAATAACATGATTATCATGCTTGGACGTGTCATTTACTTTCGTCGTCCATTCACGTCAGGTAATATCAAATTTAGTAATTGTGAAGCTACCGAAACGGCCATCAGCACATCATTAGCGTGGCATGTAGTCATGTTGTTACATGACACGCGCATCATGATTTGAACGTTAGCGTCTGTCACTAGGGTTTGTGATGCAGTCATGTCATACTCATACCGTTTTCGCAGCATGTCATGTGACCGAAACCACCGCATAAGCCGCAACACCATGAAATGTAAATCATGACATTCATGACATATATATTACGATTTTCATGCTCGTCATACAGTCATTTATGCCATGCCAATTTTGGTACTGGTACCGTTATCGAAACGGCTTGGAGAGCCAAAAGTTGTAGGTGGCTAGACAGACAAAAACAGACAGACAGACAAAAACAGACAGACAGACAGACAAAAACAGACAAAAACAGACAGACAGACAAAAACAGACAGACAGACAGACAAAAACAGACAAAAACAGACAGACAGACAAAAACAGACAGACAGACAGACAGAAACAGACAAAGACAGATAGATAGACAGACAGACAGACAGAAACAGACAAAGACAGATAGACAGACAGACAGACAGACAGATAGATAGATAGATAGATAGATAGATAGATAGATAGATAGATAGATAGATAGATAGATAGATAGATAGATAGATAGATAGATAGATAGATAGATAGATAGATAGATGCAGATGCGCATAGAGTGCAGCTCAAAGTGTTTTTGGTTCACTGAAAGGCTTCGCATTAGCAAAAAAATTGGCAGATCACACGTACAGTGGGAATCGATGATATGCGAAGCACGAATGAAAAAGGGTATTATTGCACAACGTTTCGAGGCGGATGTTTATTATGCTGTACATGACTTCCATGTCATGATTATCATGTTTGCGCCTGGCATTTGTGTTTGTCGTCCATTCACGTCACGTAATACCAAAGTTGGTGTATGTGAAGCTAGCGAAACAACCACGAGTGCACCGGGAGTGTAGTCATGAGTCATGACATATATATTATGATTTTCATAACATAACGTGGAAATCACTACATGACATGCATGTAATGATTTCCACGTTGTAGACCAGTGTGCTCAGATTTGGGTGCACGTTAAAGAACTTCAGGTGGTCGAAATTTCCGGAGCCCTCCACTACGGCGTCTCTCATAATCATATGGTGGTTTTGGGACGTTAAACGCAACACATCATTCAATATTTTCCATGTTAGGGCCTGTCACTTATGTTCGCCATGCTGCCATGTCATACCATACCACTTTTGCAATATTTAATGTGAACAAAACTGCCACAAGAGCAGCAAGGCCATGACATGTAAATCATAACATTCATGACACACATGCCATGATTTTCACATTATGACTAGTTACTTATGCTCGTCATACAGTCATGTTACCTCATAACAATTTCGGTAAAGATCTCATTATCGAAACGGCCAAGAAAGCTAAACGTCATAGGCAGATTAGATAGATAGATAGATAGATAGATAGATAGATAGATAGATAGATAGATAGATAGATAGATAGATAGATAGATAGATAGATAGATAGATAGATAGATAGATAGATAGATAGATAGATAGATAGATAGATACGCTGAAATCTCAAATTCGGCGAAGTTCGCTCAGAAATGCTTCGCATTTAATAACACGTGTAGCCTTACCGGCACAAACTCAAGCTACCACAAGCAGTTCACCGGAAACAGGTCGGCTGCCGTCATGACAAATTAGTCTAAGGACGTTGCTTTCACTCCAGTCAATTCAGTCTTGCACACAACCGGGTTTACTGATATAAGTGCTCATGCAAAATGAATACCTGCTCGAAAAATAGAACGAAAAACACCTGCTCACCTGTTGTAATTGAGAAAGTGGACAATCTTCACGGAACTAGAAATCCCCGCGTTAGAACACTGCACAGACGCCGAGAGTGTGTGATGCCCCGATTGAGTCATTTTCGCCTGAAATCCGTTGTTTACCTGCTCAGTCTGATTCCCCGGGTCTTATTCGTTGCACACCTCGTCATGTTCCTCATATCTTATCGTTTCCATAGCCATACGGGCAGTGCCACCAAAAAACGTACCCGAGCAGGATCGGGCTTGTGTTATCGCTGAGTGATTGATTGATATGTGGGGTTAACATCCCAAAACCACCATATGATTACGAGAGAAGCCGAAGTAAAGGGCTTCGGAAATTTCGATCACCTGGGGTTCTTAACGTGCGTGCAAATGTGAGCACACGGGCCTACAGAATTTTCGCCTCCATCTAAAATGCAGTCGCCGCATCCGGCATTCGATCCCGTGACCTGCGGGTCAGCTGCCAAGTGCCTCAGCCACTACACCATCGTGACAGAGCTAATGTGTAGTTCCGGGTTCGTAGATTGAACCTTAATTTGCACTGTAAAATTTCTATATATTTGATTAGCCCTTTAAGTGTACGCCAGCCAAGCAGTATTACTAGGCCACACAACGACTGCCTCGTACATTGTGAAAACTAAGAGCCATGCATCCACCCAACGGCGTCCCAAACCGACTACTAGCAAGTGAAAGACGCGTTATAGATGACCATGTTAGCGATATGCTCAAAAGCGGTGTCATCCAGCTTTTTTGTATCAGCAGACATCATTATTTGCCCTAGTATGAAAAAATACGCTGCAATGCAGTTTTGTTTTTATTATCGACATTAACATTATAATACCTGCAGGATACCTGCAATGACGACATACTTGCACATTTCAAAGAGGGCATTTTTTCTCTCCATGGATCTCCCAAGTGGCTTTTCGCAGCTGCCCATGGATGACAGCAAGTGTTCAAAAGGCCATGTATGTCATATCAGAAGGCTTGTGAAAATTTACTGTAACATCATTAGGTCTCTGTAATTTGTACCCCATCTTCAAGGGCATGAGGGATGATATTCTCCGCGGTGTGGGGAGGTATACGTGTCTTTGCTACATCGATGACCTTGTGGTTCATTTCCCAAATTTTCCTACCCATCCTCGTTTCTTAAATAAAGTTTTGCCCTGTCTCCGGTATGCATTATCTCCAGCTTAATTTGATGAACTTCCAAACTGCAGCTGAAGAATTGGTTATATTGAGCCGCGCTGTCCACAAAGAAGGCCTGCTTCTAGATCCTACACAACTTCGCACCGTATTCGAATCTTTTAACACTACTAACTCGTAAGTATAACGTAACGTCATCAGTCTATGCTCCTAGTCTCGACGCTTCGTACGCAGTTTATACCCAGTGATTCGGGACATGGTTTTTAGTTCTCCGTTTTTCACACCACGTGGTGTACAGACCTTCATACTGTACATCATAATCTACATCACATCTACAGACTTATGCTGAGGTTTCACTATGATCAACGTCCACTATCTCATCTATTTACCAACAAGTGATTCTTTTACCCCTGTAATGCTGCTTTTCTGCACTGTCAGTTTGGGAAAGCTTTTTAGGAAAGAATCCACGCAGCCTAATCCCGCGAAATTGCAAACACGAAAACAGGTTGTCCTACCCTACATGCCACTAAAGTTCAATTGGCAAGTAATTTATCTTTCCGCTGCAATTAGATTTTCCAAAATCACCCCATACATTTTCAGTGGATATACAAAAGTGTCTCGGAAAAAATACAGCCACCCAATTAAAACTAATCGAGTTGTACAGCATACGGACGTTGTCAGCATTAAGTGCGTAAAGTGCAATTAGCGAAGAATCAGGCATTGCTCATTATAGATTTTTTTGAAGAACGCTCCCCATAGCGTTACGCCAAGCGCTTCCCCTTGAGATCAGTTTTGCGGCACAAGTCGATGTTCCAAATTGCTAGACATGTTAACTATAGTGTCATCGTACCCCTAAACCAAATTCTTCAAAGTTACAACGAACTTTCCATATCATGTGTCTGTTCGCCGCCTACTTACGTATCCACCAACCTTACGCCATTTCAATCCAAGTGCATATTCAGAACTTCACACGAGTGCCAGTGGTGTCCTTGGTACCAGTGTAACGGTCACTGCACGCGCTGGCAAATCCAATAGGTCCGGATTTCCTCACCCCCTCCTGATGGTTCTATCTATACTCCCACTACATGGCCTTTTCATGGTCTGCTGATAGGTTCATATCGGTGGCGGTAGACAATTACGGCCCCAAAAATGGCAGTTCGCGGGATCCTATAGCTGTTGCAAAAGAAGAGCACTTGGCCATCGTATAGGCTCCTAAAAAATGTCGCTCATATGTCTACATTCAACCTTTTGACAGGGTAACAGAATGCCACGCTCTTTGGTGGTTGTCTAACTTTAAAGATTCAGCGGGTCATCTCGCTCAGTGTGCCCACCAACTCCAGGAATAGGATATCTATGTCTTCTATCGATCTATACATAGACACTCTAATGCTCATGCACTAATACCATTTCCCAGCTAATTCAGACGCCAGTGCTAAGTCATGATATCTCACCTGTCTCTACATCACAAGAACTCAGGCCGTAAAACATTGCAGTGATCTATTTCGCCAGGATGGCTACTCTTCAATTGGCAGCGAGGGCCTCCACTGGAGAAGCCAGCGCTGTGATTGTTCTGACGTCACACATGATGCGCTCACTTGCCTTGCTGTGTAGTTCTAGTGGAACAGTTGCTCGCGAGCGCTGCCAGAGCTGATCGCGCGCGTTTGTTGATGAAATAATTGATGCTGGAGAATGACAGCCTCACTGTGAAACGGGATCTTTAAATACCTGGCCCGCTGACCACGTGTGTCCCGCCGACTTGTCGCTACCGGCCCGCGGCCTGCACAGACTGTCAAGATCTCATGTTTTGTTCAAAGTTCTTCACCGAGTGTCTTCACGAACTACTCAAACATGACTAGCCTCAGGCATTTCTTGTGTTAGGCACACCATGCGGTCACCATGCGTTGAAACATAACCGTGGAACAATAACTGTCTACATTTCAGACATTGGCGTCGGCAGGGGGGGGGGGGGGGTGCGAAAAGGGCGCTTGACCCTCAAGCCACACCAGTACACAACAGTACCTAAGCTACAACAATGCTCTCCTGCTCCGCCTTAAGGAAGCAACACTGATTTGCAGCCCCAAGAAAATATCTGCTCGATGACTATCATTTCAGAATCGGCGTACAGATTTTAGTCATCTAAAAAATCGGTGGCCATGTGTTTTGCGAATCCCAACCCCAAATGCTCTTCAGGGATTAGAGAAAAGGATATGAGAAAAGGCTTCTTCTAAATGGCAACGTTAGATAACAATTGTTCAAGATGCCCCCTCCCTCTCTCATCCTGCGCTGTAGCCTTAACTGTTCCAGTTCTCGCAGAACTCAATTTCACGACTGTGGCTCACTAGCTGAGGCGAGCTTCAAACCCTTCTTGTAAATAAAGAAATACGTCAAAAGAAAACAGTTCGCGTCTCCAATATCTCTCACGATGAAAACTAACGTCGATACTTTGCCGACTTGTGCAAGGCAAGACAAAACGTAAACGTATCAGTGGCGAAAAACGAAAAAGATAAGCTCATGGTCATCACTCAGATTGGAGCTAAAGAGAGCAGTGAATGGAAATTCGGTCATTATGAAACAAGCAGTTTGTTTTACACTCGAATAAAAGGCGTGAAAAACGAACATCGATACGTTACCCGCAGGAGCAAAACCAATGCGAAAAGTAAACGTACCAGTAGAAGAAAAAAAACTAATTGAAACGGCAATGATGGTCAATCAGATCGGATTGCAAATAAAGACACAGTGGATCGTAAATTGTTCCTTACAGATCCCAATAGCACTTCTAAGCATGTCCGGCGATTCTCTCCGCTCACCATTCTCAATTGTGTGTTCACAACAATGCATGTGCATCGTAAATATGGCGAGTATTACTGTTCAGTAGCACGTTCCGCTCGGTACCGCATGTTACGTGTTTTTTTTTCTCATACACTGTTTGGTTATTCTTACGTTATGGCGAGCCCCGCCGTGGTCGTCTAGTGGCTAAGGTACTCGGCTGCTGACCCGCAGGTCGCGGGTTCGAATCCCGGCTGCAGCAGCTGCATTGCCGACGGAGGCGGAAATGTTCTAGCCCGTGTGCTCAGATTTGGGCACGCGTTAAAGAACCCCAGGTGGTCGAAATTTCTGGTGCCCTCCACTACGGAGTCTCTAATCATCATATGGTGGGTTTGGGACGTTATACCCCACATATCATCATCACGTTACAGGGAAAGTATTTCACAATATGTTAGCAGCTTAACTTTCGCGACACCACTTGCATTGTCCCCCATGCGGTGTTCTAGCAGACGACACAACCCGGCATCCTATGGGTGATGTCGCCGTGGTATGTCCTCGAGGCCAATACCAGGGTGGCCGCAACAAGGAAGATGGTTTCACTCGGAAGCCCCATCGCCACCGTGTGGCTCATACCCAGTTCGTTCTCTGCTTGCTCCATAATCACCTTTTCTATGATTATCTACTGATACGACTCGAATAAATCCCCTCCCTAAAGAATACACCAATCATTGCGTGATAGGAGTTTACTTTGAGGTTTCAAGTATAAATAAACTCTCGCAACTTTTGGTGGTTCCAAGATTCCACTCACATACATGCTGACGGATGTACACAGCCTCATGAGTTTTACGTTCCTTCATTTTTAATTATTTTTTTATTTTGTCACCGTAAAAGCTGTTATGAAATCACAACAGAAGATTTCGGTGCCGCATTTTTCCGCCACCGGTTTCCGTAACCGGAATCACGAGCAATGAATATATATAAGTATATATATATGTATGTATGTATGTATGTATGTATGTATATATATGTATATATGTGTATATATATATGTATGTATGTATGTATGTGTGTGTGGTGTGTGTGTGTGTGT
This sequence comes from Rhipicephalus microplus, assembly GCF_013339725.1. Lineage (NCBI taxonomy): Eukaryota > Metazoa > Arthropoda > Arachnida > Ixodida > Ixodidae > Rhipicephalus > Rhipicephalus microplus. The sequence continues at coordinate 191,281,223 of NC_051166.1, forward strand.
GTGTGTGTGTGTGTGTGTGTGTGGCAGTCAGGTATTCTGCCAACAAGTCACACCAGTGCTTGAAACTCCGTCGCAAACATATGTTATGCATGCTTCACGGTGGGAAGAGACTCGCATTAGCAATGTAATATAACGTTTTAAAAAAGTAAAATAAAAACCAGGCACCAATGTGCATCCGACCCACTACAGAAGGCTCAGCCATAATTGTGCTTCGTCCTCAACCACTGCATCAAAAAAGTGCGTATAATGTCTTACAGGTATGCAGCGGGTACAACGCTTCTCCGCAGAATGACTAATAATGACGTACTAGTACATGTTGCGCTTCTTGAAAAAAAATGACGATGGTTTATAGCGCAGTGCGTAACCCTCTCTAAGTGATTATGTAAAAAAAGAAAACTGCTGCTCGTAACTGGCTCTCCTTACGAGAACAGCTCAGCAGGTCAGCACAGGGATGGGACAAGGGAATAAAAGATATAAAAAGAAAAAGGTATGAGACTAGCGAAAAAATGGGGGGGGGGGGGGAGATTTTGTCAGTTGTCCGCGGGCCCGAACCTCCACGCGTACCGCCCATACAACCAGGAAGGCCAACAAGACCGGGAGAAGAAGATCCGCGATGTTTTGAGTGCGCTATGTGTTCGCCAGAGCACGTAGCCACGGTGCCGAAAATTGAAGGCCCGTCAAACTCACGACCGCAAGTCCGCCAAACCTTGGTGCACGTGCATCTGTCTTAGTTGCCCCAAGAGAGTTTACAAGCGCCTCTAGAAAGGCCACTCTTCCAGATTTTGCAGTGACTGCGCTGGTTGCTCGGGGCAGGTCTGGCGTTTTTTTTTTTTCTCTTTTTCGCGTTTATTATAACGATGATTTCCGAAGCACAAGGTTTATGACAATCTAACCTGGTATAAACTTACTACCTTAAATATATTCATTATGTTGCATTCATTTACGCCACTTATGCCTCAAACGATAATGCTTCATTTTATTTCATTAATTTGCCCATGTGTTTTCGTTTACCTTGCTTTTTTCTCAGAAACTTAGGGCTTGTAAAAGACCAATTTAACCCCAAAGAACTGTGGAGGAGTACCGTGAGTCTCACTGCATAGGATACTCGGAGATACACAATTATCATTTGCCACGTGTTCTGTGGACTGTGAAATTCTTACTTAGGCGGCACAGAGTTGCTAGTAGTAGACGAGAAACCCGCGTCCTCGAAGCTTTTTGAACATGCATCACATTGGTCAAAAGCCGGAAGATCAATCGCGCTATACGAGGCACACCGGCGCTAAATGGAGCGATGGCAACGACCGCCCCGGCTTTTTTTTTTTTTTTTTTTCACCAGCGGTGGTGGCTGCCCGACCGGAGTGGGCACGTAGCAGCACGAGGCCGGTGTCTCTGCTGCGGCCATCTGTCGCACTTCACGCACACCGAAGTACCGCTGATACTCGGCCGCAGGCGCTATGTACTGGGGGAGAAAGGGCCGCCGGCAATGAACCTCCTGCCATGCGGCCACGTGTACCGCAGTCACTTTTGCTTCGAGCGCACGCGCCGATGAAATGTATATAGCGAGTCAGAAGTCGACCCTCCATAGCGCTTGCGTCTGCGTTGAGCACCACATAAAAATATTACCGAGGGTCGGCGACACGATGGTTGATGTACCACGGGTGCGCTCTCTAGATTACTGAAGGTATTTTTTTTGCATTTGATGAACTAATGCAGCGCAGCGGTGGTACTTTGCATTCCCGCATGTCTCTTACAACGAAGTTCAAGATGCGCTAACACATCCGACTCACTGTTTGCGTGCACATCCGACCCTGAGTCGATTGTGCGCTAACACATCCGACTCAGGGTCCAAAATTATTTAAATTTTGCATAACATTCGCAAATATCGACCCACTGAAAGATTTTGCACTGGCATCATCATCATCATCATCATCATCATCAGCCTGACTACGTCCACTGCAGGACAAAGGCCTCTCCCATGTTCCGCCAGTTAACCCGGTCCTGCGCTTGCTGCTGCCAATTTATACCCGCAAACTTCTTAATCTCATCTGCCCACCTAACCTTCTGTCTCCCCCTAACCCGCTTCCCTTCTCTGGGAATCCAGTCAGTTACCCTTAATGACCAACGGTTATCCTGTCTACGCGCTACATGCCCTGCCCATGTCCATTTCTTCATCTTGATTTCAGCTATGATATCCTTAACCCCCGTTTGTTCCCTAATCCACTCTGCTCTCTTCTTGTCTCTTAAGGTTACACCTACCATTTTTCTTTCCATTGCTCGCTGCGTCGTCCTCAATTTAAGCTGAACCCTCTTTGTAAGTCTCCAGGTTTCTGCTCCGTAGCTAAGTACCGGCAAGATACAGCTGTTATATACCTTCCTCTTGAGGGATAGTGGAAAATCCTGGCACTGGCATAGTATGCAATAAAAGCTGAAATATCGGCACCTTTGGTGGCCTTCTCACCAGTGACGCTGTCTGATGTGCTCATGATGGAGCACAAGCTACCAGGTAACTGGGCCATATCGCGCGAAATACCGTTTTTTATTTGCGGAATACTCCGCAGAAATTCCACCACCATTCACACAGTCGCGATCCGTCATTACAGCGGCGACTGCCAACAAATCTTTCATGACATTCCTGTTATACCAGTTTTGGGTTGGAGTTCAATTAACTAATTAGAAAGGCCAGAACACTGGTTCATTCACCAGTATGTAATAACTAGAAAAGGATAGAGATCATCCGTCATTCTTTGTGTCACTGTTACCTAGTAGATAAAAATGGCATACATGCCAGTCCGTTATGTCTTGAGCAGACTCGGTGATCGGTCCTTTACGAATGAAAATATATTGGCAACAGGCTCTCGCAGTTCATCATCTCAGAAAGTCATACGAGCTCTTTTGCAGTCAGTACTTCAAAGTGACTTAACTTTTCATCTGTAGCTACACTGCACCACGTACGTGAATAAATTAGACTCATGCTTTCATGCTCTTTTTCTCTCTTGCACCCATTACCCTTCGCGCGTGTAGGATAGCACACTAGACAAAGTCTAGTTAATATCTCCACCTTTCTTTACTTTCGCTGTTTTAACTTCCCAGTTTCTGTAGCATAGTGGAACATGAGTGTGTCAAAGGTAGCAGGTGTTCAAGTCTCATCTATCATACAGCTTACTTTTCTTGCACATATATAGCTCGTGCTCAGATCTGGAGTTGAATGCATTCAACCCCAAGTACGTGGAATGCCCTTGTTAAGAAGACACATTCTGATATGCCTATATATTCCTCTTGTACGTCCAAGAGAACAAGCGAGCTGTCAAAGGTCAGCCACACAGTGAAAGCTGCGGGGGATATTATAGAGTAATCCTATTATGTACGAGAAACGTGTGCAAGAGGAAAGGTCTGCCGGGACTTCTGGCAGTGAAGTTCTGCGCAGCCATTGCAATGAACAAACAAAAGAAGATGTTTCGAAATTACTTGTGCTATCTTCCTTTTTCAGCAATACAGAAAAAAAACTCAGTTCACTTTTCAACCTTTGTAGAAAAATATGGACTCTCAAAAACATGGCATTATCACACTTTCCTTTGAACTGTACCCTCTCACTTAAGAAGAAAAGTTAGAAGAATGAGTGGGCGAAGAACTGCTGTTCAAGCAACAGACGACTGATCGGCAGCCGCTGATTTATAAGGGCTATACAGGTCATTGAAGAGGCAGCGCTAGATGCTCGGCGACCCGCTGTCGTGAGGTTGACTGGTCGGCGATCGATATCGGAGCGGCTGAGTGGCAGGTCCCAGCTCTCGCGCAGCAAATCACACACTGCCTAAAAGAGGGCACCCTCGTGTTCCTTATGGCTCGATGCATGTACCCGTCACGGCGCGCCCTTCTCAAGGAAGTGAACACAACGGTCTTGTGCTTGGGCGGCCGCGAAACATGACCTGAGAGGGCTTCTGCGGGCACCCACTGTGCCCCCTTTAGTCCCATCCCATTCATCCGTACAGTTTGCAGGGCGCGCCTTGTTGCGTCAAGGACTCTGCTAGCGCACGCCTACATGTTGGTTAAGATGCCGAAGGACGCTCCTTATGAACCTCAGACAGGCAAGGCGTTCAAGAGGAAATGGGGGTGCTTTCATATCTAGTACCCGATGTGGAGCCCTCTCGATGCGTCACATGCATGAAACATGGGCTTTATACGGAGGCATACATTTTGTGCTTGCTGCTGAGTGAGTTCACAACAGAATTAGCCTCGGAACCAAGTTCACAGGTCGGCACTTTCCATCTCTTTGTTTGTAACTTGGAATCAATGATTCATTCGGTAAGTCGATTCTCCGTGCACGAAGTACGGCTGGGTCGGGCTGCATATAAAGGGTTTGTATGAAGATAACTTTGTGGCCATTTTATGTACAGCAAGGCCACAGAACCTGCCACGTATTCACATGGCACGTATACTGTGTTATTCATTCTCAAAGCGCACGTATATCTTTCAGGAGTATCAGCATATGCAGAGCTGCAGGGTGATAAAATTTAGAACACCAAAATTGTGGTGACTATAGGTTGAATAGCTCCAAATTGTTTTACCATCTAAAAGCATTTAAAGTTGCGTTAAGCTACCTTTGCAGACAAAAATCCTGGACTTCATTAAAGGGAAACTTTGTTGTGAATGGGAAATGTTCAGGAGCTTTAGGAGGCAAGAACAAACAGACACATGTTTGAAAAAATTGAAAAGAAAACTAATTACTTTTTATGCCGTTTAACAAATTTTGTACATTTTTCACGGTGAAGATGGTAATAAAAACTTGTGCAAATCACCTTATTTAACAATTTAGCAAGAATATTTAAAAAGAAATACCAGACTATTGGCTGCAAGGGCAGACTTAGCTCGGTATCCGAAGTCGTCATAACGGTTAGCCTATACGGACTCTTAATTTTTATAACTTGGTGTATTACATAGACCTGCGCGGGGCTCTCCAATGGGAGGGACCAAGTTTCATGCAGCGCCCCCCCCCTCTTTTCTTCTGGTCAAGTACGAAAGAAAACGAGCTCCGCAACAGATGCGAAAATGCTAATCAATGGATGACTTGCATAAAAGAATAGACCTAAGTCCACGGTTCGACGGGAAGCCGTCTGGTCGGGAAAATTAATTATTCGCAGGAAAATAGCACGAACTGACCATTGATGATTATGTTGTGCGAATTAATGCATGCCGGTGCAACAATCAATGCAGATCGCTTCTGCTAGACGATGAAAAACCTTCAATGCGTGATTCGAAACAAGATGAGAGAGATGCTCATAAAAGGAGTGCGTTTCCATCAAGATAATGCTCGTCCACACACTGCCAGTGTAACGAATGATCTCATCAAGAAATTTGTATGAGATACTGCCAGACACCCGCCTAAGTCCCCAAACAAAGCCCCAAGTCACTACAGTTTTTTCGCTGAATTGGAGAAAGCCCTAAGTCAGACGCATTTAAGAAAAGAGGGAAGCTGAAACAACTTGTTGTAGATACATATTTTCAGCCGCGGTGGGAGAGTTCTACGACTCAGCCATAAAGAATATGGTACATCGTGTACAAAACTTCCCTCATCTCAACGACGATAATGTTGAAAAATAAATGTAAATCTAGGCTTTTCGAAAATGTATTAATCAAGGCTAATAAACAACCCATAAGAGGGAAAATATTTGGGAACCCTATTTTAAAGAGAGCCCTCGTAGCTGCAACGCGACGATTGATTTTGTAGTATTCCTAAACATTACGTACATCTAAACATAAGCTGTTCCTCACCTACTTTTTCTGGCTCTTAACACGAGAGCCAGAAAAATGAGAGAGGAAGCATTAGAAAAAAAAACAACGTTTTTGCGCAGGCCCGTATTTCTAAATATAAAGTATCTCGCACCCCTACGCCAAAAAAGAAAAGCAATGCGCAGAGCCTAGTGGTCCGGAATTTCGCTCCTGGAGCGAGGCTTCGGTATTCTTTCCGAAATCACCCTCCGCTAGATCCGTCAGCAGCTTTATCATGCCTTCACTTTGCATGAGGCGTTGCATGAGGTGCAACATCGCAACGTAAGAAGGTACTAGCGATAAGTGAGGGGGAAGCGGCAGCCCGCAACGTCTCAGCAAGCAGCGAAAGAAAAGCCGAACTGAGCCGCCAGAAAAAGAGCTCGTTTTTCACGGAGCCCGAGGCGGACCTCTGCATGCTCCAGCCCGAGCTGCTAAGTCTAAACCTTGTAGGTTCCGACGCCGTTCCCCTGCGTCTAGTTCAGACCGCACCCACTGGCCCAGCCACCCACGCGCGCGCTCTGGGCGAAAAATCATGCCAATAGATATGCTGAAGGGCACTGAAGACAGAAGTAGTGAACAAAAAAGGGAAGCATGGACGAAGGCGCACGTGGAAGTGACTCGCTTGCTATGAAGTCGGTGTCCCTTTTCAGAGTCTCCGCTCTCGTCATCGACGCCCCTGGCAGCACCAAAGCTTGGGTCACTTAGCGCGCTCAAAACGATTGCACCGCATTCACGGCGTTCCTTGTCTACCCCGCGGGCCCGCACTGGTCTTGCAGGGCCGACACAGGGGCCCAACCTTTCGCTCGCCGCTCCCCTCCGCTTCAACTATACGACCCCGGGAGCTGTCCTTTTCTTAGGAAATCTTTTATAACTTTTTAACCTAGCAGTGCTTGCGCGTTACTTTGCGTACGTTTTATTTACTTTCCCTTCATAAGCAGCTTTACCGCCATAGTACCAGCCCCTTATCCTCCACGAATCAAGGCTCCTAGCATCGTCCATCGTCAACAATGCCCGGGTGGCTAAGGACAGTCGACGTCTCAGCGAACGCCTCGAACTTCTGGTACCTTTTTATTGCTATTTTGGTTTTGCTTTCTCTGTTTTTGAGCAAGGCGCTTTCGCTGCTCCGCTGCATCGCAGAGAGCAAGCAAAGCTGAAGCGAAGCTAGAGGTAAACAGTCCTCCCACTATTGGAGGGACAAAGATGGGGTTGGGGATGGAGGGCGTGCACCCAAACAAACGCTTGACCCCTAGCGTGACCCGGCCCTGCGAGCTAAGGCGCCGTTTTTAGTGTAAGCTATATGCAGTCTTGCATCAAGCACTGCTTCTGCATGTTTGGCGCCGTCTCTCACCAATTGTTGATAATGCTCCGTCCCCTCTCGAACCTTCCTTTGTTGACTCGAGTGATGGCACGTAACTGTTCGAAAGAACGAAGAAAACACCTACTGCTGAAAATGGCGCCTCAGGTGCATCCCCGACTGTTCGTACCAGCGCACTTTCAGCGTCAGCCTACAATGTTCAATACGTCATTATTATTTCTCCGTTGAATTCATATATAAATGTTCGGATCAGGACACAAGGAAAATAAAAACTAAGTTACTAAACGACTCAGCTTGTGAATAAATTTAATAAACGTTTAATCATCATGACTGCTTATAGTAACAAGAGCAGGCGCAGAAGGCTGCATAACCTGACGAAAAGAATCTGCTCCTTGTTAGAGTGCGCTACACATGCCGCTTTAGGTAATAACACAATATTACCAAATAATGAAAAAAATCTTGCTGAAATTAGGCTACTAAGTAAACACAGGCATCCTTGGAATAAGAAATAAAACAGAAGAGTCATATCACATTATATGAAAATAATATTTAAACTGTAAGAACACAAACGCAACACGCCGTTAAGACAATGTCAAGGCTAGTTGGTTCAGAATCGTAGTAAGTCAGCGCCGGCGAAAACAACACACCAGACAAGGAGAAGGACGCGTGCGCAAGGCGCCTTATGTACATGTTCTTCTCCTCTTCTGGTCTGTTGATAAATGAGAAGCGTTTCTTAGCAAACTTCGGTGACTTTGAGTGTGTATTCATCCATCCATACATCCATCCATCATCCATCCATCCATCCATCCGTCCGTCCGTCCGTCCAGCCACCTACAATTTTTAGCTGTCCTGGCCGTTTCGATAATGTTATTCATGACAAAATTGGTATGGCATAACACGACTGTATGATGAGCATAAGTGACTAGTCATGACATGAAAATCATGACATGTATCTCAATAATGTCATGATTTACATTTCATGGTCTTGCTGCGCTTTCGGTGGTTTCGTTCACATGACATATTACAAAACTGGTATGGTATGACATGACTGCATGATGAACATGAGTGGCAGATCTTTACGTGGAAATCAAGATATGTATGTGATGTAAGTCATGATTCATTTATATATGGTGTTTAACGTCCCAAAATTATTATATGAATGTGACAAACGCCGTAGTGGAGGGCGCCGGAAATCTTGACCACCTAGGGTTCTTTAACGTGCACCCAAATCTGAGCACACGGGCCTACAGCATTTTTGCCTCTATCGAAAATGGATGGCCGCCGCAGCCAGGATTCGATCTCCCAACCTGCGGGTCAGCAGCCGAGAAACTTAGCCACTAGGCCACTCGGCGGAGCAACATACCACGCTCCCGATGGGCTCGTGGCTGTTTCGCTAGCTTCACATATACAAAATTTGGTATTACGTGACGTGAACGAACGACGAAGGTAAATTACACGTCCAAACATGATAATCATAACATGCGTGTCATGTAAAACATGACTACATGCTACGCTCATAGTGCACTCGTAGTCAGCTCACTAGCGTCACATATGTCAAATTTGGTATTACGTGACGTCAATGGACGACGAAGGTAAATGACTCGTCCAAACATGATAATCATGACATGGAAGTCATGTATAACGTACTTTACGTCAGCCTCGTAACGTTGTCCTGATTTTATTGTGATATATCAACCTTCCTCATTCGTGCTTCGCATATCACCGATTCCCACTGTATACGTGAGATCTGCCAATTGTTTTGCTCCGGCGCTGTTTTACTGTTAATTCAATGTAATTACCTGGCGGGATGTGCTTGATCGTGGTGCTAGGCTGTCTGTATTCAGTTCTATATGTAAAACAATGTTAGCAATTCAGCAACGTAGGTGCTTAGAGACTATGCCATCACGATCACAATCAAAATTATCCTGTCTTTGTTGATGATTGATTTGTGGAGTTTGTCCCAAAACCACCATATGATTATAAAAGACGCCGTAGTGGAGGGCTCCGGAAATTTCGACCACCTGGGGTTCTTTAACGTGCACCCAAATCTGAGCACACGGGCCTACAACATTTCCGCCTCCATCGGAAATGCAGCCGCCGCAGCTGGGATTCGAACCCGCGACCTGCGGGTCAGCAGCCGAGTACCTTAGCCACTAGACCACCGCGGCGGGGCTAGCCTGTCTTTTTCGGCTAGTCTGTTGCGGGATGGAAGCCTTTCTGAATGATCAATTTGCTCTGTTGCGGTACGTGCGAAATTCAAGTGATATGCGCTGTGCTGTCGCTATGCTGCCACAGTTATCGTCACTGGGCCTTTTGGTACACCCCATGCGGTACGAATGCCACGTTCGCTTATTCCACGTTCCGTCGAAAACAATGAAACAGTGTGTCTATAGGTGGCGAGAGAGTTAATATTTCTTTAAGCTTCGCTTCCGTGTTTCACTTTTGTTTGTATTTTCTTTTTATTTTCATTTTTTTCCATCTCTTCTAGAATTCCATTCCACCTTCCTATACAGAGTAGCATGCGAGGGGTATATAGACGCCGAAAAAATCACTCCATCTCTCTCGCTCTAGCCTGCGCCTTGAGAATTTCATTTTATGCTTACAGTTTTTTTTTTCTCTCTCCTAATTTTTATCACCCCAACCAGCCTTTTTCCATTTTCGCGGATACGTAGGTCTATACCATATTTTGGCATTCATTCCGTAACCCTAACTGATTATCAGTTACCCATCCGTCGCATTACCTGACCTGGCAAGATTCTTTTGTTCTCTAATAAAGACAACAATGAGATCGACTACCCTCGTGTCTTCTCTAATACTCAGCACTGTCTTGCTCTCCCAGCCAACGTTACATGTATTCTGCGTACTTTTCAGAGTAATTTGTCTTCAATTTAGGGTTATCTTAGGCCTTAGTGACCATTATATAATGCGGTGTATTCTGAAAACACGGCGGAATGAAGCGCAAGCTAATGTAATTTTGTTAGTGCTGTGTCATCGCCAAAGGCCTTGCTTTTTGTAGTGATTTCTCATGCATATTGTAATGGGCAGGTGAGGACGACGAAGAGGTCTGGGAAGAAGATGAAGTTGACAGAACCTGCGAGCTTAGCGCCATCTTGTACGCCACTGAGTTTATTTTGTGTGTCTAACGAGTAGACTTATTCTTCCCGTGAAATATCTCGTGGAGGTGCGGGGTAGGAAAAAAATAATTGTTGGTTGGGCTTGACAGTAGTGAATAGACTTAAATATTCACTCATTAGCCTATATGGTGCGCGAACTTTAACCACCGTTTTTCTTTCGCCATTATATATATATATATATATATATATATATATATATATATATATATATATATATATATATATATATATATATATATATATATATATATATAGGGCGACAATGTACAACATCAACGCAGCAGAGCTTCGAAACGTGTTATCTTTGCCGTGAGTCACTACAGTATAGGGTTGGAGTGACGCAATAATAAATGTTGTTCATATATTACAGCAACGTTGGCTAATAGCAGCCAAAATATCAGGTGCGTAGCAGACGCCCGCCGCTTTGACGCGGCCTTCACAGCGGAGAAAGCCCACGAGTCCGTCCAGCACGCCAGCGCCGCGGCGCAGGAGTTCACCGCAAAAGGCCCTCACTCCTCCCATGTATTGGCGCAGTGCTTTGGATACTCCCCAAGGGCAATCTAAATAGGTCGCGAAAGTCAGAACGAAAAGTGGTCTGAAACCATTGCGACAGATATCAACAACCGTGTAACAATTGAAGCGCGACTAGATGAGGTGGAGACAAACTACGAAAACAAAAAAAATAATGAAATATTTATTTTCAATAGTTTTAGTTTTATTGGTTCCAAAAAGTAGTCGATTACTTTATTGAAGCTTTGGTCTTTGGTATGTGGTTGAGCACCCATTTTTTTTAGTTTGGTTTCAGAAACAGCAGGCACAAGCAGCCCCGCCGCGGTGGTCTAGTGGCTAAGGTACACGGCTGCTGACCCGCAGGTCGCGGGTTCGATTCCCGGCTGCGGCGGCTGCATTTCCGATGGAGGCGGAAATGTTGTAGGCCCGTGTGCTCAGATTTGGGTGCACGTTAAAGAACCCCAGGTGGTCTAAATTTCCGGAGCCCTCCACTACGGCGTCTCTCATAATCATATAGTGGTTTTGGGACGTTAAACCCCACAAATCAATCAAATCAAAGCAGGCACAAGCAGGCAGTCTGCTAACATGGGCCAACGGATTTGGGGGGTGTGTATCCAGGCAATATGTTATCAGAGGGTGTGTTCCAATACTTGCCGTAGACGGCTAAATAGACAGCGAAATGGACGGTGGCCATCTTAAGTCTCATTTCAATTCTCACGCAGCCGGCAACGTAGAGAGCTCCGAGAAGACCGCATCGGAGGCAAATACGATGCAGGCTACTTAGCTGTCTAAACAAATGGCGGCTAAGCGAATCGCTCAGATAGATCAAATCTCGCCGGAATGGTAGTCTGCACACACACAGACGCTTTCCCAGACGCTCAATGTGGGTGACGTTTATTTATTTTTGCTTTAAACACGAAATAAGCCCCAAAATACGACTGTTACGTTTGTGTATTTTAGCTTTTTCCTCTCGACGCGAGGTGGAGCATCGTCGCGTAAAAGCCGTCCAGAAGTGTTCCCATTCTCGGACAGCATGGGCTCGATGCTGTCTTCTAAGCAGTCTGCGTAGACTGTCTACGTGCTGTCTAGGAATTGGAACACAGCCAGAGCTTGTGTTTATTTCGGCGTGTGCTTTAGTTCAGCACACTACTAGGTCAACGAGGCATCGCTCACTTTTCTGTTGTGGTTTTGTGCGTACCTTCAAAAGTTTACTTATAATTATTCGCATTTCATAGCTCAACTAGCTCACAGAATGTGTAGAGAGCCACTCCTGTGACTGCCGACTGCTTTCGCTGGTGCACAGCTGGCATGCCCTCGCCTTTGGTGACTGAACGCGACAGTCTAAGCAACAAGACGCTGTAGTCTACGGCTGCCAAAGCTATATTTTCAAAACTACTGTCTCACCGCAGTGGTTTTCCATAATTGTACAACGTGAGTTTTCGGACTATTATGGTATTGTGCTCGTGAACAGTTGTCTCACAATTACCTCTGCGAAGTTTCTTGTGCATATTGCAAGTACGTCATTTGGCTAATAAAACAACTTGGCTTCCTCAATCTTTGTTATTTGTGTTTCTTTTCCCTCTCGCACGAAATTAGCGTGACACAATAAAGGGGGCAATAAAATCACGTAATAATGAAGGCACGTAACTGGTGAGCAATTAGGAGAACTTTTGATTTCGCGCCATGTAGGGCAAATGCGCGATGTCGCTCCCACTTCTAGTTGTGACGTCACAATTTATTTCATTTGATATTATTTGTTTTTGCATTTAGTTGTGCCCTCCTCACGTAATGGCGACGATGGCAACGAGCCGCCGACTACTGCATCCATGGGCTTCTATGGAAGTGCGCTACCAGTTTACATATACCTTGCACTCTCCTTACTATAGATCACTCTAGTAGTGTTACTTTAGTGCCAAGGAAGTGGTTATTTTCAAATAAAATTATGTTTTTAGTGGTCTTGATAAGACAGCTGAAGTCAGCGCTCTTTCTGTCGTCTCTTCTTTTGTAGTTGCGTCATAATAACTCGTAGTCCTGCGCTGTGCAAATATGTTTTAGTGGTCCGCATCGGGTTAGAGCACTTAAAACTACCCACCTCAACCCGAACGTGCCACGTCACTGCTGCCGTGCACAACGTTGTCCGCCTTTACTGCGCCGCCGCCGGCACTAGTAGCAGAAGAATGAGAGTAGCGGGAGCCACAGCAGCAACTACGCCGATTAAACAATTTATTACCATGGCCTGTGAGATGGCAAATATGCTTGGTTCAACTGGGCCTCACCACACCGCACGACTTGTCCAGTTTAACCAGGCTAAAATTGAAATTTCGAACCACTCGTGCCATTCCCCTAAATAACTTCCCGTATATAGTTATTTTTTGCATAAATCAAACAGAAACGAAAAAACAGCGTTTAGGTACGTTTTTTTAGTGCACGGTTCTTTATTTAGTGCAGTGAGCTCGATTACTACTGATCTTTTTTTACATACTTCGATCTCGATGAGGCTATAGCAGGTGTAGAAAAAAAACAACAGGAACAAATCAGCATTCATGAACAAGCTTCCGAAAATTGTTGAAATGATAGAGAACGAACACTTCTGGGAAGCATGTTCCAGGCGTCTATAGTTGAAAGGAAAAAGCTGTATTTGAACATGTCAGTGTGGGTGAAAAGGGTTGCAATTTTAAGGGCATTGTCACTCCTCGTAGACAAAGGTCTGGAAAATTTAAATTATGATTCTAATTGTAGGCGGTACCTCTGACGTAGTCAGGCTCATTTTACGAATGTAGTATCGCAGAGCATGTGTTCTCGTGCATTTACCTTAATATAGTGGTTCGTAGGGCACTGCTGTTCATAATACTGTCGTTTTACACGTTGTCAAAGATTGAGCTTTCACTCTGACATAAATTGTTATGTGACTTTAGTGTCCTTTTAAGGGTCCGTTAATGAACCGCACGCCGTCAAAATTGAACTAGAGACTTTGAATCCAGTTCCTGGTTTTCGCTCGCATATCTTGGTTTTGGCACGTAAATACTTAAAAACTTATTTTTGTAATCAAAACAGCGAATCCTGTACAATGAGTAGAGTGTCGTCGAGCATGCAATTTAGCTGCTGCTCTGAAAAGTAAGATGAACACAGACGTATATACACACGACAACCTGCGTGCAAAACACCTTTTGAGTCTGTCAATTACAGAAGCGATCACGTTTGTGAATGACAAAGGTGGGCAACTAATTGACACAGAAAACAGCCACAGCATGAATTCAAAACATGAGGTTACTTGATGCATAATGAGTAAGAACACTAGTAGGAAGTTGACCCATTTTTATCACTATAAGATCGTGTTCATTTTATGCTTGTACGCATGATGCCTTTTCGCTCAAGGAATATTTACTTGAAACAACTAACAGTAATAACATATGCTAATTTCTCCATCATCAAAAGCTCCAGCCTGAATTTTCATGTCATAGTGGGGTTTAACGTCCCCAAGCCAGTCTTAATTACGAGGAATGCCTTTGTTGATGGCTACCCGGAAATTTCGACGACCTAGGATTATAAAAAGTGCACAGTAAATCTAGAAGTACACGAGCCTCCGGCATTTCTACCTCTCTTGAACATGCCGTCGAAATTGGATCCCGTGATCTTCGGGTCAGCAGTCGAGCCCTTTAACCACTATAGACCAGTATTGTAGACTGCCTAACATTTTAGGGGAATTGCACACTAATGGCTAGAGTATAGTGTACGGATGATGAAAGAAGCAACGAAGGCTGCATGCATGGCAACCAGAGAGTTAGGCCATAAAAAGATGTTTGGGTCGGGTGTAACCACTTTTCATTGCCACCTCAAGCAGATCCACGCATCACAACAGTCGGTGTACGTACGTGATCAGCAAGTATGCATCTCAGCGCAGACCAAGCCAGCTATTGTCAGTTCTAACGTCATATCTACGAATCTTGAACAACGAAACTGCGTTTCGCAGTGAATAGCGTCCGCTGGGGTGCAGTCGGATATGCTGACGTGGCCGTGAAACATGCTAACAGAGGTAATCCCGCCGTCACACTGTCCGGGATGTTCGGTGGGTGTGGACGGCGATCAGAAACGGCAAAAGAAGGGAGGCACAACGAGGTCGCTCGGAAGAAGCGAAGAGGACAAGACGGGAATCCATCATGCTTCGAACACAATGGCAAGACAAGCAGACGGATCATCCCGTTGGCAACGCCTCTGCGTGGGCGAGAGCGATGTCCAGCCAAAACTGAACCGCTCCCCAATCGGTTCAGCGCCGCAAGCGCTTATATAAGTATGCATACGCCTGCCCGTTCCCCCGGCCGTTGTTGCACGCACAATACAAGTAGGCAGAAAAAAAAAGAATCAGAACAAAACCATGGGATAAGCGATGTAAACATCGGATTACACGTGTATCCTATGAAACAGAATTGCCGAGAAGAAGCTGGCCTGGGGACACGGCCGAATGAGAACACCTGGTTGCGTGATCTCGCGTCCTATCTATGGCGACAGGGGTGCCGCAGCATGATTTATTCTTGCAGTGACACTCATGACACTACTATCCGACGAGAGGCGGTCACGCCAAGGTCAACTATTTTTCGCCGGCTTACGCCCACTGAAAGGGTCACTCAATATATTCTTGAATTTCCTTGGCTGCTTTCTATACGTGGATTCTGGAAACTTGGATCATTCGGTCAATCTATTTATATTGCCCTTTAAAATGATAAGTTTGATTTTTGTTGCATTTTCTCTTCGAGTTCACGTGCATGGTTGTAACTGCTTGACGAACCAGTGACGTAGCGCAAAAAGTATAAACTCTAGAGAGGTGCAGGCAGCTACCTAATATGTATGATCTACCATTGATGACGTCCATGGTATTGCCTTATTGATACCATAATGAAGTCGTTAAAAAGCAAATTAATTGGTATGCTTGCGCGTCAGCAGCATTGAATAAATGTAATTCAACAAACATTGCGTGCATGCCTTGATGCTGTGAAACCCAAAGTTCAACTTCGTATCTTGATGCTGTGAAACCCAAAGTTCAACTTCGTATCTTTGATTTCTGTGGTCTTACATCTAAAAAAATCACAATATTATTATCAAGGAAGCTATAGTGCAGGGCTCTAAAAGTTTACGCCGTCTGATGTTCATAAACATGCACCAAAATGTAAGCAGATGGGTCTCCCCCTCCATCGAAATGCCTGCACCACGGGAATTTGATCCCGCGACATTGCACCCAGAAGTCGAGCTCCGTAGCTGTTAGATAACCGTGGCAGGTTCAGCTAAGTATTTCTATATGTAGAAGTATTTGAAAATGTGTATTTTAAACAAAATGGTTAATGGTCCACTTGGAGACTTTTGCTGATGCAGAAAACATTGTTTGCCGTGCTGATGAACTTTCCTTGCGTGGTTTTCACGCCCGAAAAATCCACGGTCATGTCTGGAGACAACACAGGAGCAAGCAAGCATCTCCGGGCAGCTGAACCGCAGGTCGTGTGTTCTATCTCTGCCGCAACGGTTGCGTTTTGATGGACACAAAATGCTATAGAGGTATGTGTATTGTGCTATGTCAGTACACGTTTTAAACGGCACCAGATATTCAAAATTATCCGGAACCCTTCATTATGGCATGTCTCATAATCGTATCGTGGATTTTGGAGCGTAAAACCCGATATTATTGTGAGCACGTGCCTTCAAGCTGGTCGTGAAGAAATAAGATTTTGTTAAAACATCTTTCAGGCAACAGACGACAAACAGAGGATGACAGCTAGGCGCTGACTTCCAACTAAAATTCTATATTGAATAAAGGTTACATAGAAGAAATACAGTATAGCAAAAAGCACTCCCTTATAAAACACGAAGCCAACGTGAGCATGGCTTCAAAACAACGTCAGGCCTGCGTGCAAGGCGCATCACAATCCAAAAGCTAGAAGAGCGGCCTTTCATAGTCTCTTCAAAACAATCATTGGGTAACTTTTGCAAGCACACTAGCTTGATACCTTCTAGGTTGTTAATAATAATTTATTTGGGTAGTAGGCCGGCATTAGCTATGCTATTTTTCGTCACTCTTCTGAGAAGCGTGATATCTGCTAAACATTTGCAAGAAATTCGGTGCCAAATGTTCATGCAGTGGCTGACGACGATGAGGAATTACGGCTGAAGTAGGTATGAGCCATAGTTAATGGGGGAACAAGAAGAAGCATTTTGTAATGGGTTGGCGCATTGGACGGCCCACTCGTTACGCTATTCGCATTGTGTAATGACTGCTTGTTCTTTCGCTGCTTTAAAACGCTTTATAAGTCGTATGATCGCGATTGATTTCCCTACATCAAGCCGGCCTAAGGCAAGTTTTCCGAAAATTCCCAAGCACTGGCGTGGCTCCGTGCTAGAATGCTGGGCTGGCACCCAGCGGACCCGGGTTTGAGCCCCACTTATTATTGGTGCTAGGTCAAGCCTGCCTAAGGCAAGTTTGACAACAAGTTACAAGCACCGGCGTAATTTAGTGGCGAAATACTGGGTTGGCACCCAGCGGATCCAGGTTCGAACCCCACTGCGTCATTTGTGCTAAGTCTTTTTTCTAATTTCACGCGATGTGGTTGTGGACAGCAGCGGTGGCGGCGGCGGACAACTGCACGTGACCCGAGTTCCGATCTCATAATGGCTTTAGGTGTAAAAACAACCAAAGCACGAAAAGCCTGCTCAAGGTGAGCAGGAGCACGTGTGTTGACGCAGGAAAATAAGCTCCGTATCACTTGAAGCTATTCAGGGCTTACCGACGGAAACATGTCTGCAATCTACGCAGTTTTTACGATGTCATATTTTGTTAGGATGCCGAGATAATGTACCCGTATTTTCGTAGGGTTACTACAGCCACATTGAGCTCAATGCGCACCAAGACACCCATCTCACCCTTTCACTTTCGCTCCTTCAATCGAATGTTCAAACACCTGCCGGTCGTACGCAGGGCAGATCACATAACATGCTTGTTCTTTCACAAGGAAGGAAGGAAGGATAGAGAGGAAAGACAGGGACGCTAACCAGTTTGGCACAACCGGTTAGCGACACTGCACAAGGGGAAAGGATGGAGAGATTGAAACAAGAGCAAAGAAAGAGAGAAATTGAGGGGAATCACACATGCACACACATGACGTAACCGCGCGGAGAAGCAGTCTTGTGTGGTATACGGCATCATTGGGAGTCCACAGCCGCTCATGAAAGTTTGTTGCCCCAAGGAATTTTAGCAATGCCTTCGTCACTTGAATTGTCAATGACTTTTCAGGATGACATTAGATAATAATCTCTAGTGTCATCATTTTGTTGTTAAGACAACCGAGAGCACATTAGATGGATCGTCCCGGCACAGCGTTGCGAGGGCAGTCACAGAAAAAAATGCTGCAAGGTGTCCTCGGTGTCGTAGGCGTCGCAAAGAGCATTGTCGGCCATCTCTACTCTGAACGAATATGACTTCGTGAAAGCCACTCTTAGCCACAAGCGGCAAAGCAGAGTGATCTCTCTTCGGTGGAGTACAGTTGGTATTTGAAATCGCCGTGACGCATTCAGGTGGTGTTGCCAATAATTTTGACTTCTAGATGTAGTCAGTGTTCAATGCGAAATATCTTTTGGTGATTCTTCGAAGCATGGCAGCAGCATCAGACCTTGAAAGGTATAGCATCTACCGTGTCGCCTTGTAAATCTGACCGGGCAGTTCGTTGCCACTCACGCCGCCATGACTGGGCAACCATTGAAATGTCACTCGGTGGCCCTTCTCGAATGACGTATGAATGAGTTTTCTTATATTTAATACCACTTGTTCGTATGGTCCACGCCGCCGTGCTGATAAGAGTGTTTGTAAGGCTGCTTTAGAGAAATGCTGGGCTGATTTCCTACTGACACAATCCTGTGACGCCGTACCCAGTATTCATTATTCGATGGGAATTTATTCTTTTGACGCCAACCCCAGTATTCATTAGTTGATGGGAAGTTCATTATGGAAACATACACTTGTTATTAAACACAATTACTAAGCTAATCATTTTTTCAGTGACACCATAATTTAAGGAATTTAAACAAAAGAGATTCGCCATTTGTCATTGTATTGAGAGTTATGCGCAGTAAAACACAGCACACATGAGCTATTTAAAACATGAATGACTACCAGACATCCGTGTAACGCCCTCTACTTCTTCTCCTCTATGTAGTGGAAACATAGCCCTGTTCAAACGAACAAACAAGATCAGCACATAACACTGCAAATATTCACAATAATGCATACATACAGTATGGAAGGAGAAGCTGGAGCGTACAAACCCTTGTTCACTTAAGGTACTACTCCCAACACAGGAAGTTTGCATTATATAGCACCTAAAGCTTCGTATTTTCAGCATATCCGCACTTTCCTTTCTTAAAACATGCAGATCAGTATTTTTATGTTACGTATATAGTATATGCACTGTACACTTCGACTACGGTTTATTACGGCAAAGTAGAATGCGCTAATGGTAGAAATGCAGGCCAGAAGTTCTCAGCTCTGGTTTAGCATCTGCACAAGTCGAGCTCGTCAAAAATTATCTCATCCAACCATACACCACTGTTGACTGTCTCAGAATACAGTGCACAACTGCCGTCTTTCAGGCACCCCCGATCACTACTTTGAGCTCTTATTAGAAAAAAAAAACAACCTCGTGCTAGAGTTTTGGGTCTTTTCGCCACCCGACAAGATAACCTTTAACCAGAAAACACACCACAACAGAAGCCTTTATTTTTATTGGGGGCCCAATACACTTCGAAAATTCTTAACTGTATCGGGGCGGAAAAAGTTCAATGCCTAAAATGAGCACCGACGCTGCTGCTACACAATGATACATGTAGAGACCCTATACCTATTTGCACTGTTGGGTTGTTCTCATCTACTAGTTGTACAGATGCTATTGTCATTGCAGCTATACGGAACAATAAAAGTTTAAGCAGACATTTTTACCTGTGTATTGTTGCAAAGTGCTTCTTCCAGAAATCTCGAGACGGTCATGCACTTTGCGGTGCTGTGAAGACAGCGATAGTAAAAATTTGTTAGTTACTTACGTTGAGTTTCATGGCGCAATAGCAACAATGGATATGATGCGCCAGACATTAGGTGATTTTCATAATAAGATTAAAATATGAGATGAAAAACAGATTTCTGTTTACAGTTTGTTTAAAAGGCCTGCGGCCTCTAGAAACCGGAAAACATGCTTTATGAGGATGATTGCATTTTCTGATAGTATTATTATTGGGTGGAGAGGTGTTTGTGTTCGGTAAAATTATTTCAAATAAGCCTGTCTTCTTTTTTCGAAGACTGGGCATGTTATTAAAATATGATTGATAGTCAGAGGTTCCTTGCAATGTTCGCATTCTGGCTGATTTTCACCGCGCAATAAGAAGTTGTGGGCGAGGTGAGTGTGACCTATCTGCAGGCGGCATAGTATTACTTCAACGAAGCGCTTTTGGCGATTGCATGACTTCCATTCTTGTAGAATAGGCTTGACGATTTGAAGCTTCTTATGCACTTCAGTCTGCCACTCTTCTTGTCATTTTGCCCTAAAGGCTGTCCGACAATTGTTGAAACAGTCTCTGAATGGTGCTCTTATTTTTGCTATTTTTTGATGACCTGCCGTTGTTTTTACCCTGTCTGCCTTTTCGTTTCCTGAGATACCAACATGGCTCGGCACCCATACAAGCTGGATTGTCTTGCCATTTTTCTCAGCTTTTTCTAGCTTCTGTAAAATGTCCTCGAGAAACGGTTCGTTTTCTGACCTTAAATGTAGGGCTTTTAATGCGCTAAGTGAGTCAGTGTATATGACAACTTTTTTGGGATATATTGAAAAAAATTTTCCGAGAGCAATCAAAAGAGCATACACTTCTGCTGTGAAGATAGATACAAATGGTGGCAGTCTTATACATGTTTCTGAGTGTTTTGATATGACAGCACTTCCTGTATATTTATGTGTTTTTGAACCCTCAGTATAGTATTCAAAGTGCGTGTTATATTTTTCTTGTACGGCTAGGAAATTCTGGATAATTTGTTCACGTGGAGTGTCCGTCTTTCTTAAATGAGTTAAGGCAAAGTCAGTGTAGTACGAAAAGCCCAACCATGGAGCCGGTCTATCTGGCATTCGGACAATTTGTAATGTGCTCTTTATAACAAAAACCAAAAAAAAATCTCTTCTAGACTAGATGAGACAGGACCACCATCAACATTATGGGGAAGATCACAAAGCTGTATGCCATCGACTGAACTTTATTTTGTCACAACATTAATGACGTGAAAATATTTTATTTATCCCAATTTATCAGACTGGCAACTATACATGCACATGGCATACAACTAAAGCGCATCACTAAACATTATTATCAAGCTACATGGACGTGACGGTTTGCTGCTCCCAATATCAGACCGTCGAGAGTCTGCGGGACATGTAATACATTACTAATTCAAGGCAGTATGTCGAGCCTAAGCACCGTTATCGGCTACGTTTACCGGATGCCTTAACATTTGCCCAGGCTCAACGTCCTCGAGGAACGACTAGCGATTCCGCGTCTGCTGTTAATGTGCATTCGGTGATTAACACACGGTAATGGAAAATATGCCATCAAGGGACAAGTTGTCAACGTTGTGATCAACAAGCAAAACACCCTGAAATATCTGCTGTGTAACGTTGCTGACTGTATCAGATTGCCGATTGTCAGTGTTTACACGTCACACTGTCTTTTTTTCATGTGTTCCCTCTCTTTCCATGTCGCTCGCTTTCAAAAAGGCTCGAAATAAACCGCCGGGGGCTAGTGTTTCTTTGTTCTGTTGGCGCAGCTCAGGCCAACATGACTGTCTGCTTATTTTGAAGACATGATACATGGTGTCAGAAGTGTTAAAGTTTAGTTGCAGTGGATACCGTCAAGCCTCCAGAACAGCTACAGTTGTGAGGCAATATATGAAAAAAATTGGCAGATGTCCAAGCAAAAACTGAAACTTTTCTTCTCGGCAACGCCCGCTAAACCGCCCAGGATAGAAGTCACACCAAGGTAGCAATTCTGCACAGAATCGCCGGTGGAGAAGCCCTCGACGTCTACAACTTCTTGTTCGAACAAAGTGAAAGCAATGAAGATTACCAGACAGTGCTGCGGAAGTTCGAGGAATACTGTGTCGACGAAGGGAACGAGGTTTACAAGAGGCACGTTTTGTGCCTTCGCATGCAGAAGGAGGGAGAGCCGGTGGAGCAATATTTCCGAGAGCTAAAGAAACAAGCGAGGCTAAGCAATTTCAGCACACTAAAAGAATCCATGATTAAAAACCAGGTTGTTTTTGGCCCAAATAACTCGAAAATCATGGAAAAGATGCTGTGAGAAAAAGGACAGAAAGTGGAGCAGATGTGCAAAGCAGCCGGGACTTCAGCACGACAGAATGCTGTGTGGTAAAGTCAAACGCTGCAAGTAGACTACGCCCACCGGGCAAAGCGCAACGAAAAAAAATTTCGGTGCCAACAGTGTAACAAAGAGCATGCGCTATGGCAATGCCCAGCGTGTGGAAAGACATACATTGCTTGCAATAGGCCGAACTATTTTGCAATATCCTGCCAGCGCTGCCCGAGCCAACGCAAAGAACAAGTACTCGAAGTTGAGGCAGATGACGGGTTTGCCATTCTGGATAGGCGTCTATGCTATAAGCGACAGGGTAAGTGCATACTGGACGGTGAGCGGAAAGACATGCGGCCAGGAAATCAGATTCAACGTGGACACGACTTCACAAGCCAACATAATTCCTTGGTCTGTTTTCCGCCATTTCCAGATGTCGTATTGGTGCACGTTAAAGAACCCCAGGTGGTCAAAATTTCCGGAGTCCTCTACTACGGCGTCTCTCATAATCATATGATGGTTTTGGGACGTTAAACCCCACAAATTAATCAATCCAGATGTCGTATTCATCAGAGCGATGTTGTCGCTAAATGGCTTGACGCATGCTGTGACCTTCTTCATGGCCAAAAAAGGTTGCCATGCCATATTAGGATTGCACGCGTGTCAGGAATTTGAAATTATCTCGAAAGTTGTGGATTCAGTAAGGTGGAGTGAGCCGGTACCCGAAAATGCTTTCCCAGACTTACGTCAAGGCACGGTCTGTGTTGGAAGGCGATACCGAATGGTCACGCGGGAGAATGCGGTTACAGTTGTGCACGCAGCCCGACAGGTACCCTTGGCCCTGAGGAAGCCTCTTCGACAAGAGCTGGAACGCATGGAATCTGTCTCTATTATCAAGAAGGTGGACGAGCCTACAGACTGGGTGAGCCCTCTTGTTATTGCACGTAAAAAAGATGGGGGCCCTTCGGATCTGCATAAATATGAGGGAAATAAACAAGAACATAAAACGTGAGCCCTTCCACTTGCCAACAAGGGAAGAGATTGAGGCAGAACTATTAGGTGCGAAATTTTTTTCTCGGCTAGATGCCAAGGCGGGTTTCCACCAAATTCCATTGGACAATGCTACATCACGAGTGTGCAGTTCTGCGAACCCGTTCAGGCGTAACCGCTTCTTGCAGCTTCCACTGGGAATTTGGTCAGCAAGCGAAGTTTTCTAGAAACGTTAACATAAGTATTTGAGGAATTGGCAGGTGTCCGAATTTACGTAAATGACGTTTTAGTGTGAGGTGACAGCAAGGATCAGCATAACGAACGCCTACATGCTGTGGTGAAGCGGGCACAAAAAGCAGGGCTGACTTTTCACGTGCGAAAATGCCTTTTTGGTTTGAAAGAAATTGAGCTCTTGGGTGGCGTAATAGGTGATCAGAGAATACGTCCGAATGGCAACCTGCTTGAAAGCCTACGTTAACTGCCGACACCCACAGATAGACATGACGTGCGCAGAATGATGGGCGTTGTTAACTACTTATGCAAATATGTACCGTCGTTGAGCGATAAGACCATTTTGCTGCGAAGCCTTGTGAAAGAAAACGTCACGTTTGAATGGAGTACAGCACATCAGCGTTAAGCCAAACTCCATAAGCGCGAAAATGCACGCGACAGCGACGAGCGACGCTATGAGCGACGAAATACTACATAGGTGCACGTGACGCTGCCCGAGTCACGTATGCGCAACAAGAAATAACACAATGTTTATTACGCATGCGCATATAAAAAATGCTGCAAGGCAATAATAAACACTTTCCGTTCCATTACACAACAATATATCTTATTTTTAAATTGGAAACCGCTCGCTACGCGGTTTTCTTGGTGCGAGTTGACGGCCTCATGCCAGTAACAGTGGAATTCGCTCGCCGAAGCCGTCGCGTGAATGAGGTTTGCCTGCGCTAGCGACTGATCGTGCGACGCCGGTCTACGTCGCGTCGCTCGTCGCTGTCGCGTGCATTTTCGCGCTTATGGAGTTTGGGCTTTAATGGCTGGCAGTGTGCGATGCACTAACAAAACTTCCGTTACTCACGCTCTGACCATAAGGATACTAAAATTACCGCACATGCTTGAAACCGGTTTAGGCGCTGCCTTGCTACAGAAACACGGCAGTGACTGGCGCCCGGTGACGTATGCATCACGAACGCTAACCGACTGTGAAACCCGCTACTCGCCAATCGAAAAAGAAACGCTAGGTTTAGTGTTTGCATGCGAGAAGTTTCATCATTTAGATGGCAACCGTGGGTATGGATTGAAACAGATCATAGACCCCTGCTTGACATTTCTCAAAAGGGCATTGGAGACATGCCACAAGGATTACAGCGTTTTTTTTATCAGGCTGTTACAATATAATTATACTTTGCAGTTCATTCCTGGCAAGAACCTGGTCCTGGCGGACATGTCGCGTGCACCCGTGCCATCAGTCATCGAGTGTCCTAAAAGACATCGAAATTCATGCGACAGAGGTCATCACCGGCATCGTAAGCACGCCCATGAAAGCATGACTGCAAAAGGAAACCAGGAATGACCCATATTTGAGCGAGGTGAAGGAACGAATCTCACGGGGTGACACGTTCGAAGGTGAAATCGAGCCCTTTGCCGGAGAACTGTCTGTGGCAGAAGGATTACTGCTCAAGGGCTGCAAGTGATCATATCTAAAGCAATTAGAGGAGAAATTTTTTGACGAATTCACGATGCATACCTTGCACTAAATAAACGCAAGGCCAGAGCACACCGATTAGTATTTTGGCCTGGACTCAGCAGAACTATTGATTCCTTCATTTGGGGGTTTAGTACTCGCCAAAGGTATGCATACAAGCAGCCGAGTGAGCCCCTGATCATACAGCCAATCCCGGACAAGCCATGGCACCGAGTGAGAATCGACCTTTTTCAGTACGGTGAAGCCTCCTATGTCATCGTATACGATGCCCACTCCAACTTCCCTAACATTGAAAAGCTAAGTGGCACAGCAGCCAAAAAACTCGTCGATAAAATATCTGCCATTTTCACATGGTATGGCATCCCGGCTCAACTATGTACTGACAATGGGCCCCAGTTTCTATCGCAAGAGTTCCGACAGTTCGCCGTAAACTATGACTTCCAGCATATCACATTAAGTACAGACTTCCTGCGGTCAAATGGACTGGTAGAAAAGGGGGTCCCATTGATAAGCGCATCCTAAAGAAGACCAATGAATCCCATGGTGCCTTTTGGTTGGGTGTTTTAGCCTATAGGTTATTCTCTCTGGAAGATGGTCGCTCTCCGAGTGAGCTACTGCAAGGTAGACACCTTCGCACAATCCTGCTCAAATATCAAGACGATCCCAGAATTCCAGTGAAAAACTATCGCCAGTCTTCGAGGGGTAAGGCTCCACCAACGCTCGTGAGGGGAATCTCGATGCGCATTGATAATGGAGGCTTGTCACGCACAGCCACACTAAATGGGCAAGCTACACTGAGGTCGTATATTGTGAATACAGAGGACCAGTGGATGCTAAGGCGAAACAGGCAACACCTGCTGCACCTACCAGGAAACGATGCGAGCGAGGATCAACACGATGCCGTAACCCCGGGAAACATGTTCGATCCGGATGAAAGACAGGACTGCAATACACCAGGAGAGCAAACGCACACAGAACAAGGCCTAGTGAACTCCACGACTTCAATGCAACGGGCTGACCACGGAGGTGTCAACTTTTCACGTCAACGAAGGTCGACAAGGCAACACACGGAACACCGAAGATTACATTACGGTGCCAACTTCTACGAAACTTAAGTTTCTTAAACTTGTTTTCTTTATATTGCATCAGGAAGAGGAGATGTATCAAATTGCAGATTGTCAGTGTTTACACGTCGCACTGAGTCTTTCCTTCATGTGTGGCCCCTCCCTCCTTTCATATCGCTCGCTTAAAAACAAAACTCGAAATAAACCACCGGGGGCTGGTGTTTTCTGTTCAGTTGGCGCAGCTCTAGCCAACATGACTGTCTGCTTATTTTAACTACACGATACACTGACGACGTAGCCATTGAGGTACATATCAAGTGCTGCTCCTCGCAAAGCCTATCTACAGGTGGGTCCTTTTCAATTAATGCCACATCAAAGTGAGGCTTCTGTACATTATTGACACGCCTTTTAACCGACATCACAAGACATGAGTAGAGTCCGGCGCGTTAGACACTGTCCATGAAGACGAGCCGATTTTCTAATGTGAGCTCGAAGGTACTGCACTAGTTACGGATCATGACGGCATTGTTCAGTGCACGCCTACCATCGCACAGTGAGCCACACAGTACTGTTCGACGACGCAACCGTTTACTCGACAAGTCACGACGACGGCACGCATTACCTAGCCACCACTCCCAGAAAGGGGCAGATTCTCATGCCTCTACTCTACGATGAACACGCGGAGGACTTTTTTCTGGAGATACACTGCGGCCCTCCGCGGAAAATTACAAATCCACATGGCAGGCCGTGCTCCAGAGCCAACAGTGAGATACGGTGTTCGGACAGTAGAGACGTGGAACTAGCTGACATCTTGTACAGGGCCGTACACTCTCAGTACGAACACCGCACCGCATGGCTACGCTCTGAGGGGCGCCAGCGCCAGCGGTGCCGCCGCGCATCGAAGCTTATCGACGCAGGCACACAAGAGTGTGGAGGCGAGACTTCGTTTTGATTAAAAGCGCGGGAAGGCGCCGTGCCTGTTTTGCCGTGAAGGAAACATGAATCACCTGGGAAACCACGAACGTTGTAGGAAAGCGGGCATAGCTAAGCGCAACGTGTTGTGTAGTTACGGTATTCGAGACGTGGGTGATCCCTTTTGTTTCAGTACCAGAATACCAGTTTAATGTATAGATTGTTGCAAACTCTTCACTATTGATTTTGTTTGGTTTGTGATGCTTTAGTCTGCGAAAGAATATCGCCACTGAGTGGTGCACTGAGAAGTTTGTATTACCGAGAAATATTTACCTCCGCCTGAAATACGTGCGCAAGCGTGCATGTTTCTGCCTTTCTCCCGCATTTATTCACGACACGTGCTGCCGCGATCGAACTTGTGTCTCCCCACTAGTTTTAGCTGACCACTAAGGCTCCACAGTGGGGCATTCTAACGGCTCTACACACTCGGCAAGTATCGAGATTCATAAATCTTAGACATTTGCTTTTGCGTGCTTTTTCATAAGCATCGGAATGCTCTATAGTTTAACTAGTGTAAAAAAGTTTGCCGACAGTTGGATACAAAGTTGTGTGCTGCGTTTTCTAAACTTAGCAACTATCGGTAGCGGGTAGGTTCCCCTCCAGCTCCAATAACCGCATTCAGTCTATCTGGGGAGGCTGCTGTATATGAACCGACAAAGGTTTGTGTTGGCTCTGATTCGCTGCCACTCCTCTTGGACAATGACCCAAAGCGCGTCTGCTGAGACCACACAGAGTTGTCGGTGGGCCAGCGCAAGCTACCTGTTCCCTCACACATTTTTAATGATGTTTAAGTAAGATGACTGTGGAGGCCACTCAAGAACTGCCACGTTACGACTCTCTAAATACTGAGCGACATTTTTTTTTTATTTCTGTATGGGGAGTTATGCTGCAGGATGAAATCATTCTCTGGGAAAGGTCCCCCGACGAGATATGGAGCAGCACGTCGTCTAAAGCCCGCAGTGGGTGTCTGCCATGAAATGACTTTCAATTTTGACAAAGGGTCCCAGCCTTTGAGTGGTAACGGTGTCATTTTAGGCCAGCCAGTCAAAATACTCTCAGTAAAACAATGTCTTGTGACATGAGCATATACAGCTTTTTCATCGAACAGATGGAGCACAAAACTTGAGAGTCATTCGAAATCCTCTATCGTTATCAACAGGAGATAACATTGTGTGATAGCCATTTTACACAAACCGCAACAGACCTGCTTAGGGTGATCTTGGATGACCAAAGTGATGGCCCAGGAAAACTTTCTGGCCAAGTTTTTTTTGCGAGTGTACAAACCATCAAAGTAAGAAAAAGTGAACCAGACACCGCTAACGCTAGCGCCGTTCCGCCAGTTTTCCTTTTTGTCTTCCATTGAGTGACTTAGGCATTGGTAACATGCACGTGGTTTAGACGGCAGGCTACTTCAGTAGGGACCCCAAGAATATTGTAGAATATGGTCCAAAAATATGCTGAGGTTAAACTTATGGTGGTCACGTAAGACAGTCCCCAAAAAAGACCCCACATGTACATGCGCTCTCTGTGCCATGGATGCCTTGTCGGCTGAGTGCTCAGAAGAATAAAATTAAATCAGAGTATAGGGTACAAAATACGAAGGAGGAGGTGAAGAACATCAAAGCATTGACATAGTACTTGGAATTTTATCAAATATTGAGGACTTGATATTTGTTGCATTCCTTGCGTTTGGCTAAGGGGTAGTAAAGAGAAGACTCCCGAAGATGTGAACCTCAAAAAAGAAGAATCTGTTTTTCAACGGTCAGGTATCTAAGTAGTGACCACGGCATCATTACGCGCTCAGGTATGTTGCTTTACCTCACGTGTTTAAGCAGAAGGACGGACACGTATAAGGTGGTGAACAAGAGTGGGGCCCCTGTTTCCCAATAAAAAAATTACGGCATATTCACGGGGTGAATGATGATGAATGGGCGAAGCTCCGGAGAGATTCATCGGTAAACTGTGAATCTTCCGTGTAATTCGCCCAGTCGATCATCATGTAAAGACGTGAGAAACGCTGTGTGTGTATATACACAAATCAACTTTTATTTGTTCTTAGACGATGGATGGCTTGCGATGTCCCTTGCCTCGCGCGCTTGCACATAGGGATTCTGTCTGCGAGCGCGCGCTGCTGCCGCCTTGCGCTCTCTCCGCTGTGCAGCCTTATCCATCCGGCGACTCCGAGCGCGCGCCAACAGCGAACGGATTTTATTACAATGCTCCCCCTAGCGTACGTCGCCGCACTAAATCGAACGATTGCCTTCAACCAATGACACGCGCCATATGTGACATCATTCCTATTTTATAAGATCTCGCGTCTTTCATCAACTACAAGTACCGCTGTCTAGTTTATAACATCTTGCATCTTTTCATCATCAGCTACAAGTACCACCATTTAGTAAACACTACAAGAACTAAACGAGATGTGGCTACATACAGGAGACGGTACCGCCATCTAGTGAACACTGCAAGAACTAAACTAGAGGTGGCTACATACAGGAAACGGTACCGCCATCTAGTGAACACTGCAAGAACTAAACTAGAGGTGGCTACATACAGGCTACAGGAGACGCACAGCCCACGCCCTAAGGAGCTTTGCCCCTAAAAGTTAGCTCGGTTGAGAATACGAAGCTATTCGTATAATAAGACAGCACAAAGAAGAGGCTCAATTCAGGTCTGCGGAGAGTAGGGCGATTGTTCCCGAATGCCATTATGAACGCACCGATGTTACATGATATTTATACTTTTCAAAAAAAACAAAAGGATCTCAAGAGCAACGTCCCGGGATGAATATGCAGCTGGTGTTGCTATATTTCATGGACAGAAAATGAACCAAGACTACTACGCGGTAGAAAACATGGACAAGGTAAAGACAGGGACAAGCGCAGACTATCCACTGAAGGTTTATTCATCCCAAAATGCATATATAAATACCTGATAACATATTAATAAATGATAGTCTGCGCTTGTCCTTGTCTTTTTCCCGTCCATGTTTTCTACCGCGTAGCACTCTTAGATCATGTATCACCAATTGGAGCAATCATCCACCTTGATCAGAAAATGAAACAGCGCTCGCACGCACGTAATTTTAGGTCACGGTAAATATGTCATCTCAGAGCATCGCTCACCGGCAAAATTCTTTCACAGATTAAAGCGCCACAAACAAAACAAAACTAATACTCTAGGGTTTGCAAAAATGTGTGCATTCAACTGGTATTCTGGTACTGAAACAAGAGGGTTACCCCACGTCTCAAATATTGTAACTACACAACACGTTGCGCTGAGCTAAGCCCGCTTTCCTGCAACGTTCATGGTTTCTCAGATGCTTTAAGTTTGCTTCTCAGCAAAACAGGCATGGTGTACTCCCGCGCTTTAATCGAAACAAAGCCCCACCTCCACACTCTTGTGCACCTGTGTCGATAAGCTTTTATGCATGGCCGCACCGCTAGCTCTGGCGCCCCGCGTAGCCCAGCCATACGGCGCGGTGTTCGTACTATGGGTGGACGACCCTGTACATGGGCATGAAAGTAATTCCATTTAACGTTGTCGAAAAGACCGTAACATTTCGCACCGACAATGTTACGAGCAGCATCATCACTTGTCAACAACTAAAGAGTGGTGACTTCGTGAGAGGACCGACTTCGTGAGACTATAGGCCGTGTTAGGGACTCCACGAATTAACGTCATGGCATGACGTTAATTGGTGGAGTCCCTAACACGGCCCATGTAGGAAGACCAGAAGGAATTTTTGGTAGTGACAAAGCAGTTTGGCAAATCAACGGCCTTTTGAAGAATATCTGGCTCCTTTTTTTTCTTTTTCTTTTTTTCTACCTACAATCAAACCAGGGAAATATCCTCTGAGCTTGGCTTCCTATCACCCTATCACGTTTGCCAGTTGTTTTATAGAGAAGAAAAGTCCCAGCTTTGCCGCAAATGTGAAGCAATGAACACGATAGCAACAAATTGGAAGGTCACGCGCAAAGTGGGAAGCAGATCAGAACGTGCTTCACGTTTCTCACGCACAAACGACGCACGAAACGTATTTGCAGATACAGATGAACGCGAATAAGCGTCTCAGTTACTTCGCTGTGTCTGAAAAACACGCGCTTTTAGCAAATGAAGGCTGCACAACAATTGTCGTGACCTTTATGTGCCCCATAACTAAACAGAATTGTTCTAATGCAAGCCCGACGCGAGCCAAGACGTATGGTCCTCTCCACCGGGAGATAAGGGCGCGCGAGAGATCATCCACTCCCCTCCACTCCGCGGGCCAAAGTACGCATGAGAGATGAGAGCCGCCGCGCACTCATAGCGCCATCTTGCTGATAACGCTGAAAACACGATAGTTTCTCCTCGATATGCCCGCCAAAGGCGGTAAGTGGTAGATATAAATAGCTTGCCGTTTGAGCGTTGAAGGAGATGCCCCTCGGTGGCTCAGTGGTTCACGCCTCACATTCACGACGTGGAGGTCTCCCGTTCACTTCCATGTCTTTTTCTGGATTTTTATTTCTTTCGTTTTGACATATATAGATACGTATACATATACGGCGAATGACGGCGATGCTCACGCTGACGCCGGCGGAAAAATCCAGCCGAGAGTGTTCATATAATTGCCATCGCAATAATATAGTGGTGCTGACTTGCTTAGAGAGGTACATGGAGCATATCGAGATATACTCTGATGCTATGAGCGTATTTCGTAAAGGACTATCTTCTATAAATAATGTTATTGACCATGTCACTTCTGCACAGCAACAAAAGCGCCTAACAAGATTACGAAAGGCATTACGAAAGGCTGCATTTAACAATGAGCGCATATGGCATAAAGCCATTCTAGACGCCTTGGGCAACATTGGTTTAGTCACAACATCTACGGGCTCTGATCGCACCGCCTTTCTAGCCGCAATTGAATTTGTTATGCAAGAATCTCCTGCTAATTGGCCTATCTTCTGCGACTCCAAGGCGGCCCTTTAATCTATGCGAAGTCTACGACACGGGAACTATACCATCAGATCGTATCTCAAATCAATGAAATCTCTGATCGCGCCACTAACAAAAGACATGACATAATCTCTCAATGGCTGCCTGGTCACTGTGGAATTGGTGGTAGCCACCTCGCGGACTACGCTGCCCGTTGTGCCCACAGTGGGGCACCCACGCTACTCATACCCCTCTCAAGGGTTGATGCCGCAGATGAACTTCGCCGCATCGTGCATAATACCACAGTTATGCATTCTAATCATCCACTAAACTCTGCTCGACGTCCACAAAACTCCGCTTCATTACTTAAATTACAGCTGCCATCAAAGACTTCGCGACGGGACGCTACTAGGCTGTGTCGATTTTGGATCGGCGTTTTCTTCATGAATTCATTCAGGTATAGCATTGGTATGGCTTACCCCACCAACTGTGATAACTACCATTGTGTAGAAAATCTCAGCCATATCCTGCGCCATTGCCCAGAATTTGCTGAAAATCACTGGACTCTCCAGTGTGCCTTAAGGAGGCTGGATGACCGACCCTTTACTCTGGAGAAGATCTTGGGATCATGGCCTTCACGTACTTCAGCCCAGAAAGACGCACGAGCCCTTCCACAATTCTTGAGGGCAACGTCACTGTGTGAGCGCTTGTAAAACCTGAACTGTGTGTGCGGTGTGTATTTTATGTGCAATGTGTATCTTATCCTCACTTTATCTTTTTCTCCCTAATTCCCCTCTCCCCTGTGTAGGGTAGAAAACTGGACATGGTCGAGTTAACCTCCTTACCTTTCTGATATTTTTTCTTCTCTTGGGAACAGTGTATAACGTCACGTTGTGGTGGTGGCAGAAGAAGACAGCTTAGGGGTTCTGGGGTTAGTGGCTGCTGTGGCCGAGTAAACGTTCACTCGATCGCCTTGAGTTCCTGTTCATCATTTCCTCCAGTGACAGACTAATGGAGGTGTGGGGTACTGCGACGTCTTACGACTGCTGGTCAGGGACAAAAGCAATCAACGCTGGTGCACTAGGGTCTGCTGATATCCATCGAAGCAGCCGCCGCCTTCAAGGACTACCGCCACAGGTACCGCCTTCTGGCAAGTTGTGTCAGGGCAATGTTCCCCACCGCCGCAACCCAAACTAACCATGGCCCATTCACTGGCGTACCCTGTCATCAACACGCCTCGCATGCAAACCCATTCCACGGCGATGCCGGCGAAGATGTGGAATTCATTCCCTCACGACGTAAGTTAGAGCCTCCATCAGAAACCGCCAACAGAACGGCCACTATCATTACCGTCTCCATTGACTGTTATACGGGTACTGAACATTTCGAAACGAGAGCTGATTTCTTGGTGATGAGTGCTTCAATGGCCATCCATCTACGCAAGGTGCTGGCAACGTGGGATGGCCCACAGCTAATCATCACTGAAGGTCACCTAGTATCACCTATAGGAAGATGGACTACACAGCTTGAGATTTGTGGTTTGGCTTTCGGGGCGTCATTCCTATAGTACTTCCGAAATGCTATTGGCTGGTCATATTGGGCATGGTTTTTCTTCAAGAATATGGAGAAATAATCAATCTGAGTGAGTTGTTCGTCACTTTCGCATAACTGTTTCTTCAAAACTGTACATTGAGAACGAACATCGTGGCTGGCGTTATGAATAGTTGATGATAGCGTCAAGTTGCCGCCTCGCAGTAGTGTCTTCATCCTTGATAAGTGCCCGCAGGGGCAGTCAAATACGGACAATCACCAAAGCTAACCTCACGTTATTGTTTGATCGGGAAGTCGCCATCTCTTGAAGTCTCCTTCAGCTCCGGAATGTCTAGACTACGCTTTTAGTTACGAACTTCAGTGGCGAATACAGGCATTTTGCGAAACGCACCACCGTAGCTTACTTGGAGGCACTAGGCGAGTTGGATGCTTTCCCTCTCGTTACGACGATCTCGACTGAGGACAGCTGAGATACCGACGTGACTAGTCACCTCAATGTTAATCGCGAGTTGAAACTACCTAAGTGAGCAAGGCTCCTATCAGCCTTGAGTGACTGTTTCACCACAACGTCACAAATCCGGCAAACTCTTTGAACAAAACACAAAATCATCATTGAGCTCAATGACCAACCCGTGCGCCAACATGCCTACCACGCGTAGCCGAAAAAACAAGATGCTATTCATCATCAAGTCAGACAAATGCACGACGACGACGTAATTCAACAATCGACAAGCCCTTGGGTGTCCCCAGTTGTGTCGGTTAAAAAGAAAGATGATTCACTACATAATATTCTGTGTAGACTACCGCAAACTGAACAATATCACAAAAAGACGTATATTCTCTTCCTCGCCTCGACGACTCCTTGAATCACCTGCACCACGCCCTATACTTCTTTCCATGCATCTTTATAGCGGATATTGGCAGATTGTAGTAGGTGAGCGGGTCCGATAAAAGAAGCATTTGAACACCTGACCATCTTCATGAATCTAAAGTTCTTCCTTTTGAACTGTGCTCCACTCCAGCCCCATTCAAACGAATGATGGACACAGTTCTATGCGACTTCGAGTGGCACTCGTGTTTTGTGTATCTATACGACGACATTGTTTTTTCTACGACCTTTGAGCAGCATATTCAGCGGCTTGTGGTGGTTCTTCTGGCCATTCCTACCACCGGCCTGCCACTGAAGCCGAAAAGGTGTCATTTTGTATACGACGAGCACGAAAGACTTGGCTATATCACAAGTATTAGTGGTGTTCGCCCCGACCCTGAGAAGGTCATGGCACTTCCTTTGTTCTAGACACTGAAGACAAAGTATAATGTACGTCGCCTTCTGGGCCTTTGTACGTCACCGTGGTTTTTCGCCAAATGTTTCAAAAGTCGCCCGCTCTGCATAACTCGTGAAGGACGACGTCACTTTTGTGTGGAGTGCAGACCAATATGAAGATTTCCGTGACTTTCAACAACGCCTACAAACACCACCGATTCTTGGTCACTTTGACACCGAAGCAGACACAGATGCGAGCAACTTTGACCTCGCAGCTATCCTCCTGCAATATCGAGATGACGTGAAACGCGTCATTTATTGTCTGCGGAAGCCGCACATTATCATCTGCGAAAAAATAACTACTCA
Organism: Rhipicephalus microplus; assembly: GCF_013339725.1. NCBI lineage: Eukaryota > Metazoa > Arthropoda > Arachnida > Ixodida > Ixodidae > Rhipicephalus > Rhipicephalus microplus. The sequence goes on from NC_051166.1 coordinate 191,316,162, forward strand.
ACGACTGAAAAAAATGTCTGGCGGTTGTATGGGCGCAAGGTAAGAAACCCATCCGTCAACAGAATCAATAAACGTACTATCAGCTATGAAAAGATTGACCGTTTCTTGGAAGTGTGACCGGTGTTTACATATTTTGATGCGTGGACGGCAAAGAGTTGTAATCTGGTGGCTTATTCTTTAGAACAAATGGTTGACGTTTAGTGCCCGACCTTTCTGCGCGTATACTGTTATGTACCCCAATAATAAGAAATCGTGACTTGTCCTGGAACCACCAGATCACGGACATTAAAATCAAACTCACCGGGATCACCCACGCTCTAAGATTTACTGCGGTAACTTCGTGAAGTGCAATTGTACCAGCCATTCGACAACTTTGTATTGTACTTGACCTCGAGTTCATGTGCTACAGAGTGCCTGCGTTGACCAGGGCCCGGAGAACAAACGCACGCGTTCTCCCATCTATTAAAGCTCAATTACTTAGAATATGCCTTGGGGTTCCAAGATGCATGTCCTCAGCAGGGACTGTCGTTATCACTCGTGATCACCCAGTCACAACATACATTCGCGTCGATGCTTTAAAAATTCACATGAAAGATATGCCACCTGAATTCCATCGAAACGCTTCGCCTCAGTCCCAACTTCTATACTACAATCTCCTTTCAGCGGTATTTTTGGTTCGCACAGCATGGTGGTTCGCGCAAACTTCACGCATGCCGCAAGACCATCGTTACCATTGGTGTTGCCTACATTCACTAGAAGCTCTGCTAACAATTTCTAGAATACAGAAGAAAAAAAACATTTTTCTTGTTTTGCTCTACAGCAAGCTACACTTCTAGTCCTGCATGAAAACACATTGGACATAATCACATTTCCCACGATGGGCCAATATCTTGTGCAACCTCATCAGGCGCAGAGGTCATTCACGAGAAATTCGTCACCATATAACTAAAAACATCGCACTTAACGTCAATGGCTACAGAGCTCACCGCCGTCAATGTTGCTCAAGAGTTTGTGGTTGAAGAACCTCCACAGTTATGGTCAATCTTCCCCGGCTCCAAAGCAGCCCTCCAGAAAATTATGTTGCCATATCGTCATGGACCAGATGAACAATTAGTCGCTGACCTGCGCGCAAAACACAAATTCTCTAAAAGACGTCTCGAAACGCCTACAATGGCCACAGACGTCATGATCAATGAAAGTACCTTGAGTATACATATTCAAAATGCAACGTTTCCGCCTCAAGTGTGCTTGCATTGAGTTTATTAACATTTTTATCAACTACGACAAAGCTATAGTTAGAGCCTGATGTGCCAAACAAGTTCGTAACTTATACTTCAAGACATTTTACACATGCTGCAGTGCGAGCACTTAACGATGACCTCACTAATTCTTCGAAATTTTTGTAAATAAGCGCCAAAATGGCAAAACGTCCTGTCAGAAGAGCGGTCATCGTTGGTTTTACCAGCGAGTGACACAGCTAACAAACCCCCAAAAGAAGTTTTTTCACATCACAACGTGAATGTACCCGCCAATTTGTTACTATTAACAGCTGGATAAGCATATTCCTTTCAAGCCAAGGTGCTCATATGATAATGATGCTTTCAGCAGCACGCTCACGCAAATTCGACTGACAACAGGAGCAAAACATAGGCGCGCATTGGCGCGCGTGCCAGCATGCATTAACTTCAGTGGTTTTGGATGTAAAAACTTGTACAGTGGTCAACACATAATTCTAAAACAATGGAGCGTCGCGCTTGGAAAAGCACAAGCGACATCAGCAGTTAGTTCGAATGAACGAAAACCTTGACAGCGAAAAAATTCTTCCAGCGAAATTGCAGCCACAAAGTAACATAAAAATTACAACAGTGGTCACTCAGGCCAAAAAAAAAAAAACGGCGGAGCTACGCAGCTTCGCCCCAGTCATAAGATGGAAACACGTCATTCACTGCTTCAAGGAAACACGCATACTAGTTATTTACTACCGTACCTTTTCTGGTGCATTATACGTCTACATGTTTTTGCGTTTGTGATAGTGGCCTGAATCCGTCTTTATCGTCTGCAATTGTACGGTGCGATACCGTCTAAGGTATATTCAAATATGTCGCGAAGGCTTGGGCAAAAAGCGGTTCAGAAGCTATTGCCAGCGACATCAGCATGGGTAGTTATGGAAGCTGCGATTGAAGCGCGAATATGTGTGGAGGAAACAAACTCTAATAGTGAAAAACCAAGTTTGATTCAAAGTAGAAACAATCAATGGGTTTTACAAATGAGATTTTTTCCCCAACAATATTATGTAGGTGTAACCAACAAAAAGTTTGTGACGGTTTTTATTACTACAAAATGTTTTTGCTAGCGCCTTCTGCACACGCTATTATTACTCAGTGCAGCCCTTGCACTGCATGGATATACATGGCAAGGTTCACTCGTAAAATTTGTCCACGAAGACACACCCCTCGCGTGTTTTAGTGTTCTGCGCTTGCTTTAGTTCTCCATTGTGCGTGAAATTGTTATTGTTGGTTAACATCTTCAGTGAATTAGGTGTCCAACGGGCAGCGGAACGATGTGAATTACATTTTCACCGAGTGCTTTCGTAGGCAGCTGCGGAAATAATGTGCTGTGCAAGGATGCAATAGCAACAAACGTATGCCTGGTGACCCATGTCTTCTAGATAAGAAACAAGGATAATGGTTCGGAACGAACTGCTCGTTGGGCTTTCATCCATTAGTATTCCTGCAGCCCGGTTTCTTTCTTGAGCATGCAGTGCCTACTGTGGCAAGTGCCCAAGTGCCCAAGTGGCACAGACAGCGAGGCAACGGAGCTCTATTCCGACGGTTTCGAGTGATCGGATGACGACTACGTAGTTGTCATGAGCCGCAATGCAAAAAGAAGACTGCTACGAACATCGTCGACGACGAGTATATCCACCGTGCAGGCTACCGCGCAGCGTTGGCCACACACTATACTCTTCATGGCTGTGGACCCTTCAGCCAACCTACGGCGGCTTAACAGGCAAGTCCTCTCTGCATATCTTGAAGGACTCACTCCAAATGAAATTAAAGACGTCAGGATCAACTCACGGAAGAATATTCTGGCAGTTGATGTTCTACACCATAGTGCGCTGCAAAGCCTACAGAACATCTCGGAAATCGACAGAGTCACAGTTAAATCAGTGATCCCCACTGACTGTAAGGGCAGTGTTGGCGTCATTTATGACGTGGACATTTCCATTCCCGCTGACGATTTCCCAATCTTGATAAAGCCAACTACAGACGACATCCTCATCAAGCACATCACAAGGCTTGGTCAGTCACGATGCCTGAAGATTGTTTTTGAGTGAGACAGTCTTCCCCCACACGTCAAAGTTGGCCACGTTCGCCATCAGGTCCGTCCATACATACCGAAGCCCCTACAATGCTTCAGATGTTTCAAGATGGGACATGTCAAAGGAGTATGTACCAGCAATGTCGTGTGCCCGCGGTGTGCCGAACCTCATTCAGAAGACGCCTGCCACGCAACTGCGTTCAAATGCTCCAATTGCCACGGCGCTCATAAAGCGTCGTCTAAAGATTGCCCACGAGTGAGAAATGAACGCGCGGTGCTGAAACGCATGGTGCGCGACAATTCAACGCACAGGGAAGCCACTGCTACTGTCAGGCGACATCGGCGTCGCCACAGAAGATCATCACGCAACGTGGCATCTGCCGATAGAGACCCGTCATCTCAAGCAAGAAGAACTGGCCCCCCATCGTCAAGCTCTGCAAAGACGGATACACCGAAAACAGAATCAGGGTCAAGACTCCGACCTCGTGAAGAGTGGCCATCACTTCCACGAACACAGCCTGTTTCAGAGGTGCATCGATCCCCGCCAACCTCGATGCCATCATGAACCACTGATGAAAAGACAACTGAGGATCGCCAGGTCATCAACAAGTTGCAGACCCTTATGAGTGAAATGCGCATGCTCCTAAGCAACATGAACACCCCATCAGCGCCGAGCGCACTCCAAGTGCTGGACACTTTGAGTCCGGTGCTTGCAGCTCTAAGGTAAAACGATGGCCCGCAACATGTTATCTTTTCGCGAGGAGGTCAAGAACGCATCTGTCCTTCAGTGGAATGCCAGAGGACTTAGGGCGCGTATGTCCGAGTTCCGGCAATATGTATTCACGAACCAGTTCTCCATAATTGCGATTTGTGAGCCGAACCTGTCAGCCCAGATGAGACTGCCTGGATATGAGTGCTTTATGTCTTCTACCCACGGAGAGCGCAGCAAGGTCGTTGTGTTCATACGGCACGACTTAACTTATGTTCATCCCCCTGTACCCCCTGATGAAGAAAACCAGTACGTTTGCATAACAGTAAAAAACAAGAAGACCACATTCACCATCATCGGAGCCTACTTACATCCATCAAGTCGTCTAGACCGAGAGCGCTTGCGCAGAATTTTGAATTCAACTCTCCAGCCATGGGTGATAACTGGTGACTTCAATGCCCACCACTACTTATGGGGAAGCTCCAGGGTCAACACTAGAGGTAGACAGTTAGTGTATTTCGCTTCTGAATGTGAACTTATCCTCGTGAATGACGGCAGCCCTACTTATCTGTGCGAATCGGGCTATAGCAGTTGCCTGGACCTCACTTTCGTCTCACGCTCGTTCACACGCAGTGTGCACTGGTTTTCGGATTTGGAAACAAGGGGTAGTGACCACATTCCAACATACATGAAGATTGACGGCTTTCCAAGTCTTAAGTCCTCCAGAGCCGTCCAGTGCACTGATTGGCAAAAATACAAGTTAATCATGGAAGACTATGTTGGCGCCTCACCTTTCAACCTAGAGGACGCAATAAAGAGTGCCCTACAGTCAACGACGCGTTCGCTTCCGGTGAGCTCATCTCGCACTGATATGGACATTGATCTCGAGAAACTCCGAGCGATTCGTCGTCGTGCAGAACGACGTTATAGACGCACGAGGTCACTTGATGATCTGAGAGTGGCCAGACGCACACAAAAGAAAATACAGCGTCACATGGACAAGTTGGACAAGCAACGATGGGTATCTTTTTGCGAGTCTTTGGATCCCAGAAAGCCTCTGTCACTAATCTGGAGAACTGTCCGGGGTCTTCGTACAACCATTACTCAGCGCTACCCATTAAAATCTCTGGAACTTCACTTACGCTGCGAAGAGATTGATGTCGCAGATTCCTTCTGTCGAAGGATTGCCTGCGGCTCAAATTCAACTGGGACAAAGACGCCCGACTTTTCTGTATCCTCATGTGATCCCCGAATGGAGATTTCGTTTTCAATGGACGAACTAAAGGCTGCACTTGCTTTGTGTAGACGTTCTTCAGTGCCAGGACCCGACGGCATCACTTACCGCGCTATGTGTCACCTAGGAGATCAAGCTCGGCAGGCACTCTTGCAGCTGTACAACGACTCCTGGCAAACTAGCATGGTTCCACAGGAATGGAAGTCAAGTCGCGTGATTCCACTTCTCAAAGCCGGCAAGTCACCCTTGGACATTTCCTCTTACCGCCCGATTGCCCTCGCGAGCTGTGTGGGAAAAGTTATAGAAAGAATGATTTTAAAGCGTCTGGAGTGGTACTTAAAGTTCTACGAAATATATCCAGATGCCATGTCCGGGTTCAGACGAGGCCGCTCGTCAATTGACAATGTAGTTGACTTGGTGGCATATGTAGAACACCAGAAGGCCTGCAAACGGTTATCTGCTGCTCTGTTTCTTGACGTTAAAGAGGCCTACGACAATGTCACCCACGAAGCCATTCTCAGCGCACTAGAAGGAGTGGGACTCGGTGGCAGGATATATACGTGGGTTCAGAGCTACCTACAAAATAGAGCATTTCACGTGCAGACAGAGAATGGCCCGACACCCGAGTATTACTGCAGCCGAGGAGTCCCGCAAGGCGGAGTGCTAAGCCTGACACTGTTCAACCTAACACTCATTGAACTAGTTGGCAAGCAACCAAGCAATGTACGACTTTCCATTTATGCTGATGACATCTGTGTGTGGACATCAGGTGTGACTCGACTTCAACTTCGCGCTCGACTTCAGAAGGCAGCATCAGTGACATCGTACCACTTACGCAAACAAGGGCTTGAAATCGCAAGTGAGAAGTGTGCAGTCGTGGCCTTCACCAGAAAACCAATGTCCGTTTACGGCATATCAATTAACGGGCAGTTGATGTCATGCAGCCGGAGTCACAGGTTCTTGGGAGTCGTAATCGACCGAAACCTGTCTTGGACACCCCACGTAAACTACGTGAAAAAGCGGCTGACTGCCATTTGTCACTTATTCAGGTTTCTTGCTGGGAAAAGTTGGGGAATGTCTGTCGAGTCTACAGCTGTACAAGGTATTATTTACTGGATCTCTGCGGTATAGCCTACCTGTTATATCTAACACGTGCAAAACGAACCTGCGCACAATCCAAAATATTCAAGCCCAAGCGCTTGGATATGCCTTGGTTTACCCCGCTGCGCATCGACAGCTGAAACAACTGCCATTGCACAGGACTACTCGACCAAGACGCACATCACCATTGAAACGATGCGTACATACCTCAGGCAACATGCTAGGAATCCTTCCCACCACTTGGCAACCCTCGCTACTGAGAGGCCCCGCACGAAATTTAGTGCAATTGTCTGTGCTCATCATGCGTCGTTTACGTCAGGTTTTACGCCTGCTGAGAAACTGGTGTAGCCTCCGTGGTGCCTGGAACTTCCACAAGTACGTATTTCAATTCCAGGAATACAGAAAAAATCAAATTTGCCTTGATCAGCCCTAAAACAATTGAGCTTGAGCCATCTGCACAAAATGTACAACAACCACGGGCACACATACACCGATGGTTCAACCACAGCGTCTGGTTCTGGTGGTGCGGTAGTGATTCCAGCTAGAGGAATCACTCTGCGAATCAAACTGTCACATGCCACTACGTCCACAGCGGCAGAACATGCGGCTTTGCGTGGCGCCTTGGAGTACATCAAATCCCAAAGACCGAGTAAATGGGCTGTGTTTTCCGACTGAAAACCAGCCCTACAGAGCATGCAGTCAGTCCTTCGACGAGGTTGCCATGAACAATTAACTTACGAAGTTGTCAAGCTCGTTCACCACGTCACAGAAACAGGCCACGAGGTCAAGTTTCAGTGGCTTCCTGGCCATTGTGGGATCAGTGGCAATGATTCCGCAGACAACGCAGTTCGCACATCGCACCAAGAAGAACACACCCTTCCGATTTCTTTGTCAAGGACTGACGCTGCAAAGCAACTTCGTCACCTGGCACGTAGTCTGAGTCTGCAGGAGTGGAACACCCCAAGCATAAGACATACGAGACTATACCAAATAAACCCTCGACTCGAACTTCGACCTCCATCCGGACTTCGTCGACTCGAAGCTTCACTTCTTTGTCGCCTTTGGTTGGGGGTTGCCTTCACAAAAGCATATAGAACCCTCATCGGATTGAGTGCCACCGCTGCATACGCGCCAGCCGATTGACTGACAATCCTCCTTTCTCTCTCTCTCTCTCTCTCTCTCTCTCTCTCTCTCTCTCTCTTTCTCTTCTCTTTCCTCTCTCTCTCATCTTCATGCCCCCTTCCTATTCTCCCAGCGTAGGGTAGCGAACCGGGCATGTGCCTGGTTAACCTCCCTGCCTTCCCTCTTGTTGTTTACCCTCCCCCCTCCTCCCCAGTGCCTACTGTTTGCGTTATCGGTGAGCAGATTGCCAAGTTATCTATCACGTTACTATGCGCCTGTATTCATTCGCATAAGTAGCGGCAATTTATCAGAGCATAATGCAAAATCAAAAGGAAAACATAACGCAGGCAGTGTCCACAGATTTTTCGCTCTTATTATCACTTTTTGCACCAAATAAATTTGAGTTATTGTGACTATCGAATTAAATTCAATTGTCATCATTTTGACGTGACAAGGCGTCATTTCCTCCTGCTAAAACAGAAGATCACAAGCGCTGTGCATGCTAAAGAACCTGCGTATGTGTGAAACAAATAAGTTGTGCTTCAGATATCACATGTACATGCTGCTATGCTGTTGCATGGTTGTCTTCATACATCGGTGGAAGATGCCACGAACAGTGAATAAAAGTTGACTGATATGTGGGGTTTAACGTCACAAAACTACCTTACGATTATGAGAGACATGGTGAATAAAAGTTAAGAGAATAAGTTTCCTTGTAAAACCGAGGCAAAAAGTGAACGGTAGTACAGTTAAACATCACTATTCAGTCATGAGTCGGCATTAGATTGGCTAGCGTTCACTTGAAGCACACTTATAGATGGCTCGCCGGCGATCATCCTAGCACGAGTCCTTAGCGATCAGGGGCCTATGAAAAGTAATTTCAGATCGAATTTCGCGCTAGTGCACACAAAATGACGTCACTTGTTTACCTGCTATTCCGTCACATCCGCTTTATTTTTTGTTCCGCCAGAAGTGTTCCCTCCTCACAGAGAATGCGCTAAGCCCAATGAGCAGCTGATCATTCGTCATTTTCCGAACGTCTGTGCTTCTATGGAGCCTTCGCTACCAATCTATATATACCTTGTATCGTCGAGCTGGGATTGATCATGAATCGGATGTGAGAGAAATGCACATAGTGTCGACGCGACAGCAACGTTGTCACGTTCGGTGTTCATGAGCATTTAGGGCAATGAAAAAGTACAGGCAGTGGCAGGGAGACGCCATAAAAGATGTGCGATAACGTGCCTGGCCTGCGTCGTGGTCTTCGCTTGTTTCGTCTGCCTCTAAGCTTTGGTCGAAATTTACGGGGCCCTGCACACGGCGTCTCTCATAATCATATGGTGGTTTTGGGACGTTAAACCCCACATATCTAAGCTTGGCTGCTGCTAGGTACAAGCGCCGTAATGTATTGGTCACTGAAGCCTCAACCTGACATTTCTGGCATTGTGCTGTTCGGCACATATATCTTTTTGTGCTCTTCACTTCGCGTATGGTTTTCGTGGATTGCTTCACGCAAAACTGTTTATATTGCTGCGCAGCACGTTTGCGAGAAAATTATTGCTTGGCTCAAAAAAGTGAGTCACCCCTTGCGTGGTTAGGTTTTCCTTGTGCCGCTACATGTATTCGAATTCACTGCACGAGTGTGATTTTGTGCAAAGCGCAGCTATGCTCAGTATCGTTATCTGCGCCATTGGCGAATTGCTTGAAGCTCTAACGAGTGTAATAAGAGACTAGTGGTGAATCTAGAAAAATGTTTGCTAGCTAAATGTAGGGCATAATCTTTGAGTAAACACTCGTGCCTCGTTAACGGCTTGCATGACAGATAAAATTGCTTTGTTTTTTGCTGCATGCGGCAACTGCTTGTGACTGTTTTTCGCGAAAGAGCGATGTAATGTGTGAAGGAAAAATCAGTGCGAAGGTGGGAAAGAAAATGTAACCAACATTTTTCTTTTTTTCGGTTCATGCCGAAGTCAAGTGCTGAAGCAACTACTACCGTGTCACGTTGTGCACTGTATGTGTAGTTGTGTGCGTTTATTGCAGTTTTACTCTGCTGCGGGTCTTTTTGTATTGTTGCCAATATGTTTATTTTTGTGTGTTTTTATAATAATGATATATCAGCTGTATTTTCACGTCTCGCAGTGCAATGAACCTCTCTTTGTGCCTGCGTTTATCAAACATTAAAAAAATAGGCATGTGCTTACCAATTATATTACTTGAAAATGAAACTTTTCTCTTCTCCAACGATTCTCATGTTTTAATTAAGATTTGTGCATAGACGCACATTGGCATCGTGTGCTTTCGCACTAGCGGTGCAGCGTACACGAAGCTCATCGATGCATGCAAACGACACGTTAAAATATAGAGTATGACCTCAGAGACGAGCACGCACGTGAAAGTGGTCTTGGAGGCTGTATAATATTCCTAGTCACTACAAAATGGCCTTCGAGGCAGTCTTTTCTGCGATCTGCCATCTCTGAGGCTGCAGAGTTTTCCCGTACCTGTTTGGTGCGCTGGGAACCAAATCATGCTCACGGGCCTATGGAAGCATCCTCTCTTAACAGTTTATATCACTCTATGATGCAGTCCTCAGTTCTGCCAGCGTAGAAAAATTCCATGTTTAAAAAAGCATACGTGTGAATTCTTTTCGATATTCACTTTTTGAACGTGCCAATTGAACTGGCCACATCCGAGTGCAGTCAATTGCTCACAGCTAGAGTATGAGCATCGCTGTGGCACAAGCCCTACAGAACGGGATGTTAAACGCTTGTGTTCAGTAGAAGAAGTAGCTCCAGATTTCTGACTGCGCAATTAATGGTGGCGGCGAAATATGTTTGCAAAGTATCACCACGGTAAACATTTGGTCCCGTGCAGCAGTGATGCTGCTACTCGTTAGCGGCCGATCACCGCGGCAAATCCGTCAAGCCGGCTCGGTACATACTTCCTCGTGGTGCCGTTCATTTCATGTGTCATTTCTAATACACGCAGTTTTCTGTAGCACAAACAGCATTTCGCTAAGCATTGTTCATACATGTCCGGTAACGGAGCTGAAATGTAACCTTTCACACCGCGCTAAAAAATTAGGTAGTGAGCACATACCACTTTGCACGGTTTCCGAAAGTATTCCAGTCTCATATTCATTCCCGAGAGCAGCTCATGACTGCATCCGGTGAAAGTGGCAGGTACTGTACGTCCGAAACTATCTATTCCTGCGCTAAAATGAGCTAGAATAACGTAGTGAGCTCTCTGGTGGCCCTACCTGGCGCCTAATATATCTCTTGTGTGGTGGCGCAACTAGCGGCTTGAATGCCTGGTGGAGGTGTTTGTCTGCAGCTTCACCAATGCCATTTTTGTGTGATGTCACATGCATAACACAGAAAGGCACGCCACTTTCGACATGGTAAAAAGTGCCTGAGGAGATTAAAAAGAAAACGTGCGCAACCTGGGTGAGTTCACGTAAATCAATGTGTATGCAGCTGTGCTGTTAGGCCGGCTAAATTAGGTTAAAATAAAACGCACTCAGGACAGTAAGTACTCGTGCGAGTAAATGACCAGAAAGCAATTTCTTTTATTAAAGTCTGACTCTGCTATTACTCGTGCGAACGCGCGATTAAACTGCACTCAGACTTTTGTGAAGATGAGGGATGCTGTGTACATTTGATATGCACATAACTTCCGCTACATGTGGAAAGCAGCCATGGCAAGCTTTTCAAAGCTTTTTTGCGCAGTTAACAATTCGTTAAAAAAGGCCCTACTTTCGCGAAGCATGTTTTTTACGGGTCTGTGAAAATACTGCCCATGCTGACCTTGACGCCGCTTATGAAGGATTGCAGCCGCTTATCGTTTTTACAGATTTCCAAGACCCTTGATATATGACGCCACCACACCCCATTATATAATTTGTTGCTTCACTTAGCACTGGCCCCTATTTTAGCAAGGCACCTCTAGCTTGCACCAATACGGGTCATACGAAGAGGGAACGAACACACAATGTTTTCTGATTACCCTTCGTGTATTGCAGTCAACACAGTCAGGCAGTGGACGACGCCATCGTGGCCTGGCCTGAGAACTGAAGCACGCTTAAAAACATGGAAGGAAAAAACCGTTCGGTGAGACCATTGGTCTGAGGGCAGTAGCTTGAAGCTGTCCTTTGTGTTATTCCAGAGGCGCGCTATACTTCATTTCACACTTCTGACAGGAACACCCTTCCACGGTCACTAAGCAATACACAAGGGGCGCCATGGCGCAGAATGACGGCGTGCAGAACGAAGTCGGCAACTTCCAAAGCAGAGGCAGTTGATACAGACGTTATCTACACGTAGCGTGTCAATTGGTCTACGGTGGTCACTATCAATCGTTTGCGAGTAGTTTTGACGGGAAAAGGGCCGTAAAGGTCGATACCTACAACCTCAAATGGAGTTGTGAGGCACGGAATTGGCTGCGGAGGCCCGGCCGGTGCAGTTGTCTGGATTTTATGACGCTGGCATGGGACACAGAAACCGACGTAGCACGCGATGCTAGTAGAAATACCGGGCCAGTAGAAGCGACTTCGAATGCAATCGTGAGTTTTTTGAATAGCAAGATGTCCGGCAGTCAAGTCATCGTGGAAGGCTTTAAGGACGTCAAGTCGAAGAGAGTGCATGTGGTAACACGGGAACCCAGCATTGACCATCAAGGTGACGGTATAGGACTCCACTCTCCAGCTTAAATCGCAAGAGTTGACGACGATGCCGCGCTTAGGTGGATGGGAAGCTCCCGAGAGTTGGTCCATAATACACCTACAGTACGGATCAGACAACTGGCAGGAGTGAAGTGTGCGCTTGTCATTGGATGATAGCTGGTCTATTGAGGCGAGCACGGGCGCTGCAATAGAAGCGATGGCCGAACTTTGACCGATGCTGAGCTGGGTATTTGGTAGAGGGCAGCGCGAAAGGGCATCGGCGTCTTGGTGTTTTTTACCTGACTTGTAAATGATATCGAAGTCATACTCCTGTAAACGTAGAATCTACCGACGCAAGCGTCCAGACAAGTTCTTCAACGTTGAAAGCCAGCATCGAGCGTGGTGGTCCGTAACGATCGTGAAATGACGACCGTGGAGATAATACGGAACTTTTGCACTGACCAGACCACAGCTAAGTACTCCTGCTCAGTTATGGTATAGTTCTTCTCGGTCGTGGTTAGTACTCTACTGGTTTATGCAACTACTCTCTCTTGTGAAGAGGTGTCGCGTTGGAGCAGAACGGCACCTATACCGCGGTCGCTAGCGTCCGTATGTAGGATGGTTGGTGCGGCCTCATCAAAGTGGCGGAGTACAGGTTCGGACGTGAGGGCACACCTTAACAAGTCGAATGCCGTTTGACATTCTTCCGACCACAGAAAGGGCACGTCGGAAGCAAGAAGCTGGTGCAGTGGAGCCGCTATTGATGCGAAGTTTCGTATAAAATGGCGAAAATAGGAGGCGAGACCAAGAAAACTCCGCAATTCCTTCGGTCATTCGGGGCGCGTAAAGCGAAGCACCGCAGCAACATTGTCCAGATCCGGCCGAATTCCGTCTTTGGTCATGACGTGGCCCAAAACCTTGATAGCTTTTGTGGAGAAACAGCATTTTTTTGTGTTGAGTTGGAGACCAGTGGCGGCAAGGCGTGCACGTCAGAATATCATCCAAACGTTGCAGGTACTGAAGAAACGTTGACGAAAAATTGACGATATCGTCCAAGTAGCAGAAACAGGTCTTCCATTTAAGGCCGTGCAGCACGGTATTGATCATGTGCTCAAATGTAGCGGGCGCGTTGCACAGCCCAAAAGGCATAATGTTGAATTCGTATAGGCCGTCGGGGGTTGCGAATGCCATTTTCTCTTTATCCTCTTCGTGCAAAGGAATCTGCCAGTATCCGGAACGCAGGTCGAGGCTGGAAAAGTATTTCGCGCCTTGTAAAGAATCATGGGCGTCGTCGATGCGAGGCATTGGGTACATATCCTTGCGAGTGATCTTGTTGAGCACCCTGTTATCGACGCAAAAGCGCACAGAGCCATCCTTCCTGCGAACTAGAGCCACAGGCGACGACCAAGGGCTAGATGAGGGGCAAATTACCCCTCGTTTGAGCATGTCAGCTACGTTTCCTTCGATAATTTTTCTCTCAGCAGGAGACACGTGCTAGGGCCGGCGGCGTACAACAGGTGTTCCGACTGTGTGGATATTCAATGTGTTGTAGTAGTAGTGCGGTCCAACGTCGAGGAGTAAACATCGAATGAACTTGCGTGTTTCTTTAACAAAGCAAATAGCTGTTGCGTCTGTGAAGGTGTCAAGTCGTCGCTAATGGCTGCAGTAAAGGCGGAAGAAGAAGCAGGCTCACCCCTAGGGCTGTCATTGGAGGAGGCGGCGTGAAGTGGCACGACGCACGCAGGCTCGGGATCCATCACGCAGGCCACCGTGGTGTTTTGAGAAAGTAGAATTTTTTTCGGATGTTGTATTCACAGCGGTGACAAGTACGGAACCATTAAGAAACCGAACTACACCGGAAGCGAGAATGATGCCTTTACCGACGCAACTAAATAATGGTAAGACCAAGACGTCACCATGGTCGATGTCCTTGGAGGTAATAGTTACAGTTCGCTCTTGACCTGGTGGTAATTCGGTATCTTACGCAGCTGTCAAACGAAGTGGCCTCTGGGGGTTGTCGTTGAGCGTGCAGTCCGTGTCGGTGAGGTGGAGGACGCGTTGGCCACAGCAAATGGCAGCGGAGGGAGAAAAAAGAAAAACCCACCCTAAAATAATTGGTGAGAGCAGTCAGTTAGGACGGTGAACTGAATGTGGTGTCGCATACCATCAATAAAACGCGGGCTGTACAGAAAGCGGAAGGTGAATGGTATACTCCTGGGCAGCACCCAACGTGGGTCCATCGTAAGGGATCATCACTTTTTTGAGACCTTGGCCTAAATCGACCCGCATAACAGAAAATGTCGCACCCATGTCCACCGGAGCATCCGCGTACACTCCTTCCACTACCACCGATATCATGTTGCACGGGCCTGGTGGAGGAATATCAGTCCTAATACGGAATGCATTTTTCACCCCAGAAACTGCATCATTTAATTTTCCGAATGACTGGCAGTGACGAATGAGGTAGGCCGAAGTGGAGAGGAGGAGCGGCGAAAGAGTGATGGTGAACGGCGTCTGGAGTTCCGGCTGTTCCGAGGTACACTCGATGCGGGCGGAGAAGGAGACCGGTGTGGAAGTGATGAATGGCGTTGACCTTGATAGTACACATTTCGTTCACGCATGTCGTAACCGCGGCGCTCGTCTTGCTGGCGCTTGCGGCAGAAACGAGAAATGTGGCCGCGATACCCACAGTACTAGCAAACTGGGCGAGATGAGCGCCAGGGGGAATGGTAGAAACCATGCGGAGTACTTGAAGAGAGTGCAGTCAAGTGTGTAGAGGTCAGGTGGGATCGAACGAAAGTTGAGAGGAGAAGCGGCCGCGTCCGACCCGTACGATGGTTACGGGAACATCGTGTTGAATTCGCTGGGAGGCATAGCAGCGACCTGCGCGTAGGTTCGTATGGGCCGAGACGAGGGTGACTGTACGTGAGCCGTAGAGTTCAGAGATGTCAGTTCCTCCCTGATAATGTCACGCAATGCCGCTCCAGAAGGCTGTGATGAACACAGTGGAGAAGGTAGGAAACCCATGTTCTGCAACTCTTCACGTAATATGTCTCTTATGAGGTCACGGAGAGGTCTGTTAGATTGTTCGCCTATGTCTGGTTGTAGACGAACCGAGTACAGAGTATCGAGGCATCACGACGTCGGCTATGGTAGCCGGGTTCTGAGCAACTAGGGCATTGAAGGCAACATGGCCTAAATCCTTCAAAATGTGGCGTACTTTGTCGGACTCCGGCATAGATGAATTGGCCCGCCGGCAGAGCGCAAGAACGTCCTCGATGTACGACGTGTACGACTCACCGAAATGTTGTTGGCGAGTGTCGAGGGTTCTCTTCGCGACTGCGGACCGAATGGCCGGTGTGCCGAAAACGTGACAGAGCCGCTGCTCGAAGGTCGCCCAGTGGGTGAAAAAGTAGGTGAAAAGATAATTTGCCGTGAGCAGGAATCAAACCTACGACCTTCGAATAACGCGCTCTTTTTTCACCCACTTTTCTTTCTTATTATTTACATTACTTTAGTTCTAATAACTGCCCTATACATTCTTTGGCATTATTATCTGTTAGATCCAATTCTTATTGTGTCAAAACACGGAAAAACGAGCCCTTAGGTATACACTTCCTTCCATATACTTCTACATGTATATATATATATATATATATATATATATATATATATATATATATATATATATATATATATATATATATATATATATTATATATATATATATATATATATATATATATATATAGCCACATTCCTTTTTCAAGTTTGTTATCACTCCGTTACACAATGTATGTTAAGCACCAAACACGCCTACGGTGTTCGAGAATCTTCGAGGCTTTAGTAGATCACTTTGTTAAAATTACGCCCACTTCGCGAACATTAAAGATTATTCTGGAACTTAGATAGCTGCTACCGATAACTCTAGAATATTCGATGGCACGACTATAACTGCTGACGCGCTTCACCGCTAGTCAGTTGATCGACGACCAACGCTCAGTTCGCCGCTATCAATGTCTTGCTGTAATCTTACTTTCCTTTTACGTGGCTAAAGGTTCGGCCGAATAAACTGTTTAACCTTAAACTTACTGTCTGTTTCTTTCGTCGACGTCATGACCCCATCAAATCTGGTGGAGGTGCTGCTTCTTTAATGTACCGGACACCCCCGTCAAGCCGTGAGCCCAATCCCCGTCGCGGAGAAGACACCGATGCCAGGCACGAGCAGCAAGGTAGCCGTAGGCAACAAGGTCTGCCACCAAAGTACGGGCTTCTACTCGACGCGACACAGAAGACCAAGAGCTTAACGTCGACCACGGCAACAATCACAGCGCCTGTGCCAACTGCCCCGATCCTGCTCTGGCAACCCAAGGAACCACTAACTTTTCACGGTTCCCCAGAAGACCTGGAAAGCTGGTTCTAAAAGTTTGACCGAGTAACTCGTTTCAACACTTGGACCGACGATGACAAGCTGCGGCACGTTTATTTCGTCCAGCAAGATTCAGCACCGACATGGTTCGAGAACTGAGAAGCTACACTTCGGACGTGCGACCTTTTAAATTCGAAACATTTCTTAGCTAACATCGACGACTTTCAGCGTATATATGTATCTATCTAGCAGCTTACGTTTGAGTGCTCTCGTGGTCACCCCCTTAACTTGGCGTGAACCAAAATGAGCATGGAATGGTAAGATAGTTCGACAAATATGAAGTGCTGGTCAAGACATAAAGAATGTCGCAATCCCGTCGCGTACGTCATCAAACACTTCCCACCAGACAATGGCACATACCCACTGGCGGGTATGTGCCGCTGGTATGTGGGTATGTGCAAGAGGTGATTGACACTTAGTATTTACCCAGGAACGACGAGAACATGCATGGGCAAAACGCTTGAGTAGTTCTCATGATCCGTCAATAGTTTTGTGTTCGGGTGCAGTATTCTAGGGACCGTAGTTCGGGGGAAGCCCTCGGAAGAAGGGACTTCACACTCGAAGCCTGTTTGTGGGGCTGCATTGACTCGACTGAAGCATCTGACCCCCGAATGCAGAGATGTTACTTGGCTCACGCCTTCAACTTAACTTGAGCAAAGCGGCGTAAAGCAAGCAGCGTACTTCAAAACGCCCAAGTCAGCCTTCGCGCTTCTAGATGCTCAGGCTGTCTTGCTTGGTCAAGTCAAGAATGAGCTTCAAAGCAGAAACACGCTGCTCGCCTGCTAATGAGGTTAATAATGAAGTTGTTCGCGTAAAGCGCGTGTTACAGCAAAAAAAGACTATGTTTTAAAATAACTATAAAAACAAAGGGCCACAAGCATATTTTTGCCATTTTACAGCTAACGAGCGGCACATGGTGCCTACCGCCACAGCGATGCGCACTGTTGCTTCTGTAAAGCGTTCAATGCCCGCTGGTTTTAGTGGCCACCCAAATGCGGCGCGTTTCGCCATGCTTGCTTGTTTGAAGGCGACACAAGCATCGCGTTGGGTTCTTTCGTCGTTTTTTTTTTTTAATCGAACGCCAGGGCGTGTATTTGTGCTGACCTGGCTCACGAGGCAACACGATTTTCACGGTATTTGCTTTTCTGTTCTCCTGTGGACATGCTTGTAGCGGGCTAGGTCGCAGTTATACATGAAAAAAAAAAAGCGACTTCTGGAAACAAATCTGATTCGCATCCTTTTGTTGAGCTTGATAAACAGGAGAAAAAGCAAGGGTCAGGATATTGCCCTCAGCAGAATTTTTGCTCTCGGTGTGCAGCAATGTCTCTCTGCATGATGGTGAAGGGGATCAAAAAAACCTGTTAAAGAGGCAGCTCTTTTTTTATGTGTGTGGAATTTTACGTAGCGTTGTGCTGCAAGCGATGCCTTTCTGAGCAAAAAACAGCGCCCTAGACGGGACGAAAGGATAGATAAGTCACACAGACACAGCGCCGAGACAATTTTGTACCAAAAGAGACGGAAAATGTCGTGTTTTGGAAAAACAGAAATAGCCTTTGTGGTTACAAAACACTTCGGCGTTGTCACCACCGGGACTATGAATACGCACGTGTGTGTAGTCGACACAACCGGTAATGCCAGGGAACTCAGCCACTTCATAAAAGTGCCGCATAACAATAGAAAGTGCCGCCGGCTGCGGAAAACGTACCAGCATCGCGTACTCTGCAGATGCTTTGCGATGAGTAGCGTAACTTTTCCGACTGCACGGCCTACTGTCGACTACGGGATGCGGACGAGACTCCCGGTGTTTGTTTGGAATGTGCCAGCGCCATAAAACCTGAGAGCTATCAGTTGCTGTAACACTGGAGGCACAGGCTGTCTTCGGTTGTCCCCACTTTCCCGGAGCGGCAACATACTCAGCAGCTGCCGCACGGCGTTATTCGTGAATACGTATCGAGCATGAAATTATTTCTCGTCGTACAACTCCATTGGATTTCCTCGGTCACATAAAGCATGTCCAAAAATCTTCAGCAGGCAGTGCGCCTCAGAAAATTCTATAGCCGCGGGACGTCATTTCGAGAGGTGGCCATGTTAGAATAACGTATGAAGGCGCTTTCAAGCTAGCCCCGCAGCTGACTTGAAACTTGTCCCGACTTCGACCAAGCCAAGGCGCCTTCAAATCGTCCGCAAACTCGAGAATGATTTATGGTGACCGGCAAGACTGTCTTGAGTCAAGAACGAGTCAAGTACAATTTAAGTAACATCTCTGCATTCGGGGGTAAAGCGAGCTGGATCGGGCGGGTCGGGGAGCGCGAAATATGGGAGGGCGCAAATTATGCACGTAAATACGATATTATATATATATCAAAGGTATCACGCAGTGCGGTTTAAAAACATATATAAAAACAGCGTTATGTGCAGCAAACCTGATGCATAATGTTCCCAGTATACTATAGTGGCTACAACTAATTTTTTCGTTATTCACAATAACTAATTGGTCACAGTTACACTTGTAACTCGAAAGGTAGTCATTTAATTATCAAATGTTAATGAAGTAGATGAGCGCATGTTGAAATGACATCCGACTGCGCTACTTCAAGAACGTAATCATTGCACGCTCATCTTTTCCTGTTGATAGACAAAGCCCGCGGAATCTGAAATGTGACACGTGTCTATATAGCTGTGCGCATTAGCGTGCATCGAAAAGCGGCGCCCTCAAGCACGCTCACTTAGAGGCAGCCAGTATCAAAGAAAAATGAAGAAAATCTAGAAAGAAAAAAATACGAATCGCGCTATCTGTGTTTTCCAGTTCAAAAAAAAACGCAGTGATTTGATCTTAAGCAGCCAGGCTCTAATCAGAACAGGGCTCCGACCGCGTTTTAATGAGAACAGTTGGCTGTAACATATGGATATATCTCTGCAAAACTGCGATACATGTTTTTGGCGCCAAACTTGTACCTTTGCAATGTGTGGAACGCTGTCATTGACAACAAAAAAGAGGTGAAATGGTTGCTAGCAGCAAGCTTATTTGAGCGTGCTGCTTTCTTTGGCAGTTGAGATCACAGCCGCGTGTTATTTTTTTAACATTTTTGTGGGTTTTCGTTATTTACAGGAAAACGTTTGGACGGAATTAGTGCGTTGTTGAAAGTAGTGCAGACGGATGTTTGAAAATGCGCTCCTCTGTCTTACTGCCATTTTGAAAGTTAGGTGAGTACTTTCAGAGCCACAAATATATTTATGACTAAATATTTATTTGTTATCAACAAAAAATTAGTAGCTGCTATACGGCAGAATACTGGGAACAGTATGCACTAGGTTTTGTTTGGGTAACGCCATTCCTTTTTTTTTTCTTAAATCACGCTGCATGATAATTGGGCGACCCTGTAGTGTATATATATCAAGGTGATATTCTATTTTTCTAATTGTTCATCGCAAGAGAAAACTTCAGTAAACACTTAATCTATTTTGATCACGCGAAAACACTATGAGAGACCAACCCATCAAAGGCTTGAGGCCATATACCGTACACGGTACGTCGCCACTGTATAAACTCGGAAGTTCGTTCTGAAATAGCCACACGACGCACGTTTCCGAGCGTCACTCGACTCTCGACTCGTCGTTCAGTCGCCGTATAGCAGCCTGCCTTCCCAACTTGACGCAGCATCTGACACAATGCACGATGGATTGCAAAGCGCACTCCTCGACCGAGACTGGCGACCACGTGCTAACAACTTCTCGAGGACTGGCACGCGGCCCGGCATGCAGCAGAGTACATTTGCGGTAAGCTTCCCACTGAGCAGCGTGGCGTTAGCAGCGCCAGGTGCCACGTTAAACAGAATGGAAATACGAACACGCGCCACAAGCGAAGCACGCGTCAAAGCACAGAAAAGAAAGACACGAAAGAACGGCTCGTTTCGAACAGCACCCATCTCCCTCCCCCAGGCTGCCCCCTAAGCCGCTTGATACAGATTGATGGGAGGTCCCGGATTCCAGCTCAAACCAGGAGCGCGTACATCTCCCCACACGTGTGGCTCGATCATCCCCCAATGTCCTCCCCATCAAGAACCCAGCACACGAAGGCCACAAAGCACGACCGCTTCGGGAACAGTAGCGCATCGGCGTAGAAACTATAGTCTCCGGCTGAGCAGCTGAATCGTTGCCTCTCTTCTGGCTACGAGGCCTCCGTTTTACATTCTACACCCCTCGCTAGCCTGGCTTTCTTGTTGCAGCGAGCGCAATGTTGGGGACCGCTTTGTCGGAGACAATGCCCTTGTTGCAAACTAACTACACGGAGCCGTAGTGGGGATGGGAGCAGGAAGAAGAACCCTGCTTCGTTGGAGGGGAGAGGAAAAAGCCGTGACGTTGCTATAACGCCTCTGCTCCCGGTGCACACCACGCAGTCTTTTGATCCGCATCAACGCCATTGTCGCGTAATTCCCCCGTGGTCCGTCCGGCTCGCCGCATGCGGCAGTGCGAGGTCGACTGGTATATACGATGGTTTACGATCACCGCTTCCTTTCTCAGTGTGCTAGAGCCTAAGTGCGCGCGTATGTACGCACGTTCGTGTGCGTAGTTGCTGGTCGCGCTTCAGAAGTCTACTCGGTATTGCGAAAAGCAGCAATTTAAAAATCTTGTGACGGAGTTAATATTTAAGTGTGAGCTCTATGTTCTCCACCTAAAGTGCTCCCGTGAACCATCAAGATCACCGAAAGCGGCACAGCATAAATAAAAAATAAAATTATAATTTTACGTCAACTTAGTGAAAAAGTGGTTGACTTGATGTCACTTCCGTGTTATTCCAGTTACAACAAAAATCAAAGAAGGCTATAAATATTTATGTATTCACATTTTTATGCCAGAAGCACCTTTACGAAATCAATTCTGTGCTTCGCCTAAATACGGACACATATATTCTCAATTTATAGCACTCAAATGCGCACGCAGCAATTACCATACTTCATAATAACGCAGCTAAACAAGTGCTGCGGTTCACTTCGCGAAGCAGGCTTTTATAGAAGGACTTCCAGCAGCATACGCCTGCATATATAAAATGGTACAAGGGGGTTGACCGCATATAGAAGGGATCTCCACGGTCACGTGTGCAGGGTCGTGATTTAATCCCGATTCGGTTAAGATCGGCAATGAGCGCGAAGTATAGTGCGTGGTCAGGGAGCGTGCTCTGTGCGTTTCCGGTCCCTTTGCAAACAGTTACCATGGTGGCGACTATGTTAAGAGGGGAGGGAGGCCGATCAGAGCGAGGCCGCGGTTGAAAGCCTCTAATTGCGAATAAGCGTTCCGCAGGGGCTAGCTCGGCGATGGTGGCCCCAATAAATTTTATGGCGTTACAAGGGTGAGTTTTTCCGCATTCGCGGCGGCAGGGTGCGGAGAGGAGTGCGCGCACGCGATGCAAAGCTCGTAGCGGGGTAGACAAGGGGTGTACAAGGGGCACACTTTTAATCGGATTCGCGGAGCGCTGCACGGGGGATCGTAAAGCTGCTCTCGCGGTTTCGCGGAGAAAGGGCCCCGAACAATCGACTATAGTTTCGAGCACGCGCATATTCGGCGGCACGTGTGGTTTGATATACTCACCGGATTGAGATTCAGTTCTGCATTTTGCGACGTCTATGCATGCGCCAGGTGGACGCGTCAAAGAGTGCCACTGGGTGACGTGTGTGTTGGCCCTACAGCTTATGTGCCCATGTATGGAGACACGGTAGCGAATAGGATAAATGTCACCAACTCCTATGACGCGATCTCTGCGGTGATATTTGCCCACCTACACTCCGAGCTTTGGCAAGAAACCGCTTTGAAATCGAGCTTTGGAAAGAACACAACGAAAATTCGTTCCGGAGAAGTGACTAATAAAATTACTCGCTTTAATTTTTAATCGTATCTCTCTTGATAGGTCACCGCTACAAGCAAGAAGATCATTGGGGCAATGCATTCAGATTGGATGGTGACCAGTTTCTTCATTGTATACTTCATGGTTGAATTATAACCACTAAAAGAGAAAGCTTTCTCTGTTTCGCGCCATTCCATACCCATCACGAATCAGGCGATTTCTTCGTGGGAGAACTTAACATGAAATTGTACACTGAGGCAGCCACCACAGGGTATATATACGACACTCAACTCTTAAGCTATCATTACAGAATTTATACTTGCGTTCGTTTAAAGATGATCACGAAGAAATCTGATAGGCGGCTGTCTCAAGATGCATTTAGGAAATCAAAGTGGCTCTTATTCCGCCCCCCCCCCCACACACACACAGAGTAATACATACACAACTACTCGCTAAAGAAGCACAAAAAAGATAAAAGCGGGTAAATAAATTGAACCGAAAAGGGTGCTCAATGTACTCACGTTAACAAAAATTCATGCATCATGCGCAATAAAAATAAAGTATGCCCGTAAAGTTTTATTTCAAGTTGTTCTTGCAGTCCAAGAAACAAGCACACTTAATTGTAAACAAATTCCACATCAACTGACAAACAAAGTCAAATCGAATTATTTAGATTACGACTGATGAAAAAGTTCAATATTGTGGGAAAGAACCTGTCTGTTTAAATTGGGACTACCTTTGACAAAAGCTGTTATTTCTGAAATCTGAATTAGCGTCGGCCACGGTTAACGCACTCAATTCAGACGCCCCAGAAGAATCGGCAATCGCTCTAGCAACCACAACATGTACAGACGCCGCGGTGATTTTCTTCGACCCGCAAGCCACCTGCAGGAATTTTGCTAAGAGCCGTATCTCAGCCATTGCCATCAATATTTTGAAACGGCGAAGCACTCCACTCCCATACACTTGTGTATTATGGGTGCCAGGATGCAGGGAAATGAAGCGGCCCACGCCGCTGCCCGCGAGCACGTCAGCCGGGCTGCCCCCTGCCCACAGGACATTCGACCCGTCGTTGAAGAGACGGAAGTTGTTCAAAACACCTACTCGTCGTTACTCCAGCATCGCAGGCTGGAGCGACGAGTACACCCTCCACCACACCCAAAACTGACAAAAGAGGAAAGCGTGATACTGAGACGCCTGCAAAGCAGCACATACACACATGGGGCCATAATGCACCGTCTCTACCCAACGAGATATAGCTCTATGTGCCCGCTCTGCAGCGTACCGGACACCTTGGCACACTTGCTTCTTGCATGCCAGTGTTTTGCCAGACGTAATCTGCAACAACACACGACTGATAATGAAGCAGGATGGACTAACGAAGACCTAACCGAAATGTGAGACGCGAAGCTCGACCTCGAGGACCTGGAAGACCAACAAAAACCCGTCGCTAGGACCAAAAGAGCAGTAGAAGCCAGAGGGTTCGTGGACTAAGGAGCCCTCTCACCTGAGTATGACACCGGACATTGCTCGGAGCGCTGTTTCAGAAATATACGTTTACTTCTCTCTCTATCTCTGAACCACCTTCTGCGAGCTTGGTATGGTAATAATAATGGCACCATGACACTCACTCAATCTTAATTCTAACGTGCAAGCCGAGTTCGCCCCCTTCTTAACAAGCCGCTGTTTTAGTGCGTCACAATTAGAGGCAAATACTCACATCAGGTTAAATTAACATCAGGAGAAGAGTTCAGTGTTACGCCGATCCTTTCTTTTTATATAAATAAACGATTTACCAAGCGTCCTTCTTTCTTTGCATACGTACACTAGCGACTCCCTACTATGCGGAGAAATACGTAATGGCTTCATGATGCCAAAAAGCGCAAAAAACAAGCACACCGAAAGAAACCATTAGGACCAGTGCTTGGTCATATTTGTTGTTTTTTTTTTGGTCCACGTTTTTTGCTCAGCTTCGCAGTCATGAAGGCATAGCAGCTAGCTCAGTCTCATAACTTTTTGAAATACGTAAGCATGAGAATAAAATGCCTTGAAGGCAGACCTAAATAATATTAGAAGTTTGCGAGGCAAATGTTCACGACTTTGAAACTTAACAGTCACTCAGTTGTACGAAATATACACAATGTAAAAACTAGGTAGAGCTGCCGTTTCCGTTTACAGTAAGCAGATTTAAGTTTATTTTTTGCCGAGTTGCTTGCATAACTTTCAAGTCACTTGTCGCGTTTATTTTTTAGGGGGGAAAGGGCTTATTTGAATTTTCTCGGCCAATATAAGTATTTTAGCGATCATCACGTTAACGAACGATGCTTCTCTCGTACACTAATTTTCGTATACGTCTGGATTCGAATCCAGACGTATACGTTGGAGGAATCGTTGGAGCTTTTAAGACCACGCTGCTACGTAG
The DNA here is from genome assembly GCF_013339725.1 of Rhipicephalus microplus. NCBI lineage: Eukaryota > Metazoa > Arthropoda > Arachnida > Ixodida > Ixodidae > Rhipicephalus > Rhipicephalus microplus. The sequence continues at coordinate 191,340,996 of NC_051166.1, forward strand.
CCTCCGCAGTCACCCCTGAGGAAGGAACCAAGTCAGCTCTGAAACGTCGGGTTTCTTCAAACCTTTTGGTTGGCGTCTAAGTCATCTCCCAGGAATCAACACGTAACGTTAATAATGAGCTAATAAATGTTAATTCGACCGAATGAAGACTACCCTGTTCAGAATGTTAAAAAGCATGCGCTTTCCGTTCACAGGTGCGTTATTATTGCCGTAAAAAACATTTAAGGTGCTTTTTTTTTCAACTCCCATTTCATAATTAAACAATTTTTTGTAATATAGCTAAAAATAGTTTCTATAATCAAAAAATAATTAGGTTCGCGGTTCCTTTTTGTTTTTACGCGAAATCGCGCTGCTTTTGCGTATCGATTTTGTTATTACCTGTTAGCTCAGTACCATCTCAAAACTCCGATATTAATCAACAAAGAATTCGACCGTTCTTCATTACACCGACATTTGGGCATTACATTTAGCAGCAATTTAGCACAGAGCATTCTAGTTTACATGATCAACAAAAGAGCTAACCGAGCATTTTAATACTGGCAACGTAGCTTCAGTAAAGCCCCACCTTTTCTCAAAACGATTCTCTCTTAAATTATTATGTACTTCATGTTAAAATCCAACGCTGCAATCTAGAATCCCCATGCCGTTATATGCAACTAGATATCGTGTATTATTTTAGAATAACTGTATGCGTTTGGTGTTTTTATAATTACCATAGCACATCGAGCATAACACCAATTAAACACACCCTGTGAACGCAATGTATATCACTGCGTCGTAAGTATTAATGCATTTGCCTTTTTTCATAAGGTCTTCCATATTTTATCACTCTCAGTACTGAGATTATCATGCCATCAATATATCCTTCATATCTTATTGTTCATAAACACCGGTAAAAAGCGTTTTCCTCTATACCGCACACTTCTAACGATTGAAATCACCAACATTGTTGCTTTTTGTCAGTCCTCCCTTTTTTATCAGCGCACCTTCAATGCGATGATCCTACCTGTTTGCCTGATGTATACCTTGCACTCCTATATTTACTTTACTTCTTTCTTTTTTTTCGGCAGGCGTCGTGATGCCTGCCTTGCTTTTCTGTGTTGTTTTTTTTTTCTTTGTAAATACACAAACTTGGTTATAACGGAGTCGGCTAAATCAGCAATTTACTTAGTTACATCAAAGCATAGCTTAAAATCACAATTGAATCATTTAGGCCAAGAAGTGTCAACAAAGAATAGATTTTTGCATTTAAAGTGCAGCAAAATTATTATAAAAAAGTGATTTCGACGGCGAAAAAAATTATTTTTCTTTGAACCTGATATTCGGTGACTACGATTTGCTGTCAAGTCGGTTTCACAGCATCTGCATATAACGCATAAAAGTGAAACAAAAGAATATCAAAGTACTGTTTGAGAAAATTGAAGTGATCACGCCAATCATTCCCCAACGGCGTCATAGAAGCCTGCCTTTTTGCTGCTTAGAGTGGTTCGACGCCGTTTCTGTAATGTTCAAGGAACATAAATGCTCGCGCTATACTAAGTCCAATGAAAATGCAGCACCAAGAATCGTCGCATGACCTAAAACAAAAGAGCTAAGGTGTACAAGCGAAGAAACCAAAGCGTCAACCTTAGTTAAGGCACATCTGTAGTGGTAGCCACATTTTCAGTTTGACAGTATCACGCGCCACAATAAAGATGGGTTCCCGATACAGTATTGTCATAACGGAAGTGCCAATTCACAGGAACTAAAATGCACAGCTGTATATAAAAGAAGAATACCTATAGATGGGCTTGTAACACAGTGATTTTATTTTTACTTGTTCCCGTCCGAGGAGTCCCACGAGTATCTAATGCTCCTACACGGGGAACTATTTTCGCACTAACAAAATATAAACCAGAACAGAGCCGACAGGGAAAATAAGAAGATCAAACGGGCGAAAACACATGCCGTCCAAAAGTTGTTCGGGTCCATAAACTTGCGCTAAAATTGTCATAGCCGTAAAAGAAGTATAGCGTGTAAATTTCGACCCACTTAGCCACACACATGCCAGCATCAGTGCCATACACACCAAGATACATAAATCGCTTCTGCTTTCATTTTTGTAACTCTCACGAAGGTGGGATCGACTCAAAGTTTATGCCCGCTTACCACACGCAACAACAAAAAAGAATAGAAGAAAATGGCATAGGAACGGAGGAAGAACGAGGTGCATCGTATGTGCCCAACGTTAGCATCGTGTACGTTCGTGGCACAACTGCCGACATCTCAATTTTCGCGCCTCCTATCTGGAGGCCTGATGCGACCCACTGGAAGCCATAAACTCAAAGAAAGAGGACACGTATCGTCAATGCATGCCGTGACCGTCCAAGAGACTTTGAAAGAACGTTCTATGTGCATGTTACTCGATGGTAACAATACGCTAAGCAAACTGAGAAAAGCAACTTTCACCAAAGCAAAAACATTGTACTACTAGACAGGTACTCGCAGTGCTTCGACAGCAAAAGCGCAAAATACGCACGCCGGAAGGTGCTCACAGAGGCCAGTAAACTGGGGCCACGCGAAACGACCGTGTTGAGGTCCTCGTCCCCGTTGACTGGCGAACTTCCTGCAATGGTGGCGAATACGCGCATGCGCTAAGAGATAACCTGACAATGCTCAGCGTACGAAGCCACCTTCCCTTTAGAATACGCATGGGGGGCCGACACTCCGAGAATAGATAAAGATAGACGGCCTTCAACTATATAGAACTGAGAGGAAAAGTTCAATCCCGGAGATCTCCGAATACCTGGCCTTACAGTAGCGCGCGTGGTGTTTCTGAATGACCCTCTCTCTCCCTTGCGCCATCCCGTGCGCTGCGTTCGTGCGTTCTCCCTTTATTATTTTCCTTGTGCCCGCCTTCGCTTGGGTGATTGAAAACGTACGCCGACCATGTTTCCAACGACTGCGCTTTTGTAGACCCCGCACCCGTTCAAAATTTACGATCAGTGGGAGAGAGCATGGAAAAGAAATGGTTCGACGTAGTCGAGCACCGTACTGTACATGACAGGCGTGAACCGCACGTTAGCTGTAGCAAATGTTCTTGTGCGCAGTATCGTGGCAAAGGACCAAGAAAAAGTATATATATATATAATATATACATATATATATATATATATATATATATATATATATATAATATATATATATATATATATATATATATATATATCTATATATATTTATATATATATATATAGGCAGGCATGGTGGTTGAGTGGCCGTAGCGTTGCATATAGTCTAGTAGATCCTCCGTGAGCGGTCACAACGTGGTTTATTTAGACGTTTCGGCCTAGAGTCTGGCCTTCATCAGTTTATGATGAAGACCAGACTCTAGGCCGAAACGTCGAAATAAACCACGTTGTGACCGCTCACGGAGGATCTACTAGACTATATATATATATATATATATATATATATATATATATATATATATATATATATATATATATATATATATATATATATATATATATTCTTGCACTGTATGATAGTTGAGTTTTGTTTGACGGAAGCAGGACAAGTATTGGGCCCCTGGGGTTAACAGCACCCGCCTAGTTATATGATCATGTCAGTCTCGTGATGCTACCCAAGATGAGGATTAACGAACTCGCCAAAATGTCACTTCTGCTGAACATCTGCCATTATTTACTTTTTCATGAATTTAGTCGCTATGTAAAAAACTTACAACTCGAAAGCCACTAAAAATGTATCACTCATGTCACTCAAAATGTTAAGAGAGCCTCCAATAGCAAGCAATTCACTTCCGAAGTACTACAAAAAATATTACTTCCCAAACCTTTTTGGCTTCGAAGCCTCTTCCCTTTGTTTTTTCGCTCATCCATGCAATAAGACGTGTGGTTAAATAGGGCATTGCTATTCATTCGCTTAAATTGAATTGCTAACAAAAAAATGTTTAGTCTAAGTTCACTCGAACATGTTCATTGCTCGAAGATGATACCGGTCATTGAATGAGAACATTTTTTTAAGTAGACAGCATTTCAGTTTAAACTACTGGGCTTGCGTAATTTTTGTAGACAGAAGGCAAAAATCATTCCAAGCACACGTGAGTAACACAGGGTAAGAGCAGTAAAAAAAACTAAATCAGTCATATCTCTATTAGGTTACTGCATAGGAAAGCACCACGGTCTTTATCTCAAGGCCAGATTCACCAGGAGTGGTCTTGAACTGACAATGACCCGCCACGACAGCCCAGTCGTCATGCTATCGCGTGTCTTAGAATTATCATTCTTCGTCCTTCAAATATCTCGTTCAAGGGTATTACGTATGATAGTAAACAAAATTATTAAGGGAACATAAACGCAGGCACTTCTTTCGTGAAAGTAAATGAGCAGTTGATGAAGCTATGTCGTAAGGAGGGCCGTCCTGGTCTGCAATAACCTAACTGCAAAAAAAAAAAAAAGAATACGATATTGTGACCTTGCTCCCTAAGGTACGAGACGCATTTAAAAATTACTTTTGCGGTGTGATACTTGTGCAGGGGATGTGACGTATAGTTACAGGACGAGGATACAGTTCAATAACAGGTCAAATAATTAGAAGCTTGCATTGCGACACCCATACGAAATTGTTGGTGATTTGTAGTTTCTTTTATGGATGATACATTCATGTCGTATAAGTATGGTGAACAAATGAACCTTGTAGTATGATTCTGTGCGGTTTTAAGGAAAAAGGCGAGGAAAACTTCATGTGGGCTCCATATGAAAGAAGTGCACTCAAGTTTAAATCTGATTTGAATTCTACCAGGTTAACGAGGGGAGGAGCTTTTTTCAAGCTAAGTTTTCAACAAACTTACCTTTTTGTTACCACATGTTAAAACGTTGTTTTCATATCAGCTACAGCCAAAGTTGCACGAACAAGTGACCCCTAAGTATTTGAAAAACTTGACTGATTACGCAGGACTTTTATGCATAACATTACAGGGGTTGAGGCCATTGTTGCGGTGGGGTGTTGGCATGACACGGCTTTATGAAGGATTTAGTACCATCAGCCAGTCGTCAGACTTGTTTAGAGCAAAGTTAAGGTCAGTTTTAGCCGAGCTTTGGTTAATATCTCAAATCAAGAAATACGTCTAGAGGCTCGAAGAAGCAGATCTTTGAAATCTAATGCAAAAAAAAAAAAAACCTGTGGAGCACCTGATTTAACTAGAAGCGGATTAGAATCCTTGTTGCTGATTTGCGCAAACTTTGAGTTAATGCTCTGAAATCGCTTAACCCACCATAAATTATTAAAGCTGATGTTGAAAGGCGAGTAAATAACCCCAATCTCCAAAAATCGTTATAAAAAGAAATATGTGCACCTTTACTTTGTCAACATGCTCCCACAAGACTTTTACGAATACGTACCATAATAAGGAAGTTACAGGGGTTAGAACAGCAAGAAAGGTTAATCGAATTGGAAGACAGGGCTAAAAGAAATAATCTTCTTGTTTTTGGTGTCACTGAGACTGATAAGGAAACACGACAGGACATTGAAGAGAAAGTATTAAAAAACATATTCTCAACGCGCCTTGGTGTTACAGTGTCCTCAGTAGAAAAAATTCACCGCATTGGTCAGAAGAAAAGCAAACAGGACAGACCAGTAATTGTAAGATTTTATGACTACAATGAAAAGATGGCCATATTTAGGAGCTGCAAAAAATTGAGAGGTACTAATATCGCAGTCTCTGACGACTACTCAAAAGAAACATTAGAAAAAAGGAAGTCCCTTTGGCGCTCTGCTCTTGATGATAGGCGCAATGGTGCGAAGGTGAGGCTTGTTCGAGATAAGCTTTACATCGACGACGCTGCTTATACGTGGGATTCCCGTTCCCATACACGCGTGAAAGTCAAGAACGCTCAAAGCGAAGCACGCAGCCCGGTCTGACAAAAGAAGCAGTGCGACATAAAGCTGATAAACGTGAATGCACGAAGCGTTTTGAAAAAAAAACAGAAGAACTAGAATCGTTGACACTAATTTATGACCCTGACCTCGTGGCTGTAACAGAAACTTGGCTAACAGAGGATGTTGCAGATACGGATGTTTTTCCCATTTCATTTCATGTACTGCGTAATGACAGACTAACCCGAGGCGGAGGCGTTGCTTTACTGATTAAGAAAACTCTTCGGTACGAATTATTGCCGCCCATTAAAGACTGTGAAAACGTGTGGTGCAAATTATTTATGGGAGATATCACGTTACTTATAGGGGTTCTCTATAGGCCCCCCGGAACTTCAGTTGATGTTTTTGAGAAATTGGATGACTACTTGCTAACAATGACAAACAAACGAAGCAGAGTAATAATCACAGGCGATTTTAATTTACCAGGTGTTGACTGGAATGCACGAGTTGCTGGGCCGCTTAACAGGCCTCTTGCAGAAAATCTGCTTGACATCATGATCAAGTACGATTTGGTTCAGGTAGTTGACAAGCCCACTCGAGTTCAAGGAGAAACCGAGACATTGTTGGACTTACTATTTTTGTCACAGGAAGTGTTTGATTATGAAATAAGTATCGAGGATGGAATTTCGGATCATAAGGTGGCTGCAGCAACTCTTAAACCAAATAAAAAATTAGAAAAAATAACCAGAGTAAAGGTGTACAATTTTCAGGCCGCAGATGATACCTCAATTCTTGATTACTTAGAAATGGCTTTTGACGCTATCCCGCCTACAGATGATGTACATGACCTCTGGGAATACTTTAAGAAGGTAGTAAACGACTGTTTGTCACGTTTTATTCCCCAAAGAGAAAAGAGAACTGCAAAAGCTAACCCATGGATTACCAGAAGCATCATTCACCTAAAACGACGACTATGTCGCGCCCGTCAGAAAATACCAAGAAACTCGTCTGTTATTGCTCACATTAGTGCTCAGGTACGAAGAGAAGTCAAGCAATCTAAAAGTAATTTTCTAACTAATATATTGTCTGAATACATATCCAACTCTCCCCAGAAATTTTGGCGGTACCTGTCGAGTTCGCAGTCTGAAATAACTGGGCTTTCTATAGACGGGACCTCCTATAGCGAACCGATTCAGATTGCCGAAGCATTCAATCATTACTTCAGTACCGTTTTTTCTCCAAGTATTGATCATTCAAAAAAAGGCTGTACGTTCGATGATACTAGTTCCAATCTTCTTACCGTATCTAAAGAGGGCGTAATGGCTTTACTGCTTGAATTGGATCATAAAAAATCACCTGGTCCGGATATGATTCCCAACGAATTTTTGAGGCGCTACTCTGATTGGGTTTCTAGTTTCTTAGTTAAAATTTTTAATTTATCTTTGTGTACTGCCGCTGTTCCGATTGATTGGTTATTAGCAAGAGTTGTGCCCATTTTCAAAGCTGGTGACCGCCTTAATGTTTGTAATTACCGTCCAATTTCTATCACATGCACGGCATGCAAAGTAATAGAACATATAATTTCAAAATATATATTTCAATATATAGAAAACAATAATCTGTTTTATAATAAGCAACACGGTTTTAGAAAAGGCCTTTCAACCGTCACTCAGCTTTTTGAATCTGTTCATGCTTTCGCTACAGCGATAAACTCAAAAGAACAAGTCGATGTCATAGCAATTGATTTCTCTAAGGCCTTTGATAGAGTATGTCATCAGAAACTTATTCAAAAAATGTTAATACTTGGTATTGATCCCGCAATTGTAAGATGGGTTGAAGCGTACTTGCGCAATAGGTTGCAGTTTGTTGAAATAAGTGGCGCACGTTCTTCTCTTTTACGCGTATCCTCAGGTGTGCCACAAGGCTCCGTGTTGGGACCTCTACTCTTTTTAATTTATGTGAATGATATTGCAACGGTTGTGCCTCCTTTTGTTGATGTAAGGTTATATGCAGATGATTGTCTCTTGTTTTGTCATGTGAAAAGTGTTTCTGATCAAATGCTCCTCAATGATGCTCTTCGATGTATTGACAACTGGTGTGAAAAATGGGACATGAAAATTAATTTTGATAAAACTGTGTGCATGACAATTTCAAATAAAAAAAACCCCCTTAACTATAAATACACAATAAACAATAGAGAAATTAAGAGCTCTAATGAGCTTAAATACTTAGGTGTTACTATATCCAGCAGTTTAAAGTGGGACAAGCATATTGACAATATTACAGGACTGGCGAAGCGAAAGCTGGGTTTTCTGAGAAGGAAACTCCGTAATGCACCGCCCTCTGTTAAATTGTTGGCGTATAAGACTATTGTTAGACCAACGCTGGAGTACGCAGCTATCATCTGGGATCCGAATACTAAAACTGAAATTAACAAACTTGAACGAGTACAAAGATTGGCCGCGAGGTTTATTTATTCAAATTACATGAGAACACAGTCTGTATCACTTTTGCTTGCTAGGGCTGACCTTCTTCAATCGTTAGCTACACGTAGAAAAATAGCTCGCTTAAAATTTATTTATGACCTGTATCATAAAAACTACAAGCTGGATCCCAGTGTATACCTGCGCCCCCCAGGACGAGTATCGGCTCGTACCAATCACTCATTTTCTGTCCAAGCTTATGTACCGCGGGTGGATGTATTTAAGTTTTCGTTTCTGGTGCGATCTATTGTTGACTGGAATGCGCTTCCTCCCGAGGTACTTACAGGATGTAGATCCTCACAGGATTTTCAACGACGGCTGGACTTGTTTTTTGCCTAACATTGTTTGTGTATTGTTAACCTGTTCACCTCCCACCTCTGCTACAGCCCGCAAGGGCTAGCAGTATTGTAAATAAAAACATCGGTTTCAGCTGGTTTCTAAATTTGACGCGGTCCCGCCACCCTTCTCTCTCACATAAAGGGGAAGGCGTAGCTCGTCATCGTCAGAGCGTTGCTCCGTTGGTGTCGCTCCACCAGCGGAACAGCGCTTTTTCTCTGTGTTGCTCATGTCGAGGGAACAGCACGTGGACACAGGAATGTATCAGCGACAACTGCGAGGGTAAAACAGGTGCAGTTTCGTAGCTGTGAGTGGGAAGAAGATCTGACATCGATTCCACTATTGTTTGTTGAGACCTGGTTTAGACCAATCGACGAGCTGCGTGCTGCGTCAAGTCACCAATGACCGGTTTTGCGTCACTGCATGTGGATGGAGGATGGGTCAGGCGTATGAAAGGAGCGCGGGATTTTTTTTTTTTTTTCGAGAGGAAGGCTCTGCGTGGCGCACAGCGCTGTAATATTCAGGAAACGTGATCACTGTGGTCTAGTTTACGAATTGGCGAGCTTGTTTAGGGGGAGTAAAAAAACGTCGGAGCCTGTTAACTGGCCCTTTAAGGTGTGTAAGTTTCAGAAGTATGTGCTGATGGGCTGCTTTGTCAAATGCTTTTGTGAAGTCAAGAAAATTGCCAGTCTAGTCATTCGTAGCAAAATCTAAATGTGAGTCATAAAGAAAGATTGCCTATCGGGTTTCACATGACAGTTCCTCGTTACAGCTGCGAGCAGAACCATCTGCTTTTTTCAGCAATCTTTCGAGGCATTGTTCAGAAAAAAAGAAACTCGTGCAGAAAAAATGCACTCGGATAGTTAGCCATGCATGTCGGAGAACATGAGAACTCAGGCCCGTAAAATGAGATAACTTCTTTCTGTTCTGATGTCCTTACTCAGCACGCCCCACATTTCTCACCTTAGTGTCGGCAAGAAGTTCAGTGATGAATGCTAGAGTATGAGACATACTTGACAAATTGCAACTTCGTATATTTGTAGGCAACTCAGTCATGTAAATTTATATAAAGATATGCATCATCTATTCATATAAACACAGCCATGATTGTTCACTAGCCCGATTTAACGCCTTAAATATATTGTGGATACCAAAATAGTTAATAATCAAAATTATCTAGCACTAACCGGTGCTACCCCATGCTGGCAGTGTGTGAAAAATGTATATCAGAGCAGTACACATCATGACAATGCTTTACAAATCATGCGAAAAGGGGGAGGAGGCGGTTATGCTAAGAAAACGCATACGAAATCTATCGCATATAAAAAAGTATCAGATATAATAAAAAATGTTCAATTGTTCCAAATCACTTATGTGTATGACTTGTATGTGAAACAGATTTTCGAAGTGAACAGCAGGTGCATTCTTCGGTGTGTCGGTTTTGGTTTCCCCTGCTATATTAGCCAGATTTCAGCGCCCCGCGATAATTACTATAGTGACCACCTTTTAGAAATTTCAAAGTGGCTATACACACTATTCGCAGCAGCAAGGACTTTGATTCACTCATTTGACTCGACCGCTTATTTCCAGAGATTAAAAAATAATTATGGTAATTTCTAATATTACTACCGCAATTGCTCTTTGTATGCATATGAAGATGAACACCGTGGGTAGCACGTAGACGCTCGCTCTTTGTAACTTTTCAATAATAGTGGACACATTTATTGAAACACCGTGTATATCTTTCTGACGCTGTGTTTCCTGGCGCTTTTCTTCCGCAGCCTTCAAGAAAGCAAGGTTGGCCGCCAAGTGTGCTCCGGCACCACTTAAATCTCTGAAACGCGTTCGGGCTTCAAGCTTTGTTTGCAATAAGTCAAGAGTGCGAGGAGCACTGCAGTGATCAGGGGTCCCGTTTTCTTTTCCCGCTTCCGTGCCGATGGTCGTTCTTTCATCACTCAACACCTCAGCACGAAGGGGCCGAAAGAAATGACAAAGTACACCTTCCGAGACACACGAGAGTAGACATAGCAGAACACGCCTGAAGGGCGTGTGCGAGCGACGAAATCACGTAGTGCCGCGAGCTAAAGCTCCCGTCCAACACAAACGCGCATCCCGGGCTGTCACTGTAGAGCCGCACAAAGAAGGGCGTCCGCCCGTCACCATGACCCATTCTTCGCCAATCAAACCTGTACGAACTGCTAAAAGGTACGCTGCAGAAAATAACGGCTTCCAGGGACCAGCACAAAAGTGCTACTGCGGAGCATGACAGTTGAACATTGCCGCCTTCGAATCTGCCCGAGGAGTTTGCAGTTAGTTCATTGTATGTTTCCGTCGCATATAATAGCCGGTTCCCATACTGCGTCACAAGCTCTCGGAAATGCAACTACAGAGAGAAGCTTCTCTGTGTAGAGAAGCTTCTCTGTGTAGTTCCATTTTCGTTTTAGCGGTAGGTGGATGCCCCTTCGTGGAGGTGCGGCGCGTCAAACGGGACGTTCGGAACCACGGTACCACTGGCGAAAGAAAGGATTACTCGGGTAGGCCCCTTGCTTTCATCGACCCTTATCTCCCTAAAGCTTCCGAGCACGCTAAGGAACAAACAAGCTCGTGGTATACTCTTCGATACTACTTCCTTACATACTGCGCTAAACATGTGTTCTGATCAAGCTGTCATGGGGACCTTTTTCCTTGTTGCTTGTCCTGGGTCTATCTATGCTGAAGCCGATAAGTATACTTACAATGACCTCACCCGTCCGCGAGATAGCCACCGCGGTGGTGCAGTAGTTACGGTGCTTGGCTGCTCACTCGAAGGACGCGGTTTTGATCTCGGTCATGGCGGTCGTAATTTCGACGGAGGCGAAAATGTTAAAAGACCTTGCACTTCAATTTAGGTGCACGTTAAAAAAGCACATATGGTAGACATTTCGGGAACCCTCCATAACGGCATCCAATATTGTGGTTTAGACACGCACAACCTTAAGAGTTCTTTGATGTTAATGCCCTAAATGTCTACGTTTCAAGAAGGCCCAAACTAAATGGTCTAAAATAAAGTGAGAGCATAATATACGTGTATACTTGGTTCACCTTGCCTTTGCGAAGTTCACCTTGCCTTTGCGAAGTTCGTGTATGTACAAAAAAGAATAATTAAGAAAACATACTACAGATTCACACTATTGTTGCCGAGCGTAAAAAAAACAAGTCTGGGTCCCCTTCCTTATTACTGCTTATTTCTCTTTCAGGTTTTCGCTCGCTGTTTTGTCTCTTTTTCTTCTGTATTATTTTCTCTCTTTCTCTTTCTCTCTTTCTTGCTTTGTATATTTTTCGTCGTCTCTATTCCATTTCTCTATCCTTTTTTTCTTATTCTCGCTTTTTATGTGTTTTATCTCGTTCTATTTCTTTCTCACACTTTCTTCAATTCCACGTTTGTCTCTTTCTTTCTCTTTCTGTATATCTTCCCTTTCTTTATCTGTGTTTCTGTTTCTCTTTCTATTGTATGCTCTATACTCTCTTCCCTTCTCCTTTACCTCCTCATTCTCACTTCCCTCTCGAACCTCCTTGTTATTCAATACACGGCTATGTTATGATCTGCTAGTGTGCATAGGTAGCAAGTGGTTTACGATCATGCATGGGTATGCGTAAGTTTGCATCCCGCCTCGTCACGACATTTTTCAGCGCGTGCCAATTCTTGACGATAAAACTTTTTTTTTGTTCCCACAATACAGACAGAAGCTCGGCTTAAATGACTGCTGTTAAAACTCACGAGCGCATGAGCTGTGCGTCATCTTCGTCCTTGTGGCGTTTGTGGGAGTAAAAAAATAAAAATGCAATTGACTAGGGCTTTCTGATGGTACATTCGACTGGTCGTTATGGCGGCGCACGTCCCGTTCAGCTAGTCGAAATCAAAAGCTCTAGATATGTTCGACAGCTTCTTTCAGAGCACTACGCCCTCGCTTGAAGGGCTCTGAGTGGTTCTGACTTTTACGTCACAACGCGCGCGAACCCCTCTGATTATGAGAATTCCGCACCTCGCCAGTTTTTAACGGAAGAAGCAGTGACGTGCATCCTTTTCCAGCCTCTCACTGCTCTGGCGAGCGGCTGCACGTTGGACGTGGTCACCCGTTGTCTGGCTTGGATCTAGAGTGGGCTCCGTATTGTTGCAATCTCAGTCAGGAGCGCGGGGGCGCTCCGCCCAGTGTACCACAATAATGTGAAAGCCACTACATACGCGGGAAAATGTGTAGGTTTCAACGTAAAGCCTGAGCGGCTTTGAAAGGTCACCCAGCTGGATGGGAAGCACTCCCCAACACTTACAACCTCGTAAATAAAGGTAACAAGACTAATGGCATGGCGTGTTTTTGGCAATCGGTCTCCTTGTCAAGCAAATACCATGGTTGCATCACGGCCTTGTTTCACTACAAGTGCCACGTTCTTGATGTGCTCGGCATCATCATTCCTATGCTAAAATAGTGTATTCGGTGCAAGAATGGCGGGCAATCAGTGACAAAATAGAAAGGGGCACGCATACGATGCGCGCCTCCTATAGAGAGCGCATATCTGTCTCCCTTGGTGACCCTACCAGGGTGGCCACAATATTGCGTAAGTCACAAGCGTAACATTATGTAAGCTAGCCGATTAGTTCCAGTAAACCTTCATGACACAAAAAGCATAGCCAAACGGTTATGTAAGCTAGCCGATTAGTTCCGGTAAACCTTCATGTAACAAAAAGCATAGCCAAACGGTGCCTCTCTTGAACATTGAATGTCGGCCTGAGTTATTTCTGCTCCTGAAATCTGTGAAATCCACACGACCCTAAAGTTAAACAAGCCACCTCTGCGTCCATCTGCATTGATATTGTTGCTTAATAAGTGTTGATTTACAGTTTGAGTGATTGCTTGAGCAGTAAAGAATTATACTGGAAAGCTTCGGCGGCTTTTAACTAAGTCCGCCATCTATATTGATCAAGCCATATGCTAGACAAGATATTCATTATTTGTTCCACTTTCCTGTTTTATAGATTAAGAAGGCGCCTATGATTATTTGCGCACAAAGTATTTCTTGGTGTCTCAGGCAATGTTCAATTGGTGCACAAGCATTCACGCTGTTGCCAGTTGTATGATACATGATAGTTTTCCCCGCAATGTATCAACAACTACTGACAAAAGAGCACACGAACAGACATTAACGTATGCTCAGTCTGAGCACTACACTATTTAGAGGACATCATTTACCATAGTTTAGGTAAATAAGCTGCACTGGGAGCTGTGCACGTAAATATTTCGCTTTGCAGGTCAACTAAAACGGAAATGGGCTTAAAAGCAGCGCTTTGACCAGGGCTGCCGGGGCACAAACACAAAAATTGCTAAAAATTGACGAAATTCAAGCCAAATAGTAGCAAATTCGAATCAAGGCAAGTAAAAGTAGCCGAGCTGAGTTAAAACTACGGAGATTTTTATTAGAACTGAATGAATACAACAACCTTCGGGTAAAAGTTTAAATAATTGCAGCATAAAAGTCCTCCAAAATCAAAAGTGTGCAAATTCAAGCATATATAACATACTTTAGCAATCATTCCATAGACGATAAAAAAGATTGATGCGCTGTATCAATACTTTATTACACTGTAATCACAACCTTCAGAAGAGTTTGATATAATGATTACACCTCAGTGATTCAAAAAAACCCATCATTTCTTTTCTTGCAATTTTTTTTTCACGTTGTGCCAAAATAATCCCGTCTTGTGAAAACTAAGTATTCATTTTTCTCTAGCCTGGATAATTAACCTTAATTTATTGATTACCATTAACCACCTGCTTCTTGACAATTCACCATTAGTGGGTAAGAGCCACAAGAAAAGATCAAGCAACCAAGCAAGCAAAAATGACAGTGCTTTCAGACATCTTCTGTAACTCTCCTTAAAAGGACTAAAAATAAAAGCCATCATTACGATAAAAGTGCGTACGCAGTGACCGTGCTAAACATCACAGTTTATGAAACTGAAGCATAAAATGTAGCTTCGCAATCATTCATGGCATTACGATGACACTACTGAACAGACCACACACGACGTTCCGAGGATATGCGATTTCCAGTTTCAGTGATTGCAGAGCGTCCCGGGTACATAGCGCTTGTGCTTGTCCTCCCCACTTCCAAGTACTGTTCAAGGACAGGTTCAGGAATATGTCTTTTGCGCAATGAGGCTCAGCACAACAGTTTTTCGCGACTGCCAGCAATGAATCCGGAAAGCTTTTGCTAGTTCGAGTGCCAAATGCAATTTTCGAAGCCGAGAACACGCGTGGTCCAGCATTTTTTACACTGTTACGTTTCAGCCGAGACGGGCTCCAAGCCGGGAGATTAAGACGCCATAAGAAGGAAAAACGTAAGTCTTAATGCGGCACACGTGCTGTAAGAAGGTGTGAAAAAGAAAAATGACTCATGGCGTGGTCCATAGTCGATTATAATGGCACGCCGTGAACGAAGGGGGCGGGAACGCACATCAAGGCACATGCGCGATAACAGATTATCGTCCGGCGCAAACGAGCCAGACTTTGGTGCTGGCTGATGATGGGGCGAGGAGTGCGTAACGCAACATCACCTTCCCACGGACAAGTACCAGGGGAAGGGGGGAAAGAAACATCAAACAAACTGTTGAATTGTTTTCCGCAAAGCTCATCGAAGTTTTCGAAGTTGTGGCACTTTCGGGGAGTTTCACCAGTTCGGCCGGCTGCGCTGCTGACGAGTAGTTTCGAGGTGCACACAAGCGTCGAAGTACTTGGCGACCCACGTCTGGAAGAATCCAGCGATGTGGCCCCCGACCCTCCAAGGTCAGATTACGCAGTGGTCAGTGTTCAAGTCGAAGCGTGCGTCCTTTAGGGTCGTGCGCAGGGTTCGGAGGTCTCGTCGGCCGATGTGCCGAAACGCGGAGTGCTTGGATGGCAGAAAACTGCAGGTGACGCCGATTTCAAACAGACCCGGGCAGGGTCCTGGGCATAGGCGAAACAGCAAACAGCCCCGCGAACACCACATACAACTGCCAAGCTCGGCCAGGCCTGGCTCTCATACGCAGAGTGTTTTGGAAACTTTCCAATTGGAATCAAAATTGAGTGGTGAGGACCTGCAACAGTTACTTACGTGTGAATTCTCAATCAAGGCTTTAGTGCCACTATGCCAACCGGCCCAGAGGGAGGGAAAGCCCTGCTCAGACTATCTGCATTTCCGTGCAGCGATCTTATGTTTAACCGTAAACGAGTACGGTTGCAATCTGAGGCTCTAACGTAACAAGCTGCCGTTTGTGTTAGACATATCTTGAAGCCACGTGGGTGGGCGATGATCCGTAATGAAAATGAATTCAGAACCAGCCAAATAACAGGAAAGTTTTTCTACAGCCCAAACGAGACACGCGCATGCTGTTTTTATGGTGCTGTAAGCTTGTTCGCGAGTAGACAACTTTGTGCTTTGTGGTATTGGTAGTTGTCTCCAACTTTCTAGATTCCTTTTGCTTGGAGGAAGAGCCCCGTGGACCTCGCGTGCTTCTTTCTGCGTCAAAAGAACGGTGTTTTGCGCAGTAGTCATCTGCATATTTTGCTGCCTTGCAAGCCCTCTTTACATCTGGCTTATCGAGAATCCACGCAATTTTTCAGGAAGCGTCCAACGAGACTGTTCTAGGCAGTACTCCTCAATCATTTTGGTCTTGTCATCGAACGCAGCAGCGCCTTTTAGAAAATTTTCTAGAAAGTTTGCTACCCTGTACGCGAACTGTGAGTAGCTTTCGTTTGACGTCCTATTTGATTTCCGAAACTTCAGCTGGAAAGCTTCAGATGACAACTTGTATTGTGGCCTTTTTCACGTCACGTGCTCGTAACATTCCGCTTCTTCGGCATTTAACCTCACTAGAATTTGTGCTACTTCTGCCAGCACCAGATCGAGAAATATTTGAGGCCAGGACGTCAGCTAAATGTACATTGTTGTGCAAGTGCGCTCAAAGTTTGCCAAAAAGAGCCCCAATTTACTACCAATAAAAAAGTGAGGAAAACCTCATGTAATAATAACTGACGAGTCTCGGCTCTGCCTCAGTGGCCGGAGTCCTTTTTAGCTGCTATAATTAGCATTGCTTTAGTTCCTCCTCTCTTTCTCTCACTTTGCGTTTTCTTTGCACTTCATTAACTGCTTCAGCGATTTCATCGGCACCCGCCACAGAGGCTTCAATTTCGCCAACAAATTCGGATTTCCAAATAGCTTTGCTAACTTCTAAACGGAGCTCTGCTGCTACAGACAACAAATCTACTTTTAGCAAGCTATTCAAATCCATCTTCACTACCGTAACTGTGTCAACAGTCCTCTCTAGCCGCCTTTCCTATTTCCCTGACTGGAAATTAGAACACTCGGCGTACTAGAGTACAAAACCAAAGCCTCACCGACTGCTGCCGCAGAGCTCCCGGGGGTCCGACACCCGACCGCTGCCACCAGCTGTTACGTTTTGGCTGCGACGGGCTCCAAGCCGGGAGAGGAAGACGCCGTGAGAAAGAAGAACGCAAGTTTTAATGCAGCATATTTGCCGTAAGAAGTGTACAAAAGAAGACTGATCTATGGCGTGGTGCGTAGTCGATTATAAAAGCACGTCGTTAACGAAGGGGGCGGGAACGCTCATCAAGGCACATGCACCATAACAGATTATTATCTAGAGCAGATGAGCCAGACTTTGGTGTTCGCTGATAAGAGTTGAGCAATGCGTAACACATAAACACTGCGTACTCGAACGGCAGTGGCTGCGTCGTCAGCAGATATTAAAAATTTGGTTAAAGTGAAGCGAACAAGAAAAAAAGCCAAAAGGTAGCTAAGTATAGCCAAGACATTTTTTCTCTCAGCGGCGCATAAAAGTAGCCAAATAAACGCAATGTAGCCTAACCTGGAAACCAAGCCTATGACGTTAGTCGAACCGCTCCCACTTTTTGTCCTGTTGTTTCCGGCATCGCAGACAAGATCCATGAGAAAATTGCATTGTGTATGCCCATCGTTATTTTGTTTCGGAAGCAGCGCAGGCTCGGCTTTCCGCCTCACAGTGCGCTTTCAGTGCATACAAAGCTATGGAACGTGCTAAGACACTCTGTAGCGCGCGTCGCCATAATCTTGCAAGACAGCTGATTTAGAGTTTGTAGAACACAATAAATCCCAGAGTTGAAACACGCATCGACGCAATGAATTCTTCGAGTGAGTCCTTGTCTCATGCATGATCAAAGTTTCGCCTAGTGACGTGTTTTATTTTCGCCCACCTTAACGCTGAGCAGTGCTGACACTCTTTCAAATAGCATTCAGAAGTGAATGGTGTGACTTTGGTAGACATTTGTATCCTCACAATCTCTCTCCACCTCATTAACCTCATCGCCAACAATCGCACCTTTATTTTCCTCCGCGGTTTCGATGTGTCCTTCTTCATAACCACTTTTCGGACTTCTGACAATAGTAAACAGTGTAAAACGCAACAACGTTGAAATATGGTTGGACAAGAAAACCACAGGTGTTAGCAGCCACCTCTGACACAAATCGCACCGACACGCCAACTCCGCGTGAAAAAACACCGTCTTTAAAGAGTGAACACGTTCCCTGACAGGCACACGTATTCTTTCTTGGCACACGCGTATAATGATCAGGTCCCTGTTGTTTTCTGTTTGACGACTTGGCTAGTCAACACGAAGAACGGAACGCGTACCAATCTCGCTCGACTAATGCTGCCGCCTATGTCATGACAGGCTACGGCACGGAGGCACAAACCATGCGTGCATGAACGTCCTCTGTAGTGACCCTTCGATGGGCGCCGACCGCTGGCTCGCGCTCTATGAATGCTTAGGGCACTTTTTGTCCCGTAATTGCTTTCCTTTCAATCTTACCTTTCTCCCCTGACCCCACCGCAAACGCCGGAAGGAAAACTGAAGCACACTGGTGAAAGAACCAGAGAGGGAAAAAAAGTACTACGTAGGAAATATGTGGGCGAAAAAGTGGGCAATTTCTATCCCCTGGCTTCTTCTTTGGCTTCCCCGTCGGCGAAAGGAAAAGTCGCTCCCGTGGCGTGAAGCGAGCCTAATGGCCGCGTGATTTTTACTTTTTCTCCATCTTTTTTTATTATTCATTTTTTGAGCATTGGAGTATTATTGCCTGTGGTCGACCTCCGTCGTGGTGTTGAGCCTGCGTGTGCACAGGAGCTCTTTGCAAGATGCTTCAATAATGTCAAAATGGAGAAAGAAATAGCGCGATGTAAAACGAGGGAGAACCGCACCACAGAGGTCAGTCGGGAGCCAGCGCAAGAAACCAATTCACGATCGCCCCTCTTTCTTTCATTGGAGCATTTTTTATTATACATATCCTATTCTTATTTCTTTTCTGTGTGTAACTCATTGCACTAAAATGAACAAAACGCAGCTACGCTTTTTAGTGAATTCATTTTGTGAGCTTTGCTACAGTATGCTATTCAGTTTTGCCCGAAGGCAGTGGTTACTTTTTATTTGTTGTTTTCCTGTTCCTCTTTTTTTGTTCTTTCTTCTTTTTTTTGTCATTTCACGGTTACCGTTGCTTTCTATACCTACGAACGCAAAAATACGTATACGTGTGAGCAGGCAGGCCTCTCGGCCAGCATTTATGATTCGTAACGAAGACGACAAAAGACGGTGGTTCAGCTCCCTGTTCAAGGACGCGTGCTGGCCTAGATTTAAAGGCTACCGATCCTGTCCGAAAATTTACTCCCCTTTTTCCTGCCCACACAAGCAGTCACCGCGCACCATTATGAAACACAAATCTAAGTACGTGAATAAGAGGGAGGAAGAGAAACAATACAAGAGAAACTTCAACATCTCACGCCTAATGATAGGTGATGGTACCATAAAAATAGAAAGCAGAATAGGGCATATAGAAACGCAAGAAGAAATGCCAATATAAAGGTTTGTAATAATGAAAAACTCAAACTTTTGATATTTACGCCACCTTTCAGGCTCATGATGAGTCATCAACGTCGCAATTATACACAATAACGTCAGTATATCGAATATATATATATATATATATATATATATATATATATATATATATATATATATATATATATATATATATATATATATATATATATATATATATATATATATGTATATATACATATATATATATATATATTTATATATATATGCTTTCACAATATTTTTAATGGCTTTAGCGTGAGTTTTCTCTTTCTCTCCCTACATTGAAATGCGCCTCACACTCGCGTTTGTTAGTTCCGCATCTATAGTTCTAAATTAAGGCAGTCGTACACTATTTTTCACCTCTTCTTCACAAATGTAAAATAGTAACAGCAGCACCCGAAGGAGACAAGATAAACTAGCAACTATTTGGTCCTTGATACTTTTCAGAAACTTGAAACACTGCGAATCAAACTGATGCCATAGCGTGTACATACCGCATGTGACCATGAGAAACGTGATTCGACAAGAGACACTGTCTTGTCAATGCAGACTCGCGATTATTGAAGAATGGGCATTCACCAGCGACACCTAGGGCAACTTTCGAATCTTCTTCTAAACGGTTTTCGGAAGTTAATAAGCGTGTGTCAAATTCTGATTTGATCTGTCGAAAAAAGATATCGAGAAACAGCAAGCCACAATGTCGTAGCAGACGCGTTCGGTCTTCTACTGGCGAAAAACGCCTGTTGCGCTAATATTCTTTGCAAGACAAACGTGCAGCCCATCGTGAATCTGAGGGCTGTTAGCGAACGTTTGGGACCAGCGGCAAAAAAAACTGAAAAATAAGTACAACTAGCATACCAAAATCTTTGTAAGTTGAGCGCTACGAGCTCGAAATGAAATATTGCTGTCAGTATAGCATAATCTTGTAGCCTTGATGTCAATTCGTCTTATGAAAACGAGCCCATTTCACCGTGAAGCCACTGCGTGGGGCAAAGGAAAGGACGTAAATAGGGATAGATTAAGTGTTCACGTACAATAGAAGGCTTTTAGGCAAGTCATTTCCCGGAACTATTTTTAACATTGGTACTTTTCAACACGAAATTGTTTTGTGCCAGAGTCCATCATGGCTCCACTGACATATTTCCGTCACATATATGACGTTGTAAAATATATACAACACTATAGTGTGAAAAAGACCAGAATAAACGGTTCTGTTCTGAGGCGTCAAACCAGCGAGCACTTAATCCGCAGCACGCGGCACTAATCACTAGGCCATAGAACGTACGTTGTCAAGATTGCTAACCGAAAGTTATTTATATACCCCATATACCGTTTGGCATAATGTTTTCGTCGTCAGTAACAAGACCGCGCAAAGAACTCACGTTGGGCGCACTCTAAAACATCCTCACCTCTCACGTCTTTAGCCCCGCCACGGTGGTTTAGTGGCTAAGGTACTCGGCTTCTGATCCTCAGGTCGCGGGATCTAATCCCGACTGCGGCGGCTGCATTTTGGATGTAGGCGAAAATGTTGTAGGCTCATGTGCTCAGATTTGGGTGCACGTTAAAGAACCTCAGGTGATCGAAATTTCGGGATCCCTCCACTACGGCGTCTCTCATAATCGTATGGTGATTTTGAGACGTCAAATCCCACATATCAATAAATCAATAAGTCAATCAGTCAATTAATCAATCAATCAATCTCACGTTTTGAAGACGACCGCCTCCACGCTACGTGGTCTCTGCTGCGCGCACGCTGATCAGACTCGTGGTTCGGGAGAGCACAAAAGTCACTTTGCTCGCTGCTCCGTTTACTAAATGAGCCCGCTGCTCACACAAAGAACCAAGAATTGGGACAGTTGTTGGTGCTTGTCTTGTTTGCTCTTGTGCGTTCGTTTTCTGTGTCTTTCTGTTGAAATAGCGCGTTTTAAGTGCCGAGCTTTGACAGTTGTTAGTCCGTGCTCGTCTTCAGTATGCTCACTTTGTGCTTTTTTTCTGCTTGGGGTACGCAAATTCAGTATCAAGCTGATTTTACGTTCTTCGCGTGACATTGCAATATGTTGCTGTTGCCAAGCACGTAGCCAGAATTTTTTTTGTGTGTGTGGGGGGGGGGGGGGGCCAAGCCTAATTTTTTGAAAGAAAATGTTTACATAGAAATTTGAGAAAACGTTGCCCGGGAACATAGAAGGCGCTTATTATTGGAATAAAACGGAAACAAAGTGGAATGCAGCACAAGAGGAGAATTAATCAGTGATAGAAAGCAAATTTCGATACTGCAGTAAAACTTGTGCGTGTGGATCAGAAATAATGATTTTCTACCAAATAATCTTGACCAAGAATGGCCATTAAGAGTCAGTAACGGGAAAACTAGGGACAAAAAGGAAAAAAGGGGGTTGTGGGAATGCAAGACAATTAGTCGTCCACTTAAAGATGCGCGCAAAACACGCTTTTTCTGCCGAATTTCGCAAACTCTGTCCTAACAACACGCCTGCGAAAAGAACGGGAACCATTTCATGGCAGTAATTTTTAAAAAAAACAACACACGTATTCGGGAAAATAGTTTTATTGGACAACAAAGAACTAAACACGGATGCTTCCTTGACGCAGAAGAGGAAGAACGTTAACATTCATTTTAGCAAGAAATGTTAAAGAATCGCGTTGCGAACGGTTTCACCATATAGTATTGCCATATACTAAAGGTCAATGGAAAAGAAAAAAAACGAACATGTAGTCTGGCCGACGAGAGCGGTTCACGCTTCAATATTCGTGCGTCATGGTTTCTCCATAAACACAGTGACAACTTTGTCGACACTGACTTGTATCTGGTTAATGAACATGAGGGCCAGACCATTGAGCCACTCTTCAGCTGTTCGATTCCTAAAATACGTTTTCGCTTTTTTCAGTGTCAAGAAGCTCCGTTCTGCAGCAGTTGTACTCACTGGGTGCGTTGCCATTATTTTGAGGAGTGTGTGAATGTTCGGAAAAAGGGCTTTGTCGCATTTAGCTAAAGCGTTCGTCGCAAAGCGGGGAAATTTGTGATCTTGCATTGCTTGCGGTTTAGTTCCCTAGACTTCCCATTCACCTTTTAGTGTAGGGATATAAGCTGTTGTCATATCTCTCAGGTAAAAATCGAATGCCGGATGCACAAATTCAAATTTGCCTTCGCAGGCATGCTTTTGCAGCACAAATGGCAAACTTGGCAGTGTTTTGCGATGGTTTGCAAAACTACATTTGAGGGAAGCTTTCAGGTCATCTATGTACGGACTGAACAAGGCTCGCCTGTAGTACTCTTCCACTGAACTACAATCGTAGTTTGCCTGGTATCTCTGAGTTCCTACCACTCATGGAATCTAGCACTTCCCTCCGAAATCCGCCATTCTGTCTTCATATAGGACCAAGACGAAACGCATCGACTTGTATCGCTAACCATGCGATTCGTTTGCTTTGGATAGGCTTTGTTTCTTGCACTATGCGGAGCATCACCAACACTGAAAGTTTTGCCTTTGAAGCCACAAGATTTCGCCGACAAACGTGCTGGGATCATTGTCATGGTCACGAGCATTCAGGTTCTATAAACTAAGCAGGACTCCGTGACGTCAACCGGCGCCAACAGTATAAAAGAAGTACCTCACGAGGATCTCATCGGTGGGCACGGCGAAACACATCGATTAGGATCGCTAACCATACCATTTGTTTTCTTCGTACAGGTTAGTTACCCCTACTCTGTACGTAGCGATGACCGATTTTTAGTTATTTTGCCGTGCCCACAAACCTAGATTACCATAGCGCATGAGTGTTTTTTTTTTGTCAAGTTGTTGCTCTGTAGTGACGTTGAGGAAAATCCTGGGCCATCTGTTGAGGGTACGCTCAACAGGCTATAAGGCCTGACATTGCTAACTTGAAGAGCCGTCTTGAGCTAACAGATTATAGAATACCGAGTTTCGAAGCTCGCCCGGAAGAAAGTAGACGAGAAGGTGGAGTCATCATACCACGCCACTAATGCAGCTGGTGATTTACGGTCAGCTATTTCCAAAATTCAGGAAACTCAAGAGTCAGCATATGTTAAGCTAGTCGACTCATAAAATCGTAGCAGGAGATCGAACTTGATAGTTTTTGGCATACCAAGTGTTCTAAATGAGTCTGAATCAATCTTGCGCGAAAAAGTAATCCATAAAAGTTTTCCAGGAAAGCTAGGCGTGAACAGCACTTCTTTTGGCCGCATTCATAGGCTTGGTAAATCTCGGGTAAACAGACCTATCATTTTTTACTTTCAGAATTACACGGAAAAAGAAGCAGTCAAGCGTAACGCACAAAAGCTGAGTGATACAAATATATAATTACATATTTACAAAACACTTACTTCGCAGACACACTCTGTAAACGTAAGCTTCTCTGGGCTAGCGCTAAAGGTGACACAAGCGAAGGCAAAAGAATAGCTTTGGTGCATGATAACCTGCGCAACGATGACCAGTTGTACGAATGGCATGATGCTACTATGACACGCATAACAATGTCAAACAAAAATACCCCATTGTCCCAGAGCTAGCAAGGGAAGATGCAACAGCTACGCCTCATTTCACTCAATGCTAGAAGCGTGGTGAATAAAACGGTTGCACTTGAATCCCTGCTACTCTTATATGACTCGCATGTTTGCGTTATCACTGAAAATTGGCTTCATACCAACATTCGCGATGATGAAATGGCGCCACCAGGTTACTGCTTGTATCGGCGCCATAGGGGTTCTCGAGGAGGAGGCGTGGCTCTTCTTGCAAAACATCCTGTCGATATAACCGTCGGAGATCCAATTGCCGGCCATGAAAGTTTGCTGCTAAACATGTGTTTTTGTAGAATTCAATTTTTTCTTTGTGCCGTATACCGCCCACTTGACTCTAATCATACTTGTCAAAACTGCATGAACATTTTCTTAGCCTACACGATAAAATTATAATCTTGACGGGTGATTCTAAACTCCCTGAAAAAACTGGGACCAGTTAAAACATGGAAGTTCCAAAACAATTGATGTTGCATTGGATGTAATCTTTTGTTTAAGTTTAGAGCAGATGGTGCGTCAGTGCACACGTGGTAAATCTATGCTGGATCTACTACTTCAAACAGAAATATTTAAGGGTGCTACGGCATCACTTGAGCCAGGCATTTCCGACCATGATGTAATCTACCATCGACCATGATGTAATTTTTTCACTTCGTGTTAGGAACAAAATTTGGATTGTATTTTTGATACCGCTCTTGTGTTGCTCCTGTAACCCGAGTATTCATGTTCCACGCAAACCTGTTATGTGGTGATTTCATTTCTGTGCCGTGAAGAATAGTGTTATAAGTGGCTGCAAGTATGAAAGTTTGTATCACTCCTGCCTTGGCCACCAAGAGGTGGCTGGCAGTATGCAATAAATAAATAAATAAATAAATAAATAAATAAATAAATAAAAATCTTTTTTTGTTAGCAGCTAACAAGAAATAGGCCATAGGCCGAGGGTAGCGAAAAATTCTTTAGTGGTTCGGGACTTTCAAAACGCCGATGACATTTCAATATTCAATTATCTTGACGTACATCTTGACTATGGAGTTGACAATATTGAGACTTCATGGATAAGGTAATGAGATGCAATAAAATTTTGCGTTACAAAATATGAATCTACCAATATCCTCGAGAAACGGCATGCAAACCCTCGGATAACTAGAGATATAGTTCGCACAAAGCTTAAAATTAAGCGGCTCCACAAGCAGAAAAAAAGTTTCATGCTGCATCTATCTTGAAATGAAACAAAATCTATGAATTAAACTATGAGAGCCCCGAAATTCTGACTTCAACAACTATCTTTCCCAGTTCTATAAATGCGACAGCCAAACGTTTTGGCGTTTTTTTTAAAGTAGGCAGGATGTTTATAAAGATAAAATTGGTGCCGAGATAACTACAGATGCTTGGCAGATCTCAGGCCATTTTAACCGTTACTTTCAAAGTGTTTTTTCGACAGGCGATAATTGTGTACCAGAGAGCGCTGATTCATGTTTAGCTGATGATTTAAAAACATCGCATGAATGCGTGGTGTCTGTGCTGCCTAATGTTAATCCAAAAAAAGCCGTCAAAGCCGGATGGTATCCCTAACGTTTTCTTACATTAGTACGCAGAGCAGGTATCTTATTTTCTGACAAATTTGTTTCATTTTTCGATTGCCAAAAGCGAAATTCTTTAGGAATGGCGTTTAGCACGCATCACTAACATTCAGAAAAAAATTATCGTTTATCTGTAAATAACTATCGTCCCATTACCAGCACGTCAAGTTGTTGAAGCATGTCATTTCAAAGACCCTTATCGACTTTCTAGATGAGCGCAATGCATTATCGCAATTTTAGCATAGTTTTAGAAATAACTTGTCTACAGTTACGCAGCTTACGATAACAGTATAAGATTTTGCAGATATCCTCAATATGGCTAGACAAGTTTATTCCTTGTTTTTATATTTTTCAAAGGTATTCAATAAGGTGCCTCATGGGAAGCTATTACGGAAGCTAGAATATTTGGGTGCTCCACCAAATATTGTTAACTAGATTGGTGCTTACCTTCGAGACAGGAAGAAATTTGTACAAGTTTCGGGTCAAACATGAGAGCTGTTGTGTGACTTCTGCAGTGCCCCAAGGAAGTGGACTGGGATATGTGTTGCTTTTAATTTATAATAATGATTTGGCAGAGCTAAACAATAATGCTGTTTGCATTCGACTGTTCGCTGATGACTGCGTTGTATATAAAGAAATTCGCTGTCCGAATAATCATGTGCTGTTAGAACAAAACCTACAGGCTGTTGGAAGTGGTGCATTCGATGGAGCATGGAGTTAAACACAGGAAAGCGTGTACTTCTGCGTATTACAAGAAAGAAAACGCCTAGTACGTTCGCTTACTCTATTAACTAGGATGATATACAGGAGGTAGACAAATGTAGGTATCTAGGTGTCATTATCAACAACAAACTAACCTGGTCATCACATATTTCGGCTACTTGTACCTCTGCGCTGCGGACGTTGTGGTAGCTGAAAAGGAAACTTAAAACCACACCTTCTAGCGTTAAGCTTTTAGCTTATAATACTTGCGTCTGAGCTAAATTGGGATATGATTCAATTGTAGAGGAGCCCCTCCCCCAACCCAACAAAATTGGTGTTCAATAACTATAATGAGTTCAAAGAAAAGCAGTGTCCTTCATATTAATTAAGTATAGAATGACTGACTCGCCTTCCACATTAATGACGCAACACAACATCCCATCGTTAGAAGCACGCAGAAAGGTCAACAGGTTGCTTTTTCTTCATAATTGTCTTACCGGAAGCACAAAAGTAACCATGCCTGAATGTGTACATCCCCAAACAGCTAGGAAGACTAGACACACCCACAGTAGAACACTTGCCCCAATTTTCGCTAAATCTAAATCGCATAAATACATTTTTCCCTAGAACCCTGTCCGAATGAAGTGCTCTGCCCTCCACTGTTTTGATGCCAATGATTTTGTAGGCGAACTAAAAAATCTGTACTATGTTTCAGTATTGTACTTTACAGTTTTCTTGCGTTCTTATTTTTGTCATTGCTTTTATTTTTTTTATTTTTCGCTGTGATTGCGATGTTTTTTGTTTTTTCTTTATTCTACTATCAGTGCACAACCCCTTCTGCATGGTCCTTGTGGTGGTCTGCAGTATCGCTCAATAAATAAAAAGCCTAGAGAAAATATTTCATTGCATTCTGCCTCCGTGTTAGTTTCTAACTCTTCTAGCTTAGTGAACACCAAGTCAACCAGCTCCAAGGTGACGCTCATGTCTGTAGATGAGCACTGAAGATACACACACAAGTGGTGCGCGAGGCCTAGGAATATCTTACTGACACCGAGTCATATAGGAACGTTGGGTGAACAGATTCGCTGATGGAGGCAATGAGCGGTGGATGCTGTTGCTTCTTCACGGAAGGTGTCCATGAATTTTTCAAGTGAGCAAGCGATCGCGGAAAGCGCTTCTCCGAACAGTGGAACTGAATCGTGACGTTCCACTCACCTTGTTTCACAATATCGGAGCAGCCGGCCGAATGACTTTGTAAACGCTTCTCGATGTATTTTTTTTTCAGGACTGATGTCCTTTTATGTGACACCCGAAAGAAAGTAAAAACTTCAATAATAGTGCCAAAGGCCCGTAGAATAACTTGAACAACCGAGGAGTCACTAAAACAAAGATTCAGGGAGTGCGACGAGCAGTGCGTGTACAAAGCCATTGGAAAGTCGTTCCGACTGAGTTCCTGTACACCGATGAATGCCCCCTCATCGCCACTTCTCCATCTTATCCTGGCCTCGCATCATCTTCAAGTTCAGGCCTAGATTCAGCAGCTCCCTTTTCAGTGTGTCAGCTAGGCTAGACGCATTGATGTCATCAACAGCTACGAAGCAGAAAAAACTTCCCGAATGCTCGAAGTAGTGGAATCGACGTAGCATACGCACAACGAGAATCGCTCGGTTTGGGACACAGCCGTTGTTTCATCAGCCAGCACCAAAAAAAAAAAAAAAAACTCCAGCCTCGTTTACCTGTTTTACAATATGATCTTGTATAAGTTTGCCGACTATCAAAATAATTTCATTTTTAATGTGCGGGCTGGAGTAGAGAGTGTTGCTGCCTGCTGTTCTTATATATGTCATTGACCGAAATGATGTCCTCTCTGTTGGATCTATAACGTAGGAGTGCCCTGAAGTTGCTGTCTTTCTGTAAGGGTTCCTTGAGATCAAAACACCCCGAAATATTATCACTTCTCAGCGCGAGATCTTGACGGCCACGCAGTACAACAGTCTCGAGAATCGCGCGCAACTTTGCCTAGTTGTCTTTGAGTTCGTCCTTTGCTTGCTGATTAAGCTGTACGTGGACACTGCTTGATTTTCCCCTGGCGCAACTGAGAAATAATTCTGCGTCAACTGTTGTGGTCTTGTGATATTCAGTTCGTGCATGATTCTCGAATGTCTCAATGGCATCCTTCCACTTCGTAAACAGCACTGTTACGAGGTTCCTGCATGACTGGTGAGAGCCTTTACCCACTTCGCTTTTACGACCGAAAAGTACGCAACCTTTTCAAAAATCTCTGTCCTGTATGTGAGAAAATGCTAACCACCAATATCGCTGCGACCAAGGACACTTAAACGTATGCCTTTTACCGTTCTTGGCTACCGAGACTTCCAACTTGTAGCTAGGTGGCAGCATCCATACGTTAGAGTATACCCGTTCTCTTACGCCATCGCCCATAGCAGTGTTATTGACAAACATTCTGATATTATGACAAAGAGGGCTGACAGTTTACTAATTGTCTGCAAAGTCATGCATTCTCTCGGCATTCAAGTCTGCAGGTGTGGTGATGGTTCCGGAGATAGAGCCACCTTCTTTTAATACAAAGCGTCCTTCCTAGAAGGACGACATGAATAAAATATGCATAAGTATACTAACAATCGTTTTTAATTCACGTTGTCATATTATAAGAACACCAAACAAAATGCACTTCTCGACCATATAGCACCCCATTCATTGTGTTTAAATAGTCATCTCAGAAAGAACATTTTATGGCCAAAACAGTCTCGAGGTATTGCTGAACATTCACAAGCGAGAAATTATTAAATGCCCTCTTCAAAGCGGAAGTAAAAAGCAAAGACAAGAAGAAATACGGGACTCATCTTTGAAACTTTAGCGAAGAAGCTTGTCAATTTCATCATTGACCCTGGTCGCTTCCTGGCCATTGAAGTTGAAACCTGGCTGGCATCATTTTTCTCTTTGATGTTTCGACTGGGCGAATTGGTCAGCTGATATCAGGAATGTTTATTCACAGTTTTTACGTGATGAAGGTAGCGTGCTAGGACCGTACATGCATGATCGAAGCATCCTTTAAGCATCTAGGCGTACGCCCTTTAAAGCCTGGGTCTTCCGAAGATTCCCTGCAGGGGAAAACAATTGCGTCCAAGGCAGCCTAATGAAAGAAGTAGTCTTCATCTCCACCCCCAAATGGGAAGGTCAAACACCTCCTCCTTCCTAACTCGAAAAAGAAAGAAGAGGCGCTCATAGTTCACCCCACAGCGAGGGAAAAGCACAAAACCCGGCACAAAGTCATTATACGGCACGACAGAGTACAGTGAAATGGCGTAGTGTCCCACGTGCAGTGCTGACTCATCCATGTAGCTATGGTGCCCGGCAGGCTGCGGTATGCGGCAATCGAAGACACGAACACACCACGGAACATGGGAAACGTCCCCGAAGACACTTCCCATAACACTCGCCTCATTGTCCAGTGCACCTTGATAAACAAAGAGGCCCAGAGTTTACCCCTCTTCTAAGCAGCTCTGACTGCAAATAGCCCTTCCTAGGACATCAGTTGGTCGGGCGCGTTCAAAGAGGTTTTCACAAAGGCAGCCGCCAGGCCTGAAGAATTCGTAGTACGACAGTTGCGTTGTCGATGCTTCTGGACACGTCGGGAAACGTTTCAAAGCCGAAACAAATCTGGGTAGAATTAGCCGAAACCATCCCACGCGGCCAAGCAGTGCCAAGACATGGAGGCCGATCACAACAATGGCTGCGTGCTGTTGTCACAGAGACCCTCGACACTATCTTGCTTGGCCTGACGGAGCGCCAAACGTTGGGGCTGAATCACGCGTCATCGTTCTGGACAGCCACAGACGCCATTGATTTTCCCTTCGTTCGGGTGCTGCACGAATCGGCGCTGGCAGCTGCAGAAAAGGCGGGGTTCTACGAAAGTGCACTTGCGCACAGCCTTTGTCAAAAACAAGAGCTAACTAAGCACTTGTCCCAAATTTCAAACGACAGCACGATAACCAGGCACCAACGCGCCGACTATTTGATTGTGACAGAGCGCGTGCTTTGAAAAAGAAACGACAAAACAACAACAAAAGTATCAAAAGGCACCAAAATCGCGCCTTTTACTCTTTCCGCAGAACATGCAGCTGAGCAATAAAGGCTGGTGCACACTGGCGTCTAGCAGTGGTCGTGGTCACTAACAGTAGCGAACGGTCGCAAACGGTCGCAAAGCGACTGCATGCTTTGACTAGTCGCTTCCTGACCAACTTTTCAGTCACGTGACTGCAGTCGCAAAGCTGCTGGAACCGATCAGCGATGCTCAATGTTTGTTTGTTTTTTGTTTTTTTTTATTGCGCTGGCTTTCTGCCGCCAGATACAAACGAGTGCGTTCCTCTGGGTCTGTGGCACCATGGCCACCACGGAGTACTTGGCTTGGAAATGGCCGGGCGCAGCAGCTCGAACAAAGTGCCGAATTTACGTGGCGGCAATCGCAAGAAGATAAACACCGTCAAAATAAAGAGAAAATGAATTTTGCACTATCTTTCCCCCGCAGAATCCCTTTTTGTCTTGAATTTGACTTGTCACCGCCTTCAATGCAGCGCGTTTGGGACGCGTTTGTGCTTCATGCCTTAGCAACGACTGGCAACGACTAACACCGCGTTTGAGACACGTTTGTGCTGAATTGGAGGCTTTGGCAAATCAAGTTAAATTCACGGGCGTTTCTGAATATGTACTCCTCTCAGAAATACTCCTCGTCGTCTCAGCGCAGCTAGGGAGGCAGGTGGCTTTCATGGCCGGCTAACTCCCGTGATCGAAGGGACGGTCACACCCACCACCAGCGTTTTTTTTTTTATATGGAGGCATCTGTGCTGCCAGCACTGACACCATGGCACAGCGCACCAGCACCATGACAATCTTTTGTTCTTCGCTTGAATCGAACTCCTTGATGCTCTTGCGAACACTGTGCGAGACTGGTCGAAAACAATAAATACGGCGCGCTTGGTTTGCTTCGCTCATTCAGCTGGCGGCGATCAGCTTATCGGCGCCGGTCTCCAGAGTTCTCGCTGATAACGAGATCCGGACGTGACTCTCCGGTTTTGCGACTTCCGGTCGCTCGTGTGCAGCCTCTGCCGGTTTGAACATCAGTCGCTTTTTGGTCGCCAGTCGCGAATGGTCACACGACCACTGCTAGTCACCGGTGTGCACCAGCCTTAACACCGCGCGAATTCGGGAGCACTCGAGAAATCGAAGTGGCACCATCTGAATTTCAGAGCACCCCCCCCCCCTTGCAACGTGCCTGGCTGTAGTGTTCATTCCTTCGCCCTTGTTGTGAAACAATGCACAAGAAACGCTCAACTGCCTCTGTTAGGATATGTTTCACTTTAATGTTATACCAATTCCTAGAAAGAGGGATCAGTCACACTTTTTTTTGCCTTTCAATGTATGCCCAATACCTCTCTAGTGAGAACTGAAAACAACACAATTTTACATGAGTAGTAAAGCCGTGAATGCAATGTCTGCTGTGGTAACATACATTCTATATCTCCAGAGCCACGTTTAGTAAGCGCACCTCATCTATGAGTGTATCCAACAGGTGAAACGCATACTTCATGCCTTTTCAACGATACAGCCTCGGTAGACCACACTCAGATGAAGATGGAATTCAACTGGTGTGATGTCCTTAAGTATTGACACCTTTAAACACTCCAACGCGTGTGTAACTATGTTCGAGTGTTACAAAATCCTCATTCAATGCGTTCCAAAGATACCATCCGTTTGTTTTCAAAAGTATTTTCTCCAGCTACGTTCACTGCTCAGGTATGGTCGAAGGCTCTCCTAGAGGCATTCTTTTCTGTGATGCGTGCTTGCGCATAAAGAAGTACACCCACGAACAGCAATAAGTAGACCAGCTATTTACAAGCAGTGTTGTAGCTGTTACTTTAATAATAGTTACTAAATACATCACTCATAACACTAAAAAAGCGAAACCATTACGCTTTACGTACAACAAAAGGGAAAAAAAGGTAACATGCTCATGATTATTATCAAACAGAAGTAACGCGCATTACCTTTGTTATCACTCCTCGGTTATAAATTTGAATCATTACGTCTTTCCACAAAAAAACCACAGTAACAATATTATAAAGCTCATTGAAATATTTGAGAGCTTTAGGTGAAGTATAAATATGTTTCACATAAATCTTGCCCAAGCAATGATTCATTGTGAAACACTCATTTAACGAGAATACAATGAGATTATAGTGACCTATAAAGTAGCTTGTGATGCCTCATAAATATGTATCACATGGCAAAGTCCTTTCTTTAGGTGGTACTGAATAATACATGAGATGTCATCAACGTTCTTTTTTAACAAAATAGTTTCGCTCAACTGTCAATGTGTATATTATTATTATTATTATTATTATTATTATTATTATTATTATTATTATTATTATTATTATATATTATTATTATTATTATGTTGTTGTTGTTGTTGTTGTTATTATTATAGGGCACTAAACAATAGAACATATTGCCCCGTCACTCCAGGGGGTGTCTCCAGGGTGCTGGGTAGGCCCCTCACGGATGTTTCAGACCCCTCCTGGAAGCGGCACCACAAGCCCAGTGCGAGTCAACACTCCCGTTCATCGGACAAGCCGCAGGATCAGGGGATTGCTACCCGAAGCTGACCCTACAGTTCACACCAGTATGATGAGCACATCCGTTCAAACCACTTTAACAGGTACGGAAAACCCCCCGGTAACTCGGTACACCCTCGAAAGTCCACAGGTTCCGACACCGTTTCATGGCACCGAGCTCGAAGACGTCGAGGACTGGTTGGTCGACTTCGAGCGCGTGGCTGCTTTGAACGACTGGAATGATGCGGCCAAACTACGACGTGTGTACTTCTATTTGGAGGATGGAGCACGTACCTGGTACATGAATCACGAGGAACAGATGACATCTTGGTCTTGGCCCGAATTCCGCCGCCGGCTGTTGGATACTTACAGAAGTGCTGATCACCATGAACGAGCGGAGCGAGCGATCCAGGCCCGCATCCAGATGCCCAATGAAACTGTCATGACCTATGTGGAAGATATGACGCACCTGTTCCGACGGGCTGATCAGAGTATGACAGAAGAAAAGAAGGTGCGTTACCTGATGCGGGGAGTTAAGGAGCAGCTTTTCGCTGGCCTTGTACGGAGCCCTCCGAACACGGTCGCCGAGTTTTTGTCCGAAGCCGTCACGATGGAAAAGGTGCTTCAGCATCGATCCACCCTGTATGAGCGGCAAGTGAACACGTCCACTGCTCAAGTTCTCGCGACTATTGGGAGCAACACCGAGTGTCTGCGCGACATTATCCGCTCCATAGTACGCGAGGAGCTGCAAAAGGCTGCCACACCACCACTACCTACGGTGATTTCCATTGCAAGCATCGTCAAGGACGAGCTGCATCATGCCCTTCGTGACCCTGTGAGTCTGAATAACGCCACACCCGCCCCGGCTGACTACCACCGTGCATGCGACCTATGCGGAAGCCTTGAAGCGCCCAGCTTCCTCTTCCCCGCTGTTTGTTCAGGCACCTCCTACGGTTTCACTTCAATCAGCGCCGCCTCTCCGGTACTACGATAACACACGCACACCCCCACCCCTCGTTTACGCCAGCCCTGTGCATCTTGCGAAACAACCAGCACACTACCTTGACGACAGAAGTGTTTCGCCTCGGAAATATGATGTTTGGCTCACTCCTGATTGCCGACCTTTGTGCTTCCACTGCGGTGAAGCGGACCATTTGTACCGCCAGTGTCCATACCGGCACCTCGGGCTGCGCGGATTTTCAGTATATTCAGCGCCTCCTCGGTATGGCTAGTGACCGCGGGACATTGAGGACTACCTGGCTCAACAGCGCATGCCACCGCCTTCTGGACGGCAGTCGCGCTCACCGTCGCCGAGGCGCTTTTCATCTTCGCCACAGCGCCATGCTGGCGCACGGTCCTCCAGTCCCCGCCGGGAAAACTAATGCAAGCGACCCTTGGAGGCGATGTCGCTGGCAGTCGACGTGCTGAAGACCTCCGATCGACGCTAACAGTAATGGGTGTAGATTCGACTGAGCGATATGTGCGGCTTTCTCTGGATATACCGGTGCTGATAGACGGCTATGCAGTAGGTGCTTTAGTTGGTACTTCAAAGAGTATACAGTATACAATAATACGTTACGCACAACATGAGCGAGACTGTCGGCTCGGCTACCAGTTCTTAATAAGAAGTTGTTTTGCACTTTTGTAGTAATTTGACAGGCTTAGGGTCTCAGAGAGCAGCGTGTTCTCCTGAAAGCTGAAAGAAAAGTGAAGCATTTGTATTACGATAGCGTTTATCATTGCACTGCGTCAATGCCACTAGCGTGCTATAAGGCTTATGTACTGAATATGAATAGGTATTTTTATTAGGTGTATAAAACACACCTGCGGCATTTTGAGAACTCCCCAAGGAAGTATAATTTGTTACTTTGAATCCATAAAGCTGCATGGCTCATCCTGAAGTCACCACACTAATTCCATATCCCTTGTAGTGTACTTTTGTTGACAACGGGATTGATAAGATAACCCCATTCTCTTTTCAATTGCTCTTTAGAAAGCACCAAGTTTGCTGTATGTATCCCAGGTCAGTGGCCTTGGGCTGAACATTGTCCTTGCGAGTACATCATGCTCTCAGGTACGTAGGCGGAAAGCTGGTGGAGATACATATTTTCAAAAATAATATTTCTCAAGGTAAAAAGTAATACTCTCAAGTAACTTCACCTATGTTTAACTAATGCATGGGGCTTTCAAATGAGTTGTTGTGCATATTTTTTGTAGGACCTCTAATGCGAGTTTTTTTCCTCTTCAATACAATGTTTTTTTTTTCCTATGAAAGAGAGACTTGTAAGTTTTTCCAGACCATCTGCTACAACTTCAGCGCCTATATTATGCTTTAATTTGCTGCACGTTAAAATGCCAATAGAAAATATTTAATCTGTTCTTTGAGGTTGCCACCATGTTCCCGGAAAAAAATTTTCAAAGTTTGGCAGTTTTCTTGAATATTGATCGTCACAAAAGGCCTCGAAGAATGTATAGTCATCAGTATTTCTTTATTTATACAGTTATATTACTTCATAAACTTGCCACAAATACCGCTTTCTTAAATGCATTCTAAAACAGTCTTTTGAAAAAAATGTTGTTTGACGCCCTCTAGCTCAGTGGGTGCAAAACTACAGACTCTCATAAATAGGCAGGAAAGTTTTCGGCAACGGAAATAAACGAGCAGGGCAAGTTTCAAACTTCGCAAAACATGCGGAAATTTTTTCAGCCATATTTTGATGGTCGCAAAAACGCTGGATGAATTGGAAGGGAATAACCCAGTACAGAGCTGAGATAAAAACAATGACTGTGGACTGTGAAAAACATTAAGATCATAAAAGTTAACATTATATAGATTCTGTATTGTGTGAACAGTAGACTATTGAAAGACGTTGGCAGGTACACAGAATGGTTGATTCTATCTGGTTAACTTACGCAGAATCCGCAAATTTACACGACAGAGAGCTATAGCACAGGATATCATACCGTCAACTAAATTGTAAAGAAATAACACGTCAGTGCCGTTTCATCGGCAGTAAAGTGATGGCAACGATCATAACCTGGCAGTGTCATAACGAGATCCAGAATGATTTCTAGCAAAACAATGGTTGTAAATTCCTATGAATAGTTTCTCAATGACATAACTCAATGACATAACTGCAGATTTAACGATGTCATTCCGGATCACAGGTGAATATTCAAGTTGAGGAAGACATATTGCGGTGTACAATTTGTGAAAGGCTGTAGAACTGAATTTTTGAGAGATTCTGCAAACACAGCACAGTGAACCAAGGCCAAGCATGACAGCACATTGAGCGTGAGCATAAAAATTTAGCTTGCTTTAGAAAAACACTACGATCACTGAATTCATTAACCTTACATGACAACATGGAATTACCGTACAGGCAGTTTCTTCTCATTTACCACCGCCTTTTTCCTATGAGTTCTAATTGTTTATGGAGCAGGAGCTTCTCCTGACCACAATGGAAAGAACAATGGTAAAGCCTAATTTTTTTGCAAAATTGAGAAGAACCAGACTTGGCAGTAATATAATTGGTGTAATAAAAATATGTTTACTGTAGTCAGCAATGTAACAACACGCTTTTGTGGCCTGGTAATTTAGTAACGTAAAGAATGACTTCAAGCGAGTAAGTCAAGTTCATTACTTATTAATTTCTGTTTTACTTTTCACCTTAAAATATCATTTACAATTCCCTCATGGGATGAAAAATTGGCAAAAAGGGAAAAGAAAAATGAGAAAAAGTTCATCTGAATGCCACTTCTCGAGCGTGGGAAGCAACAGAATCACGGAGGCTTCGATGTATATGTTTTGTAACTAAAACGTAAATGAATTTATTTATATATTTATTTATTTAAGAATACCGCAATCCCTGTTTGGTATTTTCATAGAGAGGGGAGGGGGAGTTGAGCAATACGTGATATATATGGCACAACGAAATTCATGGAACAGGTGGTAGGTGCACATATTTCGCGCGATCGGAAACAGAAACAGAAAATGGGTTGACAACAAAGAAAACGCAGTTACATATCTGTACATACACGTACACATGCATATATATATATCAATCCACAATTTAATTGCATAGACATGAAATAAATAGGAAATAATATAAATAAAAATAGTGCATAAATGGTGAACTATTGCTATTTTCACTGTAATTACATGACTTTTCAAAGGTATTAGTAATTTCATGTCCCTACTTTCGAGCAGCTATAATTTGTAATGCAATTTACGACATCTTAAGAATTTAAGAAAGCAATTAGCGATGGAGATTTACTTCCGGAGGAGGCCAGAGGTAATTCAAGGAGAAGTTCATATTGTAAATGACAGCAACCGCTTGACCCTTTTTTTTTTGGGGGGGGGGGGGGGGAGGGGGTATGCACGCTTTTTAACGCGTGGATGGAAAGCGTGTATCCTTTACAGATTTATCAATTTCGTTCATTTATTGCCATGTCCATCCGTGCTCTGGAACCTTCTTTTTTTATTTACACTGTTCCGAGCACAAAATTCTACATAACCAGGCACATTGCCTTGCAGCTGCAGAAACCGCAACGGTCGCAAAGAGAATAGGGCTATGCAGAATGACCAGCTCCTTATGCGCATGCGCACTGCCGCGTGTCTACGAGGGTCCTTACTCCCCTTCACGATAAATGTTCCGCCCGGGAACACGAGGAAAACGCCCTGCCGGGGCGATCCTTCGGCGAGCTCGCTAACAACGTACTCGATGGTGGACTAGAATGTCCCTGTGTTTTCTGGGTATCGAACGCTGGCCTCCTTCCTTTTCATCGAGCTGCCGCTACCGCGCAGACATGAGTGTGGTCGAAGGAGGCCGCTGGCCTTGGTGTTTGCGCCGTCGCCATCGAGCTCCTATGAGCTCTCCTGCTGGGCAGAGCAAGCAAGGGCTTTACCCCCGCCTCGCTCTTTACTCGAATAGGGAAAGAATTCGGGACGAACTGTAAACAGCCCGAGAGTCACCCGTCGATTCAGACCGCGAACTGCGTCCAGTGCGAGTCTGATGTTCACGGCCATCTCCGCGCGAAGCGATACGCCTTGAAGCGAAGTC
Source organism: Rhipicephalus microplus (assembly GCF_013339725.1). Classification (NCBI taxonomy): domain Eukaryota; kingdom Metazoa; phylum Arthropoda; class Arachnida; order Ixodida; family Ixodidae; genus Rhipicephalus; species Rhipicephalus microplus. The sequence continues at coordinate 191,379,161 of NC_051166.1, forward strand.
CGACGGAGTGGTTGTCCGTGTATCATGATACGCTTTTTCCGCCGGCCCCTCTCACCCGTTCTCTCGGCGTGTGTGCGCAGGTGGCTTGCCGAGGTGCGCCGTGCTGACCTACACTTAGCCGGGCTTCCGTTCTCGTCGCCCCGGACCTCACACAACTGAATGGCGCGTGATGGGGTCAAACTGCCGAGAAGTTCCGCACGAGAGGTAAATCAAAGTCAACTATAGGAACTCGTCATACACAAGAAATTTAAGCTGACGATATTTCTTGAACCCCTTGGCCATCACCTTGGGCCGTTTTTTTTAGATAACTACAACTGGAATCACTCCGCTTGCTCCCTAAAAAGCCCATTGTTCCACTTTGAGGTAGTGTGCTTACTCAATCGAAATTGTTTTTTTTTTAGAACAGGCAAATACAAAAGCGATTTCATTTATTTATGACGCAGAAACCAACATTTTGTTCTAAATACGCAAATAATCATTATTTTGACAATTCACGGGGCTAGCGCTGCAGTCAATGAATCCGCACTCGGCAACGTCCTTTGGTAATTAGTCGCACAGCATACGGTCTATGGTGAATTGGTTCTACATAAATTCATCTGCGATTTGTATGTATGTATGTATGTATGTATGTATGTGTGTATGTATGTATGTATGTATGTATGTATGTATGTATGTATGTATGTATGTATGTATGTATGTATGTATGTATGTACGTACGTACGTACGTAATGAAGCAGAGAATCCGGAAAAAAAGGCTCGGGGAAGTTGCTTCAAATAATTTGACACATTCTGAAAACACCTGCGACATTGCGTAATCTTAACACCGTCATGTCACTACGTGAGTGTCTGTTACATAAATATGGTCACCGAGAGACGTGCTCTTATACAAGTATATTCTTCTGACGTAGTATGGTGACGGTCACTATAATTAGCCAATGGCTGGCGCTAAACACCATCACGCAATAGCTCCGCATCGGCCCCCTATTCTACAAGTCTGCTTTTTCCTGAGAACTCCGTAGAGCAATGTATTTGATAAAAGATTTGAATTTTTTTACAAACGCTCGCTTTCTTGTCATTTATTACAGTCTCGAGGCTGCACTACGAGAGAGAGGAAGCACATACGAAACAGAATGATCGTTAGCGTCGTACGTCAGGCAGTTGGCCTTGTATATATGCATACAGTAAGCGGCCACACAGGTCCATATTTTACTCCTCAAAATTTGCGCACACAACGGCGAAAACTTCGAACAGGAAGAAAACCTTAATGGACTATATATGACGGGCTTTGTGTGCATTTCTATGCAGCGCATGGCTTCACATCCGCTGTGCATAGGTGCGTGCTTGAGTTTACCTGCGCGACGCGTTCATGGTCATTTCCGCAGGCTTCGTCAATGTTTGCGCGTGCGCGCACACACACCCGGGTGGGGATGCTCACTGCATTGTTCCCACATGCATTGACCTGTAGCGCCGGCCACCCAAAGGAAGTGCACGCCTTCCTTCCCGATGCGAGAGGCGGAGTGCAGAACCGTGATGCAAATGGCTGCACCCGAAGCGTTTGTAGTATTCAGCCTTGGTGCGCGCGCATGAAGCACTACGAGACTTTATGCGTTCTGCGATAATGTGCGGTGATGTGTTCTTATATTCCATGCTCCTCCACGACGATTCACTTCGTAAGCATCTGCAAATAATGAAAGCATTTATTCTTGAAAAAAAAAGAGAAAGCTGTCTCACTAAGAACGCTAAAAAAAGGAACCATTTGACTCTTTTTTGTGTGTGTAGCGGCTTGCTGTGACTTTAAAGACACATAACAACTCTCTTCGAGGGTGATTACACTCTCTTGTGAAAGTCGTGGGACCAACCAGAGAGTTAGTGTACCTCTCCCATATACGTTATACGTTTCGTTAGTCATACGTTACGTTAGATTTCTGTCGGGTACACAAGTCAGTGTACCCGACAGAAATCCCACATACTGTATTCTTCTTAGAGTTATCGAACATAAACTATCGTTTTGTACAGTGTGTTCCAGCTAATGTTAGCCAGAATTAAAAATATCTTGACCCACTCTGAGGCGACCTTCTTCTGCTTAACTGATTAAAACGAAGCAAGTATATTTAACCATCTTCTTAATAACCGTCAACAAAGTTTGGCGAAGAATTCGTATTGAAAAGTAATAGAACGGTTTACAAAACGTTCAATCAGACTCATCATCGTTATCTGCTACTCTTCTTCCTTCCTCGTTCTCTCCTCTGGTGTAGAGTAGCAGGCCAGAGCGGTCGCTCAGTCCAACCTCTCTGCCTCTCTGTAAAACATTTTCTTTTACTTTCTCACTTTATTATAGGGTTTTTCTGAATACTGCAGACGCCCGCGAAACACAAAAATATACTAGTTGCAAACTAGTATATTTTTGTACCTAATAATGCCATATTTAGAGCTAGAAAAAGATAAACTAAGCTTACAAAAACTAGGTTATGGACCTTTACAACGGGATATACTTGTTATGTTAAAAGCAATTGGGTTCCATCCAATCCAATAAAAGTTTCTGTTGGAAAAAAGAACCCAGTTAGAGGCAGTCAACCCTCCCTTCATGGATGGGGACTTCTATAAAAAGAGTTTTTAAGCGTTTGTTAACGCTACACAAAACAGAAAACTTAAAACTCTGGCTTATTAAGGAACCTAGGCTCCAATACATGTAAGTAACAACAATTTTAAGAATACTGTTAGTAATATAATATCATTGTTATTTTTAGTCGTAGTACTAGTAGTAGTAGCAGTAGTAGTAGTAGCAGTAGTAGTTGTAGTAGTAGTAGCATTTTAGGTACCCCTTTTAATGAAATGCCCTTTGTTAACACCTGTCGAATACTGCATTCATATTTCCTTTCTTTTTCTGAATGGTTCAAGAGTATCTAGTGGATAAGGTACTCGGCTGCTGACCCGCAGGTCGCGGGATTGAATCCCGGCTGCGGCGGCAGCATTTCCGATAAAGGCGGAAATGTTGTAGGCCCGTGTGCTCAGATTTGGGTGCACGTTAAAGAACCCCAGGTGGTCAAAATTTTCCGGAGATCTCCACAACGGCGTCTCTCTTAACTATATGGTGGTTTTGGGGCGTTAAACCACATATATCAATCAGTGGTTCAAGAGTACCACTACGTAAATCCTGCTAATACCAAAGGCATGAGTATGACGCACAAAATTTCTAGCGTGTCATTTTCATACTCTGTTAATAAACATGTCGTTACATTAGCTTTGCGAGATGAATGATTTCGGTGTTCTCTTTGACACAACATTACACTTTTCTGTTCACAAAGCACGGGTTGCTATGCATGCTCCTCGTTCTCGCGGCTATAATTGCAGAATATGACTTTCCCTATTTGAACATGCGTCTAAGATCTCGTATGGTATTTATAAATTCAGTGGTAACACTAATTGGTGGGTTCAGAGAAAATTTCTTAATATACAGGGTATTTCAAGAAATGTGTCCAGTATTCTTTAAAAACCACAGAAAAGAAGTATCTGCGTCCTACTTGTGGCGTTGCCTTTCCTGTAGCAGAAGACATCTTCAGATGCATACAAACATCCATTGCGGTAGTAATTATAAACATTAACCACTGGTTGGAACGTTAATTGCGTTATAGCCGGTCTAGTCAAGTGGGCGAATTCAAGCCTTTCCTGCGAATAGTCCATAGCCACTTTGAAGTTTTGGAAAAGCGGCCACTGCAAATCACCGCGGAGTGAGGCAATGAGCATAATTTAGCTAGAGAAACCAAAACAGACGCACCAAACAGCCCATCTATCATTCACTTCAACAACGCCCTCCGTGACAACACTGTCTCCTTCGCCGTTATCAACTCTCAATTTAGACACTTCGCTTCGAGGCCGCTCATCGACGCTCGCTTATCCTTCTCCCCCAATGCGAAACAAACAGTTTCGTCACTGAGAGCGTTGTCGAAGTGAATGCTAGATGCGCTGTTTAGTGCGTTGGTTTTGGTTTCTCCAGCTAAATTGGCCAGATTGCATCGTTCCGCGTGGATTACCATTGGCCCCAGGTCGCGGGATTGAATCGCGGCTTCGGCGGCTGCATTTCGGATGGAGGCGGAAATGCTGTAGGCCCGTGTGCTTAGATTTGGGGGCACGTTTAAGAACCCCAGGTGGTCGAAATTTCCGGAGCCCACCACTACGGCGTCTCTCATACTCATATGGTGGTTTGGGATGTTAAACCTCACATATCAATCAATCCATCGATTACCAATGGCAATTTTTGAAAATTTTAAAGTGGCTATAGACTATTCGTAGGAAGAGATTGAATTCACTCATTTGACTCAACCGGCTATTGCCACTGGTTAAAATGTTAATTGTGTTAATTTCTATAATTACTGTCATAATTAATGTTTGTACTCATCTGAAGATGCATCCTGCCAGAGGAAAGCAATGCCGCAAGTACCACGCAGATACCTTCTTTCAGTAATTATTAAAAATAGTGGACACAATTCTTGAAACACTCTTTATATGACTATATCTCCGCTGGAAATGTCCGAAGAACTCGTATTGTTAATTATTGTCATAGCCATGCACTACTTCACGGCCGGCGAAATATAGCTCATCCACTATAACTTTTCAAGCTTCTTCGCCCACTCTGAACGGCCGTGTTCTACTTCTTTTGGGATTCCGCTTAAGGTAAGCGGAGGGCATAGACTCTTTCTTCTTCCAGCCTGCATCGGCCAAAACTGAATTAACAACAAGATGAGGTCTTTATAATACTCATTTTTTATCAATATATTTCAACGGTGGAGCCGTACTAGGGCTTGGCTTGAGGACAAATAAATGTCCGCGTTACATGTCAGGCTCCGACTCCAACATACGCTCATACATGGCGTAAAAGCCTCGGTCATTGTCGAAGCGGTCGCAGCACAGTGAAACAGGAAAAGGTGGCTCGACAGCAAATAGGGCCGAAAGTCACGGTAGCAGGAACAGATGTGTCACGTTGTTGCCAGCGTCCTTTACCATGCATCTATACTCTAGAATCAATGTAATCACTGACACTTGCACAATAGCACTAAACAACACAGAAAGTCACCGAATATTGCAAATGAAACACAGCAGAGCCGCTGTTAGGGCAGATTTCACGCAGGGTGCAGCTTAGGTCAAGTTTTAAATGTGAAACATTTCTTTGCGTACTCCAAGCACTTTTGGCATCTATTTAGTATCTCTCATTTAGCCGCCTACATCTGGGTGCTCTCGTGGTCACCCCCTTAACTTGGAGTAAACCAAAATTAGTATGGGAGGGTAACATGATTAGACCAATACGACTCGCTAGCCAAGACATGAATAATCTCATGTTCCGTCGCGTACGTCGTCAAACACTTTCCGCGAGACAGTGGCACATACCCGCAGGTGGGTATGTGCCACTGGTATCCGGGTATGTGCCACATGTCACCGACACTTCATATTTACCCAGGAGTGGTTAGAACACACGGGGGTAATTTTAACTCGAGGACGCTTAGAAAAAGCTGACATCCGTTGCGTTGGCCCTACCATTGTAAAAATATGTCAGGGCCCCAGCAGGAATAATACCCCAGAATTGTGAGTGGCTACCAGGGCAGAGCCATGCGAGGTTTCGCAACTCTTTTTCCAATAAATCGTAATGCTTGTGAAGCGCCAATCAAAGATACAGTGATGGCTATCCATTTTTTTAAACATTACATATGTACTCCTACGATACAGCTGTCCCGTCGAGTTCATGTCAACTATAGTTAACATCAAAGCACTGAGGATGTTTGACAGTTTGTATCAACCTAATAATGGAGCGAACAGATATTGGTGATTTTAATTCGACAACGTTCAATAAAAATCACTGCATTTTTGTGAAGTGAATAGGGACGAGTGGGTGACGCTATACAGGGTGCCCCAGCTATCTTTAGCCACAGTTTTAAAATATGCCGACACACGCAAATACGACGCGACCAAGTGCATGTTGCTGACCGCTGCCTGGAGTCAGACTATTTTTTGTGTTATAAAATATTGTTTAATTAGATTTGTTTAATGAACGAACTTTTGAAAGAACAAAGATGGATAAAAAGTTTCAATGAGAAAGTTGTAGATCGGTTTGCAAAACGTCCAATTAGACAGTTTTGAAATTTATATTTGTAACTCTTTGGCGTGCTTCTGCTAACTACAAATTCCCGCAAAATAGAAAAAATACCACGTGACGAACCCGCTCACACACGCCAGTGCACACGACGACTCTAGTGCTCTCTAACGGTCTGAGTACGAATGACCATATAGCCATTTGCCTAAATGTGCTGTCTCGACAGGGCCGCAACGATGGTGGTGACTTTGATATGAACACGTTTTGCTATCGGCCACAAAAGCGATAACCGCTGTGACTGCCTATCGCTATCATGAACCGGCGCGAGGGAAGCGTATCGTTCGTAGGCGGAACGTTATAGAGAGCACCAGCATCACGGCGCAAGTGGGCGCGCCAGTGGCTTTGTCACGTGGTATTTTGTTGTCTACTTTGCAGGTATTTGTAGGTAACAGAAAAGCACTAATAAGTAAAACATGTAAAGTTAAAAACATTCTCATCCGACCTGTTGCAAACCGATCTACAACTTTCTCGTTGAAATTTTTATCCATCATCGTTCCTTCAAACGTCTGGTAAATAAACAGATATATTTAAACAATTATTTAGTGCACAAAAAATAGTCTTGACTCCAAGCAACTCCAAGCAACTCCAAGAAACTCCAAGCAACGGTAAGCAACATGCAATTAGTCGCGTCGTAATTGAGTGCGTCTGCAAATTTTAAACTTTGGCTAAATATAGCTGGGGCACCCTGTATATATAAGTCTTAACCTCCTAATGTCTACGTTGAAGTCACTGATGAGTATAAATGACGGACGCATGGACAGACGGACAGGTCAGTGGACGCATGCACGGATGTGTGGACGGACGGATGGATTGACAAATGGATGGATGGGCAGGCAGATGCAGAAACGGATGAACAGATGGAAGGCGTGGGTGATCATGTATTATGCTGTCCTACAGTTGATGACACATAGTCGGCTGTTTCGACATATGTTTTCGTTTTTCTTTGCGCAGGTGTTCAGTTTTGGTGTGGATTTTGCGCGCCGCGATGAACGCCAACTAGGTCGACCCTAAGGAGCTTCACTCCTAAAGGCTGGCGTTGTCAGCGTCGACCCATATTGAACGCATAGATTCAATATCATGGTCCCAGCAGGAATGTAACCCCAGCATTCTGCGTGGCAATCAAGTATTCTACCACAGAGCCACGCCTGGTCTCGACTGTTTTTCAAGTAGACCGTAACGTCCGTGAAAAGTCAATTGTGGTTGCAGTGCTGGCTATCCAATATTATAAACAGCACATACGTACTCCTATCATACAGCCGTCACGTGGTGTTAAAGACAATTGTAGTAAAGCTCTATCCACTGAAGCTCACTTATCTAAAAGTAGGCAGGGCCACCATCCTTGCTGACACAAGCTCTACATATTAGCACACCACATGAGGTGTTGCTGATACCCATGTTGCTGTTGGCATCGTTACGCAGCAGTAAACATGCATCTGTTTACCATATCACTGTACGTGCAACATTTGTGCGTAGCTTTTACGTCATTTCGTAGCGCTTCGCTCAGTAAACAAATTACAACACAGTCTCCTTCCCTCCGCATGCTTCGCATACCACCAATTCCCGAAGGACGTGGGATCTGCCGAATTTCTTTTTTTCTTCTTTCATAGCTCGAAGTTACTGTTATTCTCCGAAATCTGCACTCGTCTAGCTTAGTGTCGCTTACTGTACACTTTAGATGCGAAGCAGCTCTTTGACTAGCCTGTGTAACGCTGCCCCTCCGTACACACCACGCTCTCCTGGCCGCAGGCGTTGGGGCGGTGCCAAGTAGGTTATTCCTTTCCTCGCACCATGCACGCGTTGACGTACTTTCTTCCTAGCCTGTTGCCACTCGCCGCGTGTCATCTCGCTCGCTTCCATCTCCACCACTCGCAACGTTCGAGCACACATCAAGCGAAGAGTCTTCCTGCGATGAAACTAACAAAAAACTAAACCACCTACTGTGTCTTTGCGTTTCAAACAAACGTTGACTCGAGTGAACACTACACCGAGTTTCACTTCAAACCACTCTTTCAGCACACGTGTCGACGCCTGTGTCAACCGGGTCAACGCCGTGTGCACCGTTGCTGCTTCGCATTCCATCAAGGTTTTCTTAGGACAAATGGTTTATAATTTTTTTCCTTTGTCTTTTAAAAAACTTTGCGCTGGTGCTATAGTAGGCGATTGTAGTTATTATTTTCCTTGCACTTTTTTGTGTTGTGTTATTTGATTATTTCTCCTGTTGTCTTGACTTTTTACTTTATATTGATACACGGTAAGAACAAGCATGCGCCAGAAAGGTGATGAAAATTGTGATAGCCCTCGTGTTGTCGCTGTGCTACTATTCTGGCTGCAGCTGTTTGTACATCTCCCTCTATATTTTAAAATAAATTTCTTCCTTCTGTACTCACACGCCCACGCCAGTGTCTTCACTCTCTTTTTATACAGAATTTACTGTATTCCTCATTATTAGCGTATTTTCTCGGTTGTAACGATAGGAGTCCGTTTTGAATCTCTCAAGAATAAAAAAATTGTTACTTTGGTATTTTATTGTGACTCGAGGCTTGACCAAGTTTAGTTCGCGAAAATATAGAAAAAGACCTCAGGTTACATTCGAGTATATATAATAATTGTGTTCTATGTTTTTATGTTTTCTTTTGTTCATGTGCCCAAGTCAATTGTTTAGAGTTGTTTTTGTCTCGAGTCAAGACAGTGGTGCTTGGTTTCAAAAAGCAGGTCTGCATAACATACAATACATGGCAACACTACATTGTCTCCTACCACAGACCACTCACTGCATCGTCATATATTTTTTTAGTGCGAGGTAGTACGTGCACTGTTTCACCATCCAATGACAACGCCTGGTGCTTTTTACCTACTTACATAATAAAATTAATATTGTGCTTTTTCTTTTGTCGGATACAAGCCTGAATGATTCCTTCAATGCAAAACGAGATCATGTTCTTCCAAGTGCGATCGAAGCGCTTGTTCTTGCCCCGCCGTGGTGGTCTAGTGGCTAAGGTACTCGGCTGCTGACCCACAGGTCGCTGGTTCAATTCCCGGCTGCGGCGGCTGCATTTCCGATGGAGGCGGAAATGTTGTAGGCCCGTGTGCTCAGATTTGGGTGCACGTTAAAGAACCCCAGGTAGCCGAAATTTCCGGAGCCCTCCACTACGGCGTCTCTCATAATCATATGGTGGTTTTGGGACGTTAAACCCCACATATCATTCAATCAAGCGCTTGTTCTTATCAGTCGACATTGTCACCAATATGCCCACATGCGCTGAATACAACCGCAGGGGTGCTATGCAAGATGGCCCGAGCTTCTCGAACAGACGAGTTTTCTCCGCGTTCGCTCACCGGCAGCCATGGCATGAAGACAGTGCGCAGCACGTGACAGCAACGCTGATAAAAATGGCTACAATAATGCGCGTGGCAACAGAAACACACAAGGGGCATTGCGGTGGTTATCAAAGAAACATCATGCAAGAACACGTCAGTGTCGCCACTCAGTCAACATTTTACCAGTGCAGTGACATCAGCGTGTTTGTCGCGCTTTCTTTTTGATAATTCAACCCACTCCTTCCACAGGCATGTTCGTGCACGTTTGTCCTCTTTCGAGCAAATTCTTTCGTTGGACCTGCAGCATGAAAATTTTCACTCTCGAAGGCATCAGGGGTGCACACGCAGCACTCCCGTGCTACTTGTTTCACTTATATCAAATATTGCAGATTAATGTGAGAACAGATTGTCACTACGGGCGCTCACATCGAGGCGGCGAAGCGGCTGTGAGTGGATACGTCGGGACCGCGGTGAAATGGAATGCGAGACCCCGTAGCCACTGATATAACTTTTACTTCTGCGTGCCTGGGTGCACAGCCTGCGCAATAAGGCTGATAGATGAATCTTCCCACTCGCTGGCGTTGCGGCGTGAGCCCTGCTGTGCGTCAAGAACAAATGTGGGGCGTGGACCCAATCTTCGCCGTGGGCGTCTGTCAGTCAAACTGATGAACGCATGAACTCAGATACAAGCTTGATGATGTTGAGAAGGCCCCAGTTCAACTCGTGAGTGTCATAACGCAGATGTGACTCTCAAGCGTTTCATGCGGTGGATGCTGAGCACCAGCTTCTTTACATAATAAAATGTTTGGTCAGATTACTTTGATATTAGGGGTTTAACGTCCTGAAGCCACCATATGATTATGATATGCGCCGTTGTACAGGGCTTCAAAAATTTCGACCACCTGGGGTTCTTTAATGTGAACCTAAATCTGAACACACATGCATACAGCATTTTCGCCTCCGTCGAAACTGTAGCCCCCGCTGCCGAGATTCGATCCCCCGACCTGCGGGTCAACATGCGAGTACCTTAATCACTAGACCACCACGGCAGGGTTTTGGTCAGCTTGCACTATATACTTGTACAAGGCTCGAGCCACAGAGGAGCTTATGATAACCTAGCTCCTTCCAGCTTTTTAAGCCAGTCGTCTACTCATCTGCTTCGAAATGAAGACCGCATCTGCTCTGCCTTAACTTTGATTACACTAATTACTCAATGAACATAACACTGCAGAGTTTCGTATTGATTGCTATCTTTTTAATTAAGACGACAATAATTATTTTGTATACAAGCAGCAAAGTCCTGATTAGTAGGAACTATTTAACGTAACCTCTATTAGCCCGATCCTAATTATCATCATATTAGTAACGTCTAAGTAGCATAGTTTTGCTCACCGTGTTTATCTATAACGTCGCATTAATTAGGATAGTTTACTTAGCACGTCCACTAGTACGCTTTATAGTTAGCACGGTGCTAGCTTTACCTGGATTCATTAGCATAGTCTTCATTGTGGCTAACAGCGCAAAGACTCAGACACCACGTCATAGTGCATAGCTTTTTTAGATGTGGCGTAATTACCTCAGTCTTACCACGACTTGGATTAATTATCTCGATCATAGCATGTCTGGCCTAACTATCCAAGTACATCAACCAAGCCAAATAGTTCATTTGCTGGCAACACGTGCTCGGGTGCTAACAGACGATGAAGACAGCGAAGAGAGCGCGCACCTGCCCAGCAGCATGCTAGAACTTACAGGCTCACCATGATTATTAAAACGTAACCTCGGTATTAACTGTGGTTGCAATGTTGTAAGGCATTCGGCAGGAACTAATCTCAAAGGCCACCATGCTAGTTATTCTAAAGAAGGCATATAGTGCATGCATGAGAGCTTCAAAATGTATCTAAACAGCCCATGAAACAAAAAAATATGTCACCAGGAAACGTTTCTGACACCTTTATTGCATGCGCTTCTGCACTCAGCCAACAAATGAAAGGAGATGCTTCTGGCTTGAAAACAACACCCAACTTTGGCCACCATCCTTGACGCGATGCCATATTCTATCGTAACCAATGAAATGCAACGCGCGGAGGAGTGAATTTCACCTTTTCCTACTGCTGGCTCATTCAAAAGGTGGTGTCACCAGAGCTTTTGAGTTTCTCCAAGCTCGGACCATCTCGCATAGCGCCTAAGCTCAGGTGTAGAGGCAAAAACCCATGGTTCCCGACAGTTCCAGTTTGTGGCCATGGTCAGTTGCAGGAACGGATCCGAGGATAGTGAACCACCATAAACTCGGAAGCCGGCGCTGGGCATCTATTAGCTCTCCCACCTCATGTTTGTCGTCACAGCGGTTTGTTTATCTAAAGCCGCTCGAAGCACATTCAGCACGCGCACGGTGGTGGTGGTGGTCCCGTTTGCTTGTCTCTGGGCCATACATGTACAACAGCGCCGGGCACGCGAGCCGGATACGCTGTGTGCACATTCTGCGGAGCTCGTGAAAGGGACGCGCGTCGACCATAAATGGATCACTGCATCACCGGCACCACGTCCATATCGACGTCGGTGGCGTGCGCGTCTTCCCGTTCGTGTTTACTCTCCGCGTGCCTTCGTGGCTTCCTTTGAAGTGCGTTGTGAAGGCTGCAGCGCTCCCGACACGGGGGCGCAGTGTAAAACGGGCCGTGGTTTTGCCATAGAATGGGTGCGGCTCTCCAAACACGTGAGCTATACTCGGGCCTGGTGTGTTGACCTTGGCATAATGGATAAAGGTCAACGTGCTCTCATTCTTAGGCGACTCGCATGATTGCTAACCGCGAGCGCACGCAAACAACCGCTGTAAATCAGGATTCCAAAGGAAAAACTGCGAGGCTTGAAGGAAATGGAGATTAACAGCCTTCATTTTTTTTCTGTTTTGGGCCTTGATGTGACTGCTCACTATTATTTTGCTGGATCCTACTGCTATTCATAAAATGCAGGAAAACCCAATTTTTTTAAGTTGTCTAGAAACACAAGACATGCTTCGCACTTTCTTGCGAAACTTTTTCCTGTGGAGCTCCAACATTTTTACTGGCAACAAATATCAACCAATCGATCACTGAAACATCCATTTATGCATAAATGAAGGAAAGAAATTTTGAGGGTTTCTTTCTTTGTGTAACAAAACCTTAACGAATAACAGCAGAATGATGAAGCCAGAGAAAGCATATGACACGTCAATTGTGCTGTTTAAGGTGTATACATTAGTAATTTTCATATAAATGTGAATAAATTAAAGTGGACGAAAAGACAGTTTGCCGCTGGCAGGGACCGAACTTGCAACCTTCGGATTCTGCGTCCGATGCACGACGAGTTGAGCTATGGTGGCGGTTGTCCCCTCCTCTTCTTTATCGTATATTCATGGGCATGAAAACCGGGGAGCGATAGACAGCGCGCTTCTCGTAGCCATGACAGCGAGTGTGAAACACTCTTTCTTTTGCCAGCTGGCGTCAGGCTCCACGTAATTCTTTAACGAATTGGCAACTGACCAATAAGTCCACCCATACTATACATCAAAGCATCATGTCCGCCAGACCATGACCCTCGCTACGGATGAATGAAGGAAGAGAATATTGAAGGCACATTTGTTAGTCTGTTCTTATGTGTACTAAAATACACTCTTTAATGCACTATCCAACATTTCCGCCTCCATCGGAAATGCAGCCACAGCAGCCGGGACTCGAACCCGCGACCTGCAGGTAGCAGCCGAATACCTTAGCCATTAGACCACCGTGGCGGGGCAATGTTGTAGGCCCGTGTGCTCAGATTTGGGTGCAGGTTAAAGAACCCCAGGTGGTCGAAATTTCCGCAGCCCTCCACTACGGCGGCTCTCATAATCATATGGTTGTTTTGAGACGTTAAACCCCACATGTCAATAAATCATTGTTTACTAAAAACCAGCTAGCCTCCATAAATGTGCCTCTTTAAGTGCTTTATATTATCTCTCAAAAAAAAATCAGAGGAGGCCAAAGCAGTTCATATCCATTTATAAATGTGAAAGCGGTCATGTTCAATCGAACACCCAAGCCACGAAAAAGTGTGCTGCCCAAGCAAGTAAATACGCAGCTGCCAGCGCCGCCGGATGCTACCGATGTCCTGTATAAAGTTTCTTGGGCGGAAGGGGTCTGACCCCCTCCTCTCCCGAACAACTCGCGGGTGGCGCCATCGGTTGGCCGGCCCACTCAGCAGCGAAGCCCGGTCAGTGCGATAAATAACGAGAATTGCGACACATGTGCCCACTCTGTTGATACCAAACTTTGCACACTATTTTATCGCATCACGCTAGTTAGGCTGCATTTTCTATCGTGAAGCCCGGCGTGACAAAAGTGGTGAACTTATGAAACAGTGTGCGAGCCTGTGGGAATGGGGCACTGGTTCAGCGCAGCACGTAAACCAGGGGGCGGAAACTCCCTATACCTCCCATGTATTCACTGTCGCATGCTGATACGAAGCGCCACTTTTACCACTGGCGGGGGGGGGGGGGGGGGGGGTTTGCTGGGCATCCTAGAATAAATAAATCAAGAACAGAAAATTTCTTCATGACAACCCTGGTGACGTTCCGTAATAGAGGAAAAGAATGAAAAGTCACAGCTTTGCCACAAAGGCGAAGCAATGAACGTGATAGCAACAATTCGAAACGTCATGCGCCGAATGGAAAAAAGATCGAAACACGCCCCGTGTTTCTCGCGCACAAATTCCGGACGAAACGCACTCACAGGTATGCGAATAAGCGTCTCATTTTTTACTTTGCTGAGTCTGAAAAGCCCGCACTTTTCGCGGACGGAGACTGCAATGATTGCAGTGACCTTTGTGCGCCCGGTAACTACAGCAGAATCGTTCCACGTAAAGCCCGAGGCCAGCAAAGACGATCCTCCCCTCGTCGCAACTGCGAGATAAGGGCGCGCGAGGAGCGTAGCTCCCCTTCTCTAAGCCGGGCAAACTACGCGTAGGAGATCAGAGCGGGCACCGCTGCGCGATGTAGTGACGTCCGCTTATTGCGCCATCTTTCTGGTAATGCCAAAAACAGAGCAGCGGTAAGTGGTAGATATAAATAGCTTGCCGTTTGAACGGCAAAAAACGTTCTCCGTGGAAAACGTTCTCGCTTTCGCAACGCAGCGGTCCCACGTTCGAATCCGCACAACGGAGTGTTTTTTTTCTGACTTTTTTTTCTTTCTTGCGTTTTCACATATATAGATACGTATACATATACGGTGCATGACATCGACGCCAGCGCCGGCGGCAAACTCCAGCCGAGAGTGTCCATATAATTGCTATCGCAATAAAATTAAGAGGAGGAGGGTTGCCGCAGAAGCCCTTCTTTTCCGATTCGCATGCAAGCGGAATGCGCTCATCACTTCTTTCAGGTCCACTGGCCGCTTGGGCAATGCAGCCACTCGAAAAACTTTGTTAATCTTTTTTTCCAAATTTTGTTCCTGTGTTCTGAAAAGACGAAACATGACCTGACTGATGTCACAATATAAGAAGAAACTCAATTGGCACAAATAAAATGAATTTGATTACACGTTTCGTATAAAAGGAAACACATACACGTAGTGTGAGAGTGTCAATATATAAAATCAGCTTCAAATTACAACTGGCATACCGACATAATGAGCAAAAATTGAACTCAGAGTATTATAACCAATGCAAATATTATCAACAATCACGAGTAGAACACGTCGTATTTGACTCAATGACGTTTGTTAGGTCAGACCTCCAGACCTCGGGTACCAAATGCGCCTGAAGTTCAGAGGCACGGAGAGGCTTTAAGCGTGGTGTTTGGACGTTAAACTCCACAAATCAGTCAATATTCAAATCAATCAGGCTTTAAGTGATTAGTAATTTTTCGAGAAAGAACGTCGCTGGAAACAGTGTTTCGGCAAGATGACTTGTCCTCATCAGAGCAACGGGGTAGCCGTGTCAAAGAAAAGTTCACTTGTCAAAACGTTGGCTTCATCGACATTCACCGTAATTTTATTTAGAAGCATTCAGTCCATCACTTGTATTTGAGTGACAGTATTAGAAGTAAAAACTCACAAATTATCAGAGTGGGGCTACAAGAATTTTATGAGCAGGAAGCAGCCCAATTGCTTGATATCATTTGAACTTCACGCCAAAAGTGAAAAAGCTAAAACTTTGTAGCCGAGCTAACTTGAATTCAAGCCTTTCAATAAACGCATTTCCCCGACAGGAGATTGGCTGCCATCTTAACCAAAATAAGCAAGTGACACCGCATTTTTGTCAGTCCAGTCAGACTTGTAGAGAACTGGTTTCACTCATATCTACTCAAGCGAAAATCAATACCTGCTCAAATAATGGGTCCAAATACTTGTGCTCACCGATCGCCTTTAGGAAACGCTGAGAAATATTCACGGAACTAGAAATCACCGGGTTAGTACACTGCAGAGCCACGAAAAACATGTGTTGTCTGATTAAGCGATCTTCGACAAATACGCGGTTCACTTGTTCGGTGTAGCTCACTGCGGCTTCTCTGCCCGCCACCACTTGCTGTCTTTATCTTTCCTGTAGTTGGCATGCCCGACAACCAAGAGAGATAACTGAGCGGGATCCAACTTCAAATATCACTGACCGAAGGGCGAGAAGGAGAGGAAGCAAGCGTTACGAACCTAAGCCAATCACTTCCCACCCTTCGCCTGATTTGAAGTTGACAAAATAAAGAATAAGCAAACACTTATAAACAAAAAGACTGGTTATTTACAGAAGTATCATTCTTTATTTGTAAAAACTTGTGAAAGCCAATAAATGCGAACATTCACATCAACCTCACTCTGTTCAGCTGTATCTTAGGATGCCCGGCAACCGTTACGAGCGTGCATGTTACTTGAAACCGAAACTAGAGCTGAGTTTCCGGGGCCTGCGAAAGCACACTCCCTTACTTAGACTGCGTGCGAGAGGCATAGGCTCTAAGTATACGAATACCAACGTTTTCAGTTTTGAATTATTTTACTTTTGTGCTATAATATTGTTCACAGTTATTAAAGAGGCGAGGTTAAACCACCAGCGAGTGCTTGGGCGCACAAGGAACGCCCAGATAACGCAAGCTTCCGAGGGAGACGTAGGCCCATATTCACAAAACAGCCTGATCCTTACCTCAAGTTTTCCTTATTGGTTTTATTCCTTTAATGCGCTTTGTGTACAAAACATTATTGAAGCAATCTTCGTGTTATCTTTATTCCTGTTACTATTTTTGTGTCATTAGCCGCATGTAGGAAGTAAACAACCTCGAGAAAAACCGGAGGTAAGGCCAAGGTAGGTTTCTGAATACGGGCCGTAGCGTATAGTGGTGGTTCTCTCACACAATACTGGTGTGGCAGTGAGTGGTCCTTTTTCGTTCGCAAAAAATCATTCATATTTAAAACATCCTAATATGGAATTACCGCTATTTGGCCTACAGCATAGATTATCCATTTCTTCAAAGGACAAAAACAATTTACTGCTTGCAATAAAAGTCTGAGTACACGTCATCAAAACGTTTAACAGCCTTTGAAATTGAGAAGCTTCCTTTCATGCAGGGCCCTCGAAACTTCTGGCTTTATTATTTCACCTCGAAAACCCTTCGAACTATTGAGGCACGTATCCTGAAACACGTTATCTGACAAGGTTCTGTGGTGGATCGAAGCAAAGCTGGCAAACTTTCTATTTCGGAAACCATGAAATAAGGGAACTCAAATGTATTACACGGGAAGATGATCACGAGATAGTTTGAATCATTGATCTCCATACTAAAGAATTATTGCAGAGAATACTGAAAAGAAATTGCGCACGTTCATGTGCACGTGTGCAGTTAATGAACCACTTGCAAGAAGTTTAGTGCAATTTTTTCGTCCATCGTCGTCAGCCACAGCACAAAAGAAATTGCACTAGATTTCTTGCAAGTGTTTAGCTGGTACCATGCTTCTCTGAAAAATGACGAATAATGGCATAGTGAATGCCTCCCTACTACAAAGAAATAATAAATTATGATTCATGGTGTAGTTGATACCCTTCAAGTTTGCTTGTAGCACTTACCCAAAGGGTGTATGAAAAAAGGCTCCAGAAAAACTGCTTTTCCAGCCTTCGCTGTGACTATGCTGCGCGGTCCGCTCAGGTGTGGTGGTTTCTTTAGCATTACACTAAAGTATGACGACGAAAGTGACTCGATAAGTACATTACACTCAATACATGAGGGTCAGAAAATTTTGGAACCACTGTCCCTTGTTTCTGTTATTTCCTTAACACGATTGTGTTGGAGGTGCATTTCAGGAGACTTACGGCCGCAGCCGCACAATCAGGAGGTTTGCTTAAAGTTTGGGGGTTTCTCGTGCGAATCTGAGAAGGCAGGTGTGCGCGTACGTCCCTCAAGAGCGTCCGCCTCGTCTCCAGAGGTGCTCGTCCTCGTTTGATAGGACTGCATGACGGACCCACCACCAAAGTGTCCGTCTTGCTTCAAAGGACGTGTGATTGCGAGGGCATGGCTTGCATCGCTATGGCAGGCACGTGTTCACACAGCAGCACGCGTCGACGTGTAGAGAAAAAAACAATAAGCTTCACAGTCTTCGGTAATGGAATGGAATGAAAAAAACTTTATTTCAGTCTTGCACGACGCGCTTAGCGCGTAGCGAGCGTCTCCCACGTATGGACCGACAGGGAGTACCTGGCGGCCGCTTCGTCGGCCTGCTGGACGGCCCATTGCTGGTCAGCGAGAAGTGAGCTCCTGAGGGACCTCTCCCACTTGTTTGAGGTAGAGTCGGGAGACGTTGTTCTACACTCCCAGAGCATGTGTGCGAGTGTCGCTGTGTGTCCACATGATGGGCATGTGTCGCTGGTTTATGCATGAGGATAATAAACGTGATGCGTGGCAAGGTTTGGGTACGTGTGTGTCTGTAATAGGCGTAGGATTAATGCCTGCGGTCTGATAAGTTTTGGATGTGGGGGTGGAAAACGAGGCGTTCCAAGTAAAAGTGCTTTGTTATGTCATTGTACGTAATGGGTGCATCCCGATTGATCTCTAGCTCAGCAAGATGGGGTTGCCTGCGGTGGTGCGGTCGGTAAGTGCGCGTGCTGAATCATGAGCGATCTCGTTTAGGTTGGATAGGGCACCCGGCACCTGGCAGAAATTGTCGGGGAACCAGATGACAGTGTGGTGCTTCAGGGCACTCGGGTCCGCTTTGCACAGGATACGTAACGCTTGGTCGGAGATGACTCCGCGTTCGAAGGCTTTGATGGCCGGCCTGGAGTCGCTGTATATGAAGTTCCGAGTGTTTTCGCCATCTAGAATTTGATGCTTTAGGAGTAACATGGCGTCTTGAGTGGGTAACCTTGGTCGGAAGCCAATCATGTGGTGCGGGATGCAGTCGTTATCTTCGAGGTATCGACCAACCCTGTTGAGGACGACGTGCTCAGCCACTTCGGTAATCTAAACCATCGGTAATCTAAACGCGAAATCAGATCGAAACGCCAAGGCACTCTAAACGCTAAAACCTCCCAGATTTGCTCTCACAACCTTGAAGGCAACGACACACCGGTGATGGTCGCCCTGCGCGGATGCCCGCACCCACGAGTGACTGCCGCGTCTTCAGCGAGAGCGTGGGTGGCACCTTTTCGTATCTGGGCGCTAGTGTACGTTCGTATCAAACGTCGCAGGGTAAATTTTGGTTCGTCACAATAGTACTCCAGTACACTGCAGGATAATGGGCCTTGGACGGGATCACACACAAATTCCTATCACTTGAAAATTCGTACGAGCCGTGATCGTATTACCGAGGTTTCCCTGCATTCCAAATCAATTTATACGTGGGGTTTAACGTCACAAACCCATCATATGACTATGAACGATGCTGTAGTGGAGGGTTGCGGAAATTCAGACCACCTTGTGTTCTTTAACGTGACCAAAATATGAGCACACGGGCCTACAGCATTTTCGCCTCCATCAAAAATGCAGCCGCCGCAGCCGCGGGATTCAATTCCGTGACCTGTGGGTCAGCAACCGAGTACTTTACTTAACCACTAGACCACCGCGGTGGGCCATGCATTCCAAATCAGTTTCGTGGGATCCCGCAAGGTGGTGGAAGGGAGAAAAAAAATCCACATAGGTTTCCTTGTGGCTTCGTACCACAAGTAAACTGGTGCTTATTTTCCTTTTTACCCCTTCTGCCACCTCAAGAGATTACGCAGAACTCATTTTGAATAATATTTTATGTCTATTTAAGCTGTTGCTCCATATACCATGAAAACGTGGAAGCTCAACTAGGTTGTTTAAATTGTTAATATTCGCATTTATTCTGCTAGCACTTTACTTGTTCAACTTCTTACACGTCCAAAAACGTCATGTATATTCAGCGAGTTAAGTGGCAAACCAAACACATATATCAAAACTTAAAAAAATATTCAAAATTATTTGTTATGACAGGTACAACTTGTTAACTTCAGATTATAGTAAAACGTTCACGTAGCGAGATCATCAAAGCTCGGTGTGGCTTGTCTTATAGCGGGTATCTCGATACATTATTTAAAACAACACATTACGTATACCGTTTACGGTCTTAGGCGTGCGATTACTTGGCACCAAACAAGCGCATAAGCCATCTAATATTGTCCGCTCTAGACACTTGCACATCGTTCATTTGGGCAGCGTTGGTGGAGTTAAGGTTACGGGCCAATGAGTGCAGTCGCTCGCCGCTTCACCTCACGGACCTCATCTATCGTATCATTCACCTGCACGTCTAGCTGCTGTACGGGCAAGCCCTCTGTCCCATCTAGGCTTCACCTTCTTGGGGTGCAAAAGAGTCCGTTCCTTTTGTGATTCCCATGCTCACGTTCGTTGTCCGGGCCTGGACAACGCGGGTCTCCCCAGGTCGCTCACGTGAACCATTGTTGGGGGCTGCAGTCACGCCGACCGCTTAGCGATAGTGTGGTAGACGCCCTGACTGAGGAGCGGCGAAGGTCCCGGAGAAAGGAGGACCGCTTTCGTCTGGTTCATATACGGGGACACACAGAATAAGCCCGCCGGCTAGACGTGCCTTGTTGCTGCATCGAGGAAACGACGCGGCGCCACGACCGCCTTCAGCGTTCTGTAAGCTGGTTTTGGCGGGGACCTTGAGAAAGAGGGCCGTGCCACTTGGCAGCCTTTTGATCACGGAGCGTCTTTTCTGCTTCTCCCCCTCCCTATTTTTTTCTTATTCTTTCTAAGTTTTTTCTTGTTTTTTTTTTACTTGGACTTATACACCTTACAGCCTTTCGGCCATCTATTTATTTCTTTTTTTCTGCTTGCCACGTTTCCCTCTTTCTGTATTGCAACTTGTGCCACAGCCAAGTTTTTGTGCTGTGGAGTTTTGACTTGGGCTCCAACGAAGGGCCGGTTCCCGTCACCTCCTTCATTCGTCTATTATTCGGCTTCTATCTTGGGGACAAAAAAGTGATTATGCATATATATATATATATATATATATATATATGATTGGTAACAGTTTGAGTCGCTGCGGGGCTTTGCTCTATGGCAATGAAGCGCATTCGAAATGTCGCAATTTCTTCACTCCTACTGCAAGTTTTTCGTTTTTCGAAAGTATTTTCTACTTTGTGAGGCGTCAAAAGCATTGACGACTCTATGCTTAATGGGTAACCGGACGAATTCCAACCACACGTGTCTCACTTCTTTTTTTTTTTCACGATTGTTTTGAACTTTTATTCGAAACGCCCTCGTCCCTTAAGCTGCTCCGCCTCTGCTCTTTCGTGGCGGGAACTCGGCAGTGAAATGGGCTTATAGGTACGGAAAGAAGAGAGATAAGAGAGAGTACGAATGATTAGTACGAAATAAATTTACGCCATAGCCTTAAGCAGACACGTCCACGTTGGCATTTTTTTATTTCTACCCCCTCGGACAGTTCAACACAAGACCTAACTTACGAAAAAGAGAGTGGTTCTTTTTTGGGGGGCACAATAAAACATAAATTAGTATGTTGAATACAATGAGTTGGTAACTTGTTAATAAGTCTTCTAAAAAGTAACCTTTTTAGAAGACAGTGGTTCTTTTTCTGGGCAGAATAAAAGATAAATTAGTATGTTGAATACAATCAGTTGGTAGCTTGTTAATAAGTCTTCTAAAAAGTAACCTTTTTAGAAGACAGTGGTTCTTTTTCTGGGCAGAATAAAACATAAACTAGTATGTTGAACACAATCAGTCGTTAACTTGTTAGTAAGTCTTCTAAAAAGTAACCTTTTTAGAAAACAGTGGTTCTTTTTCTGGGCAGAATAAAACATAAACTAGTATGTTGAATACAATCAGTCGTTAACTTGTTAGTAAGTCTTCTAAAAAGTAACTTTTTTAGAAAACAGTGGTTCATCTTCTGGGCAGAATAAAACATAAACTAGTATGTTGAATACAATCAGTTGTTAGCTTGTTAGTAAGTCTTCTAAAATGTCACCTTTTTAGAAGACAGTGGTTCTTTTTCTGGGCAGAATAAAACATAAACTGGTATGTTGAATATAATCAGTCGTTAACTTGTCAGTAAGTCGCAAGTATATACTCAGTGCTTATCTCAATTCCTCGCAGATTACTTAGTCACAAATTGCAAGTTTAGCCAAAGTTCTGGATTCTTAGAATACAAAGTAGTGAGAAGAAATGGTATTGCTTTCGCGCATGCTCAGCATGAGCGTGAAGAAAAGATTTTATATGGTAAAGAAGTGGGAAAAACAGGCGACAGTATGAGCGCTCATACTGTCGTGTTTTTGTTATCCTTCTTGACCGTGCAGCATTTTTCCTTCACGCTCAAACTGAGCTGCGCTAAAGAAAAACCATTTTATTATGCATTAACTCGCCCAGTCCGAGTACTTGTCAATATAGTGAGCAAGACGCTGCATTGCATGGTATACAGCCAGTAAAATATAGTACGTGTACTGTGAGCCGATCTGAGCACTCAATGCTCAGGCTGAACCCGACATACTGCTTTTATGTCCAGTTGTGTGTAAGCGCTGCGTGGGCTTAACAGTACCGCAGCGTGATGCAGCTAGAAGAATGATTTGCATGGTTTACCTTCTGTTCGTGTCAACGGTTAACGAGATTTCTGACAACGCAGAACTTTTAAAGAATGAACCCATTGTTTTTCCGCAAACCATGTACGTAGTAATCCCTGATGAAATGCATTTGTAGAAATGTTTTTTTTTCCTAAACAATCTTATCCATTGTTTCCATTCTGATGGAAAGGCTCGTTTAGTGCCCGGTACAGCTGATTTAGTGCAGCGGCGTTTTGTAATAGCTCCCTGCACGTAATCACTAATTCACAGCCCTTAAAAATGACATTCTTGGCTTTTTCTCTTTTTTTTCTGCAAAAGAGGCATCGCTATCATCGATGGCGAGAAAGAGGCGCAATCAAGTGTGAGAATATATTTAATAATAATGATGAAGTTTAAAGTTTGACGGAAGCCCGTCTGGTCGGGATGATACATGGTTGAACTAAAAAATAATGAAGTTAATAACAGGGTCTAGCTGGTGCTGCCAAATACATGTGTGAGATACAAATTAATGTCACAGCCATTATCAGTGTCAAAAAAATTTAACAATACAGGAAAGTGCGTTATTACTTTTTTCATCTCTCGAAACGTGAGCTTGATTGTCGAATCTCGTACTCCAGTGAAAGTCACGTTCATTAACCTTGTTATTAGTGTGAACGATTTCACATCCGCAAACTTCAAAGGACATGTTTTGGGACAATTTGATAGGCCCTTAAATAAAAATACAAATAAAAGCGTGCACTTAAATTGCAATCTAAACCACAAAAATGCAACCTATACAAAATTATAACACACCTCTAGAAGATCACACGTTCCCACTTCCTAGGGAGACGTGAAATACGCCGGAAGGCCCAAGGGAGTAGCCGGTTGGGAAGCAAAAAAGGCGAAAGTATTAGGGTGATCCAAAATATGAAAATACAAGAAATGGCCAGTAAAATAAATACAAGGAAGTTCGGGGCGAATAGAAAAAGACGGAGGCGCTTCTCAGTTGTCGACGACGACGTAGCCCTGTCCGTCCGTCCATTCGTTCTTGTCGAGGAGGCACGAGGACGGAACGGGGCCGCCCGCAGGGAAGCCAGTCCCCACCGACTGTCCATTCTCTCTGAGACGACCTTACACGTGTAGGGGCATTCAGAGTCGCGCCGCCACCACAAAGCGACGACAAGCGGCCCACAAAGGAGGAACACGGCTTTGCTGCACGCACTCTTTGTTGTGCCTCCTCACCACTACCTGCCTCACTGGCTACCACGTTTGCCGAACTACTTGGTGTCAGCTTCGCTGCCTCTTCGGCACAGAGAAGGCGTCGCGAAAAAGGCAGAGCAGGCTGTTTAACCGAAAAGAAAATTACATCTCGCACTTCCGTTCTTTTTCCTTGTTCTTTTTCTCTTGAATGGCTGTTTTGCTTCGGCCCTCTCTCACGTTCTACTTTCATATTCAGTGATGACTTACGTGATGCTGATTACATGGTGAATGTGATTCTCTGATTAGCTTTTCCGGTACATGAGTTCGTTTTGACTGAACTTTTATCAAGTCTATGTGACTTTCGGATTGAACACGTATGGTGATTGAAATGAGCTTTGCTGTGAGCGCAGGGATTTCTGATCCCTTCTAAAGTTCTCTCGCCGATCGCGCATCACTCATAGGCACTTCACAGAGGTGATAGCTAAATGAGCAGCCGATTTGGGGATGGCAAGCAAAGTGACATTTCTCGGTTGTGTTACAGAGTGCTGAATTCAGCGCGTCCACTCGATGGCCGAGCAAGCGCACTATAGCACATCATGTGCAAGGCCGTGCACGTACTGGACGTGTACCTCCCATACGTACATGCGACACTGCAGCTAATGACCGAGGTTGTTGGTTGTACCCTGAAATAAACGCCCGTCCTGCTGGTCTCCCCGAAGTGCAACCACGACGAAGGGAAACCAGCTCGCCTCCCTGCGACGCGGTGTCAACTCGAGCACGAGCAGAACCGTAGCCGAACTAGCGGTACACCCATCCACGCTTTTTCACGCGTGAATGGTCCGCTCTGGATTCGCACCTGCCCTTTTGATGAAAGGGGATAACGATGTAGCCAGCGGTTCGTTCCTGCCTATAAATATACAAAGCCGTGCTCGCCTCCACAATCACACTATATGTGCTGCCACTGCTGCTTCTGCAAGCGCTACAGCGTGGTTTCGGGGGCAACACCGTTCGCGCCGCGAGCGCAATAAAGGATGCGTTCCGCACTGCCCGCTCACTGCCGCGCCGGAAAATTGATGCACGAACATGACAAGGGGAGTGCACCCGTCACGCTACGCTCGTGTGTGCTTCGCCCTGTTTTCCTCCTGCCCCATGTCCCTGAAGCTATAGGCGTCCGGGTAATTGGATAGCGGCTATGACATGACTAGTGTCCCATCATTAACCCCTCTTCTGCACGCTCTCACGTGTCGGTGCATGCGTCTTACAAGATTGGTGACCTCCTGTAGAAACTACTACCCTATAAACGCTATTGAAGGGATTTAAGAATTTCTGTCTAGAGGTCGAGAGCAAGAGAAAAGAGCAAATGGTTATAAAGGCAGTTTAGTTTATATAAGTTACTTCACCGCAGGTCCAGAGAGGGGTAAATTATCCTTATTGCATGTACATGCCAATGTCTACATGTGTGTGTGCATCTACACACATGCGAAATTAAAAAAAATAGGTGGTTAATTTAAACATCCTCCTTCCTACATAACTGGCATCGTATATGCGGCTTGCGATGCCGATAGAGCCGACCCTTATATAAACGGGCTATGACACGGCCATCCAACAAGTTATGATTTTCAGCGAAAAATATTAGTAGATGGTCTATTATGCCTATATGTACATATATGAAAAGTATACTGTAAAAATGTTCCAGATAAAAACAAGCCCTAGAAGACGCTACTTACCGCCGGCGACAACCATTTTGTCATGGTGCCTGCGACGTCATGAGCTGCATAGAGCAGAGTGGTTGTCTCCTACAAAAGTTTCAGCAGCTGCAAATCATTCAATTTTAATGTCAAGCTGAAGAAAACTCAAATATCATGCGCAGTTGACTACAAAACAATACCGTTCACTGTAACGCAGATGCTGGCACAGCAACTTACTTGTTACGTCAAGGCTAGTGAGTGTGCCAGTTTTGTCCGACTCTGAAACCTCTCGTGTGTTTAAATTATTCAGTATGAATTATTAAGCACCCAATCAAGTGAGCCACAATATCACCAGCTTATTTGTAAACGAACGAGAATTAACCCCCTTAACACAGATTGCGATCAAAAATTGCGTGATATGGACCCCCATTGTGCGTATGGAAACGTGATCTTATACTTCAAATTTCAGAAACATTAGCTCAAGGCAGGTGCAGGATGACATACACGCCTTCCTAAACAGATTTTGTGCTCACAGTCACTCTATGGGAAGGGAATTCACAATTCACGGATATATTGAAGGAACCCTGCAACACTTTTCTATGTACTCATCAGGTGGCTTCATTAGAGCAGTTTATATGGGCCGCGCAAATCAACCACCGCAATTTTTTTTTTCGAATCGTCAAGTGCGAGTGGAGTTCCAGGCGCTTGTCGTGCAGCGCTTTCTGACTTCTCTCGTTCCGACGACGAGTGCAATATAAAATAAGCAGGGAGGGATGACATGGCGAAAATAAGTTACGTCAAGGGCTCGTCATGACCTTGAGTAGTTTTGTTTTCATTTTTTTTTTCTCTTCGAACGCGCTGCTTGCTTCCAATGGAATGGAGGCGGAGGAATAAACTTCATTTAGAAATGGTGGCCGTGATAACTATATGCAGTCCACGATACTCAAATCAGCCAATGGCGTAGACCTTGGGTAAATATCGCGGTCATTTGGTTTTATAGCCTATTTTGTTAGGACAAGAAAGAGCGATTTTCAATTGGCTTTGAAAATTAATTGAAAATTTATCGGCGTGAACTGCGCTATAAAATTTGGCTTCCTTGCTCTCTGAATCCTCGACTATACCGATCGGCAACGTTTGCTGACCATGCTGAATAAGTGTAGTAGCGTAACGCGTGCCCCTATTTGTCCACCCTGGGACGCTATAACGACCATGAGCGAGTGATGCTACGTATAACGCGTCAGTAAGCCCATAATTCTTCATACTTAATAAATGCACTGCAAAAATCTACCACCAGTCTATCGATTGATATGTGGGGTTTAAAGTCCCAAAACCACCATATAATTATGAGAGACGCCATAGTGGAGGGCTCCAGAAATTTCGACCACCTGGGTTCTTTAACGTGCACCAAATTAGGGTACACTGGCCTACAGCATTTTCACCTTCATGAAAAATGAAGTCGCTGCAGCTGGGAGTCTGCCACCAGTTCATCAGCTCTGCTCTGATCCAGCCTTACGGGACTTGGTGCAAGCTGCTGTAATTTTTTATTGCAATATGGAAACTCTCGGCTGAATTTTGCCGCCGGCGTTGGTGTCGATGTCGGCGTCACCGTCACTTACCGCATATGTATACGTATCTATATATATGAAAACGCAAGAAAGAAATAATTCCAGAAAAAAACTCCAGTGCGCGGAAGAACTTGGGACCTCTTAAACGAGAATGTTAGGCGTTAATCACTAAGCCACGGAGCAGCACGTCCTTCAACGTTCAAACTGCAAGCTATTTATATCTACCACTTACTGCAGGTGAGAGGCATTTCAGGGGGGGAGGGAGGGGGAACTATCGTGTTTTCAGCATTACCAGCAAGGAGGAGGAGGAGGTAGGGAAGAAATGAACGGCAGGGAGGTCAACCAGATGCACGTCCGGTTTGCTACCCTGCACTGGGGGAAGGGGTGAGGGGATTAAAGGAGAAGAGAGAGAGAAGTGAAGGGCAACGTGTGTGTAGATGTAACCTTGTTCATTGCACGCTTATAAGCGGTCGCGTAGTCCGGTCGTCTTCAGAAAACTTAGCAATGCCCGCGTCGCTTTGCTGGACAGCGACGCACAGAGCCATGAGCCAAGGATCTTCTCTTCGGAAAAAGGTCTACTGTCTAGTGTCTCTAACGATTCGCGTAGCAAGTTGCGTTCGCTCGCAAAACGTTCACATGAACACAGTAGATGTTCTATTGTCTCGTCAGTGTCGCACGATTCACATCGGGAGCTATCCGCCATTCCTATGCGAAAGGAGTACGCCTTTGTAAAATCTAAACCTAACCACAGGCGCCGCAGTAAAGTTGCATCCTGGCGGGAGAGGTCCGATAGAACTTGAAGCTTTTTCGATGGGTCCAATTTGTGTAGGCGGCGGTTCCTTACACTGGGGTCACTCAGCCAAGTTTCCGACATGGTGTTAGCGAACGAGTGAAGGCCCCTTGCAACGTCGGTTCTCGACAATGGAATTGGTGTTGTCTGGGCGTCTGCGTGGGCGTATCGGGCAGCATTATCAGCAAGATCATTACCAACAATACCACAATGTCCCGGTAACCACTGCAACACAACGTCACGTCCTTTCGATAAAACTTCGTGAATCACTTCTCTTATTTCATTCACTAGTTGTTGATGCTCCCTTTGTCGTAAAGCTGATTGAAGCTCTGAAGGGATGCCTTGGAGTCGCAGAACACAGCCCATTTTTGAGGTCGGGCTTCCGCGATATAAAGTGTAGCAGCACGTAAGGCGGCAAGCTCTGCAGCTGTGGATGTTGTCCTATGCGACAGTTTGAACTTTATAGTGACCTGGTACGTCGGGATGACAACCGCACCGGTCGAGCTGTCAGCCGAGACCGATCCATCGGTGTAAATGTGGGTCCTCTTGCCGTATTTTTCGTTGAGTAGCGACAATGCCACCTGTCGTAGGACCATTGTTGAATGACGGCTCTTGTTCGTTATTCCGGGAATAGTGAGGCACACCTGTGGTTGTTGTAGGCACCACGGAGGTGACGCTGGTCTTGTCGCTGGAGTGAAGCCAAAAGGAAGGCATTCTCTATGGGCAAAAACAATCTTTGGAAACATCGCTTGTGGTCTTTGAAGTGGCAACACTGCAACATGGTGACCAGGAACTCGGCAGAGATGTCTTATGTGGGCTCGCAAATTGTCAGTGGTCATGTATGTTTGGATTGGATGCTCTCTTGCGATCATAATTGCCCCGTAGGTTGAGGCGCATTGCGGCAATCCTAAGCACACGCGTAGTGCTTGTCCTTGCAGAACTTCGAGGGTGCGAATGTTCGTCTTGCACGTACTTGTCAGTAACGGCAAGCTGTAGCGCAAAAGTTCCAGAAACAGTGCCCTGTATAGCTGCATCATTGACCTTATCGATGTGCCCCAAGATTTTCCGCAGAGGAACCGCATTATATGGACAATGGAAGTTAGCCTTCTCTTCAGGTAATTGCAGTGGGCACTCCACGAAAGGTCCCTGTCAATAATCACACCCAGGAAGCGATGGTTCTTCTGGTATGGAATATTTTGTCCGTTGATGGTAACGGGGTATTGTGTCATGGCTCTGCCAGTAAACGCAACCGATGCACATTTCTCCATTGAGACGGGAAGACCTTGCATGCGGAGATATGAGCATGCCAGGTTGGCAGCCTGCTGGACTCTTGCACGTACTTGTACACGAGTTACAGCCGAAGTCCATAAACAAATACCATCACGAGGTTAAATAAAGTGGGACTTAATATGGCGCCCTGAGGGACGCCACGGGACGTATAGTAATTGGTGGTAGGTCCATCTGAGGTTTGTACAAAAAAGGACCTTCTCGTCAAATAATCCTGGATCCATTGAAACTTCCGACCACCGATTCCGACAGCTTCCAACGAGTCTAGGATGGCTTTATGTGTTACGTTATCATAAGCCCCTTTGACGTCGAGGAAGAGTGCCACTGGTATGCGCTTGAGGCTCTTCTGTTGCTGGATAAATGTTGTGAGATCAATCACGTTGTGAAGAGATGACCTACCTCGCCGAAAACCCGTCATGCAGTTTGGGTATACGTTGTAGCGCTTGAGGTACAATTCTAGGCGTGTAAGTATCATCCTTTCCATGACTTTTCCTACGCAACTTGAGAGGGCAACAGGGCGAAATGATGTCAAATCAAATTGTGACTTCCCTGCTTTGAGTAGTGACACAAGTCGACTTATCTTCCAATCCTGGGGAACAATGCCCGCCTGCCATGAGTGGTTGTAATAGCTTAACAACTGTCCCGTTGCCTCCTGTTGAAGGTTGGCTAGAGCGGCGTAGGTGATGCCATCGGGTCCTGGTGAAGATGATCGTCTGGAAGCCGCCAAAAATGCATCAAGTTCTTCTATAGTGAAAAGATTGTCCATTTTGTAGATGCGGGGTTCAGGGATAACACTCCAAAGGTGCTAGCGGACAAGGCGGACACACCAGCGATTCGCGTACAAAACTCATTTGCCACTTCAAGTTTGGTGTAGCCTAAATGTAGGGCTAAAGCCATGAAAGGATGTCTTTGTTGGGTTGTCGAGCGCAGGCCACAAATAGTGCTCCAGATGCGTGACAACGGCTTTCGGGGATCCAAAGATTCGTAGAATGATTTCCAGCGTTCCTGTTCAAGTTTGTCTAAACGTCGTTGGACGTTTTTCTGTATGCGTCGTGCCAGCCTCAAATCGCATATTGCTTTCGTCCGCCTGTATCTCTTTTCCACCCTTCGGCGAAGCGCGCGCAGTTTTTCCAGTTCAACGTCGAAATCTGAACGCTTGCCGGTGAACGGGAGGAGACAGGAAGCTTCCCTCATTGCCTCTTTGATGACACCCTCCAAGTTCTGGTCAGGGTCTTCACGGCATGTATTTTCCATGAGTCGCTGAAATTTGGACCAATCAATTCTTCGTATTGTGGTCTTAGGGGAGGAGTTAGTAAGACCCCTTATTCGCATATAAGTTGGAATGTGGTCACTCCCGTGCGTTTCGATGTCTGAAAACCAGTGCACTTGTGACCGGAAGTTTCTGAATACCAGAGTCAAATCGAGGCAACTGCTGTACGTAAGGCTCCGCAGGTATTTAGAACTGCCATCATTTAAGAAACATAGGTCATGCTTGGAGGCGAATGACACGAGGTTTCTTCTTTTAGCGTTGATTGTTGAACTACCCCAGATTAAGTGATGTGCATTGAAGTCTCCAGTTATAACCCACGGGCCTGTAGTTGTTGTCAGTATGTCTCGTAGTCGGTCTTGTTCAAATCGTCCGGATGGTGATATGTAGACACCAATGAGTGTGAATGACACTTTTTCTTTTTAACACGTAAGCAGACATACTGATTGTCATCATGCGGTTGAACTGCGTGATGCACATATGTGAAATCTGTGCGAATGTAAACAACCACCTTGCTGCGTTCCTAGCACCTTGAATAAACGGAAGATTCATACCCTGATAGTTTAGGAGGTTGTTGCACGTTTGGTTCACATATAACTATTATAAGAAAACGATTCATGAATATATACTGACGGAATGAAGAGATGCGGGATCTCAGGCTTCTCGCGTTCCACTGCATTATCGACGCTTGTCGGACCTCGTTGCGGGAAGAGAAAATTGGTCGAGCCATGGTGGCTACTGGAGACTTGCAAATACTGGACTTAGAGCATCCAGTACTTGTAGTGCACTCTGAGCGAGTGGAGACTTCAGGCTGCTGCACAGCTTTCGCATGGCCTCTAGCAGTGTTCGGAACATTCTAATGACGTCTGTGTCCTCCTCAGGCAGCTTGTCAGTGGCTGGCTGGAGTGATGTAATGGTCGATGTGCGCTTGGAATTTGCAGGTGGCTGTGATTTCAGCAATGAAGGACAAACTGGTTCATCTGCAACAGTGCTGCCCGTTGGTTTGTTGACCGCGCTGGCCGCCTTCGGTCTGCGAGGCAAGGGCGGTGGAGGAGAAGGGTGGTAGAGTGGCACTTTCGATGCAGCGTCTGCGGCATTCTTTGATGAACTGCGGCAATGATGATGCCTCTTTCGGACGGTCCTGGCAGCCTCTCGATGCGACGAATTGTCTCTGACCATTTGTTTCAATACCACTATTTCTCTTTGAATTTTGGGGCATTCTCTTGACGAAGCTGCATGTAACCCATGACAATTCGAGCATTTGAGGGTAGTTGCTTTACAGTCATCCGCAGAATGGGCTTCCGCGCAACGAGGACACACCGTCCTATTTTCGCATACGCTTCTCACGTGGCCCATCTTCATGCACCTATAACACTGTAAGAGTTTCGGTACGAAAGGTCGCACAGATTGCCGAAAATGGCCCACCTTTAAGTGTGAAAGAAGAGAGTCGCCCTTGAACATGATCTTCAAGCAGCGTGAGTTTCCCAAATGGACAACTTTTGCGATGACGCTGGCTCCATTTGCCGGTTTGACCAGCACATCGAAGTCGGAGCTGGGAATGGCAGTATCCACATCGTAGATGACTCCAGTGACGACGTTAGAGCTCACGGGAATGTAGGAGCGAACTTTCATTCCCCCCAACTCGTTGACAATGCGCAGTATATTAAGTGCCGCAGCATGTAAAACATCGATGGCCAATACGTTCTTACGCGTGTTCACTCGTTTGATCTCGTTTGGCACGAGTCCTTCCAGCATCTGTGATCTCGTTTGGCACGAGTCTTTCCAGCATCACCGAAACAGATTGCCTGTTGAGGCGCTTCATGTTACCATCCGGTACCTCAGGGACAAAAAGGATAGTGTTTGTCACGGGTCTCCTTGGCACACTGTCGTTCAACGCACTCGATGACGAAGATGTTCTTACGTTCCGCCTCTTCGCTTTACGGCTCAGCACCAGCTTAAAATCGTCGTCGTCAGAAGGCTCTTCGCTGCTCATTGAGTAAACAAGAGTGCCCTCGCTGTCGTAGTCGCTGTAGAGTCCCGTACGCTTCCTGGATGCGGCCACCGCCAGCAAAATGGCGCAATGAGAGTGCGTCGCCACATCGTCACGACGTGGCGTCGCGTGCTCTCATCTCCCACGCGTACTTTGCCCCGCGCAGAGGAGGGGTAGATGTAAAGCCCCTGGACGCTCACTCGCACGCCCTTATCTCTTAAGGGCTGCAGAAATTAGGCGTCACTTCCTTGCTCTAACCACCACTACCACCACCACCATCTTTATCTCGTGGTGGGGAGTATCGTACGTCTTGTCTGGCCTTTGCTTTCAATGGAATGATTCTGTTGAAGTTACAGGGCGCACAAAGGTCACTTCTATCGTTGCACAGTCTTCGTTTGCGAAATCAGCGTGCTTTTCAGACACGATGAAGTTACAACTGAGACGCTTATTCGCGTTCATCTGTCTGTGAAAAGACTTCATGCGTTATTTAGGCGTGAGAAACACGGGGCACGTTTCGATCTGCTTGGCATTCTGCACCTGACCTTTGAATTTGTTGCTATCGCGGCCAGTGCTTTGCCTTTGCAGCAAAGCTGTGGCTTTTTTTATTTCGTTGTTGATTTCTCCGTAGATGATGTTCACTAACACGCATTGTCCACGCTTATGTACAGTGTATACGAGCCAGCAACGATGTATACGTGCCAGTAACGGCGTGTACAGCATCATGGAGACTCCTCCAACTTCTCGTCCCAACTTCTTGTTAACTTTGCAAACCGGATGACTTGATCTCTAAAGAATGAACATTGATGACTGCGGCTGTGAAAGTGTTGCAGTTTTTGGAACAAGCAACGACCAAACTCTGTGCAGAAAAGTGCAACTTCATTGAAATGAAAAAGAGTATTTTCCACAGAGGGATGATGGCATGGTCGTGCCTGGCCGCCACCTCCTCGTTTCCTTTTATGGCCCGGAGCTGTCTCTCGAGGTTCAGATTGCGGAGTTCACTTTCCCATGCCTCGGGTGAGGGAGTGGCCAGGAAATCAGGCGGCGGCGCATTCTCAATGCAGTCTCATAACATATGCCGACTGCTATCCTACACTTTTCTAAATGATACACCACGTGCATTGTACACAAGTGGTACAATGAGTACGCGTCAGAACGTGATGAAGTTGCATCATTTGCACAGAACCTTTTGCACGGTCTTGCAGCAGTACGCCTCTCTTAAAAATGACCCGTTTCCTAGCAAATGCAATGCTAGTTGAGCCTCGTTTCAAATACCTTTGCTGCATTAAAGTGAGCCAAAAGAAGTGAGCAAAAGCCACCTTTGAAACTGCAGAAAGTGAGCTCATGTCTGCTAGAAAGAATGTGCCGAAACATTCGTTTGCCTAAACACAGAGAGGGTTCGGGCTAACACCCTTTCGAGTGTTTTCAATGTGCACGGAGTTCTTCAGGAACCTGGGTTGTCGTATGCGGTCGTTTACTGTCGTCTCATGCAGCTTCACGGAACGCCATCTATCTATCTATCTATCTATCTATCTATCTATCTATCTATCTATCTATCTATCTATCTCTGTCTGTCTGTCTGTCTGTCTGTCTGTCCGTCCGTCCGTCCGTCCGTCCGCCCATCCGTCTGTCCATCTATCTGTCTGTCTGTCTGTGTGTCTGTCTGTCTGTCTGTCTGTCTGTTTGTCTGTCCGTCTGTCCGTCCGTCCATCCATCCGTCTGTCTGTCTGTCTGTCTGTCTGTCCGTCCGTCCGTCCGTCCGTCCGTCCGTCCATCTGTCTGTCTGTCTGTCTGTCTGTCCGTCTGTCCGTCCATCCGTCTGTCTGTCTGTCTGTCTGTCTGTCTGTCTGTCTGTCTGTCTGTCTGTCTGTCTGTCTGTCTGTCTGTCTGTCTGTCTGTCTGTCTGGAAAAGAATGAGGATGAAATCAACGTGGATAAGTAGTACATTAAGAAGGGTAGGCTATAAAGAGCAGGAATAATAATGTATCTGTGACAGGCTACACAAATCTAGAAAATTTAACGGTGTCTTGAGCCATGTGGTGTAAACCTACCAAGGCGGTCTATAGTAGCTATCGCACTGAGCTGCTGACCCGCAGGTCATGGGATTGAATCCTGTTCGTGGCAGCCGCAGTTTCGATGGAGGCGAAAATGCTTGACACACGTGTGCTTAGATTTAGATGCAGGCTAAAGAACCCCAACTGGACTGAATTTCCAGAACCATCCACTACGGCTTCTCTTACATTCATATGGTGGTTTGGGAAGGGTAAATCCTGAAACATTGTCAGCCATCTGGTTTAAACGCTGCATATAGGCTAGCACCACATGTTTGTCGGCTCCGGAAATGCCCAACTGTCAAAACAGGCAAACTAAATGTGACTCATCTCTATGACCCGTGCGTAGCCAGATTGTTTCTTCGTTACTTCACATCTCACGAGGACCACGCTGACTCATGCTGATACGAAAGCAAGTAATTCTGTAAAGGCACAATCCGCTATTGGGCAAGCAAGGTTGTCTTGCCTAAGGTCTGCCGGTCCAGATAAAATCAAATTTCTTTTGTCTCTTAGTGATGGTTGAAGAAGACGAAGAGGAATATTAATGCGATGAAGATGATGACAGTGGACACTTGACGAGTCCCATTGTTCTTGCTGTGTAGCATTTTTTGCCAACACAAAAAGCTCCCTCGCTCTATGTTTTTAACAGTCGAATGGGTTTCTTTTTGCCTTTTTTTTTTTGAGCATATCGAGCAGATTTATTGAAACGCTCCATACCCCTGATGCAGCCGTATGCGGTGGAAGCCACTGAAGCGTGCCACCGAGTCCCTGCTCAGCGAAGGGGGGAAGAACTCCAGTTTCTTGAAGTAGTTCTTGGTAAAATTCATCGGTATGACCATCTCGCTGAAAAACGGCACTCAAGAAAATAATAATACGTTTTACTAAAACTTTTCGTAAAATAAAAATAGTAAGGACTAGACATAGTGCGCAAGACGCAATACTTCCAGGTCTTGATGTCCTTCCGAAATTGGAATGACAAGCTTTTTAAACAGATGCTCATCTCCCTGTGAAGCTTCCCATGAAAAACCTAGTAAACTAGCCCCACTTGAACTTGGCCTGCTTCCCTTTACTGAACAAGAGAGGAAGCCGCACCACTGAGCACCTATTTTGAAGCCTTCAACCTGCAGTCAGGGACCTTCAAGGTTTAATGTCCATTGAGCTAAACAAGAAGAAAAGAAATATGAACTGATTTTGGGCCCCGTGCTTTGCAAAAGCAAGTGACTACGATAAAACGTCTGCCATTCACACATATGGCATGAGCCAGGGTACTGTTGACCCCAAAAGCGGTCTCTCTCTCTCTCTCTCTCTTTTTTTTTCAGCAGTTAATCCACTCAACTTTGCCTTCCCGACATCGTTGACCACGGCAGCTTTTACCGTTTGCGAAGGTCTTGAAGGCTTCCTTTCCCATCCTTGCAATCAAAAAAGAAGCAAGAATTCCTGCTTTCTTTTTTTGGCCACATATAAAGCCATATCGAGAAGAGTCCAAAGCCGCACTTCCCGAAAGCCATCGCTCACCGACGCGTGCTCACACTTAAGGACTGCCTCCATACTGTAGAATACATTCAATGTTCCTTTAGTGCCAGTCGTCTATGGCGTGGTTTACCTCTACGCTGCTTACTCGCGCACCAATGCAACCACTATGATTCGCACTTCTCGACCTGTACAAAAACAAGACAATATTCGCTCAGACCTTCCAATGCTCATATAAGTGTCTATAGTGATACTCCAGAAGCCAACCATTCATTGTACTTTTTTATAGGGTATCGCCTTTGAAAAGGTTAAAAGAAATCATGAATGAAGGTTATTGGAAACATGAAAGTGGACGCTGAAAAATGGAAAGAAGCACCAGAAATATAATATATAGTGAAAAAAAATTGAAAAAAAAACGCTGAACAGTTCAACAAAGCTTCGAATACTCGTGGTGCCGGCAGAGTTTTCAATAGACCGCTCACACCGGTAAGCATCGATACTTCGGCGGCAACAGCGTAAAGAAATAACAATAAGTAGATGAAATAAATCTCGGCAGCAGGGTCATTTCCTTTCTGTTACCGGTTCGCATGGCAGGTCAGACGCAGGCAGGGTCTCCTTAGAAGTCGTACATGGGCACGCTTAAAGCTGCTCTTCATCGGTCCTCAGACAAAAAAGGTGCCAATGGAACGCTTAGCGTTTCCGTGGCAAAGCCCGTGGTCCTTCGTCCCACCGCCTCAGCCTCTCCGAAGAGCCGAAGGAGGCGCGCCAATGTATTCCCCACAAAGAAGAAGCGCGCCCGCAAACGGCATTGATCCCTCGCTCTGCCTTCATCCCTGCCCGGCGGCGTCCCTTGTGGTCCTCGAGAGGCCGATTACACGCTCCACCGCGTTCCTGTGCGGCCGGCGTCGCGTGAAACGACCCGTCCGGCGCGCACACCTCGGGCGTTTCTTGTGCAGGTACGCCCCGATGTGAATCGGACGAAGTCGTGACAAAAAGCAAGCGAAGAAGGGCGGTAACACGCGAAACCAAGAGACGAGCAGACCACTTATACCTGTCGAAACTCGAGGGCTCCTGCGGCGGCCAAGACAATGTTGAATGCGTGTAACGGAAGGCATCGAGGCCTGACGCCTCCAAAAGTGTAGCTCTTACCCCTCGAGGACCAAAATGACCGTACCGCCTTCTTGGGGCAACTAGACCACCGACCCTGGATGCATGTGTTTCCTTCGTAAGCTGTCATCTGCTTTACAAAACTACAGCAGATCCCATGAGGAAGCTATTGAACGACTTTGACGACACAGAGTACTTGAGGGCGTCCAAACTCACCAAGCGAGAATATATTGAGCTTTAGGATTGTGTAGTACAATAATTTACTTGAAACCTTATTACTGTTTTTATGAGCCTGGACTCAGTCAACTTGAAAAACTCATACTTTTCTGTAGTAGTTACGAATGTATGTGGGGTCGAAATACAACAGATTAGAAACTATAACGCTGAATTCTCTAAAAATATCATCATACATTTTTTTTTATCCCATTGAAGGGGTCCGCATCAGTTTAACATTGTCGCTGCAGTATATACTGCGTGAAAAAAAACTCTTTTGGCATAAGAAGAGTAATCTTCATTCTGTTTATTTTCCTGTTAAATACTGCGTTTGTTTTCTCGCACTATATATTCTACGTCACAGCAAGGAGACAGCACCAACTAGCCCGACTGACAAGCGTATATATAGGTATATTGTAAGTCGCCTTTTATATACTAAGAAATCTCAGACACCGATTATTATCGCAATACTTCTCGCTAAAATGATTTTTCAATTTTTGTAATCATTACAGCTGCAAAATGTCAGTTGTTGAAAGCTTTTTTGTTGTGTTTTTGCTTTTAGTGTATTTTTGAAAACTTGCTTCACAATATCAATGTACAGCATACCTTAGCACACCGCTTTTCCGTCATCATGGAAGCTTTGTACTTCAGTGGCAGATCTGTGTGGTTTGATCAAGATTACAAGGCATTGTTTCGAGTACTTACGATATCCTCGCATATCACGATTAACGAAGATCACCATTCTCATGTCGAGCACCATTCACCGTATACGTAGCAAAATCTGACCAGCCGACGTGTTTGTGTGGTTAATCAGCGAAAACAAAAAGGGAGGGGGGAGGACACAGTGCTACGGTATCCCACGTTCCCCAAATTCCGTTTACCGCATTCGGTGTAGCATTAAAGTACACCACAGGCCCCCTCCGTGGTCATCTAGTGGCTATAAGGTACTCGGCTGCTGACCCGCAGGTCGCGGTATTGAATCCCAGCTGAGGCGGCTGCATTTTCGATGGAGGCGAAAATGATGCAGGCCCATGTGGTCAGATTTGGATGCACGAAAAAGAACTGCTGGTGGCCAGAATTTTCCGGAGCCCTCCACAATACGGTGTCTCTCATTGTCATATGGTGGTCTTGAGACTTTCAACCCCACATATCAATCAAAAGACATCAGCGATAAATGAAAGCAAAATGCAATACTATGTTTGCAAGATTTGATAACTGTGCCATTCGTGGCTAGAGTGTCTCAAAAGAAAGCTAGATTCTTTAAAATTGTTAAAAAACCCAATCTGCCCCGCTGCGGTGCTCAGTGGCTAAAGTACTCGGCTGCTGACCCGGAGGTCATGGGATCGAATCCCGGTTGTGGCGGCTGCATTTCCGATGGAAGCGGAAATGTTGTAGGCCCATGTGCTCAGATTTGGGTGCACGTTAAAGAACCCCAGGTGGTCGAACTTTCCGAAGCCCTTCGCTACGGTGTCTCTCATAATCATATGGTGGTTTCGGGACCCCACATGTCAATCAAAGAACCCATTCTCTCCAGCGCAACTTAATATCTTCAACATAGTTTTGTAAGCAACCAGCTATGTTAAGGCGCACAAGTTAAAGTCAGCATATGTAATTTAAGTTCATCAATGATAAGATATTCACTATACAAACTATGTAAAAGGCCCATTTAAGCACTTTCTAACACAAGGAATGATGTGTTCGTCGGTTGTATTAGGTGAGCCTGTAAGACGCCTAAACAGAGTGCCCGGAGAAGAAATCAGAAGGAAAAAACAGGGAGGGATGGTCTTGTTCGGCCTCAGCTCTATTGAGACGCCATTCCTGCTTTACTGTAGAAAGTCGAGCTCTGACCCGCATGCAGAATTTCGTAGCGAGCCGCCACAACTCGCGGTCGAGGAGCATGCCCTTGAGAGGGGATCGGATTGTGGCCTTGTAGGGGCGGTGTCAGCGCGTTGTCGCTCTGTGCTCCTGCGCAAAAGCGGGTTGGTGGATAAGGGGGACGCAGTTTAAGTAATCTTGTAACAGTGTAGTTTTTCTTTCTTTTTGTTGGAACAGATTTAAACCGTACCGTCCTTTCGTACTTCGCGTCTCTGCCCAACCAAGAGATATAGGCATGCTGGTGTGCACGTGACGTCTTGAAGATTTTGCCCTCCTCAAGCGCACTGGCCGTTTCATTTCTGACACCATTTAATCATCCTTCTGTGAGCATGGATGCTATACACAGGACGTCGCGCAGAATGGGTGATGTGAAGACGTTTCGAATAGGGTGTTCTATCTTTAATACTATCAACCATGTCGAAGAAAAAAACCTGCAAGCTGTTCTGCTTATTTTCATCCTCCGGCATGGACCTTCCGTGCCATTATCAGTGACCGTGGCCGGCAGTTTGTATAGCCGACGGCGTGGAAGCGTTGATTCGCTGGTCTGCTTCCCAGTTTCGTCACGCCCCTTCATACCATCCACAGACCAACGGTTTGACTGAGCGTGTCAACAGGACGCTCATTAACATGCTCTTTATGTACGTTGATTCGAAGCATAAAAACTGGGACGAGGTTTTACCGTTTATGATCTACGCCTACAACACTGCGCTACAAGATACCACCGGCTTTAGCCCGTTTTACTTTCCCTACATCCGTGAGCCACGTACTACCCTCGACACAATTCTCCCGTTTTCAGAGCAAGCAGATTTTCATGCCATTTTGCTTTTCTTTCTACGCCTCCGATGGCATACCCTCACTGTCCGTAACTTGATCAGTACACACTATGGGGGGACAAATCACACACTGACTCTATCAAACTTAACGCATTATTCTACGGATCAATGTGAAACAAAAATGATAAAGAATGACTCAGTCCGGAACTTTCATCAGCTTTTATCCTCTTGATAACTAAGAAAACAAAATTTTAAAACCTTCAATTAACAAAGATTTATTTCTGCTAGCCCATGAAGCACAGAACCAACAGAAATGAGAAAGTTCCTCGCTATTCTAAGTACTCAGTGTATCTAATATGTTATTTTTTTTTCAAACAATGTATAGCACTACTTCCAACCCGTAATGTTAAGCTCGCTTGATATACAGCCACACTTCGATTCTCCTTGTGTAGATAGAGCTGTCAGGGTGGCAGTTATGTGCTCGCGGCATGCTGGGTTAGCTTGGTACGCATGGCCACCAATCGTTCAATATGAGCCTCTCATGAGCTGACGTTAATTAGCCCAAAGATGGGAACTGCCATCTCGCAGGAAGGCAATCAATCACCTGTCGTTCAACTTCTACCGAACGACCTCCTGGGAAACCACGTTTTAAATTGTCCACTGCGTATACAGGGTCATTTTGAGGCCCTGTATTCGAAGTGGACAATTGAGGCACGTGTACTGTGTGATGTCAGCGCGCGTTGAAGAACACCAGATGGTCAAAATTTTCCTGAGCCCTTCACTACAGCGTCTATCATAGTCATATCGTGTTTTTTTTTTGGACGTAAAACCCGTGATAATAAAACACTATTGATCACTCATGCTTGGTATGGGGTTTCTCGGGACACCCTAAAGATATTCTAATTGATTCGTTGTAGCCATGGAAAAAATATCTTTCGTTCTCACTCTTATAAGTATGCGTGTCCCTGACACATATGAACGTTCCTTGCTCTCACTGTGCCTACCTGGTATGGGGAACATCTCAATATAGCTAAAGGGTGTATGTTGTGGGCCGAACACCAAAGCAACAGCTCCCATGCCAGCAAAAGTGAGACGCAAAAACCAAACATGAAGGGGGGAGGGATGGGGCCAGCTTACTTGAAAGTTAGCAAAAAGTAAAAAGTTTGTTTTATAAAAGATAAATAAATAAAAGAGAAGGAATACTACTGTGATAACATTGTGCAGTGCTTTTAACTAACAACCCAATTATATACGCAAGAACTAATCCTCGAGAACTCTCGATCGTGAAAAAAAAAATATCGCGACACCGTTAACCGAAATAGCGCAAAGAAGGAAGGTTACTTGAAGTCTCAAGTTTAAGGTGCGTCTGGACGCCCGTTTGCTCATTGAGGGAACCTTCCTTCACAGAGGGGAGCCAAGGTTATAGACCCGAAGACGCCAAAGCACGAATTAAACACTTGTGGGTGTTATGCGTTTCATTCAAAATGCAAAGGAAGTGTAATCAAAGTGATACCAATATATATATATATATATATATATATATATATATATATATATATATATATATATATATATATATATATATATATATATATATATATATATATATATATATATATATATATATATATATATATATATATTGGTATCACTTTTGATTACACTTCTTTTGCATTTTGAATGAAACGCATTGAATAAGACCAATCACGGTTTACAATTCAGTCCTCATCGTAATCAACCTGACTACCTGGCAGGAGAACGGTCACTTGCCAGTTCTTTTAATTTTAACGCGGTTCATTGCTTTTACTTTCATTTGATTTCGTGTTATGCTTGAAACAGTGAATATATTCAGATTAGCAAAGTATAAAGTTCAAGTCCAAGCCGACTACTCATATTGTCTTTTTATACACATATATATTCTGCTCTTGTGCAAAATGAGGATCAATTGCGAGTTAGAGCTCCTTTCTCCGCTTTCTCCTTTTTTCCTGTGCTCTCACGCTGTGCTATACGCCATCAAGAACAAAGACCACGTCACCCAAACACCTACTCTTGTTAGCTAGAAGGTTTTTATATTCGCTTTTGCCTCACTGTTGACAACGCTATCCAATGTTGAAATAAGTGGCGGTAAGTTTGAATCTTCTCGATGCAGCGTATGTGACGCATTCTGACAATAGAGCGTTCCATATAAGAGAAGCTGAAGGAATTTTAGAATTCAAATAAACTTCGTGTTTAGGAAGGACTTACATATTGTTGACGATGTCGTAATCGTTTTCGTGGTTGTAGCAGCAGGAGCTTTAGAACAAGCGAAACAAAAGCTTTTCCTACTCCGCCTCCGCGAGCGCGATGAAACTGTGGGCGTGGATACAAAAGTTATCTTCGTTTCCTCTGGCCCGGAGCAAGTGTTCTTTCTTATCTTGAACCACGACCTCCGTGACTAATGCATGATGTGCCAATGCCGGAAATAATCGAAGAGGCCAC
The DNA here is from genome assembly GCF_013339725.1 of Rhipicephalus microplus. Lineage (NCBI taxonomy): Eukaryota > Metazoa > Arthropoda > Arachnida > Ixodida > Ixodidae > Rhipicephalus > Rhipicephalus microplus. The sequence continues at coordinate 191,421,389 of NC_051166.1, forward strand.
ACTTCAGCAGTGCTGCTGTTGTAGATGACGCGGATACCCAGAATGACGTCACCATGTTCGCTTGGCGCCTCAATGAGCCCGGCGGCCACAGCCACTGTTTTTTCACCAAAAAGTGGTATTGGCGTTCACTTTTGAAAACTCTCACATCGCTTTTCTAATTCAGCAGAGATAAAACTGTCCTTACACGCTCCTAAGTTATTTTTTAGAGAAGTGTTTCAGCTTCCCTTTAAAGTCTGAAATCTGCTACCATATTTCATACAGCCTATCATAACAGAAAGTCAGCGTTCTCAGTAACTGAATATAGTCTGTGCCATACGACAAGTTGTCATCCCCGTCAACATCATGATGCTGGGAAGGAGCTGGAGGGCAACCTCGCCCTTGTCAGGACGAAACGTGCTGCCGGCGCTACGGATGCGACAGTCGTGAGCTATAGGCGCTTCAGTGGAGAGAGAAGCTGCTGCCACTGCACGCTACATAAAGCGCGAACCATCCCGTACCAGCCCCGTATATTGAATCTATCCTTATGAATGGTGCAGGTCATTGTGTCCGGACAGAAGACAGGAAAACAACGACGCATCTGCCCGGTTTTGTTAAGAGACAGCAGACAGGCTTAGCCGGGAGGGAACATCGCGCAGGAGGTGAACGAGATATGCGTGCCGTGCTACACACACGCGGGTGATGCGCAGCGGTGGGGACGCGGCGACAGCGCTGCACGCAGCCAGGACCAAGTGAAAAGGCAAGAAAGAAAGGCAAGCCCGCAGAGATGATCAGGATGAGCTTAATCCGAGGAAAGGGGGCGACGAGGGCTCTAAGCTGCGCTGTCTGTCTGTACACCATACCGACTCTTCCCTGTCGAGCACCGAGGACATGATAAGGGTACTCTTGACGAACTAAAATTTCATAAGTGGGGGACGGGGACGCTCCACCTGCGTTTAATCGTTTAATGACGTCATAGAATGGCCGTCACATGCATCGGTCACGGCTGCCTACGTTAACGAGGATCAGATGCAATCCACTACATCCGCAATTGCCCGCAGCGGACGTTAATAAATTCTGAAACTTTGAATCTGTATGTGCAAAAAAAGAGAAGAAATTTTGTGAACGAGGGAAAGCTTGTCGAAATATATTTTCTAAAAGATTAGTTCACTTACAGCAGTTTTTCAGTCAGTAATGTTCACCATCCAAAACTGATACCATTCTAGCTATGGACCTTTCAAACAAGTACACGCTAGTATATTTTGCATGTCAGTATATCGAATGAACAAGTTTACGCATTAAAATACGTGATAAAAAAACGCTTGTTACTGAAATTTTGACAGTTGAAGATACTATTCAATACTTTTTTAAGAACCCAAGAAGTAAGCCTAAAGCGATTGATTTTGAATCAAGACTAAATAATTGCAAAAAAAAAATATTTGATGCTGCAAAAAAAAAGACGAACAGCCATTTTTGGAATATTCGGTAGGGATAGCTGCGTTCGCATGCGTTCACCAATTTTTTGTCCAGTTGGCTGGACAGGCGGGACTTTCATTGAAAGACCTCTCGCCAACGTCTTAGATTTCTGAACGTAAGACATGTTAAAGAGCTGTGCTGGTCAAAAAAAATGTTCATAAACATTGCAATACCTTGACAGCCTAGCTTTCTCCACACTTTTCTTTGCAGTTCATTTTCAACTGTAGCGATGATTGCTATCTACAGCTTACATATCTCCAAGAACTATTCGACGGTTTCGATTTAATCAATGAGGTACGACACAGTTCAAGGGCGAGCTTGTTGCGAGGATGCTACTGGGCTGTTGTAGGCACCATGGATATATCATACCCAGGATAATAACTATGCTGGGTGTGACACGAACTTGTTCTATTAGGGTACAGGCCGTAGATGCCTCATCAAAGGTGAATACTGACAGTCGGCGTCCTGCGTAGGCAGGCTCAAGATGAGTGATGCAAAAACGTTTCATCACGTGATGACGTTAGCATATAACATCATCATGACATCATTAAATGACATCACTGCCAAGCCAGTCCCGTTTAAGCAGGTGCAAATAGCTTGCAATACCTCCTATCAAGGAATCCGTGTAAAAACACTGTAAGTACAGAAAGCTTTTGGACGTGGCGGGGGAAAAAGAATATGTCGACAGAAACAATAATGAGAAGGAAGATGAATTTCACCTTTGTGTGGTTTCAAGATAATCCATAAGGGACCTTGTGAGTAGTTTTTTTTCTTTCAATGCACGAAACGTAACTAATCATACCTCATGCAAAATCTTTCATGGATAACGCAGTGGGTCTTTGAATTTCGCTCTTCGTAAGAAACCTCAATACAAGCTGTAGTTCTTCAAGTTCACTTGTTCTGGCACAGAACTGCACTTTCCCACATACATCGTGCTGTTTTTGCCCTACATTTACACTAGCCTCCTTTCGTTTACAGCGAGAATTCATGTTTTCCTTCTACAAATATCGCTATTACGACTTCATATAGTTACCAAAACTTCCATTTCACCATTGCTGACAAAGATTTCGAATGATTGTACATAGGCCAAACCTGAAGACGGCAAGTGCTTATCTACGGCCGCTCAATGCGTATAGGGGCCATGACTTATCTCTACGATTATCAAAGCGTCAATACACTCCATGCGGGGCCTATAGAGTGCCTTGGATGGATGGATGGATATGGCTGTACCCTTTAGATCGGGCGGTGGCTAGCGCCACCAAGCCGCCAAGTCATTCAAGGCCACCAAGTGCCTTGAATGGCGCGCGCAGCGCCACTTGTGGTGTGGTGGGTGCTCAACGATGAGAGTCATAACAGGCAGCAGCGCCTAATTGTTTTGATAGCTATGGTGGCACAAGCGCCCGTGGCCGGCGGGTTAGTGCGTGCTTGGAGCAGAATTTAAAGATATCGCAGGAAGACAATCTTTCCGATGCCACCAAGAAAATGATAAATAGGAAAACCTTCACGAAAGCAACCACGTTTTTCACGTTAGTAAGCGCTGTGCTGCCCGTTGCCAGGAATGATGGCTAAATGCATGTGTCAGGCGTGCGTCATGCATGAGGCTTGCTGCATATCGCAGCAAGCTGTCTTTCTTTCGAACTTAGATTCTTATCGGTGCTTGCCCACTACCCTCGTACTTGCGAAATACTCGGAGCATTTAGAAATATCGATGGCTCCACGGCCAATCGCCGTGAAAACTGGCGTTCTCGTTTGTTGTCATGCCACGGCGATTTTCAGTCGGAGTCTCGAGAATTGCTTTGCTTGAAATTGTCGCAGCATTATAGTCACTCTTCATAATCATACTCTTTCCCTAGCCGCTTGCGCAGTTCATGCTAAGGGTTTAAAGCGTGGGCGAAAAATACAACGCGAGAAGATTTAGTCCATACAGGACGGCGCATGCCCCGTATACCGTCTTTTGCTTCACCTTGTAGAGTGCTGACGATGACGGCACGGTCACTTCGGCCACCGTCACGTGTCTCTCATTCACTATAACATTTTGCGTTTTTATGTTGCTTTCCAAAGCAAACACCGAGATGCACATCCGTAGCTACAGCATTCACAAAGCATCGTTTATTACCATGTATAGTTCTGCTACAGCCTACGCTCTCCATCATTTCTTCCTAACATGCAGATTGTTTAACAGTCAAAGAAAAGGGGTTTTGAATGAACCAAATCAGAAAGATGGTATTCAATTTATTACTTCCGGCGGTTATTTCCTTTCAAGCTACAGCACTTTGTTTTAGACACAGGAGCGTTTGGGATGCCATATGCGATTTGCTACGCGAGGCGAAACGAATTATGTAAGTGAAACATATTTTTCAACGACATTACGCTTTTTTGTAAATTAAGCTAATTAGTTATTTAGAAAATGATGTATTGCTAAAGATTTTGAGATTTATAAACTAAATCATTTATATAACAAGGCACCACCCATTTCATGGCCGATCTCTTATGATGCCTTGCGCCAGTTTAATAAGGACCAACCAACCAACTGACGTACTAGCTTGATCCTATAGAGTGCGCATACGCTACTGGGTGGCTACTTGTGTTTACGGTAAAATGCTACGTAACTCAGTTCGCCCCTTCACTGATGGACCCATGAACTCAGTGAAGCACTAATTGACCTCGCATCGCGTTCCTCAAAACTGCGAACGGTACACGGCTATGTAGTGATTATTAAGGTCCATGGAAACGTTCCATCAGCCTTGATCTGAAATAAAATTTCTTGCATGCGTTTCTTTTTCTCACCAGCTCCAAGGCAGCATCAACATCACGCAAGATCATCGCACCTGCAGAGGGTGTCTCAGACCAACTTAAGCACGCATCAGCCGAATGCGAGACAGCAGAGGAAATGGGAACTAAACACTTGTTACGTCCCACAGCCGTGATCCCCTTATTTTGCTGCCCAATAAAGCAGGAACAAGTCGAGAAACTTTGAAACTTCATTCCCGTAGGACACGGCGTGTACCTGTTGATACAATCGACTATGCAGCAGTTCATGATTCAGATAAACTGCGTGCTATAGTTGGGGGAGTGTTTTGTTCTGCTCGGGCTCTCAACGTTTGTCTTCTCTGACGGCCGCGCAGTGGCACGCCAGTCTCAGTGCACGGAGTCTATAACAAAATGTGGCATTCACACGCGTAGGATTTTAGGGCGAACGACATAGAATGAGGTCACACGTTGTAGCTTTCACAGAGAGTTTTTTTTTATTAGCTTGATAACATTCCATAATCATATCTTGAGACGCGGAAGCCATAAATATAAAGTACACTACAAAGCAACTGAGAGGATACTTCTTTCGCAGAAAGTATATACTCTGAATAGCTTTCTAAGGAAACCCAAGTATAACGCGTGTGATTCACGATCAAATCATTTCAATTAGTTCATCCATGATTCATGGGTAAACTAAATCACGGCATAGCAATGGGCAATAGCCCATAATAAATGACGGACCACGCTACACACCATGTCTTACTTTTCTTCTTTAATTACTAAATTATTGAAGATTGAAGACTTCTTTTTTGAAGTACCGTCAAAATAACAGCGCTATTTAACGGACATGGGACATAACAGGAACTACCGACATGGTGTAATTTCATATTGAACGTGGAAGTAGCAATACCTGAGCATGGCTTCTCCTACGATGTCACGCTCTGTAAGAACCTCGCCACTACACTGGACTAACGGTATGATGAAAACGGTTGACTTTGAAATGTTAGAGCTAGCGTGTATACGAACGATGCGCATGGTGTTGGGCTGTATACATAACAAGCTGGAGCCTTATACCCCGTACTCGCACTTTTATCTACCAATAAAGGGACAGTGTTTAAATGATGTCATACGACTTGAGAAGCGCGCGTCCTTCGACACCTCTTGCACTTCCAACAACAAAAAAAAAAGTGTCACAAGCTAGCTCGCTGATTGATGATGGTTACAGCTCAGGTGTCGCATGCGTTGACCTTCGCCACCACGTAAAAAGAACCTGATGCGCGCAGGGTAAGATCAAGTGCTAAGAAAACACACGTTGAAAGTAAGCCGACGTTCGACGCATCGACGCCACGCCCGTCTTCGCCTCAGCCCGGTCGGCTTTCCGGGCCGGTTCCGTCCTCGCTCGATGGCACAAAAGGCTTCCCCCAGCGCCGTCATCTGCATCTCCTGTCAATTAATTATGATTTTCTTGTGACAGCGCACCATTACCTCCGCAAATCTCGCTTTTCAATTCATATCACCTGAGGAAGTGCGTCCGAACAACGGCACAGACACGTTCGCTCATGCGACGTGCGAGCGTGGAGGCCGTATTTAAAGCCACCAGTGGGACTCAAAGCGCGGGAAGCCACACGGTTGCGCTACTTTGACGCCCGATGAAACTCACGTGTCAAAAGGATCATAGAGGAAAGCAGGCGTGACTTATTCGGCGCACTATACGGTTAGGTTAGTTGCAAAAAAATACAATAAAGACTAAAATATACGAGGTTAAGACGAGCAGACAGGTTGGATCGGAAGCTGCGGCACACTCGTAAAGCGGGCACCTGCGTTATAAAAGTTGCATTGTCAGTCACTTTTTGCATTGCTAGAATCACGGATTCAGCTTTTAGTCATATTTATCAGTCTTTTTAATTGCATTCGTGCACAAGGCATCAAGGCTGGAGCAAGAACAGAGACATGTAGTAATCAAGAAATCAGGAAATAACAGCCACAAATGCATTTATGCCGTTCTAAGGCATTCAAGTAACTTCGAAACTTCAAGGCTCATTTAATTAATGCGAATTCATTATTTGAAGCCTGTCTCAAATAACTTCAGCAACTTTGAGCGTATCTATCTATCTATCTATCTATCTATCTATCTATCTATCTATCTATCTATCTATCTATCTATCTATCTATCTATCTATCTTGCCGCATAAAACTTTTCGCTCTCCTGGCCATTCCGATAATGGTATCGATAACAAAATTGGTATGACATAACATGACTGTATGACGAGCATAGTTGACTAGTCATAACATGAAAATCATGACATGTGTATCGTGAATGTCATCATTTACCTTCATGGTCTTGATGCTCTTGCGGTGGTTTCGTTCACATGACCTGTTGCAAAACTGGTATGCTGTGGCATGACTGCATGGCGAACACAAGTGACAGGCCCTTAGGCGGAAATCAATACATGCATGACATGTAGGTCATGACTGCACGTCATGTGTACGCTCAAGGTGCCCTCAGGTTTGTTTCGCTAGCTTCGCATATACCAAACTTGGTATTACGGGACGTGAATGGATGATGAAGGTATATGATTGGTGCAAACATGATAATCAAGAGACGTGTGTCATGTAACAACATGACAACATGCCACGCTCATGATGCGCTCGCGGCTGTTTGGCTAGCTTCACGTATATGATATACCACATTTGGTATTACGTGACACGAACGGACGACAAAGGTAAATGACACGTCCAAACATGATAAACGTGACATGCCTGTCATGTAAAAACATGACTGCATGCTATGATCATAGCACTATGGCAGCCCTTTCGCTAGCTCCACATATACCAAGTTTGGTACTACGGGACGTGAATTGATGACGAAGTTATAGGATTGGTGAGAACATGATAATCAAGAGATGCGTGTCATGTAACAACATGACTACATGCAACGCTCATGATGCGCTCGCGGCCGTTTGGCTAACTTCACACATACCAAATTATGTATTACGCGACGTGAGTAGACAACGAAAGTAAATGACACGTCCAAACATGATAATCATGTTATGCGAGTCAAGACATGACAACATGCTACGCTCATAGCACACTTATGGCCGTTTCGCTAGCTCCACATATGCCAAACGTGGTGCTCATGTGCACGTGATTTTCTGTGCTCACGTAGCTATAGCCATGTTTATACGAAAACCACTCTGGGTCCCGTCTCATTAGGCGCTTTTTGAAACGTAAACTGTGACTGGCGGCTATAAAATCCTTTTCAAATGATTAACCATCATGAGCTCGAGCAAACGAGCTTTGCAGCCATAATAAGTGAGTCGATAGCAAGCAGGTTTTATACTATGTCTTCTGGAGTGGAGTTGCGCCCCGATAAGTGACGCCGGTCGCACCATATTGGAAAAGGAAAGACTTCAAAGCAGACGACAAAGTGCGCTTCATAGCTACGCCCGCGCAGTGGCATTTGGAGACTGTGACAGGCTTTTGTAAAGCAGTCAAAAATTTTACAAGGCCATGGTCACTACGTGCGTCGACTATGGCTGCACAAATCACATCGAGAATACGCCTGGGATCACTTCTCACGCGTAAGTATTCTCGCTTCGTTTGCTGACGATCGCCTGTTTTTTTACGTATTTTGTTAAATTAGAAACAATAGCAAAGGTGCGCATGCATGTAATACATGCGTATAGCTGTACGGAAAGTAACTTGAAGTTTTAAATGCCCGCTGACACGACGTTGTCCCTGAGTTTTAAGTTTATGAACGAAGAACTTGCGGTCTGTGGCTGCACGTATCAAACATCGGAACGAGTAGGACGTCTGAAAGCCCTTTGAATTCCAAGTATTCTGGTGTTGTCTTACTAGGCAAGACTGACGGCGTGCATGCATATTTTTTTTTCGTTAGTGAATATCGAATTTGATGCATGTTTATCGAGGGATTCGCAAACGTAGAAAACAATGCCATGCCGTGATTATCCCTGTTACAGGTTTCCGAAAGTCAGTGCGCTGCGTTCCGCCTGGGAACGTGCTGTTCGAAGGAATAGTTGGAGGGCTACGGACGGTGATCACCTCTGTTTAATTCACTTCGAAGAATGCTGCTTTGACAGAACGGGGCACACAACCAGACTGCGGCCTGGCAATGCATCTTCAATCTTTTCCTGCTTTCCGAGCGCATCTGCAAAAACCTGTTCGTTTCAACCTCCTTGACATAACTTCAATAGGTTGTAGTCACAAAAATAAGCAATTGCGTCTAAAACAAGATGAGACACCTTTGAAATCTGTTCTCACTTGCCGATGAAACCAAAACCAAAACACCGATAGACGAAGTTGCCAAAAGGAGTGAGTGGCGTAATATCAAACATCAAGCTACCTCGTTTCTAGGCTCTGAAGGCTGCGCTTGCCATGACAACACACGTCGCCAAGAGAAGTTGATAAATATTATGCATAACTAACGCCACTGCAATTGTTCTTATAGACGGTTCATTTGGGGTATGTCTCTTGGAGTTTGTCGGTCGCACGCGACATCGGTGCTTCGGTTTTTGTTCCGCCTGTAAATTGGTTAAAATTTGATAACCCCAGAAAAATTACTGATGACTCCCAGTTTACTTAATTACCTCTCTTTTCTATAGCTTGAATTATTTCAACTTCCTTATATATATTGTCTGGTAATCTGCCGACACACACACAAGCACGTATATAAAAGAGGTGAGCAAATGTCGCGTTCCCCTTGATCTTGTGTGTCTGCAGGCACATTTCTTAAAACCCCAATATATACTACAGCCTTTTTGTACCGCAATAATGTGCCAGCAAGCTCGATATGCGAAGCATTCCTCGACAACAGATTGATCTGAAAGCGTGCAGCTGACAATGGGTGCATGAAATAATTTGTTTATTAAACAAGAAGAGGCATTCATTCGTTGGTGCTACCTTGAAGTGGTTTCCAATTCTTTTTTTTTATCGTAGAACTACAAACCGATGCACGCAATACGCGTATTCCATTGTGGTCTACGGCGGTTCCGCCCTGTTTTTCCTCTAGCAATATGGCCGCCGGTGGCTTCACTTGCTCCCGTTGGCGGCGGCCGGGAAGTGCCACTCCAGAAGTTCTAAAGAACCTTCTTGGTCGTTAGCTATTTATTGTATCAGAAAAAAAAACAAAGTACAAAAATTTAGGGTCAGTGCTCCTTTCACATCTGTATTATAGCTTAACTTAGATTATGCCTGGATACAAATATTTTTTAGTATCAACAAACTTGATGTTTTGACTTTCAGAGACGATATTGTTGTCAAAAGCTACCTTCGGTTCTTCACATGTGAAAATTGTTACTTTTGCCTGTGTTACATTTATTTTAATTCTATTTTTGCGGTCTTGATGAAAGTTTTGTTACTGGTAGCTGAATTGGATGCTTGGGCGTGTTCCTACGACATTTAACTACGAAACAAACAGCGCAAATTATGAAGCCCAACAAAAAGCAGGGCGTAAACTGCGTGATTGTTTCTTTCCTTTTTTTTTTTCGGCGGTGCTGAGTGGTTTGCGCTGCTTGTTTTCTAGCATTATGTTAGTACATTGTTCTGTTCTGATAATCACTAATTGGTAAAAAATATTTTTATCAGAATGGTGCTGTCTGCATACACCATAAATATTGTATTTTGTTTGAGACTGGCCTTCTTAATGTAAAACCCTAAATAAAAGCGATCACAGCCCACTCTCTTACAGTAAACCACATTTACTGCGAAAAAAAAAAGGCTGACGTTACACTATTTATGCATGTGCACTGTAATTGTTTACTAGAGTAAGATTGGAATGAAATCAAGGAGTTTTTCATAAGACTGTAATTTGAGGACTAGGGCACTGAAATCAAAGAAGTCTCAAAATGTCTTTCTGTGGTCCACAAAAAGCGTAAGCGTAAAGATGTCTTTTTTTATTAGTGTTTTGTCGGATATGCTGTTTAAAAGAAGTACGTACAACTATTTCTGTTTGCTTTCCACTTCCGCGGAAACAAACGGCGACTTTGTTAGGGCGTCAAATAATGTTGAATACAAAATAAATGAAAGTGTGGTCGTGGAATTTCTTTCTTAACAAGTTTCAGCCATGGCTCGGGCATTCATTTCCCGTCCTCTGTACCTCCATCCCCAATGTGAATGTGAGTGCATGTTTGCCATCCACACAGCGATAACACGCTATTTACTTTACAGATAGCTCGATAGGCAGCTTCGAGCAGCATACTGGGTGGATTTACATCACCTAAAGCTCAATAAAAGTGAGATATTACAAGGTCTAGTTATGCTAACAATACATCTTGTGCTGCAGTGAGTCATGTGAGAGAGAACACTGGAACTGGCTTTGCGCAACAACTACTCTGACCATAGATACAAATATGTGATGTCACGATGGCATGTTCTTTTTGGTCCCACGAGAATCGGCAGTTTATAATTGTCGTTTTGAATTTATTGCGCAAGATGCGCCTCCTGTACCTATAATATCCTAGGTGCTTTCACCAATCCTATATAGAGCTCAGATTTGATCAAACGGTGTTGTGCATTTTCAAATCCACATATGTGACACCAACTTCAATTTGACGTCGGCTCAGTGTTTACAGTGAATATGGAAGCGTTTTTTTTTTTTGAAGAATAATCGATTGAAAGAGAGAATTACGCTCAAAGATACTAAGCCATACGTCATCACGCTGCGGGCGTATCCCATCTCTGGAAAGTGAATGACATTTTACACAGTGAGATAGATTTCTACAGAAGCTACAGTTTTCACCAAATCATTAAGCAATAGCGTAATCTCACACATTTCTCGCTTACGAGAATAGTTTTCATAAAAATGTGCGAATGAGTTTATGGTCGTTATTTTATATACCGTTACAATTATTGATTGGTTTTGAAACATCGCAGGACTGCTTGCCGTCTATGGAATGCAGTGAACAAACTGCCAGCAAAACCGAGGTAATGCGTCACGACCAGCACAAAGGACACCATTTTTCTGGTGAAACTTGCTCAAGAAAGCGTGAACGAAATGCAAAGAGGCAAGCAGCCGATACGAAGAATCAAGAGATGTGTGCGATAGGCACCTCGCAGCCACGTTCAAAAGGATTTATGAAATGATATGATAGGTTTGAAGTCTCAAAACCATCATATGATTATGAGAGACGCCGTAGTGGAGGGCTTCGGAAATTTCGACCACCGGGGGTTCTTTAACGTGCACCCAAATCTGAGCACACGGGCCTACAGCATTTGCGCACGTTGGAAAGGGCCCGCCGACTAGAAATATTACTTCATTTACAATCTACTCGCGGATGATCACTTCGCGTTCAACTCGATGCTATACTGCGGAAAAAGAGAAGTGAAAGGTTTTCAGATATGTTTGGTAAATGACCTAAGTAGAAAAATAACCAAAAATAACTGAACGTAAAGAAGGAACGGACTGCAACACTCTTTGAGGGGTAGAAGCTTACGTTTTTGCCGCAGTGAACACGACAGTGAAAGCTTCCTCTGGCGTATATTTTATGAAGATGCTGCTAGACACAAAATTGGTGTTGACGATTATCTCGTGAGGTACGCACAAAGAGCTATAAAGCATGAGGTGGATGCGTGGTCATTTATACAACAATGAAACGTGCGCCATCAGTCCTGCATCAAGTGAATGAAAGTCTGCCAAAGATGCGTCCGCATTCCCACTGATGTGACAAACAAGCTTTTTTTTTCTTTTTTTGTCAAACAGATTACGGTCGCTTGTAAGCCACATAAATGCTCATAACAGTGCTTACTACAACTTGTCAATGTTTAAAAAAAAGCATTTCCGACATTTTCAGACTCCCAACATTGTGCTATTTCTAAAAATACTACAATAATACTAAAACAAGGGCGAGAACCCCGCCTTTCGCCCATCGCAAGCGTGCACCGGGGCGTCGCACTTCACCAAACACTAGGCGCCTCTCCTGTTTCCCAAGGAGGACGGTGCGAAGCAAGGTGGCAAGGAGCCAACCACGAACAAAGGGAGCCGGCAGACATTACTGTGAACGCCGAAGGCGGGAGCTCGCGAAAAGGTGCCTTCGTGGCTTAGCACCCATCGCCACTGGCACACGTCATTTGAATACATCAGCAACCCGAAACCGAAGCAGCGGCAGACGAGGCGACCTTTCTTTCAGCTGCGCCCTCGTCGTGACAAGACGTCGGTGGGCGCTGAATGGGAGGCCTCCAGGGTGAAGCGCAACTCGACACTGCTCTGCGCACATACTACGTTCGTTGCAGGAAGGGGGTGGGCCGCGAACTCGTACACAGGGAGTTTCACGGCGAGTCACCATGGCACCATACACACGTAGCGGCCTTGTTTCTTTCATGCTGAATGTGTCACTGCCGTGTCGAAGTCCCGGCTCCGGCTTTCGGGTGCTGCGTCCTATCGATACAAGCTAGAGCTATACGCATCTATATACATGAATGGTGACCGCAGGATAACGCGCATCATTCTGTGCCTTTGACACGAGATGTCGAGGTACACCGGCGCTGCTATCTACAACACAGAAAAGAGCGTGCTATAAAATAGCCTTGTTGGACAATGGCCCACTTGCTTTGTCTTTCTCCGCGTCATATACTGCGGAAAAGGTCCGAGACAGCTGTCTCACAGAGAAAAGGAGCGCATTTAGGTGATTTCAGCATCTAGCTGACGCATGTGAGCCTGCTCTGAAAGAACTAACGGGCATCCGTTATTGGGCGTGCATACGCTACCTACTCCATGTCCTCATAAAGTAATCGAACAGGAGCTGGTATTGTAGCAATTGGCGCGTGTGACTAAGGGTCAAAGCATCTTTTAGCATTTGCCTTACTGCAATGATGGTTGGATTTCTTTAAAAATTATGCGTGGCTTTGTTCTCGTTCTAGCACCAATAGTGTACTTGAAGGACTTGTATTTCTATTTCTAATCTCGAAGAGTTCTGGAAGCTTGCTACAATTGCCGCTAAAAATAATTTTTCATTTTAATATTATGCAAAGTTATAGGCTTAAAACCATGTAAATCTGTCTCCTCAGCATGTTACAATTGAAACTATTTCAAGAGTTTCCGGTTATTACGAAAATGTGACGCTACAGCTTCTTTTGCTAGCCGCAAAGCTGGCTCAGTAATTACATCAGTCGGATTCTGACCCGGTCGGTGCTGGTTCAATTCTGACTGTGGCGGTCTAATTTCTATAAAAGCAACATGCTAGATTGCGGAGTTCCCACTCCAGAATTGGAATGATTCCGGAATTATTCCACACTTTCGTGACCCCGCAATGGAATGAGAATGGAATGGGGATGATGCTTGAGGGAATGGAGTAGGAATGGAATTGAGCCTATTTTGTCTGGAATGAAATGAGAATGGAATTACGACTTTTCCCGAAAATAGACCACGTTTTTGTCTAAGAGCTGTTTGCCAAACTTCATCATCATCATCAGCAGCAGCAGCAGCAGCAGCAGCAGCCTGACTACGTCCACTGCAGGACAAAGGCCTCTCCCATGTTCCGCCAGTTAACCCGGTCCTGTGCTTGCTGCTGCCAATTTACACCCGCAAACTTCTTAATGTCATCTGCCCACCTAACCTTCTGTCTCCCCCTAACCCGCTTCCCTTCTCTAGGAATCCAGTCAGTTACCCTCAATGACCAGCGGTTATCCTGTCTACGCGCTACATGCCCTGCCCATGTCCATTTCTTCTTCTTGATTTCAGCTATGATATCCTTAACACCCGTTTGTTCCCTAATCCACTCTGCTCTCTTCTTGTCTCTTAAGGTTACACCTACCATTTTTCTTTCCATTGCTCGCTGCGTCGTCCTCAATTTAAGCTGAACCCTCTTTGTAAGTCTCCAGGTTTCTGCTCCGTAGCTAAGTACTGGCAAGATACAGCTGTTATATACCTTCCTCTTGAGGGATAGTGGCAATCTACCTGTCATAATTTGAGAGTGCTTGCCGAATGTGCTCCACCCCATTCTTATTCTTCTAGTTACTTCAATCTCGTGGTTCGGCTCTGCGGTTATTACCTGCCCTAAGTAGACATAGTCTTTTACAACTTCAAGTGCACTATTACCTATCTCGAAGCGCTGCTCCTTGCCGAGGTTGTTGTACATTACTTTCGTTTTCTGCAGATTAATTTTAAGACCCACCTTTCTGCTCTCCTTGTCTAACTCCGTAATCATGAGTTGCAATTCGTCCCCTGAGTTACTCAGCAATGCAATGTCATCGGCGAAGCGAAGGTTACTAAGGTATTCTCCATTGACTCTTATCCCTAACTGTTCCCATTCTAGGCTTCTGAAAACCTCCTGTAAGCACGCGGTAAATAGCATTGGGGAAATTGTGTCCCCCTGCCTTACACCCTTCTTGATTGGTATTCTGTTGCTTTCTTTATGAAGCACTATGGTAGCAGTTGATCCCCTGTAGATTTCTTCCAGAATGTTTATATATACTTCATCTACGCCCTGATTCCGCAGTGTTTGCATGACGGATGATATTTCTACTGAATCAAACGCCTTCTCGTAATCTATGAAGGCTATGTATAGTGGTTGGTTATACTCTGAGCGTTTCTCTATTACCTGATTGATAGTATGAATGTGGTCAATTGTTGAGTAGCCTGTTCGAAATCCTGCTTGTTCCTTTGGTTGATTGAATTCTAATGTTTTCTCTACTCTGTTAGCAATTACCTTTGTAAATAGCTTGTATACTACAGAGAGCAAGCTGATCGGCCTGTAATTCTTCAAGTCCTTGTCATCTCCTTTCTTATGTATTAAGATGATGTTAGCGTTCTTCCAAGACTATGGTACTCTTCCCGTCAGGAGACACCTCGTAAACAGGGTGGCTAGTTTTTCTAATACAATCTGTCCTCCATCTTTCAGCAGATCGGATGTTACCTGATCCTCACCAGCAGCTTTGCCTCTTTGCATGCTCTCCAAAGCTTTTCTGACTTCTTCTATCATTACTGGTGGGGTGTAATCTTGGTTACTGCTAGTTCTTATAGTATTAAGTTCGTGGTTGTCTCGGCTACTGTACAGATCTCTGTAAAACTCCTCCGATATTTTAACTATCCTATCCATATTGGTAGTTATTTTGCCTTCTTTGTCCCTTAGTGCATACATCCGACTTTTGCCTATCCCAAGTTTCCTCTTCAATGCTTTGACACTTCCTCCGTTTTTCAGAGCGTGTTCAATTCTCTCCATGTTTTACCTTCTTACATCGCATACCTTACGTCTATTAATCAACTTCGAAAGCTCTGCCAGTTCTATTTTGTCTGTTGTACTTGACACTTTCATGATTTGACGCTTCTTAATTAGGTTCTTCGTTTCCTGGGAAAGCTTGCCAGTGTCCTGTCTAACTACCCTGCCTCCAACTTCCACTGCACACTCCGTAACGATACTCGTCAGATTATCATTCATTGTATCTACGCTAAGGTTGGTTTCCTCACTAAGAGCCGAGTACCTGTTCTGCAGCGACACTCTAAATTCCTGTACTTTCCCTCTCAGTGCTAGCTGACTGATTGGCTTCTTGCGTATCAGTTTATGTCGTTCCTTCTTCAAGTCTAGGCGAATTCGAGACCGTACCATTCTATGGTCACTGCATCGTACCTTGCCAATCACTTCCACATCCTGCACGATTCCAGGGTGTGCACTCATTATAAAGTCTATTTCGTTCTTATTTTCGCCATTAGGGCTCCTCCATGTCCATTTGCGGTTTTCTCGTTTTCGGTAGAAGGTATTCAAAATCCGTAAATTATTGCGTTCTGCGAATTCTACTAGTAGCTCTCCTCTGGCGTTTCTAGTACCGATGCCATAGTCTCCTACTGCCTGGTCTCCAGCCTGCTTCTTCCCTACCTTTGCATTAAAGTCACCCATCACTATAGTATACTGTGTTTTTACCTTACTCATTGCCGATTCCACGTCTTCATAGAAGCTTTCAACTGAAGTGTCATCATGGCTGGATGTAGGCGCGTAAGCCTGTACTACCTTCATTTTGTATCTTTTATTCAGTTTAAGTACGATACCTACCACCCTTTCATTAATGCTATAGTATTCCTCTATGTTGCCAGCTATGTTTCTGTGAATTAGGAACTCCACTCCCAGTTCTCTTCTGTCTGCCAAGCCCCTGTAGCAAAGGACGTGCCCATTCTGTAGCACCGTATAGGCCTCATCTGTCCTTCTAACCTCACTGAGCGCTACTATATCCCACTTAACACCCTCTAGCTCCTCGAATAGTACAGCTAGACTTCCCTCACTAGATAAGGTTCTAGCGTTAAACGTTGCCAAGTTCAGGTTCCAATGGCGGCCTGTCCGGATCCAGAGATTCTTAGCACCCTCTGCTGCGTTGCAGATCTGACCGCCGCCGTGGTCAGTTGCTTCGCAGCTGCTGGGGACTGAGGGCCGTGAGGTATTTGACGTAAGCATGTGGGAGGTAGTAGCCAGATACTGCACCAGGGTGGCCAATCCTTCTCTGGTGAGGGAGTGCGTTCTCGACGGTGTTTTGCCGGTGAGGCCGCACCCCAGGCCTCTTAATGCAGTTCCATCAACACGCGGATTTTTTCTTTTAATCCGGTTGGGAACTGCGAGGTACCGGGATTTGAACCACGGACCTCTTGCATGCGAGGCGGATGCTCTAACCACTACGCCATCGCCGCAGCACTACGCCATCGCCGCAGCAAACTTCAAGCGTTTGTAAATCAGAGCATCGAATTTAAAAATAGAGCAGCTTTTTGAAAGTGGCTATGCTGATTACAAGTATGGTATTTATAAGCAACGCACCTACCACACCTTTGACCTTATATCGACGTTGTTCCTCCGAAGTTCGTCTCCATTCTTGGCGTAACGGCGGTCGAGTGCAACTACGAATGTAGCACCCCCCCCCTTTACACCTTGTCATTTTTCCCCTCATCTGCCCCCCAGCCACCTGCTGTCTTTCATCCTTCACTTCCTTGCTCGGAGGCGTATTAAAAAAACGCTTCTCTAAGTTGTGATGCGTAGTAAAGATGGCGCAATGTTTTTGTACACTGCGTGCTCTCGTATACCAGCTTGCTCGCCCTCTCACCTCGAGACCCCCCCAACCCTTCTAATACCGCCCTACCTCTCTAAATACATGGGCGGCGTCACCCGAAACTGTTGGTGAAGGTCTATAGGGCAGCGCAGCACACAGTCGTACTCGATGAACTGCATGAGTTTCCCCTCCGTATAGAGAGAAAGAATAAGTTTTTATAATCATTCGTTTGGGAAACCCCCGAAGGAGGGAAGCCTACGTAACTACGCCCAAAGCGGCGCTTCCCTGAGTCCCGACACGACGATTTTCACCGAGGAAAACCCCCGTTCGCTCTGTTTTAGGGGGGGGGGGGGGGAGGCCCGGGTGACACCGCTGCCGCCACCGCGCCTATTGGTGGCTAGAGAAGTACTACAATAATGCATTACCACACAGGCTCTTGCATACAGGGACTCACGCCTGAGACGCTCATGTTTGTAAAGCATAGTTAGAACATAGTTAGAAAATAAACTATGTTCTAACATAGTTTCTAACTATGTAAAACATACTTATAAAGACGCCAATTGTAGTATCTCAATTTTCTTTAGAAGAAACCGTTCAAAAAGCCGTCATTAAAAATTGCGTGTGTAAAAACTGAACGGCGAAGCCCCCATTTACTTCATAACATTTTGTGGCAAAATTTAGATGAATAAAATCAAAAAAGCTTCTTTTTGCACTTGTACTTCTTACGACTTTTATTGCGGCACTCAAAAATCGCCAGGATGCTCAAGCACCTTTTGTGACGTAAGCCAGGTGACCGAAGAGCTAGTGACCAATTGTCGAACGTGTTCTCAAGACCAGGCGTCCGGGAGATCAAGCCCACGAGATCAGACGTTCCTGAATCTCAAGCTGAGAGCTAGTCCTCCCACACTTCCACTGCTCCGGGACACAATTACCTTATTAGTGTCTTTGTTTTTTTGCAACTTCGCTTGGTTCCTACGACTCGCCATATATCCGTGTTCACATCGCCAAGCAAAGAAGACATTGGGGAGGCACGTATTTTGCTACGCGTTTACTAGCTGCTACTGTAATGTTATTACGTAAAATTACACGAGGCGTGGCTATTTACAAGCTTTATTTATTCTGATGCGTATAACATCGACCAAGATGGAGGACAGCACGCACAGTGAATACGCCAGCCCTCTTCTTCATCGTATTCCGTGTGCAGAATGTCTCATCGGTGATATGTCAGCTACGTAGCAATACCATGCCTAAATTAGTGATATAGGCTTGAGTAGATGTTCTATCAAGGTTGAAGGCCACAACGCTTTCTCTAGGTCCACCTTTCGTTAGCCAAAGCCAAGGGATGAAGTGGTGTAAAATTGGGAACAATATGCCAATTTTTTAAACAGGTAATGTACAAACGATTGCAATATCCCCATAGATACTGAAGGGAGAAGCAAATTATCCATTCACGTTGGTTCTCAATGGTACCCTCACACGAAAGTGGTGAACACTTTATGCACTGCCTGATCTTTATCTCACGAGCAGTTGGTACCCGGCACACGTAAATAACATTTGCGACAAGAAAGACATTGCATAGCTGCACATAGGCAAACACAGAAAGTTTTCACCCTGCTCATGCAGCGAGGAGCGCTTGCGTCAGTGCTGACGGGCAGGGCGGCTCAGTGTTCCACATTCGATACAAAGGCGCGTGGTGCCTGAGCGGTGGTGCACTGTTCCTACTTCATAATACCAGCAATTCAAAGGGTTTTCTTACTCCACTAACGTAATTGTGGTAAATCTTAGTTTTCTTAATATTCACAACCGCTCCAGAAGCGTGAAAAAACAGCTTAGTCTTCTTTAACGCTACTTTTGTCAGCATAGATATACACAATGCCGTCATTTTATCATTAACACACTTAAGCTTAAACAATATTAACACATCACATTCATTCAAACATGCTCACTGTGCAAATGCTATATGTAGTGGGAGAACTGCTTCTACGAGATATGGTGGAGTGATTTTGCTGTAGGAGACATGCCACCAAGGTATACCAGCCCTCAACATTGGTAACGTGTTTTCCGTACTTTTACAGTTTTAATGTCTCTCGTTACACCAGCTTTATGCGGCATTCATTCTTAGCTCAACAGAACTATAAAGATGCACTTCCTACATTGAGAAAATACGGAAATGAGAGTGAACTGCCGGCCTTTCCCGGAGTGGGAATGGGCGACGTTTTTTTTTTCATTCCGAAGAATTAAAGGAATAAAATAGTGGCAAGTCACAATTCCCCGGAAGGGCATTGGAATGGGAATGGAGGCGCCCATTCCGCAACTCTGCTAGATGCCCGTGTACTATGCGACATCAGTGCAATTTAGATAATTCTAGGTGGTCGAATTTATTGTTTTTCTTTATGGCGTCTTTCATAGCATGAGCCACTTATGATGTGAAACTCCATAAACCAACGGACCAACCAGTTTCGACTTTGCAGTACATGTTTTAAGTGCGAATGCACTTCTTAGTCAAGCTTTGTCAGGAATCCGGCGTTGTCCGCAGCTGTGTCCGCGTGCCAGCAGGTGTTACCTCTCTACTCTCACTCCCTCTCTTATAGCAACAACTCCACCCCTGGCGCTTATCCTCGTCCCTATCAACTGGAGCATGCGGTGTGAGAGAGCGAAGGAGAACGTAGGTGCAGTGCTTCGGCGCTCTTTCTCTTGCCGTTTGCTCCGTCTCCTTCCTGCACCCCTCTCCCATCTACTCGCGCCTCACTCTCGACCGTTCGCTGGTTGAGCGCCTCTTAAGAACATCCGGAAATGTGTGCTCGAGACGCCGCTGTGAAACGCCAACGCCGAGCCGACAAAGCTGGTGCCCCTCTCTCAAGTCCACTCACTCCTCACTATCGACCATTCACTGGCTGGACGCGTCTCAAGGCGTTCGCAGAAGTCGGTGAAGGGGAATGTCTAACGGCAACGGTACCCTTTCTCGGCGCAAAAAAATGCATTCGAAATTTCTCACGATTCCCTTAGGTGAAACGGGGGCATTTTTTGTGAATGTAAGAGCAGGTAGCACAAGAAACAGACAAAAGCAAGGAACATGTACATGAGATGAGCACTGACGCTCGTCTTGTTCACATGTTCCTCGCTTGTGCTTTTGTTTTAGGGCAAAAGCTGCTATGAGGTCACTACAAGGGTGCCATAATTGTTCGCCGCCGCTAATATTACATAAGCTGCCCACATATTACATATTTACATAGGCTTCTGCTGCTTCAGAACAGAGAAAAAGTAAAAACACAAATAACAGTGCTGCAGCAGCTGCAACTAAAATATTTTCATTCTTAATTTGCAGTAAATATTCATGCGGAGGCAATTAACTCGACAAAGTCGTCATTTTTTCTAAGGTTTGTTACTTACTGACACAACTTTCAAAGTGTACTTTCCGCATGAACGTTACGGAAAATTATACTGCTTTATGCTTAGACATAACATTCATGATTCCAATAAGAACGTTTGCACCCTATACGTGTTCGCAAACACGCTTCGGTCGATCGCATGTCGGCAAAACATTGGCCGTTGCGTCACTTTGAAGCTGATAAGCCAGCCAATGAAACAATAAGGCATACAGTGGTCCTCTATGAAGACCTATATAGTATAATTGCGAAGGACGGAACAAACAACGCAAGAAAGCGGTTGCGCAAGCTGTAACGTAAGGACTGAAACTGTATTGAGGAGAAGACACTCAATTACGCATGGGCCACAGGCACAGTTACACTGCCATGTGCAAAAGCAGCACAAAAACAGCAGGCGAAGTGAAGGGAAAGTACGAAAAACGGGGGAAGAAAGCAGACAGAAAGGAAGGCAGGGATGTTAACCAGAAAGACATCCGGTTGGCTAGACTACACTGGGGGATTGTGGAAGGAGACAAGAAAGATGAGAAATAGGAAGGAGGGAAGAGAAGGAAAAGAAAAAGTATGGACCATCTCCCCGAAGGAAACCCCGATGAGATGCGATGAGAACCCCGATGAGATTCTAAATTACTCGGTTGGATTGCGGATTACTTGCGTTCTCGATCTCAGTTCGTTACTTTCAACCAGGTGCAGTCATCCCCTGTTGAAATCACATCCGGTGTGCCGCAAGGCTCTGTGCTAGGGCCTCTCTCTTTTATTATATTTATTATTGATGTTGTTATTGTCATCTCTGGAACCCCTGTACACATACGTCTGTATGCCGATGATTGTGTACTGCATAACTGCATTACTACCTTTCAAGACCAGTCAGTCTTCAACAACGTATTCTCGTTATTCTGCGATTGGAGCTCAACGTAGCAAATGCCCATAAATTACAAGAAAACTGTAGCTATGACTTTCTCAAATAAAAAATAGTCTCTCAGTTTCAGTTAAAACTACAATGGGTGTACCCTAGCACATGTGAGTGAATTCAAATACCTAGGCATCACCTTTACACATGACCTTAAATGGGGCAAACATGTTGATCAGATAACTTGTCAAGCTCTAGGGAAACTTGGTTACTTAAAGCGAAGATTGAAAAACTCGACGAAAAATTGTAAGTTAACTGCCTACAAGACACTGGTGAAGCCGATGCTCGAGTACGCCTCTGCGGTTTGGTCGCCTCATCTTGAGGAAGATAAAAACAGGTTAGAATCTGTGCAGAATAAGGCTATACGGTTCGTTTTTAACCGTTATGATCGGGACTTCTCCCTGTCTTAACATGCTCATTTGTTGTCACTTCATTCACTGGAACACCGCCGTACACGTGAGAGTATTATCTTGTTGCACAAGATTGTACACAAAATGACCCGCGTTCACGCGCCCTTATCTTTCGCTGATATACCAGCGCGTACAACACGTAGTACAGACGCTTTGAACCTTGTACCCTTCAGGTCTCGTTTGGATTGTTTCAAATTCTCTTTTTTTCCGCGTCTGGTGGAAGTTTGGAACAAGCTTGATGGTGCATTGCGTAGACTGAACATTGTAGAGTTCGGGAAAAATTTTATGTGTTAGTCACATAAATTTGTGCGCACTATTGTTTGTTTCTGTGCTTTCGTTGAATTTTCTGTACCCGCTCCTGCAATGTCCCAGGCATGGGACATGCAGTACTTGTGTGGGCAACTGTGGGCACAGGTTAGCCAGATGAGGACAGAGGACGTTCTTGGACAACGAGAGACTTTTATATACACGAAGACGGACAAAGGGATACACACAACATAAACTCACACATATATACACGCGTTCACGGTCCTACGCGAAAAGTAGTTAATGTTCTTGTTCGTCCACTCACATTCTACCCTTGGGGCGTGAACGTTGCGCTTGACCTTGAGCTCTCTGGTAGTCAGGAGGCGGTGTGACTTGTGCTTGCGGAGTTCGTACCGAGGCGGGGCCCGGTCTAGAAGATAACCGCCAGGGGCATCCCAGTACGGTGGTCAACGCCTGGGCTTGCCTGTACACCACCGAGAACAGCGTACCGCCCGTCTGCCGCGAACAGACCTGAGACAGCGTCTCACTCCGAGACCAGAACAGCAGCTGGCCGTGAAGAACGCCGCTTCAGACCAACGTGGGGGCGAGGTGGGGCGATGCCCAGTCCAGGACGCACCCGAGGACTTCAACGCCAAGACGAGGCCCGGACACGGAGGGTCAGAACGAGCAGCCGGGGCGTGGCCCGAACTTGTCCTTGCTCTCTGCTCTCTGGGGTTAGCCGAGCTGTCCCCGTGGCTCGGGAGCTTTTCACGTGGTACGCGCACGAGCACGCGCATAGGCGCTCTCATAGTTTTACCGCTATCACCATCATGATGATTCCCGCGCACCTTGAAATACTAAATCGGCCCCGCTCACCGATTTTATACGTCAAAGCATGACGCACACTCTCCAGGGCAGCGTTTTTTTACCACATCTTCCCCCCAGTTCAAGAACAGCGAAACGGTGGGATAAGAAGGGTAGGCATGTTCATAGAGGAGACAACGTATTACCCGCGTCATGAGTTCTTTGTGTACACACACACACACACACACACACACACACAATATATTTACACGGAAAAAGCAACTATTAATGGATCATCTCTAACATGGTCTGCCAAATGCAGTTCTATGCGAAATCTCTCACTTGGTTAGACGTCTCTCGCCGTTTTTTTATTGGGCTTGGACGCCGATCGCTCGCATGACATGTCGTCTGTCCCGTTGACGTCTTCAACATGAGTTGGCCCACGCCATCTCACGGCCTTCTGCCGCCGTAGCAGCAGGAGGGTAGCGGTCGCTTGGAAGCTCAGCCCTCGAGCAACAGCTCTCAGCCGCCGCGTTCGTCCCAGTAGCACACCTGGGTCGTGCCAGCCACCCGGAACGGCAGCAGGACCAGCGGCCCACAGCAAACGGGAACTCGTAACCACTCAGGACGGCAGCGGAAACAGCGGAACCTCGCCTGGTCCCTGGGCCAGTCACCCAGCCGGAGTCGAGGCCTCATTCACCGGTTGTCCAGCTGTCAGGAACGGCAGCCGGAACAGCTGCGGATCGCCTGATTCCTGGGCCAGTCACCCAGCCGGAATCCAGGAGAGTACAGAACTTCGAGGACGTCTCCTAGTTCCCCGGACCGGTCGTCCAGCCAAGAACCGTCTGTCCTTGCCCGCTTCGCTGCTTCGAACGCTGTCACGTGCTTCTCGGTGTTGAAGTGTTGAAGAATATAGGAATGCCTTTAGCTTGGTACCTTTGTTGTTGTTATGCATCTAGTTCGAAGTCCATTGTCGTGTCGCAGTTCAGTTCAGAATCGGTCAACCAGGTTTGTACTCTTCCTCCTTTTCTTCCACGTACTAGCGCAGAACCAGAGTACTTTCTTCCTATGTGCTTCTGTGTACCGCGGTGGCTTCTCGATGTTCATATAGATGGAGCAGTATTCAATCCAAACATTTGGGTCCGAGCGCCAAGCTACGCAGTCCAAAGCACGGCACATCTTTCGGTTGTCTTGAAGTTGGTGTGCCTCCGCGCGGTACGGAGAACAATGTTGTGGGCTCACAGCGTTTCTAGCTCTACTACTACTCTGGCAGCTCCGGCCCCTCTTGCTCGAATTATGATCATCTTCTGGCTCTATTTTAGGGTTTGTCATTGCCACTCGCTTTTCGTTGGGCTCCGAAGCAAGAGTCTCAGATACGCATGACGTGCCCTTTCTTTGACCGAGAGGTTTCTTCTGACGACTGCAGAAACCATGCTGCTCCATACTTCTGTCACCTTCAATGCCATCACGTATCTGCTTAACACATTCACTTGCAGATCGTGTACACAGAGCTACATCATCATGTTCTCCGACATACACTTTTTCGAGTGTGTCTGACAGACTTGTGTCAACATCATGGATAACTATCTCATCCTTGAGATTATTGACTTGGTCCTCTTCATTAACCTCCTTAAGCGCTACCCTATTCGCAATCTCTCGGATTTGCAAGATAGCTGTGCTGATCTCAGACAACAGCGTCTCTCCTTCCTGTCGCAAACGCACACGCTCAATGTCATTTTTGCACATGTACCGCAGTTCGAAATCAATTCTCTTTTGTTCCTCATCAAGGTCTTCTTGAAACATTCGCTCTAAGTCGGCGCAAGACCACCCGCCCTCCTCTCCAATACAAAGCAGTCTTTGCACGTTTACAGGCATCCTGTGTGCGACCAACTCTCGCCTGAAAGATGTTGAGTGCCGATCCTGGTAAGGCCCATGTCCGTTCCGATCGTGTGCAATTTCTCTAAATCCATCGGTTCGTCCCGCCCGTCTGGCTCTCGGCAAGAAGGTAAGGCCGATCTATCCTGGCAGGCTCACCAAAATTTGTGGGCATCTGTGGGCACAGGTTAGCCAGATGAGGACAGAGGACGTTCTAAGACAACGAGAGACTTTTATATACACGAAGACGGACAAAGGGATACACACAACATAAACTCACACATATATACACGCGTTCACGGTCCTACGCGAAAAGGAGTTAATGTTCTTGTTCGTCCACTCACATTCTACTCTTGGGGCGTGAACGTTGCGCTTGACCTTAAGCTCTCTGGTAGTCAGGAGGCGGTGTGCCTTGTGCTTGCGGAGTTCGTACCGAGGCGGGGCCCGGTCTAGAAGATAACCACCACAGGCATCCCAGTACGGTGGTCAACGCCTGGGCTTGCCTGTACACCACCAAGAACAGCGTACCGCCCGTCTGCCGCGAACAGACCTGGGACAGCGTCTCGCTCCGAGACCAGAACAGCAGCTGGCCGTGAAGAACGCCGCTTCAGACCAACGTGGGGGCAAGGTGGGGCGATGCCCAGTCCAGGACGCACCCGAGGACTTCAACGCCGAGACGAGGCCCGGACACGGAGGGTCAGAACGAGCAGCCGGGGCGTGGCCCGAACTTGTCCTTGCTCTCTGCTCTCTGGGGTTAGCCTAGCTGTCCCCGTGGCTCGGGAGCTTTTCACGTGGTACGCGCACGAGCACGCGCATATGCGCGCTCATAGTTTTACCGCTATCACCATCATGATGATTCCCGCGCACCTTGAAATACTAAATCGGCCCCGCACACCGATTTTCTGCGTCAAAGCGTGACGCACACTCTCCAGGGCAGCGTTTTTTTACCACAACTTGTAAATAAAATAAACAGTGGCGGTGTGCACGCCGTTGACCCCGTTGAAAGGGGAGTCGACACGGGTGCTGGAAGAACAGTTTCAAGCGAAACTTGGTGTAGCATTTACTCGAGTAAACGTTTGTTTCAAACTCAAAGACATGGGAGGTGGTTTGGGTTTCGTGTAAACGAGCCGAAAGAGTAGACAGATTTGGTCACGCGTCCACAGCAGTCGTACAGACTTAGCCTGCTAGCCATTTGCAATCGCAGGCCGCGTCCATATGGCTGCTGTGGACGCGCAACTAAATCCGTCTAGCGTTTCCACTCGACGTGCGGTCGAGCGTTGCAGGCGGCAGAGAGGGTGAAGCGAGAGAGAAGTGTGTTGCGAGCTGGCGGAGGAGCCAGGAGCTGTTGTGGAAGAGGGAGATAGTGACGTCAACCCGCAGCTGCAACTTGACCTACTTGGCATCGTTCCAGCAACTGCGGTGAGGGAAGCGTGGTGTAGTGCGTTGGGACGGAAACACGGATGGACAGCGTTGCACAAACTAGCCAAAGAGCTGTTTCGCATCTAAAAAGGGAGAGACAGGCAGTAAATGCGCTGCAGTGTGTAGAAATCCACCGCAAGTCAGAAGCGTTTACACACACCTGTCGTCTTCAAGAAACACAAGAGGGCTTTCACTGTCTTGTGGGCTGTCGAGAGATGTGGACGGTGCTGTAATAGCACCTGCTTAGAAAGTGGCCAATCATCCAGTCACTGAAATGCGTTGGCAAGTAATTGTCTCTCTGAGGCAAATGGAGGACAGTAGTACCCCAGGTGTACGATATTTTCATCGGTGCCGCAAACATGGCCTGCCCTACTGTCAGTCATTCTAATTAAAGAAATATATGCCTTCGTGAAAGGAACTCCCAGCCAAAGGTGATAGAAAAGCGAAGCTTCACGTCGTTGTAGGACGGGTGGAGGCCGGAGTTGCAGCGAAGGGTCAAGTTCATTTAGTCTGGTACATCGTATGCTTGGTGTGTTCCACTCAGTCAGTGTGAGACTGTGAGCCACTTGATGAATCTTCCTCGCCGCGTCCTCTCTTTTAAGCGGAACTGCAACGCTGTTTGGTTCTTGATGTGACGTGCGAGCAGCATGATCTGCGGAATCATTTCCGCTGATACCACTATTCACGGGTAGCCACTGAAAGACGATGTCCTGGCCTGTTTTTAATAAGAGGTGGTGAAGTTTTATGGTTTCGTAGGTCAACTGATTGTGGCATCCGCGTCGTAGAACTGACCGCAGGCACTGTAACGCCAGCTTAGAGTAAAAAAACATTGTCCATTTACTTGGTCTTCTGCAGAATCGATGAGTGGCAGTGCACTATACGCGGAGCAGCAGGTTCTGCCACCGTGGACGTAGTCGCACGTGAATTCTTCAAACGCAGAGTTGCCCCTTGTGAGGGTATAACCACTGCTCCACCGGAACTGGATGACATAGTCGATTCATCCATATAGATGTGCCGGTAGTTACTATAGTTCCGGTCCAGTAGGAATGGAATAGACTGAATTGATGTAGGACATGTGTTGGTAGCTCTGATTTTATACACATTGCTGGGATCGTTAGGGGATCTCGCAGCCGGCTCAAGCCCGAAGGACGAATCAGTAACTTTGACACAAGTGCGTATGCCGCAATAAATTGTGGGCGGTGCTTGCAGACAATGGCGCCGCATATCATCCGGGGCCTTTCAGCAGTGAGGCTTACGAGGTGGTTGGAAAGGGTCCTGGCATAATGTCTGAGGTGCATACGCATTGTCTCGATAACAATACGAGTCTTGATGGAGTGATCTTGAGCGATGGCAATGGTTTGAGCCGTTGAATCAAAGCGGAGTGATCGCCCCGCCGTGGTGATCTAGTAACTAAAGTACTCGCCTGCTGACCCGTAGGTCGCGGGATCAAATACCGGATACGGCGGTGGCATTTCCAATGGAGGCGGAAATTCGCTAGGCCCGTGTGCTCAGATTTGGGTGCATTTTAAAGAACCCCCAGTGGTCGAAATTTCCGGAGCCCTCCACTACGGCGTCTCTCATAGTCATATGTTGGTTTGGGGAAGTTAAAACCCATATATCAATCAATCAAAAGCGGGGTCATCCAAGGCACATCTTAAGTGCTTGGGCTTGAATGCTCTGCATTGTACGCAGGTTAGTCTTACCGGTGTTAGATACTGCAGGTAAGCTGAACCGCAAGAATCCGATAAATAACACCCTGTACAGTTGTAGCAAGAATGGTATGGGCCCTCCCCATTTCTTTCCTTCAAGAAATTTGAACACGTGACATTTTGCAATCAGCCGCTTCTTCACAAGGTTCACGTGGGGAGTCAACGACAGGTTTCTGTCCATTATGACTCCTGTGAACCTGTGGCTTCTGCTGAACGATATGTGTTCTTCGTTAACCGATATGTCGTAAGCAAACATTGTTTTCCGCGTAAATGCTACCACTACACATTTTCCGCAGGACGTCTCGAGACCTTGTTTACGAAGGTACATGACATCGCTGTGACAGCCTTCTGAAGGCGGGCGCGAAGCAGAAGCCTTGTCCCACCTGACGCCCACATTCAGATGTCGTCAGCGTACATAACAAGTTCTGCAGTGCTTGGTAGGTGTCCGAGTAGTCTAAAAAGGGTTATGTTAAAAAGCGTAGGGCTTAGCAATCTTCTCCGAGGAACTCTCCGGCTACAGTAATACTCAGGTGTTGGGCCATTCACTGTCGTCATGTAAAATTATCTCAGCTGTAAATTTTGTACACCCACAAGTATATCTTGCCATCAAGGCCTACTGTTTCTAAAGCACTAAGGATGGCTTCACGGGTAAAATAATTGTAAGCCCCCTTAACGTCTAGAAACAAATCAGTACACAGTCACAGGCTTTCTGGTGCTCAACAAAGGTCACCAGAATAAAAAAGTTGTCAGTTGATGATTGGCCGAGCCTGAATCTGGTCATGGCATTTGTATAGAACCGTACTGCTCTAAATGCCACTTCATTTGTGTGACAGTCATTCTTTTCGTTGTTTTCCCTCACAATAAGTAAGCGCGATCGAACGGTATGAGGCAATGTCCATAGGCTATTTGCCAGCTTTGAGAAGCCTTATGAGGTGACTTGACTTCTATGCTTCGAGAACTGTACCAGGAGTCATTCTATAGGCGCAAGAGTGGCTTAAGAGCTTCGTGTTTGAGGTTACAAAGTGCGCGGTAAGTAATACAGTCAGGTCCTGGCGCTGAATAACGTCTGCACAGTGCCAGTGCCACTTTTATCTCATCCCTAGAAAACGGGCACTCTATGCGGGAATCACGTGAGAGCGGTGGGTTGCTAAATGTCGTCATTTTTGTTTTTGTGCAATTTTACTCACTCGCAATAATTTTACAGACTTATTCTGCGGCGTACATTTCTCCACGCTGTAGGTGAAGTGCCAGAGATATAAACGGGTGTCACCGATCAAAGGTTGAGCTAATACCGCAAACAGTCCTCTGTATAAGCGATAGAGACTTTCGCGGATCTAACGATTCGCAGAAGGATGTGGTACCCAACGTGACCATGCCAATTTATTCATGGTTCACTGTTTTTTTTTGAGTGCGTGTGGCCAGCTTAAAATCGTCAGTGCAGTTTGTCCGTCTATACCTACGGTGCGCACGACGACTCACTGCACGGAGTTTCTCAAACTCGACGTTAAAATAGGTGCGTGTGTAAATAGTCAAAAGCAAAAGCGCGGCATTCTGCAGGGCATCCTTTGTCGAGGCACCTAGGTTATATATGATGAGCCGTCACTACAACAGTCTTTCATTAACATTTTGAATTTCGGCAAATCGGCGCATTTCAGGGCATTAGACGGCTTGGGGTGGGTGAAACCTTTTAACCTCTGATAAGTTGAAATATTTCCGCATTCAACCTGCAGAGAAGAGCTCGCGCAGCAAGAACAGAAGACGAAGTTCTTGCCCGGTCTTCTTTACGAGCGTATTGCATGTAATTAAAGTGAGCTCTTCTATATCCGACTTCTGCTGTGTCTGCGTCGTGACACTGGTGGAGGTGCTGGGTAAATGTCCAAGACACCTTCCAAAAGCCCGGAATCTAGTCCACGAAGACTTCCGCTCATCGAAACACCCGTTCCCCGTGCCAAGCATTGCCTGTCAGACCTGAGTCCAGAGTCCGGTCCTTGGCCAGAAAAAAATGACCTCGCCCAGAGCAGTAGCCCCGCCATGACCAGCCAAGCACGACACAGGTGACTGTTTTCACACCTAAAATTTCTGTGTATCAGATTTGGGTGCACGTTAAGAACCCCAGGTGGTCAAAATTGCTTAAACCCTGCACTACGGCGTCTCTCATAATTTTATGGTGGTTTCGGGACGTTAAACCTCACATATCAATCAAAATTTCTGTGGAATTCCACGGCAACACATATGAGGACGCAGATGACTGGCTTGAGGAGTTCGAGTGCACAGCCAACGTTAACGGGTGGAACGCCGCACGGAAGTAGGGGTACATGTATTTCCCTCTTTAGAATGGGGCTCCCACATGGTTCACGAATCGCGTGTGGTCAACGTGGTACGAGTTACAGCGGAAGTTCCTGGACACCTTCGCAAACACTCAAAGGCGGGAACATGCACAGCGACTCCTTGAATCACGGATTCAGAAGCCAAATGAATCTGTTGCTATGTTTGTGGAGAACACGGCTCGTCTTTTCCATCGAGCCGAATCAATATGTCCGAAAGCATAAGGATCAGTCACCTCGTGTGCCGTGTTAAAGAGTAGCTCTTTGCTGGTCTCGCGCGGAACACACCTTCAAGCGTCGACAAATTTTTGAAGGAGGCGACCACCATCAAAAGTGCACTACAGTTACGCTACTGGCAATACGACCACCCAAACAACAGCGGACAAATCAGCGCAACCACCGTGACCACTGTGACACCTGACGAGCGTTCTTTGCGTGACCTGATTCGCGAAATTGTACAAGAAGAGGTGAAGAAGCTTACCGCTACACCGAATGACTGCACGATTGCGTCGGTCTCAGAAGTTGTGCGCCAAGAGATAAGTGAAGTGCTTTCACTTTTCGAGCCAAACACTGACATGGTTAGGCCAACCTATGCGGATATTCTCTGTCGACAGCCATCTAACGTGCCGCCACCACAGCAGTACCATCAGCAACAGCCGCCGACAGTGCCTTGGTACCCCAGGAAAACGTCATCACCCATGTGACCTCTACTCCACAAAACCGACATCTGGCGTAACCCTTACTACAGGCCCTTGTGCTTCCATTATGCGGAAGCAGGCTACACGGTGCGGTACTGTCCTCATTGCGTCGCCGGGTACCAAGGATTTGCGTCCACTACCCCTCGTCGCTGTTTCAACGGAAGATGGAACGTTGATACGAGCCCGACAATGCCACAGGACGTTTTTCCTGGGTTCCGGTCATGCTCGCCCTCTCCTGGTCATTTTACCCCATCTAATAGAGGTAGCACCACGGACATGGCGAGGGGAAGATCTTCCAGTCCATGCCGGGGAAACTAAAACCAGTGACCTGAGGGGGGAAGGTTGCGAATTGCTGAAGAGTTGAAAATGCCCTTTACCACCACACGAAGCGCCACACATTTCGAATGAATCAATGGAAGATGAGATTGTCACCACCGACTTTACACTTTTGGTTGACGGTCACGACGTGACGGCACTGGTAGACGCTTGGGCGGATTTTCAATAAGGAGTGGGAATCTGGCCAACAAACTCAAGTAGGTGAAAATGAAATGAACGAGGCCGCAAATTAGAAGAGCTGGAGACAAGCTGCTGACGCCTACCGGAAAGTGCACCACAAGAATCAAGATCAGGGATTCGTCATTCTTTCTGAGTGTTATGACAGGCCATCTTGTGTATGGATTTCTTGTAGGAGTACAGTACCGCAATAAATATACCAGACAGTGTACTGACCTTCTCAGTGGACTATAGCGCAGTGCTGCAGCGCAAGTCCATGTGCGTCATTGAGAACGTGACCATACCACTGTTATCATACCACCTCGTCTCTGTCACGTGTAGCACGCAACATACTGGAGAAGGTGTCGCGGAACAAGTACCGACGCTTTTACTCTCTCAAGGAATTGCTATTGTCAGAAGTCTTGTCAGTGTAGTGTCTGGGCAAGCAGAGGTCCTGATGACGAACTTCAGCTACGAGCGTCGACACATTACAGAGGGTTGAATGATTGATTGATTGATTGATTGATTGATTGATTGATTGATTGATTGGTTGATTGATATGTGGGGTTTAACGTCCCAAAACCACGATATGAATATGAGAGGCGCCGTAGTGGAGGGCTCCGGAAATTTCGACCACCTGGGGTTCTTTAACGTGCACCCAAATCTGAGCACAGGGGCCTACAACATTTGCGCCTCCATCGGAAATGCAGCCACCATAGCCGGGATTCGAACCCGCGACCTGTGGGTCAGCAGCTGAGTACCTTAGCCCTTAGAACACTGCGGCGGGGCACATTACATTACAGAGGGTACCACGAAATTGTAGAATTCCGCGAGTGCTTCGCAGCGCAACAGGCAGAGACGCCAGCCGCTTCAGCACCACCACTTGTCGACGTGAGCACAGATTTATCGCCAGCGCAGGGGCAGGATCTTCTAAATGTTCTCGGCCAGTTCAAAGATTGTTTTTCATCAACCTCGATGCTAAATCAAATGCCACTGACAAAGCACCAAGTTATAACGATAGAGATGGCAAGACCAACTCGACAAAACCCATATCGCGTGGCACCGAAAAAAAGAGAATCAATCCAAGAACAAGTCCTAAAAATGCACGACGATGACATTATCCAGCCGTCAAAAAGCCCTTGGGCATCACCGGTAGTGCTGGTTAAGAAGAAAGACGGCAGCCTACTTATATGTGGACAACCGCAAGCTGAACCGCGTGAACAAGAAAGGCGCATACCCATTACCGCGTATTGACGATTCGCTTGACAGGCTCAGGCATGCACGCTTCTTTTCGTGGATGGACCTCAAAGGTGGATATTGTCAAATCGAGGTCAATGAGCGAGACAGAGAAAAGACGGCTTTTGTAACGCCTGACGGGCTTTACGAGTTGAAAGTCTTGCCCTTTGGATTGTGCTCAGCTGCAGCAACATTTCAGAGACTGAAAAATACCGTCCTTTCAGGTCTTAAGTGGCAGACGAGTCTGGTATACCTCTACGACGTCATTGTTTTCTCACCAACACTCGAGTAACATCTAAGGCGGCTGCTATTAGTATTTCGAGCAATACGGTCCGCCGGCCTGATGCTGAAACATGACAAATGCGATTTCGGTTTCAAGGAACCCCGGTTCTTAGGACATGCGGTGAGCCATGAAGGTGTTCGCCCGGACCCCGACAAGATCGATACCGTCCGCGAATTTCCGGTGCTTATGGATAAGAAGGCCGTGAGACGTTTTCTTGGCCTCTGTCCCTACTACCGCATATTTATCGCCGATTTTTGGACATAGCGTCGCCCTCAACACGTATAACGAGAGACGATGTTCCATTTTTGTGGGGCGAAGAGGAACATTTTACGATTTACGACAGCACCTGCAGACACCACCTGAGCTTGCTCACTTTGACGAGCACACTCCTACCATGATCAACACCGATGCCAGAAACGTAGGTTTAGGCGCTGTACTCGTCCAGTAGCAAGACTCAGCCGAGCAAAGTGATCGCATATGCATGTAGGACGCTTTCCCGTGCCGAGTCCAATGATTCCACCACGGAAAAATAATGTTTTGCTGTGGTATGGGCAGTTATGAAGTTTCGCCCATACCTTTACGGCCGTCCCTTCCACGTAGTCAGTGACCACCACTCCCTTTGCTGGTTGACCAGCTTGAAAGACCCATCTGGTCAGCTAGCGCACTGAAGCTTACGCCTACAAGAATTTGATAAGACTGTCATCTATGTGGGGACGGCAGCACTCCGATGCTGATTGCTTATCCAGGTCACCTATGAAGCAAGACGATGTCCTAGAAGAGGATGACATGCTGTTTTTAGAAGTGGTCGACATGGTCACCATTTCATCTAAGCAGAAAATAAACAGCGGGTTGCTCCTCCTTATTATTTTTTAACGGCCAGTCTACAAGCGTCTCCAAGATATTTGCAATGAGCTTGCCATCATTCTGCTTGCGCACTGATATCCCATATAGGAACTTTTCCTCCAGCGGAAGTGCCCACTCGCTTGTTGTCCAGAAATTCATTCGCGATGAGATCCTGAGCACTTGCCACGATGAGCCAACCATCGGCCACCTCGGATGCACACGCACATTGGCCAGAATCCAACAGAAGTATTACTGGTCAAAGCTTCCAGGCACTGTAAAGCATTACGTGCGCACGTGCCTCGATTGTCAACGACGAAAATCACCACCTTTAAAACCACCCGGATACTTGCAGCCAGTTCAAGTGCCCACCGTGCCTTTTGCACAAATCGGAATGGCCCTCCTTAGACCATTTCCGAATTCACCTACTGGAAACAAGTGGGTAATTCTCGCTACCGACTATCTTACTCGCTACGCAGAAACAAACGCTTTATCAAAAGGAACCGCAGTAGAAGCGGCACAAGTTTTCATTGGAAATATCGTTCTGAGACATGGTGCTCCCAGGAATATAATACCAGACAGAGGTACCGCTTTCACGGCCATGCTCCTTACGTCAGTCCTTGAGCTCAGTGGAATAGCGCATCGAAAAACTACTTCCTACCACTCACAAACCAACGACTTACAACGATGTACATCGACGTGGATCATCAAAATTGGGGCGACGTTCTACCATACGTGACGTTTGCCTATAATACGACACAGCAGGAAACTACCCGAAGCACGCCATGTAGTCTTCTTTATGGCCGTGAAGTGACAACAATGCTTGATGCCATGTTGCTGCACGACGGCGATTATACACACATGGATGCTCAATCTTTTACTCAATGAGCTGAAGAGGCGCAGCAGCTTGCACGCCTGCGAATCGCCCGGCAGCAGAGTTACGACGCACAATGTTATAACCTGCGACACCGACACATCACTTATCAATCAGGTGAGAAAGTATGGGTCTGGAGCCCTATTCGCCGACGCGGCCTCTCTGAAAAGTTACTGAAAAAGTACGTTGGTTCCTACAATGTTGTACGGTGCCTAAGAGACGTGAACTATGAAGTCATCCCTGACAGTCCCTCGCGAACTCACCAGCAGAAATCAGAAATCGTACACGCTGTGCGAATGAAGCCATATTGCACTGAGCTAGTTGCATAATACGTCAAGTATATACACCGCGTATTTTGTAGCAGAGCATAGGGACGATGCTCCCCCTGGAGGGAGGCAAATGCCGCATTTAACCTGCAGAGAAGAGCTCGCGCAGCAAGAAAGGAAGATGAAGTTCTTGCCTGGTCCTCTTTACGAGCGCCTTGCACGTAATCAAAGAGAGCTCTCCTATGTATCCGACTTCTGCTATGTCTGCGTCGCGACAATATGGTGGTTGCCGGAAGTTTCCAAATACGAGAACCAGTGCACTTTTCCGGTGAATGATTGAGAAACCAATGTAGGCCCAGGCAGCTTCTGTAGATTGCTCCACGTAAATAAGTAGCGTTTTCATCATCAGAAACGCGAACGTCGTACTCCAAGGCAAAGGACAGCAACTTTCTTTCTCTAGAGTTGACCCTGTAGCTTCCCCATAGGAAATGGTGGGCATTCAACTCACTAGTTATCACCCATGGGCCTGCATTCGATGTCAGAATATTGCGTAAACGCTCGCAGTCACACTTGATGGAGATACTTATAAAGCTCCGAGAATCGTGATAGTAACCTCATTATTCTACACAGTAAGGCACACATATTATCTCCATCGGGCGAGACTGTGTCGTGATCATAATTAAGGTCACGGCGCATGAATACAATAACCTTGCTGCAATCTTCGTGGATGGAAGGCATAAAGCACTCATACCCTGGCAGTTTCATGGAAGCAGACAGCTTGAGTTCACAAATCACAGTGATAGGAAACGGTTTAAAAATACAAACTGCCTAAGGTCAGACGTGCGCGACTTAATAACTGTGGCATTCTGCTGAAAGACAGATGCATTCTTGACTTCCTCTTGAAACTATGGTGCCTCGCTGGCCATGGTTTTACCCTAGAGATGCAAGCACCGAACCCTTATTACATACCCACAAGAATGTTCAGGGGATATTCACTTTAAGAGACAAAAATCAAGCACAGGCTTTAACTCCTATACCTAACAAATATTTCATCTAGTCGTCACAATTACAAGTATGTAAGCGCCTGTTGGCTTCCATTGGCTGCTGTATTTCTTTCACAATAAAATATTGCGCAAGGCCATGACCTTTCCCTTAACCCATGTCCCGAGCCCTCCCCCCCCCCCCCCCGTTTTTTTTTCTTAACCGAACGCCCAGCTCGTACGTGATAGAACAACCGTGTGAATAGAAAGCAAGAAAAGTGACACAGGACACCTTTCAATCCCCGACACCTTCTCGGGTTACGGTGACTTTCATCAAGCGCCATTCATGTGCACTGCGTTGTACGGGGGCATTCGTACTCAGAGCTACTTCATGCATGGCAGACGAAAATATGACTTGAGTTCGTCGTTGCCTCAAGCAAACACCGCTAAAGGTCATGAGTCTATTCTTATTTGGTATCGAACGCATGCCTACAGAATGAGAAAGCGTCAAGGTATGGGCTGATGCTACAGTTTTAGCCCCCTGTTGCTTAATACACGGTTGAAATTCAATCGAAGAAGGAGGATGCCCGGAATATTTCACTAACTTGGCTGCTCACCCGAAGGTCGTAGGTTCGATCCCGGTCATGGCGGTTCATTTCAATGGAGGCATAATGCTTTGGGACGTAAAACCCCCGGTATATCTTAAATAATTATTAAAGTACGTAAAATAGTGAAGCGGTTTTTTTTTTGGCTCTTCAAAGTCTAAAATGGTAACGTAAAGAAGGAAGGAAGCAGACAAAGGGAGAATGCAGGGAGGTTAACCAAAAAGACATCCGGTTGGCTACCCTACACTGGGAGATCAGGGAAGGGTACAAGAAAGTTGAGAAAGAGGGAAGAGAAGAGAAAATGGGCAGAACGTAGCGATAACCAAAAGTTACGAGGCCATTGTTCTTGCCACCATTCTACCCCTGCGCATGTGAAAACTCCGCTAGAATAGCCCGAGGCTGGTTAAGACATGAAGCCCCCCTCCATATTGCCTGGACATGGGAATGCCACGTCCGGGCGCTGCAGGCCAAAAAGACGGTTATTAACGTAATGCAATGGCGGGCGAATGATATGCGGACACGCCAAAATTGAATCAACTTGTGGCGACACACTTTGTGCATGCCCCGTGGCCTCCACCTCAGTATCATTCAGCCCGGCATAACGCAGCTACACGAGGCACTGGGACCTTTCACTGCGTTCCGATAAGCCACAGTGCCACCACAGCGTTACCCGAGTTATATGTCAATTGCCAGCGGTGGCTCCAAAACCAACCTGCACAGCTTCACTTCCCGGACTAGCACAGCGTCGGCATGCTCGCCCAGTGCTATAGCTAATCGAATAAAGGGTTGTTACGGTTTCATATTGCGCTTCATACTTCATTATTACTCGCACGAATTAATTGTGCGAGCAGCCCGAGCACAAAAATTCCAAGCAGATGGTTAGTGTCATTCAAACACGAAACACGCAACCGCCTCTCATACACGGGTGGTGATTGTGTGTTTACGGATAATAATAATTTGCGCTGTTTTACGTCCCAAAACCACAGTATGCTTATGAGATACGTCTTAACGAAGGGCTCTGGAAATTTCGACTATCTGATGTTCTTCGGGTGCACCAACATCGCACAGTATACGGGCCTCCACCATTTTGCCTCTATCTAAATGCGATCGCCGCGGCTGGCATCGAACCCGCGACCTTCGTTTCAGCAGCCGAGCACTCAAGCCACTGAACCACCGAGGCGAACGGTGTGTTTATGGATGGTGATATTGCACTATCCGTAAGAGCCACTGCCGAGTTCGTTGTTCCATGCATGGGCGTGGCGTGAAGCATTTTCAAACTAAAGCTATAGGGCAGTGAGTAGAGTGCTTAGACGTTTTAATGCGGTAGCATTAGACACTGGAAGAGAAATTCATCCCTGGAAAACCTTAAGCAAATTACCGCTATTTTACACATGCATTCCTGCTAAAACTTTGTTAAATCGGGTTGGGTGACCAAACTAATTCGTTACTTTGGGTTGATGATAGCACTGAGTACTATGAGCATTTGCGGGGGATCAATTTTTTGTTGTTGTTGTTAAGCAGGAAACGCTGTAAAATTGAATTTCGATCGAGTTTCAGTTGTGTTAGGCGCCTGCCTAACTTTCTCACGCCTTCTCATGCGTTCTTTTGACAAAAAATACAATTTACACAATGCACTTTATAGATAGACAAATCTTGCTTGTATGACAGTGAGATAAACTGAACAATCACACGATGTGTAACTGAAGTACGCAATACTGAATGTAAGTAATCTTGGAGCTAACAGAAACCACATTTCTGGAACATTCAATTAGGTGCAAGCTGAAGCGAAGCTATACGCCAGCATTATCGATATATGAAATAAGAAATCTTCCACAAGCAATTCAAATATTGATGCTATAAATATTAAACTAAATTCAATCGCTTAGCCATCTACAAATTGGTAATGTAAATTGACAATGTCAAAGTTCGAAAAGGTGAGGAACTTGCTTACAAGGACTCGCTAGGTACTGATGATGACTAAGAAAAACGAAAGCTCTAAGGATGATTTGGTATCCTATGGCCCTGTGCCTATGCAGGGGAGATATTCTCGCGGTGTCCCATTTCCTGGACATCTCCGATTCGGCCTCCACTGATTGACTGGAGCTGGAAAGCAGCGTGCCCCCTGTTTCCGGTCTTTCTCACGAAACGTCAAGTTTTACGCCACTCAGCTTTGACAACTCTCATCACAAATGAGAAAGATGGAATGTGTTTCACCACAATCAATGCTACTCCAAGAGACCCGCTTTTAACCGAACATCTCCGAGGCCGTGCATGAACTCTAACCACGTTAGCCCTTGAATTAGGTTTAATGCAGCCTCCCGCCTGACTCTTCTGAAAGGTCGTTACACATTCTCTGCATCGCTCTTCAAATATCTCAACACGTTCGTACGCACGTTCAGACTTGTGAAGTTTGTTTAAGAGTCCTGATGCGGTAAATTTCGTCCACTCAGTTTCTTTTTGCGGTGGTCTAGTGGCTAAGCTACTCGGCTGCTGACCCGCAGGTCACGGGATCGAATTCCGGCTGCGGCGGTTGCATTTCCGGTGGAGGCGGAAATGTTGCAGGCCCGTGTGCTCAGATTTGGGTGCACATTAAAGAGCCCCAGGTGGTCAAAATTTCCAGAGCCCTCCACTACGGCCTCTCTCATAATCATATGCTAGTTTTTGGACGTTAAACCCCACATATCAATCAAAACCAGAGATAGCTAACCGGAGGCTGCCCTTTAAATCTTTCTAATTGTAGTGCTAATCTTTCTAAATTTGTTCTAATCTTGCTCAATTGTAATTGTCGATAATGTAAGTGCCCACCAATATGCGATGAATGCGCAGTGTTGTGCCGGCATGGGAATGAAGAAACGCGTCTGGTGGTTCAGGCATGGTATATCGATAATAATGGTAGCACATGCGTGAAGCAATCATCAATAAACTTCCACAGAAATGAAATAAAATGACTTCACAATTATCTTTTCCCTAGACCTCCACACATGGCAGATTTATGGGGTCGAATATTGCATGGGCACACGCAGGTAAGTTTTCGTGTCTTCTTTCTTTACCCTAGTTGTGCGCATCTCCAGTTTTTGGTGGGCGTTTTTGGGGCCCTGACTTCCTACTGGTACCCATGTTTGCATACCTTGTCTTTTAAAATTAAAACGTATCAAGAAGCTCAAGTCTCTCTTATTAAAAGACTTCATTACAAATCTCTCGGCTAGACTGCCGTGAAAGTGGAATGTCAAGCTGGCTGGAACCACCTCTGAAAATAAGGACAAGCACGTTATTAGATGCGAAGCAGCTTTTGCTCAAAGCTATGTCCATTCTTCCCTCACGCGTCCACTCCCCTACTGCGCATGTACGTTTTTCCTTTTCTCTCTATCTTCTCCTATGCTTCCCTCCTCTCTTTCCCTAGTCGGCAAAAACAATGTTTCCATGAGATAGCGAGCGTCTGCTTTGTTCGTAACCGTTGATCGTCGTTTCGGTGAGACAGAGTGCGTCTGCTTTAGTCAGCACGGGATCATGTTCGTTGTCGCGGACATGTGCGTTGTGAGATCGGCTGTTTAGCAGTGCTCAATTAA
The DNA here is from genome assembly GCF_013339725.1 of Rhipicephalus microplus. Lineage (NCBI taxonomy): Eukaryota > Metazoa > Arthropoda > Arachnida > Ixodida > Ixodidae > Rhipicephalus > Rhipicephalus microplus. The sequence continues at coordinate 191,461,490 of NC_051166.1, forward strand.
TGGTTACCAGCAGCGTCGGTCACCGGCAGCGTTCGCCAGGTAGAGATTTTTTTCAATGTACACAAGCATCATCAACGAAGCCTGCAGGACAATGGGCGTTATGCTTTCGAAGTTTGTGGACCTTGCCCTCCGGGTCTAGTGGAGTGCAACGTTAATGTACCTGGTTAAGGCGACACGAGCTTCTGTGAGTACCGTTCACCGTCTCCCCGCTGTCCTGCATGCACACATGGTTCCCCTTAGCGAGAGATTGTGTACTTTTCTATCCCAGCGTCTGCTGTCTTTTTTGCGCTATTCGTGACGTTTGTTGTTGGCTCACGGGACGTTAAGATGAAGTCTAGTTGTATATATACGAAACATATATGTTGTGAATTATCACCTACCCAGTTTTTTCGTGCAGTCGCGCGTGGTTGCACCTTGTCTCGCACGAATGTCGTGAGCGGTAAACTGGGTTCACTTCGTTTTTCTGCTTTTGCGACTGTGCAGGAAAGCAGCGTGCAGTCGAAAAACACGAAATCCTGAAGACATAGTGCTGATATTCACGTGTTTTCTTCCTCTGTTTGGTGATGAATTCGGTGCGAGTTGACTATTTAATGCAGGTAAAGAGGGCATAGCACTTGTAAGAAGGACTGCAAAATCGAGAAAAGAACAACTGTCTCTCCTTTGAACTCGATGTAGTTTAGGGGCCCTCAAGTAAGAAAACATTCTGATATAAAAATGAGCATATCGTCCGCACTAGGCAGTGGACAAGCACAAAAATTATTGAAATACCACACGAAACGGTAGAATAAGCTAGGAGCTTGTCACAGTTCTGTTATATAGGCACCAACCAGCTTAGCCAAAACATTTTGGGATGGCTGTGAACTGACCTGATACATTAGAAGGTGTTTATAGGAACCCTGTCTGTTTACGTAAAGGATACCTGAGCCATCGTATGAAAGGAAGGTCAGAAAGCCCACGCAGCAGCAACTCTTTTGCCTCTTTTGTGAACAGCCAAGGCGCGAGACACTGTTTGCAGGGTGCTATAGTATTAGAATAACTGAGAGCAGCAGCCTTTACGAGTGACCGTGCGCTTTATTTTCCATGACTAAAGAGAGGTGGGACGGTGGGCGTGACACGACTCGGCCGTCGGGAGGGCACCCACTGCTGCCGCCGGCAGTATCTTGTCTCGTGGACTCCCGGCCCATAGATACCGAAACACGCGCGCACTGAACGACGCACCTCTGAGTCACGTGACCGATCTTTTATGCACGCACACAACTGTGTTTTTCTGTCTAACGTGGTATGCAAACGATCTAGTTTTCTTTCACCCCGCAAAGGTGACCACTGCCGCTGAATCACGACAAAGGAGACAGAGAATGAATCCCATCGTGTACTCGCGCGTAGAACATCCCTACAGCGCTAAAGGTGATGTACTCTCGGTGTTAAATATACAGCCAACCCGCCACTGCCATCTCCCCTGTGGACCCCTGCCGCGGTGAACCGGAGCCTCAATAGGAAGAACCTCGCCGAGACGAATGGGTTCACCGAATTTGGACATGGGGTTTTCTTTGTGAGCTCACAGCGTACGCATAATTCAGTACGCCGAAAATTCGACATGGCGGTCGCGTAAATTCTCAGTGTTTGTGTTTCCTTTCGGCGTGTGCACGCCATGGGTGTCCGCATGTGTAAGCGCGTCGCCATTTAGGCGCCTTTACTTAAATGTAGATAATCAGTAGCATCTACCAGCTATACGCCCCGCTATATTAAATAGTACGGACACGTAGATCTCATAAATTCAAACAGTAATTTAAATTAAGCTAGTGCTAGTGACTTGTAAACTTGCTGACAGTGCGTAACATCCCAAAACAGTTACGAAAATTATCGTGAAAGAAATCGTGAAGGCTGATCATCAATGTATTCTTGGTGTATTATGGCAGCTAGTAGACCATGAACCCCTCAGTGATGTCATTTCTTTGTGACTATCCTTCAAACATGCCATACTGCACTGTTTGGAATTTTTTGTTCCTGACCACCACGTTAAAACAAGAAGGGCAAATCCCTGGGTGACCCGGGACATTTTACACCTTAGACGAAAACTGAAGCGTGCAAAAAAGAAACCAAACAGACATCCTGACGTGATTCAACAACTTCAAGTTGAACTTTCTTGCGCACTAACAGCATTCTGAGATATATGTTTTTCATCGACCTTACCGGGTTTCTTAAAGAATAATCCAGAAAATTTTTGGCAATACTTGGGAAATAAAGCTGTTCCTTTAGAAAAATTAAAGGAGAATGGCCTAGTAGTTACCGACTTAACAGAAATTTCCCACATAATGAGTGATTATCTTCATTCTGCGTTTTCTTCAAAAGATACCGTAAATCGAAATCTTGTTCCATCCTTGCCGCATTTAAGTTTGATAAGTTTTGAGGATGTGTTATCACTGTTACTTTACGTAAAAAAATCCTCTGGTGGCCCTGACGGCATTCCGAGTTCTTTCTTGCGTAGCTACGCTGAACCAATATCGCATATTTTAACCAATATATTCTCTGATTCACTAAAAACAGCAACATTACCAGATGACCGGCACCTCGCCAGGGTTCTAGCTGTGCATAAAAAAGATGATCACCTGCTGAAGAAAAAGTACTACGCAGTTTCTCTAAGGTCTACATGCTTCAAGGTACTTTATCACGTATTTGCTAACTTTATTACTGATTTCTTTTAAAATAGTAACATGTTGTCTCCAGCCCAGTATGGCTTTCGGAAAAAACTATAAACGTGTACGCAGCTTGTTGAAACAGTTCGCCATATTGCACATATACTTGATTCTTCAGGCCAGCTTGATTTAATTTTCTTAGACTTTAGCTAGCCATTCGAGCGCGCTTCCCATGGCAAACTTCTCTTAAAGCTGCGAAATTTGAATTTACCATCTTTTGTCATAAATTGAATAGATGCTTATCTTTCAAATCATGCACAGTACGTTGACGTGGGGGGGACATATTTCTAGCACATTACCGGTATTATGAGGTGTTCCACAGGAAAGTGTTTTAGGGCCGATTCTTTTTTTCCTATATATATATATATAAATGACATAGCTGACATGGTTGAGTCTAACATTTTTTTATCAGATAGTTCGCTGACGATTGTGTTCTGTATAAAAAAGTGACATGCCAACAAGATCAGGTTGATCTAAGTTTTGCATTAACACATGTTAGTGCGTGGTGTACTCGGTCGTCAATGACATTAAACCCTGACAAAACAATTCTTCTACGTGTGACAAAAAAGAAACAGCCATTCACGTTTACCTCTCACGTCTACGGAACGCCAGTACGGGAAGTAAATGAATATAAATACCTAAGAGTTACCATTACAAACACACTTTCTTGGTCCTCACATACAAGAAATGTCTGTGCATCAGCTTCTCGTAAGCTTGGTTTTCTGGGACACAAATTTAAAAAAGCCCCTTTGAAATTAAAAATGCTCGCGTAAAAAGCGTATATTTTGCCTGAACTAGAAGATGCATCAGTGGTTTGGGACCATTCTTACAAAAAAGATATTCAAAAACTTTCAATGGTTCAAAGACACCTGTACGTTATATATTTTTTCAAGTTTAAATCAACTAATTTTCCCACAAAATTAATGAAAGACAACGACATCCCTGTGCTTGAAGGACACCGCAGAAACGCACACCTTAAATTTTCGCATTCCATTTATAATGGTAAGCTGAATATTCCTGTCCACAAATACATACAACCATTTTCTCCTCACGCATCCAGGCATCGTCATATGCATACCCTGCAACCATACTCCACTCGGACTAACATCTTTGAAAATTGCTTCTTTCCCCGAAGAATTATTCAATGGAATAGCTTACAACCTGATATCGTTTCACGTGATGACTTCGAGAAAGCATTGCTTGGAGCATCCAAACGATGACATAGGTGCGCCTTCTCCATATTTTTTGTGCTTGTTATAATGTCTGTGCTTTGTTCTTATGCAATATTACTCCTTCAGATTTTTAGTCTTCAGTACTTGTAATACTTCAGGTGTTTCTATATGTATAGATTCGGATGTGCATGTGTGTATATTATTTTTCTTCGTGCTTTGACGCATCACTTCGTTTCTGCCATTATTAATTCCTATATATAAGTTGCTATATTTTTGTTACATTTCTTGTATCACTCATTTTGTATTCTTGCAAGTTTGTTTATTGCAATAATTTTTCTCGATGTTTGCGCACATTGGTTATTGTAATGTTTCCCACCTGCCTGGTCTTCAGTTACCGCAGTATTTTCTAAATAAAATAAATAAAGTTAGTGAACAAAAATATTCAGTGCTGAGAGCAACTTAACGTTCTAGGTGCTTGACCCAACATACTTTGGGGCAACCTGATAATTTTGTCTAGCTTGAAATGTTATCTTATTTTCTTTTTATTTTCAGCCACCCTTCGATTAGCTAGCGCTCCGCGAGAAGAATGAACTTGGATTTGTTTTCCTGACCCTGTGTGGAGCGTCCTTTCCTTGGCCGCGGTCGTCCAGACACCGAATACGTAACAGCATATGATGCCAAGCAAGTATCATTGCCCAACAATACCATGAAGTTATGCATTATCTCGCAAGAACTCAGAATACGAAAAAAAAAGTCATTTCGAATACAGAGGGCGCCATGCTCCCCTAAATATGGCACTCTATGCAAGATGGCAAAGTTTATTTGTGAGGTTCAACGTCTCAAAACCACGATATGATTATGAGAGACGCTGTAGTGGAGGGCTCCGGAAATTTTGACCTCCTGGGGTTCTTTAAGGTGCACCCAAATCTGAGCACACGGGCCTACAACATTTCCGCCTCCATCGGAAATGCAGCCGCAGCAGCCGAGATTTGATCCCGCGACCTGCGGGACAGCAGCCGAGTGCCTTAACCACTAGACTACCACGGCGGGGCATGCAAAATGGGATTACGGGAGATATTTAACGACCCAACCCCAAATCTATGAGAGCTTTGAAAAGCAACTTGGTGGAAAACTCATTTATCTTACGCAGAAATTGACTGTCGGCTTCCTGCGTTCTCGTCCACAACCAGACACACTCACACTGCGCGCGTTTGTGTCTGGTTGATACGTTTCTGTTGAAGTAGCGCAGTTATTCATTTTGTTTCAAGTCAACACGAGTGGAAGAAAAAAACCTTATTGTCACGCAGAAGTTATAGAAGCTACGAATGAGTCATTCAAATATTTCTCATTTCAAGGAATATTGAGTTTGTTTGACAGAACTACAATATATGTTGTCAACGACTTTATCTCGATCACAGGTTTCAATTGTCACCTAGGGCAAAATGATCTTTAATTGTATTCTGTCGCATTTCTTAAAGTTTTTTCTTGACACATTTTTTTTTTCGTGGCTGTTTCAACTGAATCTGTATGTACCACATATTTTGTACTCGGTTTGTGTGCTACGTTCGGTCTGCGTGCCGAGCTTTTGTAGAAGCAGAAGCCTTTGTCAGGCCACATGGATTTTAGCTTCTGCTTATATATTTTGTGTTGTAAGCAAGAGAAATAAACTGTATTCAATGATCCCGGGATGACGTCATCATATCATGTCATTATGACGTCACAGATTGTCAATGTACGTGCCTTAAACAAGACGTCGCTTAACGTCACTTCAGACAATGACGTCTTCACATTACATCGCCACTTGGTCAAACAAAGGTGGGCCGATCACGGAGGCCGTGGAAAGCTATGTGATGATGTACTAAAGGCTTGCAACGTCACCGATCTTGGCGGCACTGCAAAACCATGTTAGGTGCTGAAATCTTTGCAAAACAGCAGTGGAGGATCAAAAAATTCACTGAGAACGAAAAGAAAATGATTTTTGCTTTCTAGTCGTCTTGGGAGAATGCAAACAGACCAAGTGAATTTTTTTACCCAATGCATCAAAATTTTGGCACTCTTCCTACTGTATTTTTTTCTTCTTATGCGTGTATTGCATCTGTGTGAGAAAAGAACGAGGCAGTGAAGTTCTCTGCGATCCGCTACAGGCAGAAGTTGAATATCACGCACCTCTCGATTGCACTCACGACTCACTAGTAGTCAAAACTCAGTTTATGATATGTTTATTATGAAAGAGCTAGTCCTTTAAAATACAACGAGCGTTATTCAACGGCCGACGTCCATATATAATGTGAACTGTACAAACAATTAATAAACGTGCAACCGCAGGCCACAGAAATTCATGAGTGCAAGCTGAGAACACGAGCATGGCGAAACGTGGTCAAATAGCCACACATGAATACACGAAACTGAATCCTGGTTCATTTCCGGCTGACATACCTGTCCTTTCCTCATTCTCATCTTTCAGTTGTCGGTCAAGTCTTACACCGTGGTCTTGGCGATTTTCTGCATGCACGAAACAGGCCAACGAATTGACTACGAGCGCATCAGTGGTAGGTGTCGTAGCTTGAAAACATAAAGAATTCAAATAATCTATATGTGTCTTAGCGTGCGTGGTTTCTCCAGTATAGCTGACTGCACACTTTTTTTTTCCTTTTACGACTCAGAAGATTGAATAATTAAAGACAACTGTATTAATTGTACCAAGGCGATAGACTAGACTAGTTGGTACATGTCGAATTGGATAAAAACCAGCGGAAAACACGAAACACGGAGAACAAGAACGTCGGGACAGCTGGCATTGGCGGGCACGCGTGATGAGCTCGCGTTTCAAGCTCGCTCTTTATCAGTTGTATTGCCAGCTTGTCCCATCAATTTTTTTGTGTGCCCGTGTTTCTCGCTGGTTTTTTATTCAATTTGTAGTAAAAGTAGTAGCAGCAGCAGCATCTGTATAGTAGTAGTAGTAGTAGTAGTAGTAGTAGTAGTAGTAGTAGTAGTAGTAGTAGTAGTAGTAGTAGTAGTTGTAGTAGTAGTGTTAGTGACACGTAATATAACACGTGGCGGTGGGGGGCCAGACAGCCATGCAGTGCAAAGAAACCACCCGACCAGTTCGGCCGAATAGGCGCCGCCTGCGCCAGTTCGCTTTTGGTAGAGCCTCTACGAGGCTAACGAGCCCAGGAATTGGGACAAAGCGACAAATGGTGAGCGGGAAAGCATCCGCCCGGCGCTGACTACAAAAGTCACGGACACAGCGTGAGCTCCCGACATGCGCGTACGCCCAATAACGCCGTACAGCCGGTCGGGCCGCATAGTTTGGGGAGCGCGATAGGGAGCGCGCCGCGAGTGTCAGTGGAGAATTTATGAAGCATCGTGGCGGCCGTCCTCCTCGCGGGATGCACGTCCCGAAGCGCATGTACGCGCACCAGAGTGGAGAGAACTGCGCAACGCCAGCGCGGCGCTGTTAACGACTGCCGCATAGACAGGGGAGGAGTACGAGCTCGGGGGACTAGCTAGATTGCGACTGTGAGGGAGGGGTGTCGTGTGTTCTACAGAAGGGCCGTCCAAATAGAAGCTAAAATGACGCAAGTGAACAAGCGCACCCGTCGCGCGGAGAAGGCACGCTGAATGAGGTAGACGGGGAGACGCGCATAAAAGAAGATATGTCGCCAGGACTCGTGTGTACGGCTAGCCGGTCTCAATTACGTGAAAAAAAAAGTTGGGGCTAACAAAAAAAGAAATGCGAGGCAAATGTCAACAATAGAGCAAGTCATGCACCAGCTGGAAATGGGGTAGAATGGAGAAAGAAGAAAACGACTCTGCATAATCGATCAAAGAGCGAAATGGGACGGCAATTATAACTGCGTTCGATTGAAATCACACGCACTGCCCGTCTGGCTGCCCGCCTCCCCCGAACCACCACCTATAGCACCACTCGTATGTCGATAGGTGTTTTGTGACTGTGCGGTCTTTTCAGACCGGAAATGTAGGCAGGAAGGAAGTTCGCCAGAGTGGAGGGAGTGGGAAAAATAGGGGGACGCAAGCTCGATTGCTTTGATCATGTGGTTGACATCGCGCACGTGCGCGATGGTAAGCTTCCCGCGGCGGACTTCAGCATGCTGCGGCTAGTACACGCCATGAAAAGTGTGTTCACGTGCCGGTGAAGAACGATACCACATGCCTTTTAGCATTCCATAGCATTCCACACTTTTTGCACAGAGCGACGCAATGCCAAAGAAAAATGATGGTAAATTGTTCTCCACAATGTGTAAAACGTGTGATTGGAAGTTTGACCGTTATGTTCCGGGCAAAAGCGAATTTGCTTCAAAGCTTGGTCAAGCGGTTACAAAGTGACATATAGGCAGTTCCTGCTCTGTCGTAGGAACACCCCCTAACACACTCCTATTTTCAGCTACGGGTTTGAAGGAACGAATAAACTTCAGGATCAATTTGAAGAAACTTCATTGCACTACTTGGCTTTGGCTCAAGTGTCGTGTCGCCACTTCAGATATCGCCACATTCTACCTATGCCCTGGCGCCAAGTGTGTTTGGCATCGCCGCCGAAGAGTGTTTTTTCTAGGAGATAGCCAGCTGATATACTGCCCGAAACGGACCTGTTCAGTAATAGGTATGCATATCACATCTTATGCGCTCGGCATACATTCTATCGAAAAAAAATAATGATCTGTCACAAAAAAAACTCAAATGCTTGCTGATTAAAAATAGGGTGGTCTTGTTGAGCTTTGCGCTTCAGAATCATGCTGTATCAACGATTTGGTTGGTAGATGGTGACATTTCTGAACCTTGAATACATTTGTATGCGTAAGCAGCGGCTGCTAATCACTACACTGTGTCCAGAGTGGGCACGAAATACAAGATAAGTGGGAGATACGTAAACCATGTGCCCGTTTATTTTTAGGGCTACGCGGATACCAATTGTCGGTCACACATACAGGAGTTTAATGTCATACTTGTGTTCAATGAGACAAGAAATGCGTAAGTACCTTTAAAAAGAACGTGTGCTAAATGAGTGAGGAACTTGTCTCCCTAGTATTATGATAATCTATGCAAAAGACTGTTTTCCGGAAAGTAAGAGAATGGTAGAGATAAACTTTTTACATTTCTTGTTTTTATAGCAAAACTGTAATCTCCTTATTCTACATGCTCTGCGACTACACGTGCGCGACTTCCCGCGAATAGAGCGTTCTGAAGCAAAGAATAGGATGCTGTGCGAAAGGAGCGCCACGCAGCCACGGCTACCGGAGATTTTGCATAAAGCGCTCATTTAGAACAGCGACAGAGCAGAGAACGAAAAAGAGGGGAAACGCCGGCCTATGACAGGAAGTGAGCCTTGACCTCTCGGCCTTTCCATTCTGTCCCTTCGTGACAGTTCATTTTTTAGCTGTCTGCACGTAGAAGGCATGCAAGGCTACCGTAGTGTATTACATGTTCACTGCAGAGGTGCGCCATGCATGATCACGCTGGCGGGTGTGCCGAATGATTAGGATGCTTCTAGGTCGAGCACACAAAAAGCCGCGTGGGATATCTGTAGTCGATGTCATGCCTTATCTTGCATGGTGTACAAAGTGTGGCCTTCAATGGTGCGACTCTCTCTCTCTCTCTCTCTCTAAGTGTGTGTGTGTGCGTGCGTGCGTGTGTATGTGTGTGTGATATTATGAAAACCTAAAATCAACTATTGATTTGATTCACGCGAGATACGCCTATACAGCACATCGGAATTAAAATGATTTGAAGGTTTGTATGCTTTTGTTCATGAAATAATCAACATGTTGATCTGCCATGTCCATACGAATTGTCGCTGTTGATTAATATTCTAACCTATGGGCTGCTACATCGTCCCGCTCTTGATATAATAAAAGGTAGCATCAAGAGCAAGTGCCAACCTCAGACAATGATGCACGCGACGTAACGCATATTCACTGCTGATGCTTTGGGAAGTACCAAGCCAAACACTCCGTGAATTCGCGGTCGTGTGGCCGATTCACAACCGCGACCCCTTTTAGCCACAGGACCATGAGCAACTGGCGAGCAAAAAAGACTTGAAAGCGGCTGATATTCACGCGTGGGTGTGAGCTGCGCCCGTCGACACACAAAATTCATGTCTGCTCCCTTGGATCGTAAAATGTGTTGATGTCCTGTTTCTTCACTAGCTATTGGTTAAAAGCTCGCGACCGTTGTCACGTTATTTAAAAGTCGATCAGTGAGCGACTGAGCCAAATATGTTCTTTTGCGTCTAAAGCGACCATTTGCGACCAGTTGCTCTGCGACTAACTTGGTCTTGCTATGGTGATCGTCACGGGTGTGAACGAACCTTTAGGCAGCAGGACAATGGCAGAACTTTGGCCTGAGTCTAATTTTCAGAAGTATTGTTATCGTCCAGCGGACCACTAATAAAATGGAGCTGGAAGTGCATACTTTTTTGGCGGAAATAATTGGAAGTGAATCTCTTTCTCACCCATTTCTTTCTATCATTTAATCTTGTGCACCTTCTTTGCTACCGGTTTTCGCGATAATCTTCAACAAAATGACGTTTCCAGGAATTCTGCGGTCTAAGCAAGAAAGTTTGTAGGATAAGGGCTCTCTCACCTTGCCTATATAATTAGCCATTTTTCGATAGATATCTCTTCTCTGTCACTCAAAGAAACGTGGCTAGTTCGCGGTAATTCATGCTAGAAAAGAAATTTGTCAATATTGCACTGAGTTTTTCAAATTCTTTTCTACGTCCTCGCCTACTTAAGACAAAGATTTTCTAGACTCGTTCAAGAAGTTTTCCATCTTTTCTCTTCATGACAGACTTGGCTCTTCGCTAGAAAAGAATGGCATCATAGTTATATTTATTCATAGCACTATTTTCGCACTACAAAGAGAGCCAGCGATGAACAGGAAGGCCGGGACGTTAAACAGACATTACCATGCAGTTTGCTACCCCTAACTGGAGGTGGGGAAATAGGTATTAAGAAAGAGGGTGTACAGAGAAAGAAAAAAAGGAGAAAAAAACACAAGTGCACGCAGGGGAAACCAAACACACACACACACACACACACACACGTAACAGCCTACCATCTTGTACATAAAGCTATTTGCATACTTTTGCTTTAACAAAGCCATAGTGATAACGTAAATACTATAGAAAAAGGGCACACGAAGAAACATTTGCAAAATATGACAGCATGGTACATTTCGATAGTAATGCGTACGCAACCATGATTCACCAACAGTACATGACTTCAGAGTTATTCGTTAAAGACCCATGCACAGAATTATAAGTACCGTTAGATATTAGCAGAAATTGAACAGTTTTTTAAACATTTGTGCACCGCCGGATATCATCCGACACGAATTATATCGTGACCAAATAATGGAGTTTAAACAGAACACTATTTGCGCCCCCCTCCACACACACTTTTCCATTATTAGGTGTGTGTGCGTGCACGCGCGCACATACGCACACACACACCAAATAAACCTTTTTCAAGAACAGTAGCGCCACCAACGGGCGCGCAAGCGCTTATAGGAAAAATTGGCCCCGTATCGGCATGTTTCACTGCAACTGACATCGAACGACGATAGTCCTGCGTCTGGAGAGAGTGAACAAAACTTTATTTTGATGTTCTGCGCTATAAAACCAGTGAATTGTATTCTGTAGGCACTGCGTTAGAGCGTCTCAATCTGTGCAGCTAAGGCGAACGAGCGCATCGAGGCACTTTAGACACAAGCGCTATCTGGCAGTTATCTTCGAAAACGAAGGAAGGTGTGTGCGCCTGTCACGGGGACGATAAGGTGTAGAACGCAAAGCGACGGGCAGGTGCCACCACCATTTCGTCTTATCAAATCGTTGGAAACACCTGTCTTTTTGAGCATGGCGTTGCAATGTCAGCGCAGCGTTATAAACGCTACAGTCCTTACAATTACTTACGTATGCATTCTCTAGTATAAGAACACACATGCAGAATATAACGTGAAGTTATGATGCCTCAGATATGCGCAATAATTGCTTTTAAATTGATAATGTCACAAGTATGAATGCTCAAACTTGAGCAATATTGATGGGCGCAGCGGTAGTGGTTGGCCGTTTAAGGAATTATTCGGGGCTGTTTGGGGTATTGTTACGGTAGACAAACAGACAAATGTACAGACAGACCGACCAAAACCTTCGCGTCAAAGTACCCATGAAAGACTAAATATATATGTATATATAACGTAAGAAGGTAGCGATGGTTGGTAGAAGCTGAGGAGGAAGAACTCAGAATGGAAAAAACATGGCGTATGAGCCAGGACACGTCTCCTAGTCATCATAGCGTCACACGAGTCGACGGGATAAAGATCTCCCAGCCACTTCATCAGTGTCTCATCATCAACGCAGATCTCCACAAGACGCCCTGACCATACATCGACTACGGAATCATCTACTGGCCACACACAGCGACCAGCATCATGACAGAATCATCGACTGACCTTCCCATCCCCAAGTACACCGGAGCAGCGGACGACGGACCTGTACAGGACTGGTTCGCCCTGTTTGAGCTCCACGCAACCGCTTCATCATGGTCGGAACGGGAGATGGTCGCCAACTTTACCACCCACGTCTTCGGTGAGGCCTTTAAATTTTACCTCACCCACATATTTCAAAACGACGAGTCATGGGAAAAAAATAAAACAAGAGATGATCGTTTGGTTTAAAGAATGCAATGACGACTACGACGAAGACTTGCTTGTAACCCACCATCCAGAGACAACCGCACTCGGTCGTCACAGTCAAAAGCAGCCTTCACGCATTGACCAACCTCCTGCTTTTCCGTCGTGTAGATCTTCGGTCGCTCACAACGCCCACCTCGCGTCTCACGCGTTCACTATGGTCGGAATAGAGCGGAAAAGCTCCGAGCATACTCAGTCAAGCCCGTCACCTACAGTTCAGTTTTATGCGCCAGAAGAGCTCGCATCGTTCGTTCCACAGAAAGACGGTCATTCCCAATTAATATATGACCAAACCGATCCTTTCGCAGTGTCGCCGTCGAATTCCCAGCCACCTGAGAGCCCAATCCACACAGGAGGCTCGGAAGGATCAACTCTCAAGCACTGCCCTGTGCCAGAAACATCCAGCAAGAATGGCGTTGCAAGAGCCTCAGCAGATTTTTCTGCCAATTCTGGCGCACTATCTTCATTGCCTGACACAAATCAAAACACCCTAACAAGTATCAACTATTTGCTAGTCACGTCATCCTACAAAAAAAAGCGGGCTCATGAATCCAAAGGAAGTCCACCTCGTCAGACAGTGCAACATCACCAATGCCAACAAAAGCAACAAGAGGAACCCCAACAGCTAAAACGCCCACACTAACATCGGCAACGAACAATTAAAACTACATCGCAAGGATACTTGGGGCATAAAGAGGGTCGGGATCAACATACACTAAAGAAAAGACTTAATGCGCATTTGAGCCATTTTTGCAGAAAGAAAAGCCAAGAAACTTTTCTGCACCAGCGCTAAAGATTGCGCCTTCGATCTGAACACCTGCGCCATCGCCATAGAAAACTCCCTAAACGCCACAAAACAACCGCTTGTACTCTGCAGAAACACAAGCAGTGCCCAATCAGCCACAATCAACGGGCACGCAAACTGCATGCACGGCGTTTGTATCACTCTCGACGAAAAATGCGACGCCAACAAAACTGTCAATCTTCCAAGGTATTCCAACCTCGTTCTTTCCTCGCAAAGGCCCGTGTGCTCAAATTTGGGTGCACGTTAAAGAACCCCAGCTGGTCTAAATTTCCGGAGCCCTCCACTACGGCGTCTCTCATAATCATATAGTGGTTTTGGGACGTTAAACCCCACATATCAATCAATCTTTCCTCGCAAGAACGCCGGCTGCGTTTCTTGCTTATGTTATCTAGAGTGTGCCAGCCAGCCTCGCCCACCAGAGCAGTACTTGATAACTTCGGATTGTCGCCCTCTCCAGTGAAATCTCTATGCGATCTTACGGAACTTCAATGTGATGTGGAACTACAGTCCATTTGGTCAGTTTTTTTGTGTGTGTGCGTGCTCTAAGATTGCTTGTTTATCATGTATTGTAATATGTAACACGCGCATTTTTTCGGGGGGAGGGGGAATCCTGTAACGTAAGAAGGTAGCGATGGTTGGTAGAAGCTGAGGAGGAAGAAGTCAGAATGGAAAAAAGCATGGTGTATGAGCCAGGCCACGCTTCCCATTCATCGTAGCGTCATATATATATATATATATATATATATATATATATATATATATATATATATATATATATATATATATATATATATATATATATATATAATCTTTAAAAGTTGGTACGCCGCAGAAGCCGCTGCTGCGAGCGCGCGGGCTTCCCGATTCAACTTCCTGTTTGCACAGTGCCAGCACTTATCAGATCAAGTGAACTTGGCAAGGTGTGATATATTACAGCGTAATTCACTCACAAATTTCAGTGTTTGTGTGGAACGAGCAGTCTACGATCTGCACTGTTCGACCGGCTGAGTGACTGCGAAGCGGAAGGTAATTATTATTATCCTGTAGCGTCAGTCTATTTTCGGCATAAAAAAACTACACAACTTGGTTGCTAAATGGTACAAGCACTGTTTATAAATTCACAGAGGCATTTCAAATCAATGTCCTTCGATACTATTTACGAGTGAATTGCGCGGTTCTGGTATATTCAAGGAATCCTTTAGAGAAAGGCACAATTTCTCAAAGTAAAACACGTCGACTAAACATTGACTAAACACTGCGCCGCTCGCACCGTATGAATCTACCAACTTCCCTTGGTGCTGTAACTGCAGGTTGGAATAAAGCCTATAGGGCAAAATGAAAGAACACCAGGAAAGAAATATGCACACCGGAAACGCTCGGTCACGACTGAAAAGTTATCGCAAGTGTTAACAAACATATATAAGAAAATGGGGGTGCATTGCGCATGTCGCAAAAAGGTATAAAATTACT